>OY728119.1:729176366-730426366 GCA_963277665.1 Viscum album
CTCATTAAATCTGAAAAATTAGTACAAAGTGATTCTTTGGTAGAACCAAAGATAACTTCATCGACGTATATTTGGACGATTAAAAGATCTTCTGAAGTGTGTTTTAAAAAGAGGGTACAATTAGCTTGACCCATTTTAAAAACATTTTCTAAAAGGAATTTTGTTAACAGCTCATACCAAGCCCGAGGGGCTTGCTTTAAGCCATATAGAGCCTTGGTTAATTTAAAAACATGATTTGGAAATTTTGGATCTTCAAAACCGGGAGGTTGTTCAACAATGATTTTTTCTGAAATAAAACCATTTAAAAAGGCACTCTTAACATCCATTTGAAAAATCTTGAAATTTAAGTGGGCGGGGAAAGACAACATGATCCTAATGGATTCCAATCTATCAACGGGCGCAATGGTTTCACCATAATCAATTCCTTCTTCTTGATTATAGCCTTTAGCTACTAGGCGAGCCTTGTTTCGGGTTATATTTCATTGATCATCAAGTTTGTTCCTAAAAACCCATTTAGTGCCAATAATTGGATGATCATTGGGTCTTTCAACAAGAGTCCGAACATCATTTCTAGAGAATTGATTTAGTTCATCTTGCATTGCAAGAACCCAATTCTCATCATTAATGGCATCATTAATGGTTTGAGGCTCTAGGTGAGAAATGAAGGCTTGATGTTCAACCTCATTGAGGATTGATCTTCTAGTTTGAGTACCGGCTTGAAGATCACCTATAACATTTTCTAATGGATGGTCTCTATATGGTTTCCAAACCTTATGCAAGGTGGAAGGAAAATAAGGTGAAGAAGGTTCACGATCATCATCCACCTTGAGAGGAGAAGAGGAATCATTTATTTCAAGTTTATCAAGCTTATCTTCAACATCTTCAATGACCGGATGGGGTTTTGGAAGATTTTCATGAAACTTGACATGAGATGATTCTTCAGTGGTTTTTGAACGTTTGTTGAAGACACGATAGGCTTTGCTTGTGTTGGAGTCCCCAAGAAAAATACCTTCATCATATTTGACATAAAATTTCCCAAGGTTATCTTTTGTTTTATGGATAAATCATTTACAACCAAACACTTTAAAATAACCAACTTTGGGAAATTTTCCTTTCCAAAGTTCATAGGGGGTTTTCTTAAGAAGGGGTTTTACAAGGACTCTATTGATAGTATAACAAGCAGTGTTAACTGCCTCGGCCCAGAAAATTTGAGGGAGGTTGAATTCACTAAGGAGGGTTCGAGCAATTTCTTGGAGAGTTCAGTTTCTCCTTTCAACCACTCGATTTTTTTGTGGAGTCATAGGGGCAGAGAAGGTGTGATTGTATCCTTGAGAGAACACAATTCATCAAATTCTTTGTTCTCGAATTCACCTCCATGGTCACTGCGGAGCGATATAATTTTATATCCTTTTTCGTTTTCTACTTTCCTAAATAATTTCAAAAAGGTTCTACAAGCTTCATTTTTATGAGCTAAAAAGAATACCCAAGTGAAATGAGAAAAGTCATCTACTAGGAAAAAGGTATAGGATTTTCCTCCTAGACTTGCTACAGGGGTAGGACCAAAAAGATCAAGATGTAGGAGCTCAAGAGATTTTGAAGTGGACACTTCCTTCTTATATTTGAAAGAAGACTTGTGTTGCTTGCCGAGTTGGCATGGATCAAAAATCAAATCTTTCTTAAACTTAAGTTTAGGAAGGTCACGGATGAGCTTGTTCTTATTAAGCTTCAGAAGTGAATGAGAGATACAATCCCCCAACCTTCTATGCCAAAGCCAAGACTCATTGTCAAGCGCACTTAAACATTTAACATTTTGGATAGCTAAAGAATTTAAATTAATAATGTAATCATTTTGAAAACAGGAAGTAGAAAATATCAATTTGTTTTGAAAATCAAACACATTGCATAAATCATTTTGAAAATTCACCGAAAAACCACTATCACAAAGTTGACTAATGATAAATAGATTATGTTTTAAAACTTTAACAAATAAAACATCTTTAATTAAATAGGTGCTACCAAATCCATTGGTACCTATTCCGACGATCTTTCTTTTTGAATTGTCACCGAAGGTGACGTATCCTCCATCGAATTCTTCAAGGGAGTTGAACTCGGAGGGATCGCCAAACATGTGCCTCGAGCATCCACTGTCGAGATACCACGCGCCTTTCTAAGTCCTAATTCTTTGGCGTTTATCCTAAAAAATCAAGAGAGAATAGATTTTGGTACCCATATAAGTTTGGGTCCGGAAAGATTAGCTAAAAGAGACTTTTGAACCCATATTTTTTTAGAGGGTGGCCATCTAAAATACTCATCCGAGTAGGTAATGGTTTTAGGGATTCCATACCTTGCATTTTTACAATCACAGTCATAAATCATTTGCCCGGTCTTTTTACAATAATTAAAAAATTTATATTGAGAGCTCCCCCTTACAAAAGTACTGGGTGCTCTAGAAGAAGTGGCTTGTTTGTTAAAGCCAAGTCCATGTGTTGTTCTAGACGAACACTGAGAACCTAGTAATTTGGTCAAATTTTGTTCACCTTGGGTGAACATGGAAAGAGACTCCCTTAGATAATTAATGGTTCAATTAAAAAATCAACATTTGTAATATCTTGGATCTTAAGGGTACGTTCCTCATTCTTTTTGAGAAGTTGTTCTTTTTCAGAAATGAGAATTTTATTATTCTTTTTCAAAGCCATAAATTTAGATGTATGTTCATGAAAACCTTCCTCTAATTGATCTCTCGCATTTTGAAGATCTTCATAGGACATGTAATTATTGAAAGAGGAAGATGAGGAAGGGGAGTAGAAAGAATATTCCTCATCAAAGGCCATTAGGCATTGTTCACCTTCATCGCTTGAGTCACTTGAAGACATGGAGTCATCACTTGCACTCCATGTGGATACTTTTAAATCCTTATTGTTTTTCTTTTCTTTTACCCTTTTATTGAAAATGGAGCACTCCGGTTTGATGTGGCCTTTCTTTCCACATTCAAAGCATGTAACTTCATTCTCCGCTTTGGGCTCTTCCTTTCGTGCCCTTCGAATGTTCTTCTTTTTCTTCATGAATTTGCTCATTTTTCTTGCTAGTTGAGCAATCTCGGATTCGCTATCAGCGGAGGAGCTTTCTTAATTTTCTTTAAAAGCAATGTTCTTTTTCTCCTTGATGGTTTTACCTTCTTTATCGGCTTGCCTCTTCATGGTCATCTCGTAGGTCATGAGTGATCCAATGAGCTCTTCAACCGGCATTTTCTTGACATCTTTTGCTTCTTGAATTGTAGTCACCTTTGGTGCCCATGAGCTTGGTAGGACCCAAAGAATATTCTTGACCATCATTTCTGCAGAAACATCTTCACCAAGAGATTTTCTTCCATTGCAAACGTCAGTAAAACGAGTAAACATTTCAGTAATTGATTCGTGTGGGTGCATGGTGAAACATTCAAAATCATGGAGATACATGTCTAATCTAGTGTCTTTGACTTCGTTAGTTCCCTCATGGGTTACTTCTAAATGTTTCCAAAATTCATAAGAAGAGGAGCAAGTAGAAACATGGTTGAAATCATTACGGTCTAGCCCACAATGAAGAGCATTCATGGCTTTTCCATCAAGCTCAAAATTGGCAATGTCTTCGGGGGTCCATTTGGACTCATCCTTGTTAGATAAAGTATATCCTTGCATTACAATCCTATAGATAGGATAACCAATGCTTCTAAGAAAATTAATCATGCGAGTTTTCCAATAAGTGTAATCGGTTCCATCAAAGAATGGAGCCCGAGTCATAGAATAGCCTTCTGGAGCATGCGAGGAATTAGCCATCACTAAGTATCTTAAGTTTGTAACCGGTTAAGGTATTACACAAACGCTCCCTTTGATACCAAATGTTGGGTTGTAGAGGATGGCAAGAGGGGGGGGGTGAATTGCCTTTTCAAAAATAATTAACAATTTAAAACAATTATCAATCCAACGGAAATAAAAAAGGAAAGACACAATTTGATAACGAAGTTCGGCTTATTTCCCAAGCCTACGTCTCCGCTCCCAACAAGAACCGTTGAGAGATTAATACGTCATCTTGCTTTTTAATGGTTGTAGCAAGAAACCCACTAGCCGTTTTAAGGTAGGCTAGAACACCTTCGTACAACTTTCTTTTTTATTATGGTTGTAGTAAGAAACCCAATTGAAAGAAAGAATGGAAATGATAGGTTTGTTTTAATCCAAACCCAGTGAAGAAATAAACAAATAAAATAATACAAACACACGGAAGCCTTGAGCGCCAAAAGTGTGAGAGTAGTTGATGGAGAGGGAGATCAAGCTTCAAGGATGGCAATGGATCACAAGAGGCCTTGGAGATTTGTTGTTAGAGCGTCAAGACATTAAAATATATTTTTTGTGTTCCCGACATCCATGGTTTCTTATTTATATGAGAAATACCCATAAACACTTCAATATGGCCGTTGGAGGGCTTCCGGAGCCGTTGGGGGTCAAAAGTACATGTCTGGTCAAAGCCCAACGGCTAGTTTGACTGGGAACACCGGCTGGCCGATGGTGTCTCACCAGCTGGCTGGTGGTCCACCGGCAAGCCGGTGGTCCAGACAGAGCAGGCTTTTTGTCTGGGTTCCACCGGCTGGCCGGTGGTCATCCACCGGTTGGCCGGTGGCACCAGGCAGTGGGCAAGCCTACTGCATGGGTCCTCCGGCTGGCCGGTGGGCAAGAACCGGTTGGCCGGTGCCCATACCGGCTGGCCGGTGGGAATCCACCGGTTGGCCGGTGGACTCATAGAGTCCACTTTCAGCCTTCTTGGGCCAACTCCTGGGCAACCTTTTTCCTATAATCAAAAAACTTGAAAACAAGTTAGAACATGATGAGGGTGATTGTGATCATTATAATCCAAGAGAGAGGGGAACAACAATATCAACTGGAAGGTTATATCCATCATTTCACTAATAAATGATCATAGAATGATCTGAAATATGAAATGTCACATATATTATTTGTAAATTGATATGAAATCCATATAATTAATGTTAATCCATTCCATGAATCACATAAAATTCAACTATAGGATGGATCACAAGATTTGCAGTACACACTTTCCCACAAAAATCATTTGGAGATGAATTGTAAAATTTTAATGTGATTGTTATCAATTATGAATTGTCATAGTTTACTCAACATCTAATTGTTGAGGTAATATGATGATACCCTTAGAAAATTACTCATAAATAAAAGTGTGGGTGGATCCGGAATCAAATAAAACATTTGCTACAATAGAGTTGATGGTAAGTTTACCTTACAGATCTTTATTATTATAATAAGTGTTACCGATAGTAATGGAATGTGACATTCCTTTTTCATTGCACTTAAGTTTATGTTGATGTCAATCACTTTCAGTAACCTTGGATTAGGACATTGAATCGCATAATGACGCCTTTCCTTGAACTTGAGACATTAAATGTCAGATATTTATTCTCTGTAGCCTTTCCTTTGTTCACATCATTAAACATCCTTTTCCCAGCAAATTTGTATTCAACTGTTTGATGACCTTCCTTTCCACACGTAAAAGAATAACTGATCCATTTAATACAATTCCCCACATGGTTCATTTCACACATTGTGAATAAGGGAAAATTTATCTTATTTTATGTCTTGTAATTACATTTTCCATTGAATTCTATTTTCCTCTTCTTGTCAAACCCATATGACTGATTGGTTACTACAATTTCCATATCAACTATGATATAACAACGAAAAATTTCCTCATAAATATTGAAGTCCCTTATTGCTAAATCCCTTCTGAGATTTGGATATAAGACACTAAAGAATTGATCAATCATTCTCTCAGGTTGGATAACAATTACAGAAGTGTACCATGAATGTCTTGTAAAATTTTATTTGTAGGTACCAATAGATTCATTATACTTTTTCATAAGTTAAATGATGTCCTTCTCCATATTTGTTCAAAGAGTAAGGGGATTGTACTTATTGAATAACAATTTCTTGAGCTCGATTCACTAGATGGACTCAATTTCATCCTTTTCCACCATCTTCTTGACATGATTATACCATTTATCATCTTCACCTTTCAAATGATATACTTTTAAGATGTCATAATCAGGTTCTTTACATTGTAGAATTAAAAATATATTTTTTGTGGTACTGATCTATTGTCTATGCACTAATGGGTCAGAACACTCAAGAAATATAGGTGGACAACAACCTATAATGAATTCAACAAAATGTTTCCCCTTCTATTTCTGGATGGTTTTTCCTGTATTATTCATAGCTTGAGAATGTTTTGTGACCATGGCCACAATATTTTTCATTCCACATGACATAACATTTGGATGCTCATGAGGACAGACATTGAATTTCCTATCGTATTCAGCATTAACGTGGTTCCATTGGGATTTATACATTTACTAAAGCCAAGAAATATAGTGTGAGAAACACGAATCATAACAGGAAAACCACATAATCATGAATAAAATTTAAATTTCAGAAACATTAGTTTTTATCCAAGGTTATTCATGGTTGTTTCTAAAACACTTTGATTGTATCCAATACATAGAAATATCCTAATGAGATTTTCTAATGATTTCTCATCTTTGCTTCTAATGGATAACTATATGTTTCCTATGATATCAAATATAATGACCCATATATTTCATCCATTGATATTACATCAGAATTTATGTATATTTATTACAACATATAAGAAATCCATAACAGGACCATACAAATATAGTGTCTTAAGAAACTGGAAATCATAAACAAATGGTGCATAAGACATAAAAATTGTCTCCCATTTATTTCATCATAACTATACTCCTTTTTAGTATATCATTCCTAATACCCTTCATCTTATCCTAGGGAAAAGAAACATAAAAAAGGTTGTGATAAAATGCTCTGTAAGGGTAAATAAATAAAATATCAATCATATATAACATTTCAAAATCATATCATGCATTTAAGAGATAATAATATCATATTAGGGAATTAATAAAAGAATTAAAATCTAATACCATTAATCATAACATGTGAAAATTGTTTAATACACACATAAGTGTAGAAAATAATTTCGTATTAGTAAATGATCATTACAAAGTCCATCATAGCACACAAAATCCATTAATAAACTGAGTTCAATCATCACTCCAGCCCTGTATTACTGAACAAGATTTACTTCATGTTCCATCAATGTCTATCTCATGAGATATAACACTTTACCCAAGGCATTGGTGTGAGATATAGTTACCACTCATCTCATAATAAAAACATTCTTATATGTGCCATAATATCATAAATCAATTATCAAAGCATAACCCATGGAATAATTTAGGATTCCATCATAACATAATCCATATAAGAGAAATGGATTTCAAAAAAATAATTTCATCATAAATGTAATCCAACCAAATTAATAATTGGGATAGAAACATAAATCGATTTCATATTAGTTGGAATGTTATTTTGATAAAACACTTCTTATTAATTTTTAAGAAATATAACATTTCTTCTTCAAAAATGAATTTTTTTTATCAAAATATCACGCAATTTAAAGAAATGAATTAAAATGAAAATAAAAAATTAAAAGTGTTGTGGAGTATTCATAGAAATAAGAAGTTATGAATATGTAATATCTCATTAATGCTATATAAGATAAAAAAACATTACCCTCATACTTTTTCCAGAAAAGTAAAACTACCATGTATGGTAAACAAAAGAAATATTTCTTTTATACCATATAATAAAATTCAAAATGTGGTAAAAATGACAATAATTATTAATAAAATAATATTATAACATTTATGAATACATTTTTAGAAAACATGGATATTTAAGATAAATATATCCCTAATAAAAAAATCTTAATAAACAATAATGAATAAAAACGAAAATGGAAATGTTATCCTTAACCTTAAGTCTGATATAATACTTATGTATCCAATCATCCTATATTATTTTTTACATAATGTTAATGATTTACATTAGAATCATAATAATTTCTATGAAATCGTTTATGATTGTTTTTTCATCTATTTGTTAGTACCATTTCATTGTTACTCGTTATTCTTCCATTAACGTCTTTCTCTTCAAATGTATGTTCTGTCGGAGAAGTTCGTATTCACCATTATTTAGAGATAGTTATATCATTTAATGAATAGTTTTAGTATAATATATATCATATTTATACATTCAATTCATTCATATAGTCATGATTTAATGATTATTATGTTGAATAAATCACATCTTATAGTGGGGATGGTAAGCTATATGTACGCCCGAGCGATGATATCATTCACATAATTTTTGAGTGGTATTGTATAGGATGGTTTATAGTATATATGAATTAGTATTAGGTTATGTCAATCATATATAGTTATTATTACCACCGTTATAGCCATCATTGTAATGTGATGGTGAAAAATATATTACCCCACGACTTATAGACGGTAAGTCATATGTACGTATGCGCCGTGGTTTCATTCTTTATAGGAAGGATAAATGGTTAAATAAATATTTATAATATTTAGAATGAAATATAATTATTTGAGTGATATTTGTGTAAATAATTATAATTAAAAAAAATTAAAGTGGATGTATAAGAAGAATGAAATTTTAAATTATTGGTAGAAGAGATTAAGTCTTCCTCGTTGTGCCACGTTTAAATTTCCACAAAATGCACTAGATTTGGACTTTTGAGAATACCAGAACCTCTAGAATGTAACTAAGGATGTCTAGAAGATAATTACTTTTGGGATGGCCAAGAATGAATTCTCCAAATGGAGTGAAGAGGAGAAGGAGGAGGTGGCATTTTATAATGAGAAGAGAGGCGCATTAGGGCGCACTCAAAAATAATAATTTATAATAAATATAATTTCCAGTAAAAATGGTGAAAAACATATTTAATTCAAATATAAAATAATCTGGGTTTTCATAACCTCTATCCAATTATAGTTAGATATGTTTAGAATATTTTTTTATCCTTATTGTTTTTGTTTACCCCATATTTTACCCTTTTATTCTTTCATCGATATCATGTTATTTACAAATTGTGGGTTTATATAATAACCATATCACATTAAATGACCAAAAAATGATATTTATGAAATATTTACTCTACATTAACCATTTTTTGTAATCATATATTCTATGTAATTTAATATCATTAATAAACTATTTTGGGTTTAAGTTATGAATGGTGTCAATTTTGGACATTATTCATACATGACATTTAAAAAATTCATGAAACATTTATTCCATATAAAATAAGGAATTAACTATAAGATAATATGTCACATTAAACCAAAATATTTGTGTATGGCATTAAAATAGAGAAATTACATTTGGTTTAATATTTATAAATGTATTTATTCTAATCATTCATTAATGTGGTAATCACAACATCAAATTTGTGTCATAAATAATACTATTTCTATAATCACTAAACATGATAAATTAAATACCATAATTCATAAAATCTTCTTTATCTTTCTAATGACTATTTATAACAATAGATATCAGTTAGATAACCCTATATTAAAATAAATTTAGTGAAATATATATGATTAGTTTATAATTATCATTACATTAAATTAATTCATCTAAAATGAAATTTTCATATCCATGTGAATTCATGGGTTCCCAAAATAGACCCATGGATTCCCATGGTTTTACATATTTAGTTCAATAGAATTCGGAAAAAATTTATTATAGTATTATGTTACTAAAATATTATTATGTCATCCTTATTTACCAGATTTACCCTTTTATCATGGAAAATAAAATAATTTCTGAAGTTACTATTCACAATGTCAAAATATAAAAGGTACCTATTCATAAAATTTTTAACATATGATTCCAAATATTGAATTCCAATTAACAAATTTTAAAAAAAAGTTGCAGTAAATGGTTTTAAATTAATACCGATTTTTAATGGGAATATAACATTTAAATTTTAAAACAATGAAAAAAATTTGAAATGTAATTATATGTGATTTCAATGTAAAATTTATTTTAATGACATAAAATATATTTAATGGTAGAAATATTTTATATTTATACTTTAAAAACATTCAATATTATCATTTAATCATATAAATTATCTATATGATCAATTTTTAATTAAAATTTACCACATTTTTACTATACATCAAAACATAAAAGTTATCATAAAAATCATAAATTTATCCAAAGTGTATTTTTATATCACGATTCAAAATTAAATGTTTATGATTTCATATAAAAATTATTAATGTGTCAAAATATTAATTTAAAATCGGTTCTCCATTCAAATGTATAAAATTAACCATTAAAAAATTGGTTCTCATACATAAAATAGGGTTTTATTCATACCATATGACTAAAATATCAATTAGATGAATATGAAAACAAAAATATTAACCATATAACATATATATATCATTAATCTCATTACCAAATTTAATTCTCACAATAAATAAAAATATCTAATTGATTTATATTTTACAAAAATAATTATTAGCCAATGAATTAATAATGCATTTTCATAAGTTAGTTATAAATATTCTCTCTATCCTAAAAGCTAAGCTATAATGGTAATTTTCTATTAAGGGCATCTCACAATTGTTTTATACAAACTATTTCATGAAATGAAATCTACTAAAGAATAATAATTATATAATATTAATATTTCATAAAAACATCTGAGTGTTATAGTGCAACCCAACTTCCCTTTTATAGTGGATCATGTATAGTTTATTAATGGTTTAGTAAACCATACAGGGAAACCCTGTGGCCTCATATTGTTTCTAATGTTTTAAAATTTTCCATCTTATTTTTTTTATTTTCTAAATCAATATTCTATTCCACTTCACGTCCTCAAACCCTTGGGAGAACCCTATTGAACCAATCTTCCATGTGGAGATTTTATTTTGCGCCTAAGTTGTTTGTAACACTGTTGGTTGCATGTAAAATATATGGGGGAGTCCAATCTATATATTTCTTCTCTTTTTTGAATACAATTAGCAATCTTCCCTTATATCCATAGGAATCACTAAAACCCTCTTTTTATTCTAGGATGTAGGTTGAGGCATCAAAGTGTTGTTGAATAAGGATCTAAGTATATAATAATGAATTAGTTTATAAATGGATTCGAGGAAGGTCTTCTAGAAGTTATATCTTATAGTTCCACTATAGATTTTTTCATGTTCAGTTTTTTCATGATTAAATCTTGTTTTCTCATTATTGCATTCGCGAGGTTTGGTAAAATTGGAAACTAAATGATTAATAGATTCTCTCAAGGTTCATATGGGATGCATCTAGGATGATATGACCTATTTTTCAATATCCAAGTGGTTCTCAAATATCATAGGACCAATAAATTAGTTAATTAAGCGCAGTACTAAAGCCTTCTATGATATTGGATTCTCCCCCACCCCCTTTTTTCACCCTTCTTGGGATTCTTCGATGGATCCTCCATAGGTTCTTCTCCCAGATCATAGTCACAACTAGTCCAATACTGATTTTCTTATTGTCTGTATTTCTTGGTTTTTATTTAGAGAAGGCTGTCTGGTTTTTCACTATGTCGCCAATACCACTCTCTATATTAGAGCTCCACAGTTCCTGTCCTGGAATGATTTGGAGAAATGGAATATTTATGGATTTGGGACAGAGTCTCGTCATCTTGGTTATTTTCGGGGTCTCTTTCTCCACCTTCTGTATTTTGTCCCATATCTCATATCTCATTCTATTATTTTCCATCTATTTAATTAGAGGTTTTGTGTGTGTTGGTTTTTATTCTGTGGCTAGTCTACTGGGGGGGAGTGTAGCCTCCATCATACACTCTTCTGTATATTCCCTCATGGACTCCACTTCCATTTTTGAGGCTGTTGTGGGAGGTAGTTTTCCAGGCGCTATGGGATGTGCGATCGGGTGGCTGGTGGATTGTTGAAGTTTTAAATTCTTTGGCACTATGAATTTTTTATGATGGGTTTGTTGATACAGCTCATTGACCGGAGGAATTTCTGTGTTTTTCATGTTTCTTGGTGGGTGTCGGAAGCTTTTGTGTAGAGATATTTGAGTGGCTCACATGGTCCAGATGATTTTTGATAGTTCTAGTAGATCTCAGTGGACATTTTTCATCACAAACACTTTTATTTTCCATGATCACAACATAGTGCAGCATGTGTTTTTTTAAAAGGTAATCCTTTGGTCATAGACCAATGAAAAATTTATTTATAAGAAAAAAGACTACAAAAGATAGAAGGATGGATTTTTTTAAAATCTCTATCAAAAAAATATAATAAGTCAACTGGCAGAGTGTCCAGCCAAGGGTGTGATAAATATTTAATAAGGATGAAGATGATGTTTGTTTCGGTTATGTTGATGATAATGTCTGTCGCGGTGATGACGATTGATCCTCTTTTTTTTGTCGATGTTTTACAAGGTTGATGTTGTGCTATTTTTTGTTTTGACGTCACTAATGATATATGTCAAAGATGGACTCTAGGTGGGGATTTTCAGCACTCTGATCAGTTGTGTTGATGGGTATTCAGTGTGATTATAGAAAGTCTCTTAGTTGATGTGAATTATTGGTTACACAACGCGAGGTCACACATCGATCAATGCAGAATGATCAGAGATGGCATGTGATATGAGGAATTTTAGGATGTTTTTAAAAAATTTAATTTCAAACATTTGTTTGTGGAACCATTTTTATCCTTTCTAGGTGGTATATGTTGTTTGTTTTATCTGGTTGGAAATATGATAAGGTTCACACATACTTTTTAAAATTGTTATTAGGTCATGGAAAAAATTATAAATATATATATTGTAGGTTAAGTATGAAATGTTCTATGTGTGATAATGTAGAGACCTTTTTGAGTACATCAATGTGATTAATGGAAGATTAAATGGAATATTATAAATGTTTATAGATCATTAAATGTATTAAGGGATTTTATGAATAACATAGAATTGTGTTATTTGTGAAATTTGGTTTGTTCTATGTGGCTTATGAACTATATTAGAATTGGATAGGAGGGTGGGGGTATGAAATATTAAATATTTTAATTTTTAATATAATGGTTAATTAAGAATGTGTTGAATGGTATTTCATATGGGAATTTACAAATATATTAGATGTCATGATTTTAGGAAAATATTTAATGTGCCTAGTGAGTTTTGCATGAATATTTGAATTGGGCTAAGTAATGTTAATTGAGAATGTATTAATGTGTAATGGAAGAATATTAATTTCCATATTAATATCTATGTATTATGATTGTGATCTTAATAGTTCCTGATTGGTTGTGATATTTTTATAGTCTGGTGAACGGATAAATAATTAGGTGCACATGGATTGAGTTGTGGGACAAATGGATGAGATTCCTACCATGGGCCGAGATGTATTGATGCTATATCTCCACCCACAATGCACGAGGTAGGGAAGTGGAAGAAGCTATATTCCCATAATAGATTCATATAACCTAGACTTAGGGTTCAAGGTGAGGATATTGTATTCTTATTACGGGTTATCCCTAGTGAGATAGGAAATTCACTCATTCCCTTATGTATAATGACATATTCCATGAACTTTTGTGTGAATGATGTATATTTCAAATACCTGAAGGTCATTATGCTGATGAACTAATTAATAAATAATATCAAAATAATTAACATGGTTATATAGATATGAAGGGTTAAGTAAATATTGTTAACTAGTGGACAAAAATAACATTTATTTTCTTTTATCTAGTTTATACTTATCATTTATTATATACATTAATGCTCTATTTATTTATACTAGATATTTTGTAGAAACCATTGGTGTTGGCCTACTGAGTTGTACACACTCCCTTCTCGATCCATATTATTGTGACCTTGTTGATTTAAGGATTATAGGATAGGACAAGGGCAAGGGCACTATTCAAGGGGGATGATTTGGGCATGGGACATGTATGGATGAATTTCCTAACATAGTATCGGGACAGTTTTGTTTATTATGTTATTGTCATTATTTTTGGTTTTTTTCACTTAGTATTATATCATGTCACGACATATTTACTGTGAAGTTTACTTTGTACCCTGTATTAGGAAATGGTTATTTATCCTTGTTCGTTGGTAATTCTATGACTTTTACACTATTATATTTTTTTCCTGCAATGGATTACTGTAGTAATGTGGGTGAAGTCTCCCTATGTGAACATTAAACCCACATTACTATTTAGAATCCTCTATAGTATGGGGTGGCATGCTTGAGGTCATGTGGTGTCCCAGATAGGGGAACTTGTTTAGTGGTTCATGGGCCATGGAAATTACAAAAAAATCTATAAGTGAAAAGGTGTTTTAAAAAATTATGTATTTGTCCATATATATCCAAAATTATACTTTATAGAAAAATCATAATATATAACTCTAAGATTATTTTTTTATGATGATAAAAAAGAATAATTTTATTTACTAAAATATATTTTATTATATTGGTTAAAATTAATTTTAAATATTGTGAGAAAATGTGGCATAATTGCCTTTAAAAAAATGTAATGTTTTTCAGAAAACATTTATTTTTCTTATAAATGATAATTATTTTAATTCCTATTCATACATAATAATTTAATTTATATTATAAATTACTATACCATTTAATTTTCAAAATTTATTTATCAATATTCTTACAGAGTAATTGAGTAGATATGTTATTATATTTCATTTATGGTCGGGGTTGTGTGTTTCAAAAGGTTACAAATGGATTGAAATTATTTAAAAATAAATATGTCATAATGTCATGGAATATAACATTCACTTATATTATTGGGGTTACAAGGCATATATTCTATCAAAAATTATCTTTTCCTTTTAGAATATTAGGGTGTTACATTGGACCCCCTTAAATAAATTGCATCCTCTATATTTTATCTTGATCTCAAAAATCAAGGGTTTAAAATTTGAAATACCATTGTTGGTAACCCACATCATAATAATTGTTAATAAGATATCATATGTATAAGAGAAAAATGTATGTTTTCATGACAAAAAATATATATAATTAATATGTAACCATATAAAATAACATTGGTGGGAAATTAAAATATTGACAAGGAAAATAATAATAATACCCAAGGATTAATAGATTTTGGTAGAGATAATTGATCATAATAAAGTGGTTTAATAATAGAATGTTAAAGCCCTAAATTCCATAAATACGTAAAGAGTTGAAATACCATTTTATTCATCATAAATAATGGTCTGTGGATTATCATTTTTTGGGATCCTTTTACAATAGTCTATGGATCCATTTACCATCCAAACTGTGAAAAAAAGATAACATTCTTATATGATATGTAAAATTAAATACACTATTTATTTTAAGAAAAATATCATTTTATCTACAAAACAAAATAATTAAAAAAGAAATTTCATTACTAAATCACTAAAATAAACTTATAATGGTACAAATAATCCCTAAAAACAATATTTTATTATTTTATTTTCTAAATCATAATGTATAGCACATGAATGCCCTATATAATTCATTAATTTATAATACCTCATTTGAAATGTCATAATTTCAAATTAATTCATTCATTACGTGTATTCTCTTAAAACCCTACATCATATATCTCCCAGAATATAATATAAATCTTCCAAAATAATCCATTACATGAAAAAAATGTTATATATGATTCATCCCAAGACAAATCTCTCAAAATATAATTCATCATATCAAAATAATTTTACATAAAACATAATAAAGGTTTCTAGGATATTTAATTTATTGTCATCCTTAGTGTAACACCCCAGGTAAATAATGAATATGAAATTTTCATATTTATCCATATTTGTGAATAAAGTATTAATATTACTTTAAAGGGTTGCTATGTTCGATAGCGTACCCGATACACAACAAAGAGTTTCATTTGAATCTTACGTTGCACTCTAATAATAAAATAATATTATTTTAAATTGTAGTTAACATGTAGCCGTTGTATAGGCGGGAATAGATAGAAATAACTAAAATATGATTATATATGTTTTTAAATGTGTTTAGATATATCCAATAAAAGATAAAGTCTTAAAATATGGAAAGAATTCAAATTTAGGCGTATATGCCCTAGTTTTCACTAAAGGTTCACTTATCACCTTTTGAAGGAAAACTGTCATTAAATATATTTTTGTTCACTCTTATTCATTCTTTTGGACCAAATAAAACTCTTCTTAATAATTGGGATATCAAAATTTACTTTGTGTAAATTTTTGGTATCATTCCGATAAAGTTCATTTTTTTAAATGAATAGTTTAAAATGTTGTATTTTAATTCAAATCCTCTTTTTAATCTAATTTATTTATATGATTAGATTATCTTTTGAATTGGTATTGACGTGAAATTAGAATATATTTTTACCATTAAATCCAATAGTGGTCGTTGGAATTAATTTCACTTTAAAATCATTCTTCAACTAGTGTCAATCTTTTGATACTTATTGTTTCATAAAAACACGCTATTTGTCATGACAGCGGGAATTAATTATTAAATTAATTAATGTGAATTATATGTTTTGAATTTTTTAAAATAGACTTCATTTTTGAATTCAGAATATCAAATATAGCTTAGGGTGAATTTTTGGGAATTTTCTGAAAAACTTAAATTTTTGATGAATAGTGAAACCACTAAGTGGTACTTATAAAAAATGATTTTTCCATTTAAATGAAATTTTTCCATCTTTGTGTTTTAAATTTCAAAAATCCGACATACATGGTTGACATTATGAAGTAAAATGTGGTTCAATGGTATTAAAATAATTTTTTGGTGAACAGTAACTTATTAAGTTTTTATTCGCGATTAGTGGTAATTAGTGTAGTTTAAGGTAAGAATAATGATTTAATAAAATGAGATGAGCTTGACACATGTCCTACCCTCATTGGTTGTGTCATGTTAGACCAAGACAATCCATGGGTCAACTTGGGGACCCCATGGAGCCACTTTGGTTGGGAAATGACAAAAATAACTTTTTATTTCATTTGAAAGAAAAAATCACACAAACCTTATATGTTTTACTAAAACAATTTGTAAGTGGGTTTATGCAAGTAAGATATTTTATTATAAATAGTCATTTTAAAGATAAAAAGATTTCCTACATCATAGTAATTTTTTTTATAATTTTTAGACATTATATAAATTAAATTATTTATGACATCATAATGATGCATTGATGACATCATTATCTGACGATTTAAATAAAATGAGAAGATAATGTAAACTCTATGACCTACACATGTCCAAAACTTATTATATGGGTGGATTTAGAACCCTTATCACCTTATACACGAATTATATCAATGTGGGACCTTTTAAAACTGAAAAACATTTTCAAATAAATTAATATTTCTTACTTTCCAAATGTGCCCCTCCTCTCCTCTTATAAAAGGCCCCCAACTCTAATTCATTTAACACACTCCTCAAGCCTTTTGCTTGGCCAACCCCTGCCCATTTACTCTCTCCACATCCCTATACTCATCCTAGAGGATTCCCTTTGGGCAGAATCATTTCAAAGGAAGCCTTTAGTCTCAAATCAAAAGGAGTTTCACTTTTAAAGGTAATTCATTCACTCATGTTCATTTGTTTTATTATGCTTCTCCAACCCCCTAAAATATTTTTTTTTCTTCTTTTGTAACAACAATAGTATCGTCAATATAATAGGATGTTGTTATAAGATTTATTCGATCTACACTCTCACACAACTACATGAAATGGTTAAAGAACATACGGTTTCTCTGGATGGTGAAATTCTGCATCCCGAAACGATGATTGTTCAATACACATTTAACACCTTCAAAGGTGGCCATTAGGATGACAATATTTTTATATATTATATATAAAATGTTTATGTTTTCCTTAAGCTTCTGTTTTTTTCATTTTGTGCATACCTTTATGGTTTCCATTATGGGTAAACGCGATATCTTCATTTAAGGAAGTGCGGACTACCGCCCCCTCAAAGTGATTTGATTCTTTAAATACTATATGTGGGACGTATAAAAGATGGAACTATGATATTATATATGATATTATACTGGAATTATAATATAAGTTTATATCATTATGATTACATTCTATAAAATACGAAATAGAAATGAAAGTAGCGTTCATTTGTACGTACGACTTACCGTCTCCATGAACGGTGCATTTCATTTCTTACCTCTAAATGATTATGTAATATTATAAATACATTTATATTATGGATATATATGATATATATGATATCCAAATCAGGAATGTCATTCTGGATATAACTAACTTTTGACCAAATTAACAACATGTAAGTGTAAGAAGTCTATTTTTGACTTAAGAACCAAATACCGACAAAATGAACATTATTAAATTAAATGATTACATGATGTTAATAACATGGTATAAAATGAATAATGAACTTGAAAAAGGTTCTTAAGCAAGTATAGATTAACTCAAGTTTATTATTCAGGAGATTAACGAACGATCGAGTCATGTCGGACCCGAGGTAAGGGATCCTACTCCTCTCTTTCTTTTTAAGTACACACTTTTTTGACATTCCTTTTAAATCTCATCCTTTTGTTATTGGGATGATCTTTTATATTAAACATACTGTAATTTTTATGTTCATGTGATGAGAGACCCTATTATCTCTCATCAATCCATTTTGGATGTTTTGAGTGGCGTCGTTAGGCTGCCGAACTTTCGTAAGAGATCTAACATCTCACTTTCGTTTTAAGTACTCTCCTTTAGGTCACATATTTTAATCTCCTATTTTTAATGTTGGGGGATGTTCTTTTATATTCCTCTTGCTGTAGATTTTTTTATAATGTTATGAGATAACCTATTTGATCTCATCAATCCATATTCGGATGTTTTATGTGGCGCCGTTAGGCTGCCGAGTTTTCATAAGGGATTTTTCATCTCACTTTTATTCCCGTGAGATTTATGACACAAATTCCATTGAGATGTGTATGTACTTCCCATTATTCTACTCTTTGTGTAATATAATTTCGTTTATGAGTATTAACATCAATGATCTATTGTCATACTTTCATGGGGTGTATGTTTTGAAAGATACCCAAGTCGGTAAGAGAACCTTTCACCCTCCTCTTTTTTAAAAGACTTCTTTTGTTGGGTCTTTTAATTTAAATATTGTTATGTTTGGATATGTTCTCATATATCCTTTTTGATTTAAATTTTATGTCCATGTGATGAGATACACTTTTTATCTCTCATCAACTCATTTTGATGTGATGTCGTTAGGCATTCAAGGGAGCTTTTTAACCCAATTTCGATTTCTTTAGATTCAACATGCAGTCATTGAATATGCCATCCATTGAATATGTGTGAATGACCTTTTATTGTTTTACACATAATATCCACTTATATTGGGTGTACTTATATTTTTCACACATATTTTTTAGATTTATTTGTCCTTAATTTAAGGATACCTTCTTTATAAGGGATTTCATCACATTTGACATTTCTATTGAGGGTTCATTGTGTTATGCACCAATTCACTCTTATATGGTGTATATACTGTCCTTTGGAGTATTATATAATAAATCCATTTATTCTCATGATATTATAATGTTCTGACTAAATGTTATTCCTCAATTATTGTATTCAAGTGTCTGTAATTTTGGTAAAACCCCTTTAACCAAAATATCGTTTTAAATGTTTTAATTATTTTTTATTATTAATATCCATTTTTTCAAAATGGTTTTAAGGATTTATTTATATGGATATTAATGGTTTAAAATTTTAAGCTTCAAGGTTTTATGGGGCACTTTATTTCAAAAATCTCTTTATTAAATGTTTTAAATGGGTTTGGAAATGGTTTCTTTTTGAATGGATTCATTATATCAATATACTAAAATGTTATATTGTGATTGAAATGTGAAAATGTTATGTTTCTTTTATGCATGTTTTATGTGATACATCTATGTTATGGTTCTTTGGCATTGTTATGAAAACGGTTGGTTCCGTGATAAACTATGGGCGGGTGAGCCCGATATAGCTCTCCAATGCATTTGGTAATGCGAAGGAGTGAAACGTCAAGGTTTTTCCGAAGTGATTTAGGGAATATACGTTGATGGGTATTCCAAACGTAACCAAGAGGGTTACTCCCTACGTAAGAATGTTATGAATTCCTCAAGATACCTTTATGTATTATCTTTTCTATGATTTATTCATGATTTGATATTCCTATGTTTTGTGGGTAAAGTGTGATTTCATTCTAATGTATATATGAACTCATGTTTCCTTTCCATATTTTTATAACTCTTACTGAGCTTTTTATGCTCATCCCAAGTTTTTGAAATGTTTTTCACAGGTCAAGGGAAAGGTACATGATGTGATGATAGTGTCAAGGATGTGTCAAGAAAGAATCTGTGTTATATTTTAAATATGTTTCTGTTGATGGGAAGATTGAATACTGTCTTTTATGTAACCACTTTGTTTAAATGTGGAATGTAATGCAAGTTTCATGATCTAATTCTCTAAAACTCTAAACCTGAAAATATCCTCAATGTGTAATCTTGTAATAACTCAAGATTATGTAAGGTTTAAGGCGGGGGCCTTATAGTTGGTATCAAAGGTCGGTTTAGATAACTTTAGAGGTTAGGGTATTCATTAAGCATAAGTTACATTACCATAATTGTTAGGATTTCAGAAAGAGTCCTAGTTTTAGATAAAGTGAATGAGTAAGTATATCTTAGTGTTTATCTTACTCATTAGTACATGGTGGTTTTGTTGATATACTCACACTGACCTTTTTGGATTTTGTAAATGGATAGATCTAGCAGGTGCCAAAGTAATAGTGGATGTGAAGGAAACTGTGACAGTTTTTTGAGCAAGCAATTGAATGATATGGGAGCTGCAATGAGAACTCTTGTGATTATCCTCAACCAACTATCTGGATTCATGATTGACCACCTAAACCTTGGAGATTTTTCTAAGGCATCATATATGCAAGAAACAAATCCCTACGGAAGTACAAGGAATAATCATAAAGGTATGTGTGTTAAAAAACCTATGTGTCAATGATGTGGAAAGAAACACCTAGGAAAATGTTTTAAAGGGACAGAAATATGCTATAGATGTGGAAATGAAGGTCATAAAGCATGAACCTGCCATGGAAAAAGGAAGAATCAAGTTGACTCAAGGAAAGGGAAAGAAGTTCTTTCTGAGGGATCAATTGAATGTTTTAAATGTGGTGTGAATGGTCATTATGCAAACACATGTCCTATGAAGAAGTTTCGTTAATGGGGTCACCAAGAGCGTACCAATATTCGTTTAACAATACCTAATGCCATTCCGATTGAGGATGAAGAAACTGACAATGACCAATCAAAGGTATGTAATATTTCATGACTATTGTTTTCCTATTTTGGAATCTTAGGATATGATTCATGATTTTGTTTGTCGGAAAGAGGTATTTCAGAATAAGTTGGAAAGGAATGGATAATGGATCATGAAGAATTTTGAATGAGTAAGATGTCAACATATAAGGGCTTCAAGAGTTATGGTGAAATTCTTAAGATTATTAAGTCTCTTTTGATGATGGGGTTACATTAGAAGACTTATTATATTATGTGTAACCCTGATGTTTAATATAGGAAAATTTTATTCAAGTAATAGTTATCTTTTCTTTTGTGGACATAGTTATAAAGAACTATTTGGGTTTATATGATCTTCACTATTGAGGTAATTATGGGTTAATATATGTTATGATTGAAGTGAAAGGCATGAGATAAAATTGATGTTAAATTATGTTATGGTTTTTTTTGATGATTTTATCCCTTTTTGGGGAATGTTTTTAGAATTATATAGTTTTGGAAAAAGGACAACACTTAGACTGGGTGACTACCCATCGCGTCGGACAAAGCTGCAGGAATCGAACCCACAACCGAAGTGCGACTGGTATTTATCGCCTACCACTGGACTACTTGAAGTCCCTGGTTAGTTTGACTGTTTCTTTTTAGTTATATGATTTTATGAATTAAGAGTAAATTCATTTTGGGTTATTTATGAAAATTGTTAACCTATCATGGAGGATATGTGATTAGGATAATTACTTTTCAATGCGAGACTTTAGGAGTGACTGATGTTGTTTGGAGATAAATGTTACGATTTAACTTGGAAGACTATGTGACTAAATCTTTCAAATATTTGGGTTTCAATCTTATTTGGGTTTACTTTTAAGGATTTTATGGACAAATTGTTTATCTAATGGTCCTCGTTGAACTTTGGGTTTTGTTGGGCAAATTTTGGGGGTTAAGAATTGATTTTCTTTTTATAAAGGGTTATCCTTTTCTGGATTATCTGATCTTGTACTAGCCTTTTTGGTTTTCGTTTTGGATAAATCCTAAATTCATGGGAAGTATATAGTTCTCTTTTGTGTATTAGGTGATTTTCTAAAAGTAGATTATAGTACTCTTAATGTGAACAAGTCTTCCTAAATACTCGCCTTTTGGAGAAAATATGAGTTTCTGTGAGGAATATAATAAAAGTTGAAAGTCAACATGATAACTGATTATGATTCCTTATGAATAAATTCCTCAATAAAAAGTTACTTAACACAAAAATGTTGTCTATTAGCTTTTCCTACTGGGGAATCGAATACCATTTAACCCATCACAAGTTTGTGATTTTCTCATTGTTAACTTTCTCCTAGACTTGTTTACTATCACTCTCCCTCAAGAACATGACCCTTTGCTTTTTCTTCCATGTCCATGTTTTTCTACATGGAATCCTAGTATGGGATAACTCGGGTGACCTTTGTACTTATCTTCCTTTATTTTAAAGGGATTGTTTTACCGACTCTTGTTTCGATGTGGGACATTCAAGGATGTTTCCATGCTCAATTTTAAAAATTGCGAGGACGCAATTCCCAAAAGGGGGGAAGGATGTAACACCCTAGGTAAATAAAGAATATGAAATTTTCATATTTATCCATATTTTTGAATAAAGTATTAATATTACTTTAAAGAGTTTCTATGTTCGATAGCGTACCCGATACACAACAAAGAGTTTCATTGAAATCTTACGTTGCACTCTAATAATAACATAATATTATTTCAAATGGTAGTTAACATGTAGTCGTTGTATTGGTGAGAATGGATAGAAATAACTAAAATATGATTATATATGTTTTAAAATGTTTTTAGATATATCCAATAAAAGATAAAGGCTTGAAATACGGAAAGAATTCAAATTTAGGCATATATGCCCTCGTTTTCACTAAAGGTTCACTTATCGCCTTTTGATGGCAAACCGTCATTAAATATATTTTTGTTCACTATTATAAATTCTTTTGGACCAAATAAAACTCTTCTTAAGAATCGGGACATCAAAAATTATGTTGTGTAAATTTTTGGTATCTTTCTGATAAAGTTCATTTTTTTATGAATAGTTTAAAATGTTGTATTTTAATTCAAAACATATTTTTAATATAATTTATTTATATGATTATATTATCTTTTGAATTGGTTCTAAAGTGATATTAGAATATATTTTTACCATTAAATCAAATAGTGGACGTTGGAATTAATTTCACTTTAAAATCGGACTTCAACGAGTGTCAATCTTTTGATACTTATTGTTTCATAAAAACACGCTATTTGTCATGACAGGGGGAATTAATTATTAAATTAATTAATGTGAGTTATATGTTTTGAATTTTTTAAAATAGAGTTCATTTTTGAATTCAGAATATCAAATATATCTTAGGGTAAATTTTTGGGAATTTTCAGAAAAACTTCAATTTTTGATGAATAGTGAAACCACTAAGTGGTACTTATAAAAACTGATTTTTCCATTTAAATGAAATTTTGCCATCTTTGTGTTTTGAATTTCAAAAATCCGACATACATGGTTGTCATTAAGAAGTAAAATTTGGTTCAATGGGATAAAAATAATTTTTTGGTGAATAGTAACTTATTAAGTTTTTAATCGCGATTAGTGGTAATTAGTGTAGTTTAAGGTAAAAATAATGCTATAATAAAATGAGATGAGCTTGACACATGTCCTACCCTCATTGGTTGTGTCATGTCCGAACAAGACAAGCCATGTGTCAACTCGGGGACCCCTTGGAGCCATTTTGGTTGGGAAATGACATAAATAACATTTTATTTAATGTAAAAGTAAAAATGACACAAACATGATATGTTTTACTAAAACAATTATTATGTGGGATTATAAAAGTCAGATTTTTTATTATAAATAGTTATTTGAAAGCTAAATATATTTCCTACATCATAGTAATTTTTTTTATAATTTTTAAACATTATATACATTAAATTATTTATGATATCATAATGATGCAGCGATGACATCATTATCTGACGATTTAAATAAAATGAGAAGATAATGTAAACTCTATGACCTACACAAGCCCAAAACGTATTGGATGGGTGAATTTAGAACCTTTATCACCTTATACACGAATTATATCAATGTGGGACCTTTTAAAACCGAAACACATTTTCAAATAAAGTAATATTTCTTACTTTCCAAAAGTGCCCTCCTCTACTCTTATAAAAGGCGCCCACCTCTACCTCATTTCACACACTCCTCAAGCCTTTGGCTCGGCCAACCCAAGACCATTTACTCTCTCCACATCTCTCTGCTCATCCTAGAGGATTCCCTTTGGGAATAATCCTTTCAAAAAAAGCCTTTAGGCTCAAATCAAAAAGAGTTACACCTTTAAAGGTAATTAATTCTCTCATGTTCATTTGTTTTATTTTGCTTCTCCAACCCCCTAAACTCTTTTTATTTTCTTTTTTTGTAACAACAACAGTATCTTAAATATACTAGGATGTTGTTATAAGATTTATTCGAGCTACACTCTCACACAACTACATCAAATGGTTAAAGAACATACGGTTTCCATGGATGGGGAAATTCTGCCTCTCGAAACGATGATTGTTCAATACTAATTTAACACCTTCAAAGGTGGCCATTATGATGTCACTATTTTTATATATGATATATAATATGTTTATGTTTTCCTTAAGCTTCTTTTGTTTTCATTTTGGGCATAAATTTATGGTTTCCATTATGGGTAAACGTGATATCTTCATTTAAGGAAGTGCGGACTACTGCCCATTCAAAGTGATTTGATTCGTTAAATACCATATGTGGGACGTATAAAGGATGGAACTATGATATTATATATGATATTATACTTGAATTATAATATATATTTATATCATTATGATTCCATTCTATACAATACGAAATAGAAATGAAAGTAGCGTTCATGCGTACGTACGGCTTACCGTCTCCATGAACGGTGCATTTCATTTCTTACCTCTAAATGATTATGTAATATTATAAATACATGTATATGCTGGATATATATGAAATATATGATATACAAATAAGGAATTTCATTATGGATATTACGAACCTTTGACCAAATTAACAACATTTAAGTGTAAGAAGTCTATTTTTGACTTAAGAACAAAATACCGACAAAATGAACATTATTAGCTTAAATGATTACATGATGTTCATAAAATGGTTTAAAAGGAATAATGAACTTGAAAAAGGTTCTTAATAATGTATAGATTAACTCATGTTTATTATTCATGAGATTAAAGAACGATCGAGTCATGTCGGACCCGAGGTAAGGGATCCTACTCCTCTCTTTCTTTTTAAGTACACACTTTTTTGTCATTCATTTTAAAGCTCATATTTCTTGTTATTGGGATGATATTTTATATTAAAATTACTGTAATTTTTATGTTCATGTGATGAGAGACCCTATTCTCTCTCATCAATCAATTTTTTAAGTTTTGAGTGGCGCCGTTAGACTGCTGAACATTCGTAAGAGATCTAACCTCTCTCTTTCTTTTTAAGTACTCTCCTTTATGTCACTTCTTTTAAGCTCCTATTTGTAATGTTGGGGGATGTTCTTTTATATTCATATTTCTGTAAATTTTATTGTAATGTGATGAGATACCCTATTTGATCTCATCAATCCATATTCGGAAGTTTTATGTGGCGCTGTTAGGCTGCCGAGGTTTCGTAAGGGATTTTTCATCTCACTTTTATTCCCGTGACATTTATGCCACAAATTCCATTAAGAGGTGTATGTACTTCCCATTATTATACTCTTTGTGTAATATAATTTTGTTTATGAGTATTTACATCAATTATCTATAGTCATTCTTTCATTGGGTGTATGTTTTGAACGATACCCAAGTCGGTAAGAGAACCTTTCACCCTCCTCTTTTTTAAAAGACTTCTTCTGTAGGGTCTTTTAATTTACATATTGTTATGTTGGGATATGTTCTCATATATCCTTATTGATGTAAACTTTATTTCCATGTGATGAGATACACTTTTTATCTCTCATCAACTCATTTTGATGTGACGTCGTTAGGCTGTCAAGGGAGCTTTTTAACCCAATTTCGATTTCTTTGGGTTCAACATGTAGTCATTGAATATGTCATCCATTGAATATGTGTGAATGGCCTTTCATTGTTTTACACTTATTATCCACTTATATTGGGTGTACTTATATTTGTCACACATATATTTGAGATTGATTTGTCCTTAATATAAGGATGCCTTCTTTATAAGGGATTTCATCATATTTGACATTTCTATTGAGGGTTCATTTTGTTATGCACCAATTCACTCTTATATGGTGTATACACTGTCCTTTGGAGTATTATCTCATGAATCCATTTATTCTCATGATATTATAAAGTTCTGAATAAATGTTATTCCTCAATTATTGTATTCAAGTGTCTCTAATTTTTGTAAAACCCCTTTAACCAAAATAACGTTTTAAATATTTTAATTATTTGTTCTTATTAATATCCATGTTTTCAAAATGGGTTTAAGGATTTATTTATATGGATATTAATGATTTAAAATTTTAAGATTCAAGTTGGTATGGGACACTTTGATTAAAAAATCTCTTTATTAAATGTTTTAAATGGTTTTGGAAATGGTTTCTTTTTGAATGGATTCATTATTTCAATATACTAAAATGTTTTATTGTGATTGAAATGTGGAAATGTTATGTTTCCTTTATACATGTTTTATGTGATACATTTATGTTATGGTTCTTGGGCATTGTTATGAAAACGAGTGGTTCCATAATAAACTAAGGGCGGGTGAGCCCGATATAGCTCTCCAATGCATTGGGTAACGCGATGGAGTGAAACGTTAAGGTTTCTCCGAAGAGATTTTGGGAATATACTGTGATGGGTATTCCAAATGTAACCAAGAGGGTTACTCCCTACGTAAGAATGTTATGAATGCCTCAAGTTACCTTTATGTCTTATGTTTTATATGATTTAATAATGATTTGATATGCCTATGTTTTATGGGTAAAGTGTGATTTCATTCTAATGTATATATGAACTCATATTTCCTTTCCATATTTTTGTAATTCTTACTGAGCTTTTTAAGCTCATACCAAGTTATTGAAATGTTTTTCACAGGTCAAGGGATAGGTACATGATGTGATAATAGTGTCAAGGATGTTTCAAGAAAGAATCTGTGTTATATTTTTAATATGTTTCCGTTTATGGGAAGAATGAATACTGTCTTTTATTTAACCACTTTGTTTAAATGTTGAATGTAATGCAAGTTTCATGATCTAATTCTCTAAAACTCTAAACCTGAATAAAACCTCAATGTGTAATCTTGTAATAACTCAAGATTAAGTAAGGTTTATGGCGGGGCCTTATACTTAGACACACAAACCCTTGATATTATCGATAACTCTTAATTCAATCTAACATAAATAAATGTATTCTTCCAAAATTAGCAAAATAGTTATATGTTTGATGATTCTAATAACCAAAATACCATTTGTAAAAATATTTGAACAATATAATTCATGAACTCTAATACATAAATGATTCAACCAGTTTACATCAATGATTTTGAATAAAATAGTTCCGTAATTTTTCTTTGGGATAAACATTTGTTTTAAACACAATGTCAAATAATTCCAAAGTTCCCACATATAATACATAAAATTGCGAGGAAATTAATTGATCTATAAAGTTCATTTCCTTATATATAAAATATTCCCCTACATTTGAGATATTCATCTAGGTGATTCTTCCAACATTCATGTTGTGAAGGAATATAAATATCCATTCATCTATTTTTAATACCACATAATGAATCCGAAAATCATATCATTATATTTTTTGACCCGTTTGGAGTCCTGATGATCTTCATGTTGTAAATCATAAATAATACTAGCTGATGAGGCATAATCACAATACCATTTCCATCAGTCGTCAAACATTTTGGTTTCTCGTAATCACTAAAGGGTCCACCAAATTCAGTTTTAACAATACATCTCAAAGTTACTACCATTAATTAAGACCAAAAAGAATATAATGATCAATAATAATCATATTGAAAAAACAACATAATCATGAAATTTTTTTATAAGATGTCTAAATCAAGACTAGATCCTTTAAATATAATACACCTTTATTTTAACATAATTCATTCATGGTCATCCTCTATTCCAATATTTCATGATTGGTCATAGTGATATTGATTATTTACAATGAATATTCCATAAAAAATGTTCACAGTATGGTCTATTTCCTCTACCAATTAATTCTCGAGTCCAGCCCCACATAAATTTTTCAACATTATTACCCATAGGTACACCTATTCTAGAACCACATTCACATGTAATATCTAGACATAGTATTATTTTCAGGGAAACCACTCACTCTAAACATCACCGAAACTATAGGATATATTCTTATACATATAAAAATCCATACACTAATCATTATATATATTATAGGGTTCTCACTATGTTATTTAATAATGGATTCTAATGGTTTACCAAACCATTCTAGAATACAAACTATAGGACCCCCAATCCTTTTAAAAATATTATAAAATAATTTGTAAACATAATTATACTTTCTTAAAAAACATAGATTACAAATGTAGAGTGTCATTGAACGAATAATATTATAATACATTGAATTTTCTATAAAATATTATCTTTTAATTTCCAATAAAGATATACTAAATCCTTTCATGCTCCAAAATTATGTTAGATAATCTATGTAATAAATAGAAAAAATGGGTGACCTATAATGCTAAATAAGAGAATAAATATGATGAAGAAACATTATGTTTAGGTCAATAGTATATCATGATATCATAAAAAAAGTAAAATGAATAATATCATGTAATAATATCCTAAAGAACATGGTTTTAGATGACAATGGTAGCTTAGGAATTGTGGAATCACCAAAAAAATGGCATAAATACGAGTGAAGGCTATCTACCAAAAAACATCACCTAGAGGAAAAAGTCCTATAATGGATTACATTTAAACCCTAATACCATACATTAAATCCCATGATGCTAATTATTTACCCAATAGATTAATGCCTTATATTTTATAACCCATTATATCATGTTCATGATAAATGTGTGTTTCTTAAAGTAATTCTCTTCTATGTCATAACATAATAATTACCCCTAAAAGGGATGGATAATATTTCTTCATATCACATTACATGTAAATTTCATAATAATAGAATTTGAGATATTATAAAAATTCATATATTATACCATAAAATTAAGGAGAATATCTATGTATATATGTGAGAAACATATATACATAATTAAAGAAAAATACTTGACATAAATTGTGTCACTAGTTCATTGAATATATTTTTTAAATATTAAAAACATTCTTTAAGGTAAATAACTTTGTCACAGTTTGTAACATTAAAGGATGTCATCATAAAAAGATAGTCATTCTGTAATAGCACTTAACATTTTTTCCAAAACATATCATATCAACTTTAAAAAACATCTTTAAAATCTATAACATTTTCAAATATTAATGAATTTTTTTTAAATACCCTGTGAGACATAGAAATGAAAATTTAAAATATTGGTGTGTCATTATAGTGAATGATTTTAGTTTATGTAGAATAATTTGAAATGGAAAAATATTCCTTCAATATTTTTGTAATAAATTTCAAAACATACCTTGTTTTGAAAATTTTAGGAATATTTATATTATGAAATTATATAAAAACCTTATTAATTATTTAAATCACTTTAAAAAATAATTGTAAATTGTTCGTACATATTAATGAAACATAAATTTGAATAAAATGGGTGATTTGACTGATGATGGAAATTATGTTAGGTTTTGTTAAAAATATTTTCTAAATAATTTTAAATAACAAATAGAGGAAATTTTTTTGAATACTAAAAAACATAAGGAAAAATTAGATGATATGAAAATTAATTGGGTTTTTTATAAAAGTATCCTAAATATCCTTTAATGGAAATTCAAGCATAATTAATTGCGATTAAAAAGTGATATAAACATAAACGCTAACCTGTTTGGTAAAATTTAAATTATAAATTCCGATAAATGATGTAAATGAATTGAAACTAAAAAACACATGATATATGGATTAATAATGATATTGTATGTAAATGGTAATTATATACACATTCAAAATAATTTAGGTGCATAAAAAATCACGTGTCTCAAAGACAGATGTTTGAGATAAAACCCTTAAAATGATAATATAATTTTGGTGAGAGTTAATAACTGTTTTGATTATGATTAAAAAACTCTATATCCACAAAATGAAATTTATAAACAAAATAAATCTATAAAATTATTTTATGACTAAAATGTTTCAAAATATAATTTTTAAATTACTTATTTAACCCAATTCAATAATATTGAGTTAAGAAAGACCATACATCATATATCTCATTAGTTGAGTCTGAATTAACATCCAATATTGTGGTTTGAATATTTTTATTATAATATTAAATAAATATATTAATATTTATTACATAATATATTTTATTTTATATCATCTTATTACCCATTTTATAATAATACTTCAATATCACTATTGTTTCAGATAATAGTTTCTTTGTTTCTTTATGCATGATTTGTCAAGAACATTATGAATCATGAATATAGGATATAGTTCCATCATATAAATTATTATATTATTTTTATAAAAATAATTTTATCATTATATAATTCTTTTTAACAATTACTGAATTTTTAACGTGGATAAAGAATCAAATCACTTCTTGGAAATGATTGGTCACCCGTACGCACAAATGATGTTATATTTTACTTAACATTTGAAATGATATTAATGTCTGTGATATATTATTTTTATATAATAAAAATGAAGATATATATATATGAATAATATTTATTAATTTTAACCTTTATTACCTTCCCAGTAAATCATATATAAACAACGAATCATATCAGTTCATGAGACGATACTCTATCATGTAAATGAGCAACGTTATCATATTTAGTATGGTATAGATTGTAAGAAGATATATGTGTTATTTTAATTCCATGAGTATATTTATATAACAAATATCATATATATACACTAATTAAATTAATTTATGTATTTTTAAGAAGAGGTTATGGAAATATAATTACATCGGTTCATGAGGCAGTAGTCTGCTCACACACAATCAACTGATTTGTTTCCCATGTTATTGAGGATGACATGGTTATTGATCAGGAAAATATATAAAATAAATATCAGTATATGGGGATAATGATTATATAATATGATAATTGATTAATAATATTGTATGTATGTGAAAGAAAAAATAAAATAAAATGATCAGTTAAGGATGATACATCTATTTTGGAAATATTTTTTTTTGTTTGAACCAAAATGCATCCGAGGATATATTTCAATGAAATAAAATGATTATAGATTGAGAGTGTGTAATTATATAAACTAATTTTGATTGTTATTAGAAAAAATTATGGTATCTATAATTTTAAAAAATATTGGAGAGGTAGTATCCTTTCATTTGAGGGGGTGAGGACAAAATAATTTTTTTTAAATAACTGAATTCAACCCATGGTTTAATCTATGAAACAAGGCTAAGAAATGGACCATTAAAGATACTGAAATGATATAAGGTCAATATATGACTAAAAATGTTGGATTATAAATTTTTTTGATCATTTTTAAAATTATATTTTATGTTTCACACTCCGTAAACCTATTTTTACCTTTATAGAAGTAAATAATTTAGACTATTATTAATTTACATATAAAAAAACATTACACTTATAAAATTATATAGATTATTCTTATTTAAAATAAGGATTAAATTTTTAAATAATTAAACTCTTAGATGTGGAATAATGTAATTTTATATTAAACCCATAGTTGGGTTGTAAAAAGATTTTTCCAAAAGAGAAACATTCAAAAGATAAAATGTTTTATAAATCAATTAATTATAAAAATGATTCCAACAAAAAAATTTAGATTAATAAATATAAAATTGAACTATTTTTACTTTTAAATAAACTTTAAAATAAAATGTTCTTTTGAAATATTTAATGGAAAATGACTATTTTAATTAATATTAGTATATTCACTATTCATAAAAAATAAAACTATTTAGAACAAATACCAAAAATTAAATATATGATATTGTATAAATTATAAATAATAATTTTATGTTCATTTGTGAAAATATTTTTTCTAAATATTGTAAAAATTAATTTTAATATTGTATAAATGGCTTGATTGATCATCAATTTAGAAAAAATCGGTTTTTTTAATGGATTTCAATTTTAATGGATTATTATTTTATTTAAAATCAGTATATTATTATTTAATTATTATTATACAAGGGTGAACAATATTATTTTCATAATTTTGTTATCCCTCTTAAAATTCGGTAATTTAAAATATATGTTACTAAGGTTGATTTATATTTGGGGTAGGGTATCCTACATGCTATCAATGATATTGAATTTATTTAAAAATAATTACAACATAAATAATAGAGGTGTTACATTATCTTTTTATATTAGTTTTTCATTGTATATATATTAATGAACATGGAGTTACTCTATTAAAATATCTGGAATTTCATTTTCATATTGGATTCAACATTATCCTTAGTATTTGATATATATCTCAAGATTCTTCTCATGTGATTAAATATTATGAAGTTGAGCTTGAGAGAGAAATTTTATTTGGAGAGTGAAAATAATTGATTAAATGTCTTTAATATTAGGATTTATATGAAATATATTCCTTCATTTAATATTTTTATAAATGAATAAGAACATGTTTCCTGTAACTTTGGTGTGTGTTCTTGTGGTGGTAGAGTACTCGTATGAGTTGTTCACTTATGAGACTCCTCAATACTATTTTGGGAGATAGAAATTATGATAATGGGTATATTATAAAATATAATATAATTTTCATTCATTACGATATTCTTATATTTATAGTTTTTTTTCTTACCTTATTTTTTTAAAATGAAATTGATTATAGATTGTGGGATAATATGTATATATATAGATGATTAACTATTTATGGAATTTACATAATTAAATGTAAATGTTTAATTATTTGATAAATTTAATATTTTATTTTTTTTGACATAAATTACTTAAAGAGTCATGTTATTCATTGGGATGGAATTGGTAATGGTCAAGGGTAGAAATTGAGAGATGTGTTACATTTATATTAGGATATCATTAAATATGTTTTAAAAAAATCTATAATTAATGAATGTGATTTTTGTCAATCAAATAAAAAATAATTGATGGGAATTTTCTTTCTTTTTCTCTACTTTCAAGAAACTTCTCAACTCATTCTTTTTGTTTCTCCCACTTATCCCATACTTCAACATGAATATCCTACATTCCATTGGAATCATCTAATATTGTTTCTATGCATTTTATATAAAATATTCATATAATTAATTGATATAGATGTGTGTACTCTTCTCTCTGATATGATCTGTGTTATTCAAAACCTAGGTTACTGAATAGAAACTAAAATTTTGGTGTGTTGTAGGTAGTTTTTAAATTAAGAACAATATATTGTGAATATAATTAAATTCATTAGTTCTAATGGACCATTCTCATGGTTGGTGGACCATATCCATACAATGTTTTAATAATTGTAGATGACTAATATTTAAATTAAAAAACATTGTAAAATTATTTTCGTAATATGATGATGGACTACAACATTATGATTGATCTAAGAAATAAAAATTAAATATTATCTCATGGTTTGTGGGTGTATTACTAATATGAAAATTGAGAAAATATAATGTCAATAAATTGTAATGGTTTGAATAAAATTAGTTAGTGACTAAAATATTCATCTTTTTAATTTTCTATATATATTTAAATATATTTATATATTTATTTGTGTCCCACTATAGTGGGTAGGATAATTTATTAATATGTTTTATTGGTTTAATGTGGATAAATTTATAAGATATTAATTGATTTCATTTTTCAATATGATTATATTGTCACAAAACAATTATTACATTTTTCCCCAGATTAGTATATAATATTAAGCTGACTGATTAAATTTAAAATAATTTATTTAATTTATATGTATTTTTTGACCAATCTATGTAATAATATGTATTAATTAGAACTTATTCACATATAGAAAAATATAGTTCATTAATATATGACAAAAATGGACATGTGGTATATTTATTAATAGGTTTTTGTTACAAATATGGCGTTAATGTTGGGTATTTTATGATATTTCCTTTGTGATCTATCTGTAACTGATAAAGTATATTTTTTACTGGATTATTAATGAATGCCTTAAGATGGTCATGTTATTTTTTAACATATCATGATATGAGGTCCTTGTGGCAGATGGATTTTGATTATCAATTGAGATAATATCTATTCTATAGGTAAATGATACTTTCTTAAGATGTGGTAATCCAGATGGATGCTTATTTGTGGTTTAAAAGAAATATATTATCATTATTCTGACATTATCATTATTATGATGAATTTATATTTTATTTAAAATTATAATAAATAACATTTCATCAGGAACCATTAATATGATATGTTGATATATGTACTTTTGTGTTAGAAAATCGAACATCCATAAATATATCTTGAATTATGTTATATTTGTTTAATGTTTTTTTTTGTTATTAAATGATGTTTTCTCTTGTATTTATATAATATTTTTTCTCATTCAACTTCCAGTAACACTTTAATGCACACTACTGTCACATGATTGCAACATTTGAGTCAATTGTTATATCCTACCATGTATTATATATTCATTATTCACATTATTAAATTTTTTATGTTTAGGTGTGTAGATGATATATGTCCAAATATATTAATGGAAATATATCTATGGTGGAATGGATGGCGCTAATTAGCTGACCAGTAGAGCATATGAAGGAGGATCATGCATGACATTGTCACTTTCTGTAATATTTTATTCTTCATGTGATGTTACATATGTAATATTATTTATAGGTGGACATTTTTTTTTAAATAAATCAATTAGAACTTTTATATGACATATACATATCATATATGGGTTTTTATCATTTTTGAGTTTCTTCCTTCGTACTAATTAATTTACTAAATAGTGAAACTTATTGATTTATTTGTTATGGTTTTTATATAGATACCTCATTTAATTATTTTAGTACAATAAAATTATTATGATGAGTAGTTAAATTTAAAAGGAACTATTCTACAATGGTTTTGGTTACACCATCAATACATTTTACAAAACTATGATGATAGGGAGATGCATTACTGATTATTTTATTATTCATCATTGAATTATAAATTAATTTATTTAAAATGTAATTATATATTTTATGATTAAAATATACTATTAATCCATTTTTTATGTTAATATAATGAAAAAATATGAAAAAAATATTCTTAAAAATGATATTACACAACCCACATTTTTTTGAAAACAACTGTTTTCTCTATATTTAATTTGATAATTTCTCATCCATTAATATTAACAACTATTAATATACTAATTCATTCAATATTACCATAACATTCATTTATAATACATCATTTTTATATAATATCGTAATAAAACACACCCTAGAACATATGGATTAAGTGTATTTGGAAATTGGATAAACAAATAAATAATTTGAAAATTTTGTTCATATATCCACATATTCACTCAAATGAAAAATTAATATGAATTAATAGTTCCCATATCTTTCACAAAAATCAATCTTTGGGATATCATCTTTAATAACCATTACATGATAATATCCCGAATACAAATCTACCTTGGAGAATAAATATTCTACACACAGCTAATCGAACAAGTCATCAATTCATGTGAGAGGATAATTGTTATATATCCTGATTTTGTTAAGCTCACGATAATCGATGTCAAGGTGCATCGACTCATCCTTCTTCATGATGAAGATTAATGGTGAACCCCACGGTGAAGCATATTGGTGTATAAACCCTTTATCCAGATTCCCCTGTAGTTGTCTCTTCTTATGCTTAAGATCCACAACAACAATTCTATACGGATTTTTGGTTATTTGAAATTACCCATGTATAAAATCAATTGGGAAATTAAAATCTCTTCCAGGAGGAAGATAACACAATTCCTGGGGAAACACTTTAGAGAATCCCCTCACAAAAGGCATGTCATTAATGATCGTTTCATCCTTAGAACCAATCATCTGAGCCAGATACACATTCTCATAGGGAATTAATATCCACACTAGGGATTATATAGCTTAAAAAGATTCATCTTCCTCCTTGAACTTGTACGGAATCCGGGGTAGATTCTCGACATGGAGAGTTATTTCACTCTAATGGAAATTTATCTTGGATCTATATATGAAAATCCAATCCATGCCCAGAACTATATCAAATTACACCAGAGGGAGTATGATGAGGTTCGATGGGAAGTTAAATTCGCCAATTATTATTGGGGATGTGTTATATTCTTGGTATACAATGATTTCCCAATTTGTTGTATGCATAGAAATCTTTACTTCCATGATTTGTGGCAGTGTTGGGATTTATCTACTAAACATTTTGGATTTAAAATAATGCATAGAACATGGACCAGAATGTATGTTCAATATTTATGAATTAATATCTAGTGTATCTCTATCCATGTCATTGTCGCGGTTCACGTCAGTGGTAGTGATTGGAAAATCATGCCCATTCTGCCTTGGAGGTTGTTGGTTGCTTCCAAAAACCCTTGTCTTAGTGAACTGATTTTCAAGACTCCCTATTTCATTGTAGTTTAAGTAAAGAACAATGCGCTGAGGGTTGAATGATGAATTCATCTCCTCTTACATAGCTGTGGGGTTTTCTTGTTGGTAGCTAATAGCTTGTTGTCCTTCCCTTCCACACCTAATGAATTTCCTCATCCCCATCAAGAAATTTGTAGGGTGTTTCTTTCCACACTATTGGCATGTGGGGTGATGGATCATCTAATAACTGTTAAAATTTTCCATTAAACCTCTAGAATTGAATTCCGCATTATGCTTATTATCCCCATGATACCTCTGAGATTCTCTGATCTCTGTTTCGATTTTGAGGGAACATGGAAATATTTCCTCATAGTTCTCAATGTCACAGACCTCCAGGTCTTCCGACATGCTTGGTTTTAGTCCAATGAAGAATTTCTCAACCTTTAATTTGGGGGCAACGACAAAGCCTATGGCATATCATGAATTCCTTGTGAGGATTTCTTCATACGCTATGACCGATTCTTCTTCTTTTTGCTTGAGGTCAAGGAATTCTCTTTCCTTCATACATATCATTGCATTGGATAACTAGAGGGCATGCATATGTAAAGGGTGAGCTGTGAAGTCCAATAAGAGTGTAAAAAGGTATAACATGAAGAATAAAATACATTTTAGACAATAAAAATATCAATGGATCATAAGAGAAAATTGAACATAAAAGCCTGATAATGGATGATAATCATAACATGGAAATGTGGCAACAACACTTAACATGGAATTAGCATGAGCCAAGGCTCATTGCACATGGAGAATGAGTAATCCCTCAGTTCACATAAATCAAGAGTAAACCCTCATTGTACTTGAATTAGCATGAGTCAAAACTCATTGCACATGAATTATCATGATACAATGTTTTACCCAATGCATTGGAGCACTATTAGCGAACACCTTTTCATAAAATTTTCATTAAATGTATAAGTATGCAACATGGATCATAAAACATGGATTTATTAAAATTCATAAATTATTACATGATAAAGTAATGATGAATTCATATATGAAACACTATAAAAAACAACTAAAAGTGAATAAAGGCGAAAACCAATGAAAGAGTAATTTTCATTGATTTCATTAAATAATATCATTGGCATGGGAAAGCGTGGTGCAATTTCGATAGAATAACAGAGTGATATAAGAGTATATAAAAAATGGTTGATGAGAGAGAAATGTGTGTCTCATAATATGTACAAGAAATCTAATGTATGTGGTTAATATAGATATGTGACCCAACAAATGTAATGGATTTTATATTGATGATACAAACTAATTGCTTGAATGTAATTGAGGGAGAAATTTCATTCAGAAATTTGGCATAATAATGGGTCTATATGGGAATCATTTAATGATAGAGAAAAGGGACTATTATCATTAAACAATAAAGAGGGATGTATGTCAGAGGTGATAAATCATACCCCATGATTTATAATTTAAAATAAATGGGTGTACCACTATTAAGAAAGTTGGATAAAAAGTGAAATGTAGGAATCCCTTACATGAAAGTGTGATCCTAATGGCTTGGAAGACACGTGGGAAAGGATTCATGGGAGCTTGGGCACATTGTAAGGATTCTAGAGTGAATAGGGAAGAGTTTGGATAACTCCAAAGGCTTTGAGTGAAGATGATATGGGAGCTTGTTTGGGTTTATATTGGAAAGAGAGCGAATTCATTATTATTTAGGTTAGGGACACCACACATTAAACCAATGAAAACCACAAACCAACCCATGGTATCTTCCTATTGATTCTTCCAAAGGGAGGTTGAATAAAATATTTTATATGTCCAATGAGAGAACATTTTTAAATAACAGGGTTTCTTATGTGAAGTTGTGTCACAGTCTGAGAGAAAACAAATTAAAAAGAAATGTTTTATAAGACTAGAAGGCTCCACTAATGATTTGTAAAATAAATCAAATAAATAAAAAATCACATTATATTAATTTTAACACATATATTAGCCGAACATAATGTTAATAGTATTTTATTTGAACTCTATTGGGTCTTTATAATGTCATAAAAGACATTATATATTTAAATGGTGTTTAGTTTTTACCCGAAAATTGGACTATGAAAGAAAATTATGAAAAATTTATAGTTGGATAATTTTGATATATTGATTCCAAAAATAATATATATTTATCTAAATTTTTTCCAAATATTTGAATTTGAACTTTTAAAATGAAAACTGACATTTATTGACAATTCATGTGTTTTGTCAAAAAAGCATTCAAATATTAATAAAAATTACAATTGCATTCATAAAATTATACGTTCATTTATATTTAACAAAAAGAAATATAATAATAATAATAATAATTTATTAAAATATTATATTATTCAGAAATCCATTAAACAAGCAATATAGATTTATTATTTTAATATTAACTAAAAATATTATTTTAACTTTAAAATCTATTTACCAAGCAACGATAATAAAATGAATGTATAATATTTATTGTATAATAAATAATTTACATAATCATAATGCTAGGTTCTTGTTAAATAAACCGTTAAAACCATGTGTAAGACCTTAGGGTATGGTGCGCGATGGTGATAGAATTTAGTTGTTTCTCGGATAACATTGCTTAAGTGCTAATCTATATCAACTACAACTTCTCTCATAGGTGGTTCCACTCGAGCTTAACATATTCAAGCATGGCTTGGACATGGTCATGAGTGAATCCCATTGATTCCACCTCCATTTTGAGCTCTGACAAAGGGTATTTTATGGGGAAAATCTACTGGATGAGGCCACAACTTCCTTTTTCTGAGTAAATTGGATTTGTTAAAGAACACAATTTTGACTAATCATGTGATAATTGTTCAACATCAATATTATAAATGGTCACAAATCTTAATGTTATGTTAATATACAGAACATATAACCCAATATGATCATACATTTTACATAACCATAAGAATTAATTTAAATAAATGATGATTATTTTCATTAATTAATTTTCGGGTTGTTACATTAATTGGAGGTTCTATAGTAAGGAATAAAAGAGGAAATCATTCCTCCAAAAATCCCCTTAATTATTTTTTATATCCCTGAAAAAAATTATTTTCTTTAGGGCTTGTTTAATTTTAGAGTGTGGGAATCAAATCTATGTTGGATGAGTTTTTATTTTTATGGAAATGGTGAACATTTCCCTGGCTGGAAATAGAGAAATGCAATGTAATGAAATTAAACTGTCCCATTAAATTATGATAAATTTTGATGGATGAAAAAATTCAACAAAATTGTTTGTGATTCATTTGTTTCATATTATTTATTTCACATCCTATTGATTGATTTTTAAAAAATTATATGATAGTGGATGATGATAATTGATCGAGAGTATCTCTCTCTCTAAAATATGATAATTTATAGGGTTATTAATTTTTTATGACTTCATATATATTTTTAATTGTTGAATTATTCCATCATAAATGGTTTTTTACTCGTAAAAGTTAGTTTCTCTCTTTTTGGAATGTTCAAGGATCACTCACTAGTTATTTAAATTGGATTCTGCGAAATAAGTTATTGCAAAAGGTTGTTCATTTTTACATTACGATGAATCAATGGATGATGTTCTTTATCCTTAGTGTAGTGATTCACATGTTAAATCCATCTCTAATGTGATTTTGGAATGGAAAATATTTCATAATCATTCCATAATTTCTGAAATTATTTTTACAATGGTCTCGAAGCTTTGGACGGTGGGGGAATTGATCAAACGACTCACATAATATATTGATTTTTAATTGGTTTTGTGTCTTGATGGGTATATAATTTTCTCATATCCTTATCTCTAGTGATGATCAAAAGAGGGAGGTGGGGTGGTTTGGATTGATATCCCTCAAGTTGGGTGCTATCAACATACGAGAATGGTATCAAAATTTCAATCCAATGGAGGTTCGATAATCCTATGTCCAAATGGGGGCTAATAATTTAGGACTAAATAGGATATTATAGCATTGAAATATTCTATAAGATGTTTATTTAGCAATTAGTGTTCATATTAACGTGGACAAATTGACTGAATTTTCCTGATTTTGGCACTATGCTTTCTTCTTGATGGATGTGGATCTGGGATCCACTATGGTTGATACGATTTTCTTATCCACATACTGTGATATATTTTCTTTGAATATTTAGTAACGTAGAGTTAATAATTTTTTTTTGGAATCCAATTTGATTGGCCATGACTGTCCGACCTTGAAAAGGGCTCTGAATTACGCTTTTTTCCCCGCTCATTGGCATGAAGAATTATCTTGCATTAATAATCCTCGGTTAGTAAAAAATCATATGTAATATATACTTGATGTATGTAGTAACAATGTAAGGTCTGTTGAATTGGTATCCTTGAAACACATCAGCGGATCTATTGTAACAATGGTCTAATTTTCAGAATGATATGATTCATGTGGTGGATAAAGTAGTTTAAAGGGAGATACTATGGGGCCACTGAGTACAGTGCATACAAATTCACCTGCTGTGAAAAAAAAACATCAATATTTTGTTAATAAATAATAGTTCCAACCAAGCATAAATCAATTTCTTTAGGTGTCTCTATGAGGAATGTGAGTAATTGGAAAGGTATCTAATCTTCAAGGTACCATAGTGGGCATTTTCTAAAAAATTGAATGATTTTAAGGAGAAAAATATTATTAGATATGTCGATGGGATTTTCAAGTCACATGCTAATGAAAACTCACAATAAATATCCATCTAACAACTCCTACAAGAATAAATTATTAATTACAGAGTTAATAAAGGCCTATATGAAGTAGATGAATAAGTGTACTTGTAAAAAATGTCAATGGATACCTATAAATAAATATATGTTGTTACAATTTTAGTAAATAAGAAAATGACCCAATATAATAAGACAATCTTATCCTGGAGGTCAGAATTTTTTGGATTTCATGAAACTATGTTTTATAACTTGTCTATTCTTATGTTAAAAAAATAATGTTGGGTAAAAATGGCATTTCAATTGGCTGTCAATAGAAAATCAAAACCATTTATGTGTTCATCTATGTAGGTTCCAAATTATTTCACACACATATAGGCTGAACATTTTTAAATATAATATAGGTACTTCTTCTACCGTTGGAGATTCAAAATAAATGATCATTGACTGTTACATTCAATCACATTTTTCTGGGATAATAAAAAGTGTATTTTTCCTTTTTAGAAAGGCTACCAATGAAGATTTATTTGTTGAAAAATCAAAAAATATCATCTTTATAACTGCATAGGATAAATAATCAAACAAAACCATTGAAGACCTCAGTAAATATTTTTTATTATATTACTAATAAATTTAAGTCACCTTATCAATTATGGATTTGGAAGTATCTTCCTAAATGATTATTTGATTTTAGATAAGTTGTTAGAGATCAACATTAATGGTGAAATTAAATCCAATACAATGACGTAATTTTTGGATCTCTCCTTGATGTTTAGGATCTCCACTGTTATTGTGATCTCTTCTGAATCATCATTTGATAAAGAAGGTGAAACACTAAAATTGTCTATGACATTGTGAAGGGGTAGATAATTGAATGGAAGGGGATGATAACCAAATAACATCGGAAGTAGAGATACATGCAATAATTTCCTCCTCTTTATTGTTTTATCTTTTTTATTATGGAATATATTTAGTGTGAATCATTCCACTCCTACTGCTTTATGTAATATTTTTATAATCATTTAGATGTCTTGGATTTAGTCACAAAATCCATGAATTATTCTCATCGTAATTCTAAAAAATCATTGGAGGTATATAATTATTATTCCTGAATATACTAATATATAATTCCATTGAATATTATTTTATTTAATAAATTAATTTTTATTGTTTAGAATCCCAAAAATATCACAAAAAATTATTTTATTATCATAAATAGATCTTGTTTTTCATTACTAATTTTATGAAAAACAATTTATTTAGCAACATGGTGTAGTGAATAAATTGTAACAACCCATGTATTTTTTAATGAATAAAAAATAATTTTATGTATATGATATTAAATATAAAATTTTTCACCATAAATTTACAAACCCTTATTCCGATGATTTAAATTATTTATAAAATTTAATTATCAAAAATAATTTCAACATTATTTATACTAATAATAGATTATAATATTTTAGGACTACTTAATTTATGAATATTTAAATTTATATATTAGAAATTATTTGACGTTTTTATTCCCCATTATATAATATTAATATTCTAAATATGTTATTAGATCTGAATATATTTAGTGATGATAAGAAATTAATATATTTTAATATTTCTTATTCAAATATTATTAGAGAATCATCATTTTATTTTAGTTAAATTGTTAAAATTATATTTGTTGTTATATTAGTTGTAATCTTATTATGATTTTGAATTATTCTTAGAATAAATTGAAAGAAATCATATCCAAATGAGTTAGGGCCACAAATTTGAAGAAAAAATTATTTAGTGGTTTTGAAATAATATATTTACTATTATAAATAACCAATATATATATTTTTAGAATACCAGTTCATTAGAGTGAGGTACATGCATGAATTTTCTAAAACAAGGAATTCCTGGTCATGTGTATTTTTTGAAATGTTTGAAAAACATTTCTAGTGTTTTTTTAATGTTCTAGGAAAAAATTTATTAAATGTTATCAAAATATTTTAATTAAAAGGATTCAATGAATGATAATAATTGAAAAATTTAGAACATTTAGAATAAGTAGTCCATTATTTTAATCATTTTAATAATAAAATTTATTTTCATAATATCATAAAATTATAATAATTTTTTATAAAATTTTTATGAAATAATATCGATAATGAAGATGTCATAAGTCGGAATTTATAATCACTCCTAAATTTTCAATAATATCTATTTCTATGTAAACCCTTTCGTTTTCCACATCCATTTGTATTCTAACAATTTTATTTGAAATATGAATGAGGGATTGATCATATATATTGATTATAATCTCACATACAATATATACATGTGTGTGTGTGTGTGTGCTACTATGTTAATAGGATATGTACATTTCTCCTATATTATTTTTCCCTTTTTCTTCTGCACAAATTTTTTACATTACTGATTTCATGTTCATCATTTCATTTAAAAATAATGCATGTTTTCCAAATTAAATGATTCATCAATGACCAATACAAATATAATGTTGTTGAATTTCTTTGTAATTTTAATCAATATTAAATATGATTCCTAACACATTACGATAACAAGCATCTTCTCAATATTGTGATGAGTGAAGGTATTTCATCCTCTAATATCATTAATCTGAGATAATTATTACATAATTATGATAAGACTTATTTAATATGTCATGTATTATTATATCTATTTTCCCCATCTTGACAAAATTAATCAAATACCAATTATGTTCTCAATGTTTTTTATATTAAATAAAATGAGCAGTAGAAGACTAATAATTACACACAATTGTGAAATTACACTCCATAACCCAATGTAAATAATATTTGTTATTATCTAAAAACATTTTACCATTTAAAATATCAAAATTGAGAAAACAATCATTTATGAAAAGAAAATATGAAATGGAACAACCAGATGTAGTTGAATGATGAACATCATCTTCAGGGTATAGACCAATGAACCTAAATTAACATCTCATATTATTTCATGAACCATGATGATGGCATGATGAAATTTGTAATACCATTCTTTCACACCCTAATGGTGTCAATATTTATTGTGTATATATTCCCCTAATAGAGATTTTATTTTCTTGTATTTTTATAATTTCATATTGTTTTGGTTAGTTTTACCTCTAATTTAGTTATTATATCACTACCACATATAGGCCCTTTGGCCGTGCACACAAATGGATTTGATAGCGCTATAAAATACTAATGTCTTCAGCACCATAAAAAAAGGTAACACCTTTATCCGCCCTTATGTTATCAATGAGAAAGGACCTAAGCCTAGAACGTGCTTTTAGAATAAGGTCACACTACACCAAATTCACATATTAGAATTTACACATATATGAAATACAATTGTATGAAAATTAAAAATTTAATTGAAATTAAATTTATATCACAAAAAAAAATATTATATAAAGTTAAAACATTGATTTGTATAATTAAATTGTCAATTAATATCTACAAACATTTAAAAACATCAATTTTTTAATTTGTTATCACATGGGACCCCCTTGTAATGATTCTAAATAGGGTATCAGCTGCTCAAAAAACAACACAAACCAGACCAAAAAAAATACACCAGTATAAGAAAATAATTCATATGTCAGTAATACTATAATTAAATAAATTAAACAAGTATTTAAAAATAATATAGCATTAAATTGTAAATTTTAAATAAAAAACACATATTTTTTCATTCTTCTTACACCATGAATCAGATTGTGGTTGGGATAATTCCTAAACATCACTAATAACTTATGGATCATTGTCATAATGTATCAAAACAATAGAAATATATATTTTTTATTTTGGGTATGTTACTTGGGTTTTTTTCTAAAATTTTATTTTAAACTGATATAATGAACTTTGATTGATGTTGGCGACATTATATGTTGGTTCGACATCAAACTAATTCAGAAAATCCACATATTCCATATGAATTGTTTCCCTAAAGAATAAATACAATCAGATTTTTTCTACTTGGTCATCAGTGGGTGAAAACAATCATGAACTAAAATGTAAATTTTAAACTGATAACAAATACATTGAGTCATATCCGACACATCGTGTATTGGATTTAGGTCTGTGGGATTATTATGTGTTACAAATTTATTTCATATTATTGTCCTATAGTATAAAAAAAATAAACATTTTCACTTTTTTGAAAATAATTAATTTTAATTTTAGCTAAAATGGACACACATAGACTACTACAAGTCCCACCATGTGTTATTTTGAGGATTGGTTGACTCTTACACTTCAAAGATGAATTATGTATCATTATTCATATGTACCATAATAATCTAAATGCTTTGAACAATTTTGATTATGTCACATTTCCTTTTCACTAAAGGAAACTGCGATATTAAATAACAATACTCCAATTGAGTAATACGAGTAACAACATATTTCATATTAATGGAATGTTTATTCATGTATCCCAAAAATGGATCATGTATCATTTTCTAATGTATCAAAAAAAATCATAATGTGATATCTGATTTTTGAGTGTGTCACTTAATTTTTTTACAAAAATGTCATTCAAAATTTAAAACCCAAACATTGAATAATTTTATTCATATCATGTGTTCTATGGAAATAAGACTAATTCTTACATGTCAAAAGTAACTTAAGAATCATTTTCCAAAATTATCAAGAATATTTAATTATATTTAGTTGTTTTATAGTGGGTGACACCTTTTGTGTGGAAATATCAATTTTAAACAGATATCTGCCAATTTTAGTTACACTGAGTACATAATGTATCTTATTGAGGTGTAGTATATTTATACACATAAAAAATTACATTTTAATAATTTACATAAGGTGTAAAAATAATTTAAATTTTTCTTATGAATTTTGAGTATGTAAAATATTATTTTTAATAAAATTAATATCAAATTTAAATATCAGGATACTCAAGGTGTCATTCTGGTTATAACCAACATTAGAATATGGTGCAGCTGATTCCTACACATGATAAATGACTAGTGGATTGTTGTCCTAACGTATCAAAACCAATCAAATGTGTTACCTCATTTTTGTTTATGTATCATCAGATTTTTACTAAAATGTCATTTCAAAATAAAAACACCCTCTTTTAGTCATATCGGTCACATAGTGTGTCGGTTTGACATGAGATGGATTTCTAAATTTAAAAATTTACATATGACTAATTATTTTAAATTTTAAAGACACTAGGATTGTGTTTTATTTGTTTTTAGGGATAAATTATTTTCTAAACTAAATAGACACTTTTAAGCTGATAATGAACACTTTAAATCATACCAGGTACAATATGTATCATATTTAGTTGTGGATGATACCTAAACATCACATATTACTTTTGGATAATATTTCAAAATCATCTAAATAATATTAATTTGTTTTCATGGTATTCAGTATATGCATAATCATTTATATAATAAATGCAGCCAATTCCAAAAACCAAAATTGGAGTCATAGTGGTCACACTATGAATACGATTGAGTTGCAGCATATTTGTACACATAATTTAACTACCCATGCTTATATGGTACGTTTCTCATTGAATAATGTGATAGCGTGTGTTGTACGCAACATCAAGTTCTAACACACCACAACCAATCAAACTAACCATTATGAATAGTAATACCTACTTTTTGAAATTTTATAAATTTTATCTGTCAAAATGGACTTCATTTTTTAGATTCGGAGAATCGGATTTATCCTGGGGTGAAATTTTGTTACTTTTCGGATAACTTTCATATTTTGATGAATAGTGAAAATTACTAAATTTTAATTAAAAACAACTTGCTTAATTAAAATAATTAATATTGATAAATTATGAATTTGAGTGGTTATAAAGTATATTTAGAATATATTTTACCATTTAATTCAATGTTTGTCATTGGACATAATTTCACAATTAAACTAGACATAAACAAGTGCCAATCTTTTGATAGTTACTATCTCTTAAAAACACGCTTTTTGTTTTAACAACAACAATTACTTTTAAATTAATTTCTTCCACAACAGTGTTTTGAATTTAAAAAAAATGGATTCCTTATTTGGAATCAGGATGTTCATATTGTTTAAATAGCTAACTTTTATTTTTAGACATTTTGATTAATTATTGCGGTAAATATTTTATTTACCATGGTTAAGGGTAAATCTATTAAATAAGGGTTAATAAATAATATTATAATAATACTAAATTACCCTAAAACGTTTCTTAACCTTATTGGTGGATACATTTCCGACCATGGGCATCTTTGAGTCGATTTTGGGACCCCATGGTGCCATTTTTAGGTGATAGAGACAATTTATTTTAATTAAGTTATAATGAATACAAAAATGACACAAGCATATATCTTTTATCAAAACAATTTTTACATAGAGATATATATGTTGGATTTTTGACTATAAATATACATTAGAAATCTATAACTATTTCATAAATAATGGTATTTTATTTATAATTTTTATAGATTATATAATTTAATTTATTTATGACACAATGATGATGCGGTAATTAACATAATAGTGAAACTTTAAAATAATTGATATTATAGATACCCAAATAAATATAATTTTAGACTTGTAATAAATTAAAATAATTTTATAGGATAATATGACATATTAGGATTGATTTAATGGACTTTTTTGGAAGTAATCATTCTGTTATAAGTTTCACAAAAATCAACTATTGAATAGTGTCAAAATTGAAATAAAAGAGTTTTTAAAGAAATATTATATTATTAATTGATATTAAATTCCTAAAAATATAAGGGTCTGCCAAGAGACTTTTATCATGATATTTATATCATTCATGGACCACTTGGGGGGTCTCTTGGATGTATATAGTATGTTTATTAACCATATAATATAAAAATACAAAGAGACATTGTAAAAGTGAAACTAATGAACTTAGAGTTAATACTAAAAGATAAGGTTAATATAAGTACCCAAACCTATATAAATTCAATTGGTTGAGTTGTTTTAGACCCATCCCCAACTTAAAGTTTAAATAATAAACTTTTGAGCCATTACAAAACGAATATGAATTTATTATAAATTAATATTTTTAGCTTTTCCAAAGGTTCCCCTCACACCTCTTATAAAAGGGCACTCCTCCTTCTGATTTAATCATAGCTTAAAAGCCTTTAGGATCGGCCAAACTCTGCCCAAATACTCTTCCTACTTCCATAACTACAACCTAGAGGCCTTATTATGATCATAAATAAATCTTATGGAGCCATTTTGATCAAATCAAAAGGAAGAACCTGAAGAAGATATAATGTTTTCAACACCCCTTTTCAAGTTCCTTTCTTCTTCCACTTCTTCTTTCTTTGTTATTACCATTCTAAAATAATAACTCCATTATCTTATATATACTATGATGTTATTATAAACATGGTACAACCATATTTCAGTATTATATCCATCCTTTTAATGACATGTCACCATACGTGCGTACGTACGACTTACCGTCTCCACGTCGTGGTGTAATTGTTATTCAAAACATTATTATTTGGATGGGTATAATAATGATGTATAATTCAAGTAAATAATAAATATAACATGATAATTATTCTGTATATATAATATACCATCCATTTATATATTATTTAAATAACAAAAGAATGATATTGTTGCTCGTGCGTACGTACGGACTACCGTCTCCACGAATGCGATGAGATTCATTCTCCATCATATCCATTCTACTATAATTATCATTTGATGATTTAAAAATAATGTTTAAGGATTTTATATCATTATGGATATTAATAAGATACAACCTATCCATGACAAACATGTCTTACATAACAAAACATATTAAAAAAAACAAGTAAGTTAACACCCAAAACGACGATAAATCTAAGATATTATTAACAATACAACGTTAAAAGATCATATATGATATCATATGAATGTATATGATTCCTGTATAATTTAATAACAATTATTTCACTATTATACAGGAGGTTATACTACCCCCAACCAATTAAAAGTTCAAAGTAAGGGTTTATTTCACAATCTCTCCATTATCCGAGATTGTTTATATGTAATAATCTATTGGGATTCCATTATCATCCACATCCCTGTTTCTTCAAAATGTATTTCAAAAAAAAATTTTCCATTTACAATAATATGGGTTAAAGTAATTTATACCCTTGTTTGACTTTTTATAAGAGGCTCATAAAAGAATCTTTCCGTCGTTTTCTAAACAAGGTGCCTTTTAACATATTCGACAGGATTAAGGTAAGAATGGTTTTTTAACTTATACGGGGGGTGAGGCTATTTTATGCCGTTATAAAATATTCAAAGATTCCCTTACAAGATTATAAGAATATTTTCAAAGAAAATGTTTTATTTTATATGGATCATAAATTATTTCAAAATAAAAATATTTATTTCTCTAAAAAGAGATTTGATTTCATTTATGTCAACATTCATTGTTGGATTTTACACTTATGTGAAGTTGATTTATTATGATACAAAATTTCTATGTTGTATTGAAGGTTTTGTGGTATTTTTGACTATGGATGTTCTATTTTTATAGCATTCATGTTTTATCATGAAAGTATTGACATTTCATATGCTAGTTTTAATACGAATGTTTATGTTATGTTTAAACCTTTTCATATGGGAATGCATTGGACTTAATATGTGATGGGTGGAGCCAGCTATAACTCCTCGATGCATCCGTAGGTCTCATTAGACAAACTAGTGTCCTGGCACAAGGCCTTGACAAAATCTTATTTGTAGTTTTGGCAAGAGGCCTTGGCTATGTGGTTATGATAGTCTGGATTTATTCATTCCTTCATTATGAAAGTGGTTATTGATATTTCATGTGATTATTTGATTAGTAGAATATCCATGTGAATAAGTAAATGGAATTATTCTATTTTATTTTTACCATACTATGTTGATGTTCATGTTGAAAAGGCTTTTTTTTAGTTTTACATTGCCTTAAATGATTATTCTTATTTATAAACGTTTCTGCTATATTGTTATCCTTACTGGGCATTTGAGCTCACCCATTTTCTATGTTTTATTTTTCCCAGGATATGAAGAAGTAAATTATGAATGACCTGCAGGGATAGGATGAGGGGATAAGAGTGTGGTCTATGGAGACTTTGTTGTTGTTGTTTTCGTTTTTATGTTGTAATGTAAGACATATGAACATATCTAGTGTTTCCAAGGCTACTAAACCAATCGAACTGTTGAGATTTGATCTTCCTTGTGATCATGCCAATGTTATGTAATAATGCACTGACTCTGGGTAACTGGGGTCAGGGCGTTACACATAAAAAATGACTTATGGTTTATTTTACTAATGCATGAAAATAATATTATTGTTTTTTAATTATTGATTATGTAGATCTTATTTTTAACTAAAATGACATTTCATATTAGAAACGCACATTTGGTGCCATACCGGTCACATCATATGTCGCTTTTATGATATAATGATTCATACACATAAAAAATGAATTATGAATCATTGCACTAAATTATCAAGACAATCATATCATGTTTTCTAAATTTTCAATGAGTGAAAAAATTTTTAAACTAAAATATAAATTTTTAATAGATAACAGACACAATGACATATACTGGGTAGAACATTTATCAAATTGTATTGTGGCTATTTATTACAAATCAAAAATTACATCAAATTTTTTAAACTAATGTATCATGAAAATATAAAATCATTTTCATGATTTTGATAATTTATGATATATTTTTAAATAAAATTAATGTCAATTTTAAATAAAAATGCACACCTGGGGTCATACCCAGAACACTACGTATCAGAATAAGTTATTTTTGATTACTAAATGCCAATAACAACATATTTATCATTATTTTAATGTATCTAAACAATATTAAAACATTTTATTGGTTTCATGAATTTCATTTTTGTTTTTTTAATTAACGTGTTCTCATTTAAAAAATATACACACATTGAGTCATACCACTCATATCATTCGTCAAATTGATGACTGAGAGATACCTACAAGTTAAAAATGAATTATAGATTTTATTCCAAAAAAATACAAACAATTAGAATGAATTTCCTCAATTATAAGTATGTTACTTTTCCTTTTAACTAATATTAATACCAACTGTAAATAAAAATACAAACATGGAGTCATTTTGGTCACACTGTGTGTCATATTAAGGTGCTGAAGATTCATACACCACAAAAATTACATATGTTTAAATATTATAATATATAAAATTAATTCAACTATTTTTTTACGGTTTTTAGTGTGTCACTTTTTTTTTTGAAATGAAATTTCAAGCTGCAAACATGTAATTTGAGTCATACAGGTCTCATCGTGTGTAAGTTTTACATTAAACTGATTCCTAAATGTCCGATGTGAATTATGAATTTTTTTCCAAAATTATCAAGATAATTGGAATTTTTTTAATGTCAAGTTGGTGAATTAGTTTTTTGACCAAAAAGGTCAATTTTATACTTAAAACTGATACTTTGAGTTATACATCGAACATTGTGTAATGGATTTAGGTGAAACAGATTCTTACATTCCACAAATGTCAAATGAATCATAGTACTAAAATAAAAAAACAATCTAAATGTACAATATTGGTTTTGAATATGAAAAATTTCTATTTTACTAAAATTATCATCAATTTAAATTGAAACAACAAAATTTGAGTCACTCTAGGATCATCATGAATAAGATTGAGTTGTTGTTGATTCCACTCTGCATTTGTCACTTCAATTCAAGATACTAGTTCATGGGTGAATTATCTATATTATTAAAATAATTTCTTTTAAATCATTATAAAAATTTAAAAAGTAATTGTTAGGTAACAAATATTAATAAATCAACTAAATAATGTTGATAAAAAGTTGAGAATATTAACTAAATATGTTGTAAAAAGTCACATGTTCATGATGTATTTGTAAATTAAGACACTAGATATGTTTATATGTGGTTTTAAAAAAAATATTTCCCCTTTTGAAAAAGAGGATGTTCTATAGTCCTGGTAGTATAAAAAATATATAGATACACAAATGATAAATAAATGTTTTAAATGAATCATTAATTATCATTGACAACAACTCTTTAGTGATTAGTGTTTGTTAATGGAATATGATATCTATCATATGTTTTCAAACCTAATAACCATGGTATTTTACAATGGCTTTTTTTGAAACTGCAGAAAGATTGAGAAATATTTGTAATTTATTTATATGTGTTTTGATGGATATATGCTATAATATATTCCATAATAATTTTCCACATAATGTTGTTGATAGGAGCCCTCTACACATGGACTATCTTCATTCCATGATTTTCATGATATTTAAATACCAACCTATCATAATATAATTATCATTATAATATAATATGATATATATAACATGAATTTTAATTCTAAAATGATGAAGGTAGTGTATTAAAAATTGAAAAATGTCATCCCATGTGGTCGGATTGTGGGATATCCATACAGTGAGTCTAGAAAATAAATCATTGGAGTATCTAAATTGAATGAAATGTTTGAAAAAATTTGGGAAATAATATATATGTATTAAAATTATTAAAATATATTTTACATGATAAAATTGTAGTGGTTAACCCCTGAATCATCGGTAATAAAAATAGTATATTGTATGAATCTTGGATTTAAGTTAATGTGTACATCTCTATAACTATTTTCCCATTTTGAAATGAATCTATTGAGATTATTTATGTGTGGGTGATGTTAAGACCAATGAGTACATATATATGTTCATAGCATAATCCGATAATATAATATTCATATAATAGAATAAAAATTATAATTTTATTTATTAATATTTAACATAGGAGATTAGCTAGTGGAAAATTAATTCATCAAAACGCATCTCATATATACATTTACAACTGACACTCATATCCTATCATACATGAGGATTTCATTTAAATAATCCCGAAAAAGGTTGTCTATAATGTCTTATCCAAACATTTTTTCATCAAAATAAACTATGAAATTATAACCACATTATAACCATATCTCTCCAAGAACTATAAATGTTATTAAATTCAAATATTTAATAGGACATCAAAAGGTTCTTTGTTACTATTCTATCGATTGGTCTATTAATACTTTAGTTCATTTTGATTCAACATTTAGTTTTAAATAAATACTTTTCCTTATATAATAACATTAATCACTTCAAAACATTTCACATTAATTATTGAAGCTGTATCATGTAAAATAAGTTTTAAATTAATACCTCATCGTCAACAGGATTTTTAATAAGATCTGACTCCATGAAAAAATGATACGATAACTTTATCAACCATATAAATATAACTTGTTGGATCGAATAGTTGATATAAAAGTCTATTAGATGGAACAATACAAGAGGGGGGGTGAATTGTAGGTTTAAAAACCTTTGAGATTTAGTAACAAAGAGATTAGTTTAAATGAACTTAAACTAATACAAATACAAACACCCACAATTGTATTGAATGTAAAAGGTATGATGTATTGTAATACTAATGTTATGTAAAACAATTGTATTCAAGATGAACACAATAATCAGAGTAATACAGATATGAATGATTCTACCTTAAAGCGTATAGAACCAATCAATACAATATGTAATGGAATGATTGTAATTGAAACAATTACAATAGAATATGTAAAGAAGAAAGGAAACAATACAAATCCCTTTCTAATACAACAGCGGAAATGTAAAAGTAATACAATTCTTTTAACCCAAAGAGAAGGGTTATCCTTTCACCTAGGATAAGAGGTCTGTCTCACCAACACCTTGGTGAGCCCTCAATACGATGATCGGCACGTCTGTCTGCCTATCCCCGGCAGCCCTCGATACGATGATCGGACCGTCTGTCTGCCTATCCCCGGCAGCCCTCGATACGATGATCGGCACGTCTGTCTGCCTATCCCCGGCAGCCCTCGATTTTGCAGGTAATCGGCACCTCTGTCTTTCAATTACTTGAAAGCCCTCAATACGATGATCGGTCGCACAAAGCTGATGAGAGAAGTCACAGTGTCTCTCTCTAGAATCTTCGTAGTTCACAGAGTCTCTTTCGTTCTCTTCGTTCATCAGTATCTTCTCAGCTTCAAATGACCTCCTATTTATAGGCCTCGGGTTCCAACGGTCATATTGCCTCCAACGGTCATATTGAAACAGAAAGTACGACATCGTTTTGATTAGTATATAACTAACTCAACGACATTGTTTTGTTAGGATAAGAGATATATAGAAATGTAAAACATGAGTACGATTCATATGCAGAGAGAGTTTTTGACAAAGTACCCAAACAAATAATGATCATCTGAATAGCAAAGTCAGTACGATACGATTGACAGAGTCAGTACGATACGATTGACAGAGTCAGTACGATACGTTTGACAGAGTCAGTACGATACGTTTTGGTCGGTACGATCAACATCGTACGATACGATAAACATGATAAAAGACAATTTGTTATTTACAAACATATGATAGAATACATTTGAGATTTCCAAAACATGACATAGAATATATTTGTGATTTCTAAAACATGACATAGAATATATTTGTGATTTCCAAAACATGATGTAAAAGCCAAAAGAAGACTTTTGACTTAACAATCTCCCCCTTTTTGGAAAGCACAAACACACAAAGTAAATGAATCAAGAAAAACTTATCTCCCCCTGAGTTATTGAAAACTCTTCTGAATAAGAAATCGAATTCAACTAACTCCCCCTTAGGTATTGACTTTCCTAAGGATTGTATTCATAGATTTTCCCTAAAGAGAATTGTAATGCATTCTCCCCCTTTGTAAAACAATCTTTGCTTTGTAAATATTCTCCCCCTTTGTGATTTACAAAAAGAAAGGAGGAATCTCGAATTGTCTGGAAGAGTTAGTGAAGAAATACAAGACAATGGATAAAAGAGAAAGGATTATAAGAGTTATTACAAAACAAACAAGTTACAAAAGAAACAAATACAACAATCATTTGTTTTCTCTTTCCTTCTCTTTCTTTATAAGCTCATGAAGCACAACTTTCATCTTCTTGATCTCCTTCTTGTCTTCAGAAATTGATTCACCCTGAGTTTTGAGAAGCTCTTGTTGATCCGCAAAAATCTGATCTTCATTTCTGATGGTTTCCTCCTGGACTCTGATTACTTCTTCAAGAGTATCAATTCTGTTTTGCAGAGTCTTGTTATCCTTGGACAACTCGGAATTTTGATTCTTCAGTAAGACCATCTCATTTTTGAAAGATGAAACCTTCGAGAACTCAGATTGGAAAACATTCATCCTATCTTGCAAGTCTTTCACTGAAGGAACATCGGTTCTTTGAGAAGACAAAAGGTTCATCCTTTCAACCGTTTCTTTATCAAGCTTGTTGAAAGCAATTGCAAGCTCATTTGATAACCTTCTTATATCTTCAATAGCAATCTCATGGTCATTGATTGAGCTCTCTATTTTGTACGACCACTTAGTCATCTTATTGCAAGCTTTCTTATGAGCAACTGAGCTTTCCGAAAGAACTTTCAGATCGGATTCTATTGACAAAACTTTCTTTCTCAACTCTTTTACAGAGCCAAACTTCTTCCATTGATTTTCAGTGATAAAATCAATCTTCCCTTCCAGCCTCGGAAAATAAGGAATGGTTTTCTCCATCCTTCTCAAAACTTGAACAATGTAATCACTCTTCTTGAGAGAGATTGTATGCTCTGAATCAGTATCTTCATCGTACGATGCTAGTTCATACGATCTGCTTGAATCAACAACTGGTTGTTTCCCTTTCGCTTTTTCTTTCTGTTTTCTTTCATCTTCCACTCTGTCACTAATGAAAACTACTTTATCAGATTGAGAAGATTGAGCATCTTGCTTTTCTCGAGATGACATCCTGTCCGGAGATTTTTCTTGATCGGTATGAGGAGTTTGTTGAACACCTTCGCTCATCCTTTGAAGCGATTCCTCTCTACTTTTCTTTGAACTTTGAAGAAATTCTAACAGAAAATCTCCTTCTTCTACTTCCACTTCTTCTATCACTTGTTTTCCTTTTTCTTTCTCAGGCAAACTCTGTACGATGGGTTCTTGATGCACTTCCACAGTTAGTTGAGCACTAGCATCTTCAACTACTTTCAAGACTTTAGAAATATCAAAGTCCTGAGCCTTTCTTTTCAAAAGAGTCTTCTTTTTCTTTTCAGCTTGAAGGGTTTCTTCTACCCTTATTCTTTCTGCAAAAGCCTCAGCAGGATCAAGACCAAACTTCGGATCACCCTCTTTTCTCTGTTCCTTGTCCTTTCTCCATTTGGCTACAACTTCCTTACTGTACCTCGGATTCTTCTTCGGCTTTGAACTAGTCTGTGGATCAGACTTTCTAGTAACACCGGCGGATTGATTGTCTTTGGCTGGCATAGGTGCCGATTGATTTTCAGGCAATTCAGCTTTTACATCTCTGACAAAAAGTTGTGAATTTGAATCAAAACAAACATTCAGCTTTTTCATCGTACTCTTATTAATGAAAGACGGCCACAAATCCATAGGTTCTCCTTTCAAAGGAATGTTACAAAACTTCATACTCTCAAGAATGAATTTCGTAAGGATGGCTGGATACATTATTATTTGGGATTTAATCCCTCCTTTCTTGACATTCTTGATGGTTTCAAAAATATATCCCATGAGATTTACTTTCCTCAAATTCACAAGGTAGTCGAGCATAAATACATCAGAAACTTTAAGGGTTTCTCTATCCCCTTTTCTTGGGACAAGAAAACCTTTCATCCATAAAGTGACAAACCGATTGTCCGGTGAAAGATGATAAACTTTCCTCTTTCCCTCATTAACAACAAACAAAGATTTTTCAGCACTCTCTCTATTGAACGTACCAACTTCCTCTGGTAGTTTGTGAGATGGACAGAATGAATCCCCTTCTATAGAAACATTCAGAAAGTGTGCCGCTTGTTTCACAGACATGGATTATTTTCGATCGTACACAGCGAAGTTTATAGTCATATCTTTGTCGAAAGACACGGTTTTGTAAAACTGACAAACTTCATCAAAAAGAACTGGATCTTGAGTATCAGGCTTTTCCACACAGAGATGTTCCCATCCTTGAAACAAAATAATCCTCTTGATTGTAGAATCGTACATATCGAAAAATTCTCGGGATACTAACCTTTCTCTGTGAAAGTCTTTCTCTGTAAAAGTCTTTGAAGACATTTCGGCAGGAGTATTAGCAGAAGATTGAGACATATAGGTTCTGCCGATGAGAAGATCGTACGATGGTTTATAGCTGGTGGAGCAGAGCTTCGCCTCAAATCCTGAAACTTCAATGTGGGTTTGGGGAGGGGAGGGGGGTATTTATAGGCAATAAAGAGATGACCGTTGATATTCTACGGTCAAGATTAGATAATACCAGATCAATGGTTAGGATTAAAACAAAGAAAGAAAATAAAATAAAAAAAAATTGAAAAAGATACCTGTCGGAGAACAAAAGGTGATTGCTGGTTTTGGTATGAATCAAAAGTAAACACAATCGTAAGAAGAAAAAAACATGATGCTGATGGAAAACAAAGTCATTACTATGATCGGACCGTACAATGGAAAATAGTTGTTACCATTAACCGACAGTACGATGGAAAACAATCTCAATACTATCATCGGTCGATTCAAAAAATTTATTGAATGATACGATGGAAAAGAATTTCAATACCATCATCGGTCGATTCAAAAAATTTATTGAATGATACGATGGAAAAGAATTTCAATACCATCATTGGTCGATTCAAAAAATTTTTGAATGATACGATGGAAAAGAATTTCAATACCATCATCGGTCGATTCAAAAAAAAATTTGAATGATACGATGGAAAAGAATTTCAATACCATCATCGGTCGATTCAAAAACTATTGAATGGTACGATGGAAAATAATTTCAATACCATCATCGGTCGATTCAAAAACTATTGAATGGTACGATGGAAAAGAATTTCAATACCATCATCGGTCGATTCAAAAACTATTGAATGGTACGATGGAAAAGAATTTCAATACCATCATCGGACGATACAAAATTTTTGAATGATACGATGGAAAAGAATTTCAAAACGATAAACAGAAAAATTGAAAAGGTCAATACGATAAACAGGAAAACTTAAAAATGAAACGATAAAACTGTCAATACGATAAACAGAAAGAAACATATATAAATTGAGTAAATATTTAAAGATCAGAAACATAGACATAAAGAAATGTCATCCCCCTTTCTACGAGGAGTTTCTTACTATTAGGAGAGATGTAAAACAGGAAGTAGATATGAATGATTATTTTATTGTAATCATTCCTTGCTTCTGTTTTATAAATTCAAATCTATCGGAAGGTAAAGGTTTTGTAAAAATATCAGCATGTTGTTCTTGCGTTCCTATGAATTGTAAAACAATATCTCCTTTTTGTGTGTGATCCCTAAGAAAGTGATGCCTAACATCTATGTGTTTTGCACGAGAGTGATGTGCTGGGTTTTTACTAAGAGCTATGGCACTTGTATTATCACACAGAATTTGAGTTTTGGAGAAACTCAAACCATAGTCAGTGAGTGTGTGCTGCATCCACAATACTTGAGCACAGCAACTTCCAGCTGCTACATATTCAGCTTCAGCAGTGGAGAGTGCTACTGAGTGTTGTTTCTTGCAAGACCAAGAAACCAAAGAATCTCCTAAGAAATGACAAGTTCCAGATGTACTTTTTCTATCCATTCTACAACCACCAAAGTCAGCATCTGAAAAACTTTTTAAAACCAAATCATTTCCAGAAGAGTAGAAAAGTCCTAAATCCATAGTGTCTTTTAAATACCGAAAGATTCTCTTTACGGCTTTTAAGTGAGACTCTTTTGGATTAGATTGATAACTTGCACATAAGCATACAGAAAACATCAAGTCGGGTCGACTAGCTGTCAAGTATAGCAAACTCCCTATCATACCTCTAAAAATTGTTTGATCTACTGGTTTCCCAGTTTCATCAAGATCAAGAGTATTTGAGGTACCAATTGGGGTGCTAATACTTTTAGTTTTGTCAAATCCATACTTTTTGAGTAAGTCTTTAATATACTTATGTTGAGATATATAAGTTCCTTCTGGTTTTTGAGATATTTGAAAACCTAGAAAGAATGTTAACTCACCCATCATACTCATTTCAAACTCAGATTTCATTAAATTTGCAAAAGAATCGGTTAATGCTTTCTGAGTTGATCCAAATATGATGTCATCAACATAGATTTGGACAACCAAAACACTTTTGTTTTCCATTTTGATAAAAAGAGTTGGATCAGCTGTACCTTTTCTATAATTGTTTTGTAAAAGAAATCCTGTAAGTCTATCATACCATGCTCTAGGAGCCTGTTTAAGACCATATAGAGCCTTGGTAAGTTTAAAGACATGATCAGGATGTTTTGGGTCTTGAAAACCAGGAGGTTGTTCGACAAAAACTTCTTCTTGAACAAAACCATTTAAAAAAGCACATTTGACATCCATTTGAAATAGTTTGAAATTGAAATATGCTGCGAAGGCTAATAGAATGCGAATAGATTCAAGTCTAGCTACAGGAGCATATGTTTCTTCATAGTCTATTCCCTCTTGTTGATTATAGCCTTTAGCAACAAGTCTTGCTTTATTTCTTACAATGATTCCATTTTCATCACACTTGTTTCTGAAAACCCATTTTACACCAATTACAGTTGTTTCTTTAGGTCTTTCAACTAAAGTCCAGACTTGATTCCTTTCAAATTCATTTAGTTCATCCTGCATTGCTTTGATCCAATCATCATCACCTAAGGCCTCACTTGGACTTTTAGGTTCAAATTGGGAAAGAAAAGCAAGATGTTCTATTTCATTTCTTAAGGAATTTCTGGTCCTTACAGGTTGATTTATATCACCAATGATGTTATCACTGGGATGATTCCTAAGAAACAATTGATTTTGGTTTTGTAAAACCTTTTCATCAACATATGGTAGAAAATCTTCTGTGGTAAATGTTTCAGGAACACTTTCTTGAACATTTTCCTTATCAGAATGTTCTTCTAACAAAGGATGATAAACATCTTTAGAAAACACATCCGAGGATGTAGGATTGGGTTGGTTGAAAACAAAAGGGTTAGTTTCATCAAATTTTACATGTACTGTTTCTTCAACAGTACAAGTGTTTTTATTGAAAACTCTATAAGCCTTAGAGGTTGTGGAATAGCCTAGAAAGATTCCTTCATCAGATTTTGGTGCAAATTTGTGTAAATTTTCTTTTGTATTCAGAATGAATACTTTGCATCCAAAAACTTTGAAGTAAGAAACTTTAGGTTTTCGGCCAGTCCATAACTCGTAAGGAGTTTTATTAAGAAATGGTCTAGTTAAAACACGATTTATAGTATAACAGGCAGTACTTATGGCTTCAGCCCAAAAGTGCTTAGCAATTGAGTATTCACTCAACATGGTTCGAGTCATTTCCTGAAGAATACGATTTCTTCTTTCAACAACACCATTTTGCTGAGGAGTTCTTGGTGCTGAGAAATTGTGAGTAATACCTTTCTTACTACAAAAAGATTCAAAATCTGAGTTTTGAAATTCACCACCATGATCACTATGAATAGTTATCAATGGTAGGTTTTTCTCATTTTTAACTTGGGCTCTAAAAGTTTTGAAATACGAAAAGGCTTCAGATTTCTTTGTGAGAAAGTAGACCCATGTAAATCTAGTAAAGTCATCAACTAAAACAAATACATAGTATTTGCCTCCAATGCTTCAAGATTGTGAAGGACCAAACAGATCCATATGCACAAGCTGTAATGCATTAGAAGTTGAAACTTCATTAATTGGTTTAAAGCTAGTTTTATGTTGCTTTCCAAATTGACAAGGATCACAGACTTTTGAAGAATCATATCTAAGATCCGGTAGCCCTTTTACAAGTCCTTTCTTTGAGAGTTTTCTTAGGTTTCTCAAATTACAGTGTCCTAATCTCCTATGCCATAGCCACGATTGGTTTTCTATTACACTTAAACAAGGTAAGTTCTGGTTCCTAAGGTCTTCTAAGTTAATAGTGTAAACATTCTCTTGCCTATGGGTAGATAAAATGAATTCATCCTTGGAATTGTGAACTAGACACTTATCATTTCTAAAATTCACAAGGTAACCTTCATCACATAATTGACTTATGCTGATGAGATTGTGCCTAAGACCTTTAACAAACAAAACATTTGAAATAAGAACTTTTCCAAGAAAAACTATATTACCTATACCAACAATCTTTCCTTGAGAATTATCTCCGAAGGTAACTTTTCCACCTTTTGTTTTGATAACCTTTTCAAAGAAATATTTGTTTCCAGTCATATGACGAGAACAACCACTATCCATGTACCAAATGTTCTTATTGATACACTTCTCGTTTTCCTAAAAAAAAAACAATTAGATTTTCGGAATCCAAACTTGTTTGGATCCAGAAGAATTAGATAAAAGAATTTTAGGAATCCACATTTGTTTTGCAAAATGAGCTTTATGAAATCCTAAAGATTGAGTTTTGTTAAGAGAACAATCTCTTCTCCAATGTCCACCACATTGACACTTGGAACAGAAAATGGTTTTTTTGAGGGACAATATAGTTATTACTAAAAACAGGTTTGGAATAAGTATAACCAAGACCAGAACGATTTCTCAAAGGTCTAATTTGAGAATACATCCTATCAAAGTTTTCTTTTCCATGAGTAAAGTTTGACAAACACTTTTTCAAGGATAAAATCTCTGACTTTAGTTTTAAAACCAAATTCTTGTTTTCTAAAACATTTGAATTAGAACTAGAGTTAGACTCTAAAATGTTTTTCTTTGAAATAGTAGTTTCAAGATCCTTAGAAAGTTTATCTTTTTCAGATTTGACTTTCTCAAGGGTTTTCAAAATACTTTCAAAATCAGAAGTTTTCCCATCAAGATCTTTAGAAAGATCTGATACTTCTTTAGTCAAAACAGAAATTCTAGAATTTGCTTTTTCAAATCTCTTTTTGAGTTTAGAATTTTCATTTTCAAGTAATTTAGCAAATCTAGAGACTTCTTCAAAAGAAGGTAAGGTATAATCTTCTGCTGATGAGGATTCATCATTTGAAGATTCATAATATTTATTATCAACATAATTTGCATTTAAAGAGACATTTGTAACAGCTTCAGCACTATGTACCTTAGCCATGAGACAATGATCTTCAATTGGTAATCTGGCTAGAAGTCCAATATTCCTTTGTCCTGACGTCTCATATTCTGAAGAATCATCTGAGGAATTACTACCACTTGCACTCCATGTATCATTTGCTTTCAAGACTTTCTTTGTCTTATAAAACCTTTTCTTGTTTCTTTCAGAGTGTTTCTCTTTTCTATCTTTCCTCTTCAGTAAAGGACAATCATGCCTTATATGTCCTGCTTTCTTGCATTCATAACTAGTTACCTCTGAATCTTTCCTATCTTTCCTGTCTTTCTTTTTGAATCTATATTGAAAATCTTTCTTTCCCACAATCTTGTTCATCCTCCGAGCAAGATTAGCTAACTCATTGTCTGAAAGATTACAATCACTTGAATCAGATATAACAACTTTCTTAGATTTAGACTTTGTAACCCTTTCAGGTGTTTTAGCTTTAGATGCAAAAGCTACACTTCCATTCCCATTCTTCTTCTTATTGAAATCAGCATCTCTTTTCATTCTTGTCTCGTGCTGTAGAAGAGTTCCAAAGAGTTCGTCAAGAGTAATCTGGGAAACTTTTCTATTTTCATCAATAGCTGTTCTTTTTGACTCCCATTCATTTGGCATAATATCTATAATCTTATCAACAAGAGATTCATCATCAAGACCTTTTTCTCCCATAGATTGTAAGCTGTTGACAATTGTCATAAACATTTGTTGCACTTTACATACTGGCTCTCCATAAGGAAAAACAAATCCATGATACTCTGCTCGAAGCATTGCTCTCCTTGTTTCTATAACCTTGGATGTACCAAAATGAGTGACTTCTAATTTCTTCCAAATACAGTTGGCTGCTTCACATGAAGATATCTGGCTATATATATTCCTGGTCATAGAACATAATAAAGTATTGCGTACCTTGTAATTCAGTTGATATTCTTGCTTCTCTTGGTTGGTGAAAGTACTAACTTCTTTGTCAGGAATTTTGTAACCCCCAGTAAGCATAATAAAATTGCCTACACCAGTATTGATGACGAAAGTCTTCATACGATCTCTCCAATACTCATAATCATTTCCATCAAAGATTGGTGGTCTAGAAGGATTTAGATTATCTATTGATCCGATATTCATTCCTGCCATCTAATAAAAACAAAAACAACTTTTCCACTCCACACGTTAGTGTAGTAAGTATTCAAGATAGTAATAAGAAATAAAGGCTAATAAAACAAATAAGTGGAAAACCTCCTCTGATACCAATTGTTGGATCGAATAGTTGATATAAAAGTCTATTAGATGGAACAATACAAGAGGGGGGTGAATTGTAGGTTTAAAAACCTTTGAGATTTAGTAACAAAGAGATTAGTTTAAATGAACTTAAACTAATACAAATACAAACACCCACAATTGTATTGAATGTAAAAGGTATGATGTATTGTAATACTAATGTTATGTAAAACAATTGTATTCAAGATGAACACAATAATCAGAGTAATACAGATATGAATGATTCTACCTTAAAGCGTATAGAACCAATCAATACAATATGTAATGGAATGATTGTAATTGAAACAATTACAATAGAATATGTAAAGAAGAAAGGAAACAATACAAATCCCTTTCTAATACAACAGCGGAAATGTAAAAGTAATACAATTCTTTTAACCCAAAGAGAAGGGTTATCCTTTCACCTAGGATAAGAGGTCTTTCTCACCAACACCTTGGTGAGCCCTCGATACGATGATCGGCACGTCTGTCTGCCTATCCCCGGCAGCCCTCGATACGATGATCGGACCGTCTGTCTGCATATCCCCGACAGCCCTCGATACGATGATCGGCACGTCTGTCTGCCTATCCCCGGCAGCCCTCGATTTTGCAGGTAATCGGCACCTCTGTCTTTCAATTACTTGAAATCCCTCAATACGATGATCGGTCGCACAAAGCTGATGAGAGAAGTCACAGTGTCTCTCTCTAGAATCTTCGTAGTTCACAGAGTCTCTTTCGTTCTCTTCGTTCATCAGTATCTTCTCAGCTTCAAATGACCTCCTATTTATAGGCCTCGGGTTCCAACGGTCATATTGCCTCCAACGGTCATATTGAAACAGAAAGTAGGACATCGTTTTGATTAGTATATAACTAACTCAACGACATCGTTTTGTTAGGATAAGAGATATATAGAAATGTAAAACATGAGTACGATTCATATGCAGAGAGAGTTTTTGACAATGTACCAAAACAAATAATGATCATATGAATTGAAAAGTCAGTACGATACGATTGACAGAGTCAGTACGATACGATTGACAGAGTCAGTACGATACGTTTGACAGAGTCAGTACGATACGTTTTGGTCGGTACGATCAACATCGTACGATACGATAAACATGATAAAAGACAATTTGTTATTTACAAACATATGATAGAATACATTTGAGATTTCCAAAACATGACATAGAATATATTTGTGATTTCCAAAACATGACATAGAATATATTTGTGATTTCCAAAACATGATGTAAAAGCCAAAAGAAGACTTTTAACTTAACATAACTGTCATCAATTAGAGTAGGTAACTAGGTTCTTACATCATGATATATGATAATCTCCACTCTCAGATGACTCATATTATATTTTCTATTATATAGAATATCTTTTTGCATATTTTACAATTTATCCCCCGTTATAAGGTGATGGGTTAATTTTTATAGATAAAAATCTCAATTAATTTCACCCTGTAGAGTGTTTGTAAAATAATGGTATCAACATTTATTTAATTAATATTTCATAGAAAAATTTATGATATTAATGATAAACTTATCTATGAAATGCCATTGAGGGGAATGGCTCGCCTACAATCTAGTGGGGGATGGGGGATCATCACACAATTGTTTTAATTAGTTATTTATTCTATTCAATTCATCAACATAATATTTCTTAGAAAATCAGATTAACAATGAAAATTTTCTTCTAGAGAACATAATCATGTCTTCATATCTTCCATTTTTGTATCTTTATTCACCTATTAATTTCATTTGTTAAAATATGTTTGTTGTTTCACCCCAAAACATTCACCTCAAATGAGAGCATATTGTTCCTTCCACTTAAAGTACACTAATAGTAGTTCTTAATTTGGCATATATGATGATGATTCATGTGTCTAATTTAGAAAAAATCTATAGTATAATATATACTCATTATTTTTAAATAAAAATTTAAATAATATAAAATCTTTTATATCATACCTAATCATATTTCACACACTTTTTATGTTTTCATTTTTTAGAATGCCATATTTATTTACATGTTATTTCTTCAATTTAACATGATGTGGGTTAGAAGTATATTTGGATTTGGATTAAAAAATATGTATATAAATAGAGGAACAAAATTATTCTATTGTTTCATGCCACATATATATTTTTTGGTATATTTAAAATACTTTTACTTTTTTTCTAGGGATGTATACACCATCCGTACATTATTGTAGGGTGAAGTTTGTTTTTCATGTATGTTTCTTGTTCATAGCAGTATTTTGTAATTTCACAAATTAACAATTAATAATCAATGTGATTAAATCATTTATTGACAAATAATGTGTTAACTGCCATATTGTACTTTAAAATATGTCTCCTCGTGCTGACCATTAAACACAACCTACACTTTTTTTTATCTTGTGTGCATAAAATGTGATTGCTGTAGGTTTATTTTTCATTTATCATTATTGAAATTAAACATCATTTAAATTTTTTGGTGGCCTATGTGATCCTTTCCAGGAAGTAGTAATAAATTTTTTTGGGATCATCTACATTAAATGAACATTACATGTGATAATGAACTATTTGTCATTTTTAATTATTTTTTTTGTATAAAATAGAGGATATCATAATTTCTCCCAAATATATTACCAAATTGGTGACTTAAAAAATAACACAACAAGTTTTATTGAATCAATAATAACCTGAAAGTGATACTGAGTGGTGAGCCCTATGAAACTACTAAACATGACTTTATTGGGGTCAATAGCCTAGCCACCTTCATTCTATCTGAACTCATATTTGATCCATTTTTTCTCACTTAAATAATTTTTAATACAATCATGCTACGATGCACCTAATTGTTTCTAGAAATTTATTTTTCTATCCACCATTTCTGTGGGTTCAAAAACATAAATATGTTGTTAATATTTATTGGAATCATTGACATGTGTTGATGGTTTTTGTTTATCTTCATTTGGAGAAATAACTTGTTGTGAAACATTTTTTTCTTTTGTATTGGGAGGCTCAATAAGATAAAACAATCTTTACATAAATAAGTGGATAAAAATTTAATTTCTATTATATTAAAACATCTGTGTATGGAAAATTATATGATTTAACACAATGTAAATTAAAAATACCAATATCATTATTATTGAACACAATTTTCTAAATGGATTATGCTATTGTTAAATTATATTGATTATCCAGATCCATTTATTGGGTTCTCCTCTAATGTACAATACAAAGTCTATTGTAGGACACATATGAACTGATTCTGAAATAAGAATGAAAGTGTCACCATTAGTTGAATTTTCATCTAACCCATTATTGGTTCATTTCGATAAAATAATAATAAACCAGTTTTGTTTTGTGATATATTTAACATCAAATACATGTATTTTTGATGATTCCATTATAAAATGTTCCTCCTTTATACACTTCCTTTCTAAAATCAATATTATAAAATATTATTTCATCTATTTTAACAACACTCATGTTATATACCATCATTCATTAAAATATTGGTACATAGAATGTCGTATAATCCATCCACAATATATTTTGGTGATACCAAAGTTTGATATATTATAATAAATTATATTTTCGTCCTCATTTCCAGATACAAGCATCACTTCATTCCAAAGTGTAACTCCATTATTTTTCATGGAATTGCCTTCACAATTTTCATTTATATAGAACAGATAACCATTATAAGATAATATAAGAAATAAATGGTCATGTGGATTTCCACAAAAATAATTCTGAAATAAAATCCATATTTTCATATGAATAGTTAAAAATATGGTCTTGAAATGATCTTATAAACTATTGATTATGTGTATTTGATATCCATCATCCAATCCCTGACTAATTTGAACAAATTTTAATTTTATTATATGGTGAAACAGATGGGGAACCCTTCATAATGTTATGAAAATAATAATGGTGATACATCTTCTTTTTTATAATATTTATTGTGAAAACATATATTCAATAAATTATTTCACCTGCATGCCTTCTAGTGTTATGAGATTTTAGTATACCAATGATTTCAATAATGGATATATAGTTGATACATAATTTAATGGCTTCCTTAACAATATATCACTCTATAATAAATAATTATGGTTGACTTGAATTTTTGATATACCCTTTAAAAATAATCACATGTCATTCAACTGGTTAAATCCATCAAAATTGAACTGATCCATATAGTCAAATACCTATTACCAAGTAAAAAGTCAAGTTATCCATCATAAAAAATTATTATGGTTGGACAAACATGTCCAATTCAACAAATAGAATTCAAATTTTATTTTCTAATGTTGTAAATTTCACAATGCCTATAAATTTTTTGCATATATCTTCAAACAATAAATCTATATGGGACAATGTGTGTCATCGTTCTTGGAAAAAATACAATTAAAATATAGAGGCATTTTATCTTTTATAAGAACATGAAATTCATGAAATTATAGATTGTTAAAATATAATTTTTTTATATACATGATATTATTAATATTCTATGATTTTCACTTTGGAACCATTACATCATCCATGATGTTGTAAAACTGATATCTCTCTTTCATGGAATGTTTGTAAGAATAATAAGAATGAAATGACTGTTTTTTCACACGTCAGTATTACAAAATCTTTATTTATTCCCATTTCAAACATGGAAATCTAGCCTTAATTACATCCGATTTTATGTTTTAATTTAGTAACATTACAATTACATATAAAAGAATGTTATTGAATAAGTATAACATTAAAAAAAACATTTTATAAACAAAAAAATCTAGTATATTAACTAAAAAACTGATCTCTTTTTCCAACGAATTTTTGTATGTTGTTTCAAAAAAGGATTACCTAAACTATTTTCCATATATATTACTTCCACAAATATTTGATGAACATTTAGTGGATATGGGGTTGTACATTTTTCTCAAATTTCATCAAATAATGTATTCATTGGTCAGTACTTATGTTCCCCTTAGTGGAAATCTGTGATGTCATAGAAACATAGACTTTGATGAATGTTTCAACCTAATTTTTTATGTACCATGTTCAAAAATGAGACACCATTGAATACAATTAATGGTGTATCCTTAAATATTTACATAAGAATTAAATTCATTTATTTTACAATAAAACATTGTTCTCAATGAAAAAAAAATATTTCTATAGTCATTATACAACGTAACACCTAAATCACACAATGAATTAAGATATTCCATCAATTTATCCTAATAATCGTTAATATCATTACGCATTTCTTTTGGCCCTGATATAATCATATATAACATAAGTTATTTTCATTTCATTCATAACCTAATTGGAAATTTATAATTTACCAACATAATAAGTCATGTAAAATGAGTGTTGTTGTAAAAGCCAAAAAGATTTACTCTATCTATACAATGTGCAAGAAGAAATATTATCAACTCGTTTCAAAATTAAGTATACATGTGATCAATTAACTTTAAAAAATGAGTGTCTACTGGGTTAATAAATTTCCCATAATTATTTCATTCATCTAGAATCAATGTTGACAATATTTCAGTATCATCACTTTTATATACGTTTCAGAACCAGGGAATGATTAGAAAGTACTTTAAAAATTTCATAGGACTCTATTCAACATCGTTATATAGAAGAACACCACATGTTTGTTAGTATTTAAGTGATTTTTTCCTTGAGAAATAGTATTAAATAATTCAGATAGCCATGTATTCTTTTATTGAATATACCCATTGAACAATGAATTCATTTAGTGTCGTATTTATTGAAATGATGCTCATTATCCTCGAGGTTCAAATTATTTAGGAGAGAAAGTAGTTCAGTAAATCTGATTCCACGACATCTCTGTATAACTTTTAAATTATACTGCTTTTTTATCGATAACAATGTTACATATTTTATAGAACCAACATACAATGGTGTCTTTGATTAATTATTTAACTTATCAAACAATTTTTTATAGTCATGATGTTTATCTTAAATAGAAATTTTCATGAAATAAAAATGATATTCTTCATCATTCACTAATATAATCACGTCATTGACAAGGTTTCATCATTTTCAACAATTTTAATCGTATCACAAGATCCAAAAATTCAGTGTTATTCAAATCACTAACTACATTAACTTTTCCCCATGTTTAGTCAAACTTTAACCAATTCCATCTATTTTGTGACATATCAAGTGTTGTTCCAAATCATGTAGACTAATTAGTCTCAATTAAACAGGTCTTAATCAAATAAAAAATATTTTTGATTGGTTATATGCATAGTATTTTGAAAACATTATTAACTCTATTTCGCATCTTCATACTCTTTTGTCATATGATTGACATCCATCATTTTTAGATTGATATAAATCCTATATCATTTAGTAATAATATATTTTCAAATATAAATAGATACTGAAAAGGATCCTTCCAAATAAGGTTAACCCAACATTTAAATGTTTCATATAATTTTATAATGTTTTGAATGTAGTGGTTAATTAAATTTATGAAAATAACTCCTTCATTGGTGGTAGGATTCATACATTGAATTCTATCACAATGATCATAGGTACCTATTATAGGTTGACTACTACCCAAGGAAGTTCATGAAACATAAGTGAATGTATAGAAGAGTGGGGGATGAGTTTCATGTGAAAAAAATAAGAAAATTCTATTAGATGAAAATGATTAGGATAGAATTTATCTCTTTAAATCTAAATGTATTCAACCTATGGTGTTTGTGAAGTACTATGTAATATTTCATAGTTTTTTCTCTAAATCCTAGAAATGTGGTAGTATCAATATGATCACTACAAGGAGAATCCTGATTGGCGGGACCATGAGATGGATTAGATGGATGGTATTACATTCATTCATGTTTTTTCAACCATTTTGGTTCCAATATTTAAATAAATTCTTCAATTACTCGATGAAAATGTATATTATATTGGTCTAAAGACTTAATTTCAGTTGTGTTTAGCTTTCGGCAAGGCCAATCATGTGGCCATAGTGTTAGGATGGATATCCTATAAGATCTATTGATTTAATGGCTTGACCGCTTCACAGTGTTATTAACAAATTGTCATAAATTACCACATTCCTAAATTCCACAATGTTCTATAGGTTTTTTTCGAGTCAATGGTTATCATGTAAAATTCCAAACCAATACATTTTCCCCAATTATAGTTTCAAACTTCATAAAATAGCAAACCCATTCATTATTTTATGGATTTATTTTAATTAGTGGTATGTGGACGAAGTGAAAATCTAATTCTAGTGGGTGATGTAGGAAATTAATTCAACATAAATCATAACATAGGACACCAATTATACAATAAATAGCTTGATCAACATATCCAGAAAATGACAGTGATTACCTATTTAGATAATTTATTTGCCCAAACAACACTAAAAAACTAAATTAATAAGATTTTAACAACATTATTAATGATAAAAATTGTTATGTCTTAAAAAAATTAATATGTACAAGCTACCATATAACACTAGGAATTATTAGATTCAACATTTATGGTATTTGGGTTTACAAATATCCTTTGGTTTCTATAACCATGAATAATTATATTAATTGGATTCTATTTTTCATAGAGTTTAAATCATGTTTATTATTAATAGTGAAATGGTGTTCATTCTAACGTCCAGGTTCTGGAAGCCACCCAGAGGTGCCCCGTTCCAGGTTGGTCATAATGCCTCAAGAAAATTTCCTCGAATGCCAAAGGCTTACAACTAGAAATGAGGGACTTGGGTGTGATAGTGGGGAACCTATGCCCTCATTAAAAGAGTACATAACAGAAATAAAAAACACATACAATAGAGGACGTAGTAAATATCCCACAATAGTAAACATCTGAAGAATGGAATAGTAAAAAACAGGAGCACACACAGATATATATATATATGATATGAGGCATGATACATATGTCCAAAAAAGCAGCCAACCAAGTCACAGTGCTAGAAACCCAAACTGTGTTAAACCAAAGTACAAAATAATGATAAACATATCCTCATTATCACAAGCCATATCTTGGTCCCATGCTACAAAAATCCACATCAAGTCATGTACCTAAAGTAGAAGGGCGCTTTCCCATATCAATACATGGAACAATATAATCAGTTTGGGCCAAAAATCATGACCCAAACAGGGTGTGAGACGAAATCCCAGTAGGCAACCACCTAAATATTTGTTCCTAATAGTCATTGAGTATATGGCAGGTAAAAAAAAAGAAAATAGTAAACAAGAAATGACAAAGAAGTAAACAATCCACAGTTTCAAATCAAGAAACAATGAAGCAGATAGCTATACCACAAGCCGGTAAACCTATGAGAATTACTCACAATCATCCCCTCTGGACCTACCAAAAAAGTACAAGAAACCCTCTGGGCGGGACACATAGTCTAACCACTCTCGTTCTGTATATGTATATAATAAGACTCTCTAAAGAATCACTCATAGTCAATCCCCTTGTAGTCCAAGGTAAAGCAAGACTGTCTAAGGAATCTCACACGGTCCCTTCTGCATATAGTCTAGGGTACTCAAGGAAACTCAGAGGAAGCTCACCCGATCAGTTCCCCTTATATCCCCAAGGTCTAGGACACTCTGAGGAAGCTCACTCGGTCAATTCACCATATAGACCAGTTCATTCATAGAATCCCTGAGGAAGAAATCACTAAAAATTCCCCTTATAGTCTAATATCTTTGGATTAAAATCATTGACTCTCTAAGGATTATCACTCGGTCAATCCCCTTATAGTCTAATGTAATCAATGACTCTTGGAGAAAGCTCACTCGGTCAATTCCCCTTATAGACCTAATTGGTTCTAGGAACTCTGATAATGGTCCCACGGTCATCCCCCCTTATAGCCAAAATTGCTCAAATACTCTCTGAGAAAGCCCACTCAGTCAATTCCCCCTATAGTATACTACACCAGGTTATCACGTCCTTGTGTAACTCAACGAGCATAGCACTCTAATATAGCCCATATAATCCTACGGAATTGATTGTCTAAACAGTCTACAACAAAACAAGCATGTAAGAATATGACTCTCCATCCTACAGGTACTGGAATGGAAAATAGGCAAGGCAGCCAAAGGCTAAACTAGAACAAACGGTCATAAACTGAACAATGCACTGGAAAAACACATTCAAATCATAGATATAAACCCTATTCAAATCCAAATATCCTCTACAAGGGCATACAAGCATGATACAAAACAAAAGGGAAAATGCTGTAAACATGCAATACCCTGTTCATAGGTATTGGTGGAATTTCCACATAATACTCAAAGAATTCATATGAAAAGGATCAAACTCCCTGCCTTAGGGTTATGATATCAATATAATTGAACCTAGAAACTTGAATATCCTTGGAAAATCGTAGATATAAGAAAAACATTCCAAACTTTCAACCCACGATAACATGGAAAAGAATATGAATTGGGAAACAAGGATCAAGATGAAGTGAGAACTCACCAATGAGATTCTAATGAAATCAACGATTTTAAAATCAGATTTATGATTGAGGATCTGGGGTGACGAGAGAAGTCGTGGACATATGTGTATTCTTTAATGAAGATGACCTAGAAGAAGGTTGTTCTTTCTATCAGACGCGACCCCGATGCATTTAAAAAAACAAAATACACAACATGTACTTTCAATGTACATGGCATGTACATTCTCATTCCATAATATTTATTAGGTGGCGTCTATGTCACTCCCGCACGGCTGTGTGACTGGCTACGACATCGCTAGAACACAGCATGTTGCAGAAATTAATTACACGCCGTGTACTCATATAGTACATGGGGTTCACATAGAAAATTTACTAAAATTAATATTTTCTCATAAAAATGAAAAGAATGGAAGACATACAAGAAAAGAAAGTTTGGGTTCTTATAAAAATATCCCCTTAAAGAAATTTTTCTCCGATGGTGTAGAAAATGAAACCCCAAACAGTTCCGGACACAATGCTCATATATCATCCTCCCTCTCCCATGTCTCGTCCTACACTCACCCATGCTGCCATAGCCCTCGTACCCGAGGAACAGATAGGCCACAGAGAACCTTTATATTATGATCCATAATGCATATATGTTGCTTATTAAATGATTCATCCAATTCAAGATCATCATCCCCATGTTGAAATACATGAGTCATGTCTGAAAAGTAACGTCGAATCTGAGAATTTTGGAATACATTATCCATAGCTCTGTGCCACTCAGGTAAGTGCAACAGATAGTCAACCGGCCTAACTCTCTCCAACATCTCAAATTTATGGATGTGGCTCAGTGAAATATTACCCACTCTAATAATCCTCTTGTGTTTGAACCTCGTTGTGACATGAAGGAAAACCTAATCCTTGACCTCAAACTCCATAGGTCGACTCTACTGATCAGCATAGGACATTTGCTGAGACTGTGCAGTAGCCATCATCTTCTAAATCAACTCTATCTACATTGTGATATCTTGAACAATGATGATGTCCAAACATAGCTTCCCATCCATCCACCAACCAACGTAAGGGTGATCGGCATGGCCTGCCCTAAAAAATCCTCATAAGGCGCCATCTGAATTTTCACTTGAAAACTATTTTTTTCAGGAAAACTCCACTATAGGTATACTATTCTCCCAAGATCTTCCAAAATCCAAAAAGCATGATCGGAGAATTTCCTCATGCCCCGGAATTGTGTACTTGGACATGCCATCATTCTATGGGTGGTAAGCTATACTCAAAAGTACTTGTGTACCCAAAGCCTTCTGAAGCCCCTACCACAACTGAGATGTAATGTGTGCATCACTGTCTAAAACAATGGTTTGTGGAAATCAATGAATATGTACAATCTCTCATTTATAACGACATCCCATCTCATCAACACTGATGGTCTCCTGATCAGTAAGAAGTGAAAAACCTTCATGAGCATGTCAATGACAACTCAAACTACATCATTCCCTCAAGGAAACCTCGGTAAACTGGTCACAAAGTCCATCGCGACATCATTCCACTTACACTCTAGAATGGGTAACTTCTATAAAATCGATGCTGGTCACTAATTTTCTGGCTACACCTGCTGACAAGTAGAACACCTCATGACGAAACCAGAAAAATCACTATTCATACCTGGCCACAAAAAAAGTCGGTTTAGATCACGATACATCTTGGTGATTCCAGGATGAACAGACCAAACTGCGGAATGAAAATCCCATATCAGCTCCTACCATATATTTGTTGGCACCCATACACATCCCTAGAAATGAAAGATATCATCATCACCTATTGTCCATCCAGGAATATGGAACTCTTATAAAACACTCTCCCTTAGGACTAGGCCTTCATAATCAGATAGCTGCCTCATTTAGACATGATCTAGAAGAGTAGAGCTAATAGCTACGGATAAAGGAAATGTCGGCCACTGACTATCGTGCACCTCTAGATTCATCTTAGAGAACATAGTAATAAGCTGCCACTCACAGGTGTCCTCTTGAGCTGACTTTATCTGAGTCCACCTGCTCAACACATCAACCAATATTCTTTCTTTCCAATTCATATAAGGGATCTCAATGTCAAAGGACTTTAGGTACTTAACCCACACACAATGTCTCAAATTCAGATCATGCTGAGTGAAGATGAACATGATATTTTTTGGTCGGTGAAAACCACAAAATGCTCTCCCTGAAGAGAATGTCTCCATCAATGGAATGCATGATAACTTTCTACCAAATCTAGATCGTTTGTCAAGTAATACCTCTCATGTGGCCTCAACTTTCGAGACCCGTACGCGATGACTCCATCACCCTGCATAAGCACAGCTCCAATCCCAATACATGATACATCACAATAAACTGTATTTCTCTTGTCCGGCTTGGGAAAGACTAGTATTAGGGTTGAAGTCAACCTCCCTTTTAGCTCCTGATAGACTAACTCACAAGAATCTGACCATAATAAGTTTACCCCCTTTTGGTCATACCTGTCAATGGAGCTGCTAAGCGGTAAAAGTCCTGTTTGAAGCTTCTATAGTATCCAGCCAGCCCAAGAAACTCCACAAATCAAATACATTATTCGGATGCTCCTAAGAAACTATAGTTCTCACATTCTATGGGTCTTCTGATACTCATGTATCTGAGATAACATGACCCAAGAAGATAATCTGATCCATCCAAAATTGGCACTTTGAGAGATTAGCATATACTAAATGCTCACTCCGTGTACACAAAATGTTCTCAATATGGTTAGAATGGTCGTGTCGAGTGTGATAGTACACTAAGATATCATTCACAAAGACAACCATTAAATAAAAACTGTATGAATGCAAAACTCGGTTCATTAGTTCCATGAAAACTACAAGCGATTTCATGAGACCGAACAACATAAGAAAATGCTCATATAGAACATACCTTCTCTGGAAGGCAGTAAGAGGTATATCTGATGGTATAACATGCAAATGATGATAACCAGATCTCAAATAAATCTATGAGAACACCCGATATCCTCGGATATGATCAAAGAGATCATCAATCCTAGGCAAGGGATACTGGTTCTTGACTCTAAAATAGTTCAACTCCTAATATACCACACGAATCCTGAGGGTACTGTATACCTTTTTCGCAAATAGGATATGAAAACCCCAAGGAGAAGGATTTGTGGTCAGATTAATCCCTTTTATTTTAACTCCTCCAACTACTTATTGAGCTCCTTCACCTCAGGCGTAGCCATCCTATACGGAGGAATGTACGCTGGTTCTGCTCCTAGCACAAGGTCAATCGAATAGTCTAAATCGCGCTCTAGAGGCAAAACTGAAAATTCCTTCCGAAAGACATCTCTAAAATGATCCACTACTAGAGGAAAGTCTGATTGTGATGTCCCCTGGACATACAGATAAAGACTACCAGTCTAGGATATAACTCTTCACTACCCATGATGCTCAAGACCCACTCTGTTCTCCTGTACATTCCAATTTCCCCTATGAAGAATGGATCCACCCTCTACTGATATGAAACTCACCCTGCAGATATTGTAGTGGACGAATTCTTAGAATGGATCTAACCAGTCCATCCTATGAATGAAATCATAACCTTTCATCTCTAGGACATAAGGGTCCCATAAAAAGTGACATCCACCAACCAGTAGATGGCACTCTCTACAAGGACATACAATAGCCATTATAATCCCCAAAAGAGTGTCTAGCGTCAAGATATCTGTCAAAAAGTGTTGATATTAATACTGGGACTACTAAAATCGTACCTCAAATAGTAGAAGGTATGGGATCCTTCTCTTGCTTGGTCTGCTCCACTGTGAATGTCTGGCATGTACGATGACCTTGAGACCCAAACTGACTACACTGAGATGATCCAACCTGATGTCACATAATAGGAGGAGACTGGATGCCATGACCACAACCTCCAACTCATTCTAAATGGTTGTAAGAACTCCAGTTCCAGGAATTGTGAGAAGCTGGCGGCACTGCTCTTGAATGAGGAGTCATAGAAGAACCCATATCACCAGCATATGGTGATAGGAACTGAAAATATCACTAAAGGTGACCCATCTTGCCACAATATCATCACTCCACTGGGTCTCTCAAGCGACCTGGGATCGTATTCTCGTTTCTCTCAAACTAGTAGCATAGCACCTAGCTACCTAAAGATGCATCACGACTGCTCTGATCTCATAGTGTAGCCTCCTTGCACCACTTCCTACTATCAGCTGGCAGAAAACTAACTCTGGGTACTGAACCGCCATAGCTCGCAACTCTAGAGTACTTCAGATTGCGGTATTTCATCAGTACCTGGTTGATGATAACAGATATCAAATTCCACCTGATAATGTTCACCATCAACCAGATGTCATGCCTCAGACCATCCTCAATCTTCCGTGTAAGGAAAAATTCATCACCTCTTAGAATAGGTGTGAAACGCTGCATCTATGTGATGCAAGATGTGCAGTCTATAATAGATAGAGTACCATGCTCCAGACTCATAAACTCTCGGGCCCGATCGGTCCTCAAGGTCTCCTGAAAAAACTAATCATAGAAGATGTGATAAAACTCATCCCAAGACATATTCAGCTGGTGTCCTGCATGTGATATCCTATCCCACCACCTCTTGGCGGATTGTCAGAGCATGTAGGTAGGGATATTTACCCTCTTATTTGGATGTATCTTTAGATGCTCGAAAATTGTCAGCATGGCCACTAGCCATGACTCAGCATCCTGGGGTCCTCTATCCCCTGAAAACGTTGGAGGATGTTACTACTAATCAAAGCAGCCATCGATGTGGTAGGAGGCCGCACTCCCTGGAAGGTATTCATCATCCTTCGAAATCCCTCCCTTATCTATTAATAATCACCTATGTCATGTAAAATAGCCAGTTCCAAGGATGGAACAATGGGAGGATCTGCAGGTTGTCCCTAATCGGCCATGTCCGTTGTCTAATCACCATCTAGAAAATGGCGCACCACTGGAGGACGTCACGGTGGCATGAATCAGCAAGGTCCAAAACACACCTTAGATCGATATTATCATGGAAATAAAAAATGAGTGTACTAAGTGAACAAGAGAAAAAAACATTCATGTTTTACAAAACATGACTACATGGCATGTACATTTCGTATACGACGTGTTCCCTGAAGTCATTTACAAAGGCAAGTACTCCGGACTAAACTGGTCCTATAACACCCTAGACACACGACGTGTTGTTCTGACCCATGGTGTGTACTTGAATAATCTTTCTAGGATTGAGTCCTTTTACAAATATTGGTCACTCGGATCTCCTTAGGAAAGACTACACGACATGTAAATTATCTACCTGGCGTGTACAAGACAGGCTTTAACTGGACCGTGTTTTTTGTGACACGGCCTGACACACGACTCAGACTACACGGCCTATTCCAGACAGACACGACATGTATGAAAATGGATATCACTAACCAGTGTTGTTAATGACATGGCTGGGTACCTAGGTCAGACTACACGACATGTTCAAGGTAGAAACAATGTGTACGTGAAAGGGTAACACCAACCTGTATTGTTGGTGACACGACCGGGAACCTAGGTCAGACTACTTGGCATGTTCAAGGTGGACACTTGACATGTATTAGACACAACTCAGCGAACCTGTGTTGTTTGTGACCCGGGTGGGCACGGTGTTGACACTACAATGCGTGTATGGTCAATACATGGCAAGTTCACTCTAGGTCTTCCCCATAATGTGTATTTTCCCACATATCCTATTACTTGTTTTATAGTCTACATGGCGTGTATATAAAGTACATGGCGTGTACTTAAGAAAAATTGTTTCTTCCAAAATAGAAGAACACACAGTGTGTACTTAACATTACATGGTGTTTATTATTTGTTTTCCGGGACAGTAAGCCTCAAATACAACTCCAGAACCCAAAAAACCCTATAGAAAGCCTTGAAAGTGCCAAATTCTGATCCGTGAGGGCCTATAATCCCTGAGACTCCATGTTTGGAATCATATACATGTTATATCAAGTCAATCAAACCAATGATCAACTAGATTTCGGTCCATGAGGGACCATAACACCTCAATAACCAAATTTTGGTATTCATTGAATAAAATATCTATACAAACAATTCCCTATCAACCAAAAATTATTACTGTCAAAAAAAACTATCACAACAACACGCATATTTTACACATCATCTATCACAAAAACATGAAATCAGTAATGCCTCCATGATGGAAAGGGAAAATTAATGGGATGTGACTTCTAGCAAGTACCTATATCATGCATGAGATGGAATACCCTCATCTCATCGGGGTGCAACATAAATAGAATCTCAAAAATATCAACATCATCAGAAAAAATCATATGAATCACTTATGGAGAAATCATATCCACTTTAATAATTGGAAAACCAGAAAAATTGTAATTAACGAGGTAATTTGTCTTTTCTCTTTATACGAGTTAGAAACTCCCTAGTACAACTTATTATCATGTACCAATAAAATAATATCCCTGGATAAAGGCTCAAAACATTAAATCAAGACAAAATAAATGATATGATAATACGTTGTACGGTCCTGGTTTTGGAAGCCACCCAGGTGCGCCCCGTACCCGATTGGTCACATGCCCTCAAGGGAATTTCCTCGAACAGCAGAGGCTGCCGACTAGAAGTGAGGGCCTTGGGTATGATAGTGGGGAAACTATGCCATCATTTGCGGAGTACACAACGGAAGTAAACAACACATACAATAGTAGAAGAAGTAAATATTCAATAACAGTAAACTGTGGAAGAATGGAATAATAAACAATTGAATAACATATATATATATATTTATATATATATATATATACATATATATAATGATGCATGATGCCTATTTCTAGAAAAGCATCCAAACATGTCACAATGATGTAAATAAAAATAGTGTTAAACCAATGTAAAGAAAGAAGATAAACAACTCCACAGAATCGCCAGCCATTGCTTAGTCCAATACTATATAACTCCACAATAATTCAGGTTCCTAATGTAGAAGGGCACATACCCTTATCTATACCTACTACAATATAATCTGTTTGGGCTCAATAGAATGCCCCAAACTGGGTGTGAGACTAAATCCTAGTAGGCAACCACCTAAAAATATGTGCCTAATAATCAGTGTGTATATAGAAGGTAAATGTCCAAAGAACAGTAAACAGGAAAGTAATATGCAATAAACAATCCACAGTTTCAAATCAAGAAATAGTTAATCAAATAGCTAAACCACTAACAGGTAACCTTCTGGTAAGTACTCACAGCCATCCCCTCTGGTCCTACCTATAAAGTAAATGCAACCCTCTAAGAATCACACTCTGTATGAACCCTATGGATCTGTATATGAATGAAATAAGACTTGATGAAGAATCCCTCATAGTCAATCCCCTTATAGTCTAAGGAAAAGCAAGACCCTCTTATGAACCTCACATCATTCATTCCGCGTATATTCTAGGGTTGTCATGGACTCTATGAGGATGATCACCCAGAAAATTCCCCTTATTGCCCCAAGGTCTAGGACACTCTAAGGAATCTCACTAGGTCAATTCCCCTTATACCATAGGTCATTCATAAGATCTCTATGGAAGCACTCACCATCAATTCCCCTTATAGTCAAATAGCTCCGGATTAAAATCAAAGACACTCTAAGGAAGATCACTCATTCAATCACCTTATATTCTAAAGAAATCAAGGACTCTCTGAGAAAGATCACTTAATCAATTCCTCTTATAGCCCTATGTGGATCTTGAATCTCTAAGGATGCTCTCTCAGTCAATCACCTATAAATACAAAATTCCTCAAAGACTCTCTGAGAATGATGACCCGATCAGTTCCCCATATAGTCTACTACACCAAGTTCTCATGACCCTGTGTAAGTCAACTAGCATAACACTATAGTATACCCAAAGTATAACTATAGAACTACATGGATAAATATTGAACAACATAACATGAATATCAGAACACAACTATCCATCTAACAACAAAAGGCTTGAAAAACAGTCAAGGAAGCAAAAGGCTAAACAAGACCAAATGGTCGTAAACAGAACAATACATGAGAAAAACACATCCAGTGCCTAGAAATAAATACTATTCATATTAAATTATCCAATACAAAGGCATACAAGAATGGTATACAAACAAAAAGGATAAAATTGTAAACACACAATACCCCTTTCACGAGTATTGGTGGAATTTGCAAATATTACTCATAGACTTTGAACAAAAAGGCACAAACCACCTACCTCAGGGTTAGGAGAATAATATATTTGAACCACAAACCATTAATCTCATTGTAATGTCTTATATCTAAGAAAATTATCAAAATTATCTACCCATGATAACTTTGAAAATTAGTAGAATTGGAAAACAAGGCACAAGCAGAAGAGAGAAATCAATGATGTGATTCCAATGCAATCAACGATGTTCGAATCGGAGGCCGGATGGAGGGTCGAGGGCTTGGAGAGAATTTGCCGTCGTACAAGTCATCTTGGATGATTAAAACCAAAAATAAGCTTGTTATTTCTGTCAGACGCGACCCCGAAGAATTTAATAAAAAACAAAATACACGCCATATACTTTTGGAGTACACGACATGTACTTGATATTTTTGTACTCTGAATTAAGTTGCCTACAATTCACTCCTACATGACCATGTCTGTGGCTACTACACATCCAACACATGACCTACTATGATATGTAAGTACACGGCGTGTACTCAAAATGTACATGGTGTGAACCTAGAAAATTTCCAAAAATTTATCATTTCTCAAAATACAACCAAAAAGGAAAACATACCTGAAAAGAATGTTATGGTTCTTAGATAAGTAATATCATGATTTTAAATTCGTTTAAATGTTATAAATTGATGTATTCCTTTAAAAGACACTATGAATTTTTTTAAAATAATAATGGTTTGAATTAACATAATGAAATGGAATTTTCATATGAAATTATTGATGATATATCTATAAATGATATATGAGAGTGACATAAATAATATGATTTGGTATTCCTGACACTCGTAAACATATTATTTTATGTAGCTATACCACTAAAAATATTTGTTTTAACAAGGTTTTCATTTTAATTGATAACTATTTGTCATTAATATATTATTAAAGCATTCGAGGGGTTGATATCAATAGTTTCTAACATTTAACAGTAGTAAACAATTTTTTTTAACTTATTAAAAATTCTATCATATCTAATAAATAATTATGAGTTTTTTAAATTCTATCATGATTAATACATATATATGATTCATTATAAAACATCTTTATATGATGTTTAAATTTAAGAAATTCTTACTCCTATAGAATATATAACAACTCCATGAATACATAATAAATAGTAATTGTTAAATTTTTTTAGGAAAATGAGCCACTTATGAATCCATGTTATATGTTTCAATTAATATTATGTAGACATAGTCATTATCAAATTATTTTGATATAAAAAGTTGTTTTTAATTTCACTAAATTGAATAAAAAATATGTAATATAATAATTTTCAATACATTAATAATAATTTTATTAATTAAATAACATTAATTATAAAATAAAATAAAATTTATCTGAGTGTTTCAAAATGATTTTTTAGAAGGTATTATTGTATCAACTAAAATTAAATTTATTAGTTGATTTTATTTTATACAAAAAAATGAAATAAATATATAGTATATATAATTTTTTTAAAAAAAATGTAATATTAGATTATATAGGTGTTTTTAATGACATTAATGGAAAAAAATAAATCTTGAAGAAGAATATTAAATGAGTAGGGGATGTTTTTTTCTCTGTATATATGAATAATACCTTTTTTGAAATGGTATAATTAAAACAACCTATCAAATTTCATTTTAATTTATTTATAATCATTCACAACAAATTGGAAATATAAAAATGATAATGTGTTTATGTGAAAGGTTTATCTTTGCAAAAAACATTAAATTATTTGGAATGAATAGATTTATTATTTATTTTTTCAAATAATGTTATCTCAATTATGATACATATATTTTCAATAATGAAACACAGAATTCAAATAATCACATCCAATTATATAAATTCATATTCCTATCACTTTTATGAAAAATAAAACTTACACTAAAATCCAAGTCAGTTTTAAAACCCGTTCCTCATTTTTAAAAATTGCATATGTTTAAAAAAAAATTTATCCATATTAATTTCACATTCTTGTACAAATCAATGGTTTTGAAAATCCAATTCACATCCAAGGAATTGTTATAAAATTCAATTTTAGTTATTTTATTATATGTATAACTTTATCATATTTAAATTCTATATAAATATGAAAACATACTATTTCTAAAGCTATATATAACAATAAATACATCACCTTGGATCTATAACATGAGTTGTCGTTCTAGGGTTTAATGTAGTTAAAAAGTATCATTGAATGTTAGAAGCTGACATATTAAAACATTTCATTTAAATTTGGACATGGAACATCATGTAGGAATGACCACAATACTCATGAACTTGAAATCAATAAGTTGGAATATGGGTTAATTCCAATGGATCATTGTCATCATTCCCAAAAAAGCCCACTCATCTAATATTGATGCTTAATTTCACCTGGGTAGGGAGAAATCACCAAAATAGAAAAACACCCAATAATATGAAATATTTGGGAGGTAACGAGTTATGTCACTAATTAATACACTAAATGGGGAATTATGTATATTATTTCACCATTGGATTTGGGCTTTGATTTGTATATTTCATCGCCTATGTCGTTTTCAACTCATGTAGTTCCATATTCCCCTGACTAGGGAAGTAAATTTAGGGTCCCCCAAAATGATTTTTTGTTCTCTGATCTAGTTATTTTCAATATTATTGTGTAGTTGATTGGATGAGAGGATATATTGAATGATAATATTAGAATCATTATTGAGGACATCACATATAGTCATAAATCCAAGAACACTCAAGGACCTCCAAAAAACTATTCAACATGGACGTATTATCTGATATCTGAGGTGTGGGATTGAAAGACACTTTTGTATTCATCAATGTCGATGATGGATTACTCTCCCACATAAATGACATACAAATTATAATTTTGTATCATATTATATATTATTCAAAAAAAAAATTATAATTATTATGTATAATTATATATTAACATTATTTATCAATAATAACTAATATCAAAGAAATTATAATATATTATTATATTTTAAACTAATTTTTTTTTTAAAATTTTGAATAATATTAATCCATTTAAAATATTATTTCATAAATATTAATTATGATAAATAAATAAATATTCTACTATAATTAATGTAAATAGTTATTTTTAACACTAAACTTTTTATCACAAATATTATAAGAATTATAAGGTGACAAACCAACTAATAAATAATTCAATTTTACATTTTTCATTAAAAACTGAAAATTGGTTTAAAAAATCAAAACAAATAATGTTATTGGTAGAATAAAAAAAATTCTCTGAAACAAACATTTTAAATAAAATATATAAATTTTTATTTTAATACACATATGTGTGATTTAATAAAAATATAATGTTTTAAAATATGTTATCAGAAATTTTTTTTTGTAAACAGTTTTTCTTAAAAAGAATTTGAAGATGTCTATTTTTAATAAATGTTTTTATTTTATATTAATATAATATAAAAGCGATGGATTATGTAATGCATTCATTTAATCATATTTGAATAAGAAGAGAGAGTGTTGAATAATAGACACCATAGATGAAATTTATAAAATAGTGTGATCCAAACATTATATTCAGGAATAATTTATCAATTTTCATTATTTATTTAAATTCTTCTCTCCTAAACATTAATATTGATGTATAAATTTCACTTCTTTTATTGTTTCCTCTTATCCAAAGAAAAACAGTACATGAGTACATGATTTGTGTCTGTGGCATGGGAGAAGCACACTGGATGAGTGGTGAGCGTGAGTATGGTTTTGGAGAGTGACTTTTAGGGTTTCAAGAATCCATTCAACATGGTGATGTGAAGGGATTTTGATGGGTCAACAACACATACATTTATAAGAGCATAGGATATTTCATGGGAGAATATGTGGATGGATTTAGAATAGAAAAGTGGGTTTGCACTACATACATCCATACAAAGGTGGCCTATTGGGATGGTTGTAGCTAAAGATACAAGGCCGAGCCCGAAGAAGATGTGATATGATCTAGGTAAAACAATTTAATAATTGAGTATATGGGGAGGCACTAAAAATATAAATCACAACATACCATATATTGGGAGATAATCAATTCATCAAAATTATTGAGTGGCGTAAGTGGTAGTATTCAGCGAGAACAATGAAAAGGATCTTGTTCTGTGAGAGCATGAAGGCACAAAGAGGAGATAATTATAATAGTATTCATTTATCATAATCGTTATCAATTTTCATCAAAATAAAAAATATATGGTAAAGAGTTGGTTTATCATCGCTAAAATAGAAATAACTTATAAAGATACACTTTATCAGTTCTTTTTTAGAAATCATAGTTATATCCTTTTATCCTAATTTTGATATTGGGTGAAAATTATATCACTATATAGAGTCAAAAATTATATGTTTTCCATTGCTGTGATTTTTTTAGGTGGTTAGGTAATGAGTGGATGGTTAAGAAATTCTTCACCATGTCATGTAAAACACCAAAATTATTTGTTTAAAAATAATTTATTACTTATTTTTAAATATTGGTGAAATAAAATTGATGTGGCCTGATGGAGAAGAAATATCATATTAGATGATAGATATGTCATATAATTTATTACAATTGACATCATTTTATAAGAATAATTTTATTGATGATAATAAATAATTTTAATTAAAATATTAATCTAAGAATATGCATGAGAATAGTGGGAGGATCCAAAAAAATTACCAATAGAAGGAATAATTACACTATTTATCTGCATATTGTTTTTATCATTCATTGTCAAATGTGAAGTTTTTGGTCACTGTATAATTATAATTGTAGGATCTTTAGTATGAAATAATAATTTTTTCTCGTATTCTTTATTTATATCACCCTTGATTGAATTCCATATGAATTCCTAATAATATATAACAATGTTTCATAACGATAATAGCAAAAAATTACATGGAATTATATTTTATTACATATAATATTTTTTAATGTTTATAATACCTTGTGTATCAAAAACATAATTTCTTATATTAAATATATATTTTTTTCATTTCAAATTTCCGGATAACTAATTTAATTAACAACATACTAAAGAGAATGAATTGTAATAAAACACATATTTATATTGATATCAAAATAATTTTATTATATTTTTGATATGATTTATGAATGTTTATTATCAAAAATTCAGAATCCTATTTTCATGGATTGAAATTATGTAAAGTATATCATTATAAAAATGGATTTCGTTATCATTTATACTTACTAGACATTATAATGATGTAGAAAAATCATATTATGATTATTTACGTTTATTTTATGGAAATTATTTGACGCATTGAATCCTCATAAAATTAGAATGTAGATTATAATTTATTCTTAGTTAAAAGGATATTTACAATTAACAAGTATCAAATCAAATTAAACATTTCTGGTTCTATTTTAATGGGTGATTATTCATTTGTTTTTTGTTAAATTGTACAAAACAAATTTGTGGATAAATAAGTTCTTAACTTGTTATGATTTTCAATTTTTCATATAATAGAATGATCCAAATAAGGATGATATGATAGTATAAAACAATTATAATTGGGGTTATTTTCCATTTAAATACTATTTTTCACATAAACATAATGGTGTATAAGGAACTAAATTTATTGTGAATAATTTTTCACCATATTATGTTCTATTTTTTTATGAATTGGTACATAATCACTTTAAAATTGATGAAACATTTGACAATAGTAATCGAAAAATTTTAATGTAGAATAAATGGTTCATTAAGATGATTAAATTATAGAAGTATAATTATAACGAAATAGTAATCAATTGATTATTTATTTCAAAATTTTAATGATAAAAACCATTTTTATATGTATAAAATAATTATAAAATGAGTTTTACATCATTTTCCTGGACAACAATGCCACTCAATTATTCCCCGACCCTGATTGAACACAAGGCCTCAAGCACATATCCCTAAATACAAGAGGGTTTTTAATATAATCAAGGAACTATGATGTTATTTCTGGGAGACTATACTCTCTTACTGGAGTGGAAAACAATGAAATATCAGTAATAGTCAATAGCGGAAGAAGTGTGAAAATATTGCTGATGAAAAATATATAATATAATAGTATATACCTATTCCTAATGAAATATAATATATTATGATAATTACATATTTCTCTAAAAATAGAAAAAATAGAAACATATTAGTACAATACAATACATGTTAAAAATCCCTAAAAGAAAAACAATAAACGGATCTCTAGAATTTATTGTAAAACTCATCTTTTTCCTATGTTCCCCTACTTCTAATAATTTCATAAAGTCAAAAATCATTCTATGGGTGCCTTCCTCCATCGTTATCGGCTTCTAAATTGTCTGTTTGGGCACCCAATGATGGCCCAACTTGGGTGTGAGATTAAATCACAATAGGAAACCACCCATTTCACTAAAAAAATTCTTATTTTAGAAATATATGAAGCTAATAAATGTTCACTACAAATCATAGGTAAGTATTAATTATCATTAAAGTTCACATTATTTGTATACAGTAGAAAACATTTTACTATAAATCTCGAAAAGTCTCCATGAAACACAAGGGCCAAGAACCTCTTACAATGAGGATAAAAACAAAATATAAAATAACTAGAATGTACTTCAGTACATTAATACATATCATTTCAACCATGAAATATTCATATAATTTTTCTATCAACAAAAATGGATTTTTCATATAATAAAAAGTGTCCAAAAAATCAATGGTCGGGATGTATAACCAAGTATATAACATTTTCCAAAGTTGTGTTGAATATACATTATGTCATCAAATGATGGGATAGATCCAAAGTGTAGAAGTCAAGTCATTCTCATTTATTACCTTGAGAATATCAATGTAAATATGATGATGATTTAGTTGGAGTCCAAGGAGCATGTTTCTCGATCATGTCCACTATGAGCCCATGATAATCCAGATCCAATGGGTAGTAATTCATAAGGCATCCCATGAAATTGAGACCTAATGGGAAATCTGCATCCAAGGCATCCAATACTACAATCAAGATCCATGTTATAACATCTAAGTCATATAATGGAATGACTTATCATTCATTACATTTATTATTATACACAATTCAATTCCATGTGTATATGCTCCACTATAAAAATTAGATTTTAATATAATAAATTTGATTACCAACCCATATAACATTCTAACATAATCCATTTAATCAATTCATTCTAGTCATAACAATTAAAAACATTGAATAGGAGGCCATACTTCTCTTAATTAACTAAAACTATTCAAATATTTTATTAATAGGCATACATTAACTAGGAAAGCATAAAAAACACCTTTCTTTGATTGAAAAGTGGAAAATGAAAAGGTTATATCCATTGGGTGTCCATGGTTAGGAAACCTACCTTTACCATATCTCAAAGGAACTGATAGTAATCCCTATTAGTTTCCATTTCATTCAATTCAATTTATCAAATCATTTTCAGTGTTTCACCTGAATGTTCTTCTGTCAGTACAATTGAATCATTCTTAATATATCCCCAATTCAAATAGGTAAATGTATAGACCATATACCATTGGTCATTTTTTGATTGATCATCCAAACTCATCTCTTGATTTAACATTGGTTTGGAGTAAAATGAATAAAACATGAAGAACATGGAAATTGGGATAATTTCTTGTCACCTAAATAACTCTGTCAGTGCCAAGAATAATGTAGAACACTATAAAAGGAATTAATTACTCATTGATATGGATCCAATGAGACTAGCGATTCTTTATTCTAGGAACACAAAAAAATTTGGTTTAAAAGTTTCAATTGGTCATTAAATGAGATCTCCCACAATTACACTAATACGTGGATGATGAATGTTAAATTAGAAATAGTTTTTTATATTTAATCAAGTTAAATAGTGAAATTTCAACCAAAATTCCATGCAACATAGTTTTTCTGCATGATTTTCTAGACTGTACACCAACCATGCTCCCACTTCTATAGGAAGGGGTGCCAAACACTATATTCACGAGTGGTTTGTCTAATCATATGAAAACCATGTCATAGTCCATTGAAAACCCATGTAGTTCTATCACCAAGGATTCCACCTCAAATCACAAGTTTTATTAGATAGTGAGTGCTCCTCAATCCCACATCCCATCCTTTCATGGTAAGAAGTAAATGTGTATCCTTCCACACAAGTTTTCTACAAACAGTGTGGCCTACCACTTTTTCAAAAAACATGGAGTCTAGGCTCTTAAAAATCCATAAATACCCAAACCACAACATTAAATGGTATTCACATTATTCCATAATTATTCTTTCAAAATGAAATTAAAGGGATCTACACATTATATGAACAATTGGATTCTTACTCTCTTCCCCCGTAAATAAGTTTTTCATTGTATTTATCACTCAAGGGTGGTTAATATTCATCTTATAAGAACTATATCCTTTATGAACCTACGTCTGTATTGATCTTCGTGGTATTTTCCATAAAAATTCATGCTGACATATCACGAGTTATAGAGGAACTGATTAGCATTAGAATACCATCATGATCTAAATTGTTATACTAATCGGATTATCCTAAAAATAAACATCAACCAATAAATGACCTATTTATGTTGAAAAGAATTTTATGTATTTGAATGATAATGGCACATTTGAGATACACCGAAGACATCATCCATAACTCGGTGCCTCAGAGGTAACTAGAATCGATTGGCAACCATCATGACTCCATCCAAAATCTTGAATGACCAAACATATCATTTTAAAATATTACCCTATCGCATAATCTATCTATCGCACAACATTGGTGAAACTCACAAAATTAGTCAATCCACATCCTCGAAATCTATTGGATTTCTTTAGAAATTGACATAAGATTACGGTCGATATTGTGTTATATCCATCCCCCTTTTGATCAGTTGCACCTGCACAAAAGCCTCCTACATGAGATGTGGTCCTAGTAAAGGTGTATCACAAGGCTCTAACCAATATATGGGCGATCGACATGCCCCACCAAAAAATCCATCATGTTTTCCTACTTATATATTCTCCTAAATACTATTACTGTAGAATATCATATCAAACATTGAAAGACTCTCACTGGAGCCCCCATAATATTGGACTCATTCTTGAAGCATGTCCTCAAACACATGTATCTTACAATCTGACTCACCATCAGTTTGAGCATGGTATGTTGTACTATGTAGAAACAATGTACCCAGATCCCTCTATATGATCTTCCAAAATGAGACATAAATTAGGAAAACCTATCTAGAATGATAGTTCTTGTGAACCCATGAATGCATTCTATCTCATAGATATACAACCTCCCCATCTCATCAACATTGAATGTATCATTAATCTGTCGACTATTTTTACAAGTCATGATCTTTTCAACAACAACCTAGACATATTCGATGATTTGAGAAAACCATGGAAAACTAAAAAAAATCTATCATGACATCATCCCATTTTTACATAGGAATTGGAAATTTTTGTAATAGAATAGTAGCTCACAAATTTTCAATCTTCCCCAACAATCAAGTGGAATACCTCATTAAAACCCAACTACCAATCAATTTATACTTGGACACCATTACTGACATCGTAACTCATAGTACATATTTTTATTGTCGTGATAGATGACCCAAACTCAGTCATGAAACACCTGTATCAATCCCTCGTATGTGTACATGGTGAAAAATCCAACCATGGATACAAATAAACATACCCTCTCCTGTCGTTCAACCAGGAGGAGGGTCCTCACTAGCCACACTCTTCCATAGGACTTGGACCGTAAAATATGATACCTTCATTATCATCACTATATCTAGATGGGTTGTGGTTAAAACCATGGATGAAAGATTAGTTTTTACATGAATATCTAGTATATACAAGTGAATCGCAAATATCATTGACATGATATTCCACTCATTTTATCTATGGGGAATGTCAAGTATCTGAGTTCCCATACTAAGAGAATCACCAACTACATTTCCCTATCCTGAAATATTGGAAATATCAATTAAAATGGTATGTATTAACATATGGAAGGAAGAACTGGATAATCAGATCCTTGACAATTGTTGATGCATTCATGATAGTGAACATCATGACTATATACTTATATATAATACTCTCAAAAAAATGTTTTATGATGTATACCTGATGTTTGGACACATACCTGGTGATATCCCAAACTTAAATAATATTTTAAAAACACAATTGATCATCGATGATGATCAATAATGTCATCTATCTATGAAAAAGGATATCAGTTTTAAACCTTTAGTTGGTTTAATTTCCAATAACTAATTTTTATCCGATGGGTACCATATCTTTTTTCAAATAAGGACCTGCTAACCCCAAAAAGACGTACTGAGTCATATAGACCCCTTTTCATCTAAATCCTTTAGCTGCATCTTGAGCTCCATCAACTACGTCATAGCCATCCTATGAGGAGGTATGGATATTATTACATCTCCTGACACAAAATCGATAGAGAACACAACCTATCAATTAAGAGGTTTACCTTGAAATTCATCTAGTAAAAAATCCAAAATGTAATCAACAATTAGAGAAAAGTCTTCCTCATGAGATCGTTGATCATATAGATACATGATATAAATCTAGGCTCTCATCCAGCTTAACTCACAATACTATAGTCCATATCATCCCTCATAGACATCTCGTTCACTCTTTTTAATAAAATCTATTACATCTTGTGATCTTAATTTTACCCTACAATAATAAATGTCAATGTAGGTTTGATAATAAACTTCCCAATCACTCCTAAGTATGATGTCAAAACTGGTCATCTAGAGGTTAAGAAGATTCCATACAAATATATAACCACGAATGTCAAGGGATAACTCCTTATTTATGCATATTGCCAACATTCTGGTCCCTACTATAGTATCACGATTTATAATGTAATTAGAAAATTGAATCAAGAACCTAAATCTCAGCAAAACTAGTAATGATATGAAAACTATGGAATGCCCAATTGTCAAAATGATATTAAAACAATATTTCAGGATACTATGATCATACATATTAATATAGATAGTTTGACACCCTACTCCTAAGGTTAATAAGTATAGAATAGATCTATCCTAAACCATGGCCCTGTGACACAACCTGACATCATGAAGTTATCATGCTCTATTTTCTCAGCAGAACGGGTTTCATGATACCTCAGTCATGACCACCACTAACTTCACCTGATCAAATGCTCTACTCCACCTCCTTGTCTAATGTGGAGTCTAGAAACCTTCTATTGAATATTTCAATTGATTTTATCCCCTCACACATAATGATAGAGTGATGGACTTGTAGAAACAATTGATACTGCCCATCCTAAAATTATAATAAAAATCTACCATGTCATAGTGACACTGATTTTCCATATGTCTCCACGGTCCACACTGATGACACTACATTGACATCACTATATTCCTAGATGGAACTAATTTTATGGGACACCTCAAAATAATGCTTCCAGCAAGAATGTGTTGAAGTAATAGGTCGAGATGATGCGCTGATTTTCTCTTCCACCATTTTCACCCTACATTCAATATATAATAACATCATGATTCTAAATTTTTTTATAGTGGTAGATCTAAATTTTTGACCTATCATTGAATGGAATATCATGGACTTATTCAATGTAATTCTCACAATATATCAATTTAGTAAGTCATGTTCATGAAAAACAATACACATTTTTAATGATTTTTGAGTATTCTGTATCTATCAGAGTGCCCTGATGGAGATGCTTGAACAAATTATCCTACCATTACATTATAGTATCGACGATAAAGTAGTCATAAAACATGGTTTTTAAATCATCCCATATAATATATAAAACCTATTAACTTTTTTAGAACATCCAAAAAATGATTTTATGCTCCTTAATGAATATAATCCACAAGATTCTCTCTCATCTCATGTGGTGTCTAAAGATAAATGAAGATCCTCAATGTAGTGTCATAAAACAACTAAGAAGCATGTAGACCTCAATTTCTTAATGAAGTGCGGGGTTGTTGCTGCTATAACACACAAGTCAGCTCATCCATATACAAGCAAGTATGTGGTGCTCCCTAAATAGTCTTAATGTAGTGATTAAACCCCTTATGGAACTATTCCTCAATATCTATGTTTGGAACCACATTTGGTGCGGTAATTGTCAGTAAAGGTGGATCCACTAGTAGCCTATGGCCCACCTCCATCGATGTGTGGTCATACCCCCCCTCATGAAGGATGACTAATGCTCTTAATGGTGGGATACCTCTATAATGAAAAACACATTCCATAAAGATATTTGATATCAAATATCTCATATAAAATTGTATGACATGGAAATTCCATCATATTATCATATAGTACAACACACCCTGATCTAAATTTTCATGATTGTTGAAAAGGAAATGGTTACAAAATTCACTAGATACACTACCTATTTCATACTCAGAAGATGTCTCTAGGTCTTGTTCTATATTTATCATTTCAATTTCCATTTGAATTTCATATTCATTTCACATTCCATTTTCAATGGTTGATCTAAATGGTTCCCAAAATTATGGTCTATAAGAGTCAATAATTCACATGACCCATAATATGGCATTCTCCAAATATATACTATAGTATATTCAAGTATATGCGACTCGTGGTCTATGACTCACTATTCAACAATCAGTTTCTCAGGGTGTCTACAATAGGCAATGTATGAAAATACATCTTAGGTTGGGACATGCACATAGAAAATTAATAATGTTTCACATTTACATATACATATTTCTATCAATAATTAGTTATATATATCATGACACTTATAAGAACATTATATAAACAACAATATATCCTATAAGAAATGGTATAATTCAAGGCATGTTGTTTTTAATATTTTTCTTACAGGTTTCATGATAGGGAATACTTTTATTTCATTGGGTTGTAATATAATATAACTCACTATTTTAGAAATAATAACACCACAGTTCAAAAGAATAACCCAACAGTGGAATGAAATGAAAAGAATATTCAAAATCTAGAAAAACAAACAACTTCATTCTATGAAATTTGAATTTTTCCTATACATGGTTTTGATATGCCCATGCACAAATCATTACCATATTCCATTTCCTTCAAATCTCAGATAATTTTCTAAAAATAATAATGAAACAAAATAAATGATAACTTGTGATACAACGTTGTAATTTCCATTACTCAGATTCCACTCAATAGTTCCCCAATCTCGTTTGGCCACATGGCCCCAAGAGAATCTCCCTTAATTCAAGAGGCTTCTAACATGATGTGAGGAACTAGGGTGGGTTTTTGTCTAGAGTAGTCCCTCTTACCTGAGAGTAACACATGGAAACATTAATAATAATTAATAGTATAAGAATTTTAAAAATTAAAAAATAAAAAATAAATAGGACATGAATACATAACTATTCCAAATAAAATTTCATATATAATGATAAGGTTATATGTCCCCAAAGTAATGAAAAAATAGGTACATAGGTAGAAAATACAATACATGTGTAAAAATAAAAAAAAACTATATCTATAAAGCATTTCGATCCTCATATCTGTCATGAACTCCCTTTACCCTAAGCATTCCAAAAATTCATGATTTAAATTATGGGTTCTTTTCTTGATTTCTAACTACATGTAGATAATATTTTTGTATACTATTAGGTAGCTCAAAAAGGGTGTGAGATAAAATCCTAGTAGTTATCCACCCAAAAATTTATAAAAAGTCTTGACTATGATATATAAAAAGCTATGAAGTGTGTAATACATATCATATGTAAGAAGTAATAAAAGGTAATGGGTACATAAAATGTATACTATAGAACACGTGATATTGAATACCCCAATAAAGCTCCATGGAAAATGATTGTCATGATCATATAATAATGTTGAAAAAAAATATAGAAATAACTAACAAGTCTTCTAAATCCATTCATATATATCAAATCAATCACAAAATTTCTATATAATCTCTTATCAATATCCTGATTCTTTCTATATAGACAATTGTTTCATAACATCCAAATCCATGCCATCTAATCAAGATTTTCAGAAATTCCATTTTCATTCCATATAATCGTAGTATTAGACCATGAATTGAAAAATCCATTATATATAATACAAATTCATCTCCATCGAGTCCCTAGAGGATCTTAATGGAAAATCGGTTAGGCTGGAGTCAGGGTCCAAGGATTGTGTCTTCCGGCCTTATCCACTACGAGGCAAAGAGAAAATAAAGCCAAGCATTAGTAAGTCCAAATTAATCCCATATAATAGCAACCATGGTAGAAACATTCATCCACGTTATATAAAACAATGTTCAAGTTCCATGGTAAAAATATCCATGGCATCTAATTGAAGGACACATCATTTGTGCCATTTATTATTCCCCCATATTCTATTCCATGAGTATACACACACATATAAATATTACATTCCAATAAATTCAATGAGTTTTCCCTACTAATATAACATTTATAAATAAAATGGTTAATCAATTACATAATTAGATAGCTTGAAAACCCATGGAAAAGGGGGAATTATAAATCATAATTTACAATAATAGATTAATACATTTATTAATTAGACTTCAATTACCATGAAATCATAAGACACAACCCTTAGGTGGATTAAAATGTGGAAATGAAAATTGAATACACCTTGGGATCCCTTGTTTGGTAAAAACCCAATAACACATCTCAATTGAACTAATAGACAACCCTAATAAAAAATCATTAAATTAATCTTATCAAATTATTTTCATGGAAATAGTTGCAGGTCTTCTGGTTGAAACAATGGTAAGTAGCTTAATATATCACCAAACTATATGAAAAAAAATTCAACCACCTACCATTGATCGGTATTAGAGTTCTCATCCAGTATTAGCACTTGATTTGAATTATATTATGTGAAAAATAATGACCTGGTGAAGAACCAGGAAATAATAATAAAAATAGGTTTTACCTAAATAACTCCCTTGATAACATGAAGAATGATGAATGATTGATACATTTATTATGTAATCACTGATGTGGGTCCATTCAGTCTAACGACACATGATTCTGATATTGGATAGTTAGTTGGTGGAAAAGGAAAAATTAGGCTTTAGAGGATCTCTCCCACGGTTCAACTAACGTTAAAAGGAAGACTGTGAAAAGAGAAATAGGTTATAATATTTAATTAAGGTCCAAAGTATAATTTCTATCAAACTACATGGTCTCTAGATTGTCTAGACCATGTTTTATTCGTGCACCCACAATTATAGAAAGGGCACCTCATATGGTTTGACTTAACATGCGGAAATTGTACCTCATCCCACAATAAAAAACAATAGATCTATTACATTATTGTATGCCTAAAATAACTCTATTTTCCAAAAAAATGTGTTCCCCTCCATCCCACTATGAAACCTCATGTGTTTATAAGTAATCTGCGACCTACCCCATATGGGTTCTATTAGCCTTGTGGTCTAAAATTTGCATCCAAAAAGATTGATTCTGGGCACTGAACTAGACCCATACACCCTTGATACAATTGTTCCCTCAAAGGGTATTAACATTAGGTCCTACTTAGTTATTTAAAATAATTAAAATATATTATTTCCTCATATGAAAACCCATTTCCTTACATTTACATTATAAATTACTGAATAAAATATGCATATTTAATGAATTAATGGGGATATAAAAATAAAATCAAGATTATTTGAATACTATTTTTATATTAGAAAATATGACTCATGAATATAATAATGATTTTAGAAATTATAAATGAAATTATTTTATTATTAAAAACATTTTCGACACTGATTGTGAATTTATGAAAGTATAAATGAAATAATCTATCGAGAAATTAAAAAAGGTATATTGTTATAAAATAATAAATTAAAAATATATATTTACAATAATATTATTATTCAAAATATAGATCTACATAGAAGAATTATATTATATATAATTTATAAAATAACATATATTTTATTAAAATATACATAATATATATATATAAATTTATAAAACAATATAAACATATATATATTTGTTATAAAAGTAAACATATTTTATAGAAGTATATTGTTTTATAAATTTATTAAAGTATAAAATTATAATAAATAATATAAATATTTATTATGTATATGTGTATAATAGTTTATGATGATTAAAAATATTATTCAATATTAAATTAAAATCTATAAAACAATGAAATTATAATTAAATACTAAAATTTTATATTGTAAAATATATAATAATATGATATACTATAATATTTATAAATTACTATAAATTTATAAATGAATAAAATATAATGGAATAAATATTTAATAAAAAAATTTTATTTTATTACATATTATAATAAGATATACGATATCATTAAAAAATGTATAAAAAATTTAATAATGTATAAAAAATTACAATTATAACTGTTTAATAACAGACTCTGCACTAATTATATAATTATAATAACATGTAGTATATATATAATAGATATGTATATAAGTATAAAAAATTATATCTACAGTTATAAACATAGAAAATTATACTTTTAAAATATTATAAAATTATATAGTTTATTATTGGTAAATTTATAAAAGTAACAATTAATGTTAATAAAAACTAATAATTTCTATAGGTTTTGGGTAATATTTTTTTGAGGGTGTGTAAAGACCCGCAAATTTCAAGGAAATTTTTTTTTCTTAATTTTCTTTGAAATTTTTCAAGAGCGCAGCTTCAGACGACACCTGATTCCGAGGCCCGGTGTGCCCGGAATCAATTTCCGAAGTTTGGCTCGGGTACGTTCAGTGAACGGACGAGCGGGTTTTTCTATCTTTTGAACCGGTGCCCGGAATCGAATTCTGAGGGCACCGATGAAATCGCAGCGCCGGTATTTGCTTAGAAACGCCTCTTCCGGAGTTGCGTTTGCTCAGACGTGGTTTTTAAATTTTGCGGCTTTAAGTCAGAAATAAAATAAAGTTTGTGCGACAACTTTATTTTATTTCACTTAAGCTGCTTGGAAGCCACTTGAAGTCACTTAAAGGCGGCTTGAACTGAGTTGAACTGGATAGGATGCTTTCCGGAAATATCCTACCCCCATGGTAGGATATTTGTGAGTTGGGGCCCGCACGAGCCCCGCCGTTTCTTTCGCTAAGTAACGCACCCGCGAAAACCCGTCAAAGTAACTGAAAAGTCAACCGACGCGTTTTCTTTAATTTCTTAACAGACCATTTAATTGGGCGGTTTATTTCGTGAATTAAATGGGCTGTTTTATTCGTTGAATTAATTCAAAGGATTAAATGGGTCGTTACTTATGCGTTTTGCGTTTGTTGACAAAATAATAAAATAGACAACTTGTCTATTTTGGAGGATTGCTATCGTTGTGCAATTCCTCTGAACCTCCACCCTCCCCGCGAAGAACGCGAAGAACGCGAAGAACGCGAAGAACGCGAAGAACGCCGGCGACCGGAATTCGACGACGCACACCGTGATCTGCGACGTCGACGAGCCTTACCCGCGACGTTCTTCGGCGACGCCTCTTCTTCCGCGGCCAATCCTCGTTCGGCAACTAAGAGATTGGCGACGCGACGCCGGATACCGCGACGACGCAACGATCCCCCCTTCTTCCGCGACGAGCGATCCCGCGACAACCTCTCGTCTGACGACGACGACAAGGTAGGGGTTTATTTTCTTTGATGATTCATTCCCGTGTTCTTATTTCTTTTAAATAAAGAACCGGCATTAATAATTTCAATTAATTAAAAATTGAAATGCCGATTAAAAGAAAAGGAGTGAACAATTTTTATCTTTGATTAAAAAAAATTGTTGTAGCCTTTCCTCCCGTTGATTTTGACTAAACGCGGAGGGTGCGGGTCTAACGAACAAGACCCGGCAACCCTCCGCCGATCTCTTTTGTTGTGCGGATTTGGCGGACGACGACGAACCGTGCGGGAAGGGCATTTTGTTGATTCCGCAGTGAAGATCGTCCCCGGGAGGAGCAACGGCGCAGACGGGAAAGAAATCGGGCCACCGGAGCATCTCCGGCGGCCCGCGGAAGGAGACGGCGGCGCGGGTCGCCGGCGCGGCTGCGCCGGCGACCGGAGGCGGCGGCGCCCGGCGCGCCGCCGGAGGAGTCCGCCGCGGCCGAGCCGCGGCGGCGGCGAACCGCCGGACCGCGTCTGCGGTCCGGCCACCAGCACGCGGCCCGCGCGGGCCGCGTTTCTCCCAAAGCCGCGGGTTTGACCCGCGGCGACTCTTCGGCCGCTCGGCCGAAGACCGAGCCGGCCGGTCCGGTCGGCCGGGCCGCGCCCAGGCCGGACCGGACCCGGCCTAGCCGGGTCGGGCCGGGTCGGGCCGACCCGGTTCGGCCGACCCCAGGGGGGGTTCGGGCCGGGTCGCCCCGGACCCAGAACCCCCGTTTCGGGCCCTCTTCGGTCTTTCGCCCATATCTTGGGCCTGGGACCTCCGATTGACGAACCGTCAGCGGCTACGCGATCCTTGGATCGAGACGGTCGTTTCGGTATACTATACTCAAGGTGCACCTTCCTTTTCGGGAGCCTACGTAGTTAAAACTCCGTAATTAAGCGTGCTTGGCCTAGAGCAGTGATCAGGATGGGTGACCTCCTGGGAAGTTTCACAGGGTGGGTGTGAGACGGAAAGGCCAATAACTAACAGACCGGGCGTCCGATTGACGCGCCGTCTGTTTCGTTGAATTCCTCTAAGTGAGACGGAACTTTTGGCATACTCCGCCCGAGGATCGGATACAGGCGGAGTACGGTCGGGTTGGTTTTGCCCTAAAAACCAACCGGGCCCCTGGGACGAAAATGCCAATAACTCTCAGACCGGGCGTCCGATTGACGCGCCGTCTGTTGCGTTGAGATCCTGTTGTCGATACGGAACTTTTGGATACATCAACTTCGGACTACGTGTCAGTTGATGTATCAGCCTCTCGGCTCGTGGAGCGGACCCTCCTAAACGAGCTCGCTAAGTGCGGGAACCCTAGTGCTGGCTGTGGCTTCGACGACAGAGTAGAGATCCTCCGTGGACTGCGACGACGACAGAGCAGAGATCCTCTGTGGACTGTGACGACGGCAGAGCAGAGATCCTTCGTGGACTGCGGCGACGACTGTGCAAGAGATCCGCAGTGGACTGCGTCGACTACTGCACTCAGCGATCCTACGTGGAACAGTGCTACCGAACCTGTGTGAGCTGAATCTTCTTTTTTACCTTGAGCGGTGGAGCGCTTGGGTGTAGCGGCGGACCCGTGGTACTTGACAGTGGTGGTGCGCTTGGATGCAGCAGCAGACCCTTGGCGGTGGAGCGCTTGGTTGTAGCGGCAGACCCGCGATACTCTACGGAGTGTGTGCGCTTGGTTGTAGCGACAGACCCGCGACGGTGGAGACGTGCGTGCGGAGTACGGAGACCGTGTAAATGACTGAGACCTGATGACTGCTTGACCGACTCGACATGGAGTGAGTCGACTAGCCCAGTGGACGGAGCGCCCAGTAGTTGGCAGCAGACCCACGGCGGACGGAGCGCCTGGTAGTTGGCGGCAAACCCGCGGTACTCGACAGGAGGAGTACCTCAGTAGGCTATCTGGGTGAGCGCCCGGTATTTGGCAGCAGACCCTCAGCGGACGGAGCGCCCGGTAGTTGGCAGCAGACCCGCGGTACTCGACAGGAGGAGTACTTCAGCAGTCTTAGGTTAGTGAGCAGTACCTCGGAGTCGTGACAGGACCACTGTACACTTTAGAGATGGGGCTCTTCAACATTTACGGTTTCGATAATGAAAATCCTGGTTGAGCTGAATCTAATGTTACTCTCCTTTGTGGATTGTGTTGAACTATCCTATGTGGATTTACTGTTTACTCTCCTTGTGGATTTGAGTCTTGCTTTCCTTTGTGGATTGAGTTGTTCTTGAGCTCGTGAGCAGAGCTAGAATTGGGGACTTAGGTATATGTATGGGCATATACCTAAGTCGAGTCAGATGTTACTTCGTGATTGCATCTTTCTTTTGTGCTATATCCTTTGTGGATTTCGGGAGACCTTCGGGGGTCTCGGGGTCCTTACTGAGTAGTTGTACTCACCCCTGCACGGGCTATGCCCGCACCTTGTTGTGTTGGTTGCAGACGACGGACAGCGCTGATCACGGTTGGGGCGTGGAGCAGGACGGTACCTGGAGGTGGACCACTGGGCGGGACGTGCTCGGAGCGGACGTGGGACCCGAGGAGCCTGGAGGCTATCTGTACCCACCCTTCAGGTGGGATTGCCAGTGGACGACACGAGGCCGCCGTCTTTTCTTCAGTTGCTGTACTTTACTTTTCAGTTGTACTTTACAGTTGGGCTTGTATTTCCGGCCCCCTTTACTTTTCTTCACTTTACTTTCCGCTTGCTGACTCTGTGTGGTTGTTACTTAAAGGCAATGCCTTCCCTGTTTACTGGGATTTTCCGCCTTGGTGCTAGTCGCCAGCCCCTGGCCTATGGAAGGCGGGCTTGGGGTAGTCACGGCACAGGCCCCGAGGACGGGTCGTGACAGGGTGAGTGAGATTTTGTTGTGAAGGAGTTGAAGAATGAATTTTAATGGGACTGAATCTCAGAAAAAATTAGATCTTGAAAAATGAGTATCTTGATGAGTTGTGTGTGTATTTGATGACGACAAAGGAGGGGATCAATTTTGGTTAGTGTGTTACCTCGAAAAGACTGTCCTGGTTGTGTAATAGAGTGTATATGAGGTCACATCTTACTTTAATGATTTAGATAAAATAATGATGAGGGGTTTTGGGTTGGTCCTCTATGAGGAGGAGGGAGGGCAGCTTATCCATACAGGGCTAGATGCAGGTAGTGCTCTATATAAGGAGAGGATATATGTGAAGTGGTGGAACATTATAATAGTGATGACTCATTGTTTCATTTTTCATAGAGGGATGAATTATTGTTGGCGCTATTCATTTATTCCATCAATAAGAAATTAAGATTTGAACAATATGGTTCAACGAGGTACAAATGATGATATAAATTCACTAAGAAGACAAATCATGTCACGTATCATAGATTTGGGAATATTAATTCCTAAAGAAGTTGAATAACTAGGTAATTAGGGTCTAATGGCAATGGTGACAGTGAAAACAGTGGTAGAAAAAGCATTATTATACAAAATCATGTTGGTAGAAGAGTCATCATAACTCTTTTAGGATTCTATATATATGAACTCATAATGATTTTATATGTTATTTCTGAAAGGTAACTATCAAAGTGTTGTTTAATGATTGCTAAATAGAAAGTGCTCATAAAATTACTCCTTTTTATAACATTTTTTCACTACTAAAAATAATAATTTATTATCACTACATATGATATGATAAATCATGTCTTTATTAACCCCAAAATACTATTGCGGAAAAAGTTACATTTTACCAATGCTTATTTAGTGCAGATAGATGTGTATCATTATCAGTGCTAAAAAGTGATGATAAAGGTATAACGTTAATTATTAATTTATAATATTATATTTATTTATAAAATAATATATATAATAAATATATAAATTTATATATATATATATATATAATTATAACTATTAGGAAATAAATATTTAATTATATTAATATAATTTATGTACAACATCCCAACTGATGAATAATGGTTTGATGTTGAAATATCTTAAGAATAATTTTCACTTGGTATGGGGTTTTGAAAATTATAATATTTTGTAGATTGGTCTAGGGTATATTCATATTAACATTCATTATCTTGAGATAAAATTAAAGTATTTGAGTTGTTTCTATTTTGATTTGATTTTATGGTTCATTTTATTTCAGGATTGATGCACATGGTTTTCGCTTTATCATGTTAAGAACTTGATTGTTTGTTCTTGGATTCATGTGGGGGGACTAAATTGGTTTTTGTGTAATCCTAGATATCTTGTAGATATTTTTTAATGTATTTTCACGGTTTATATTTAAATAATACAAAAAAATTGTCCATGTATGGAAATTTTGTTTACATTTTAGTTGAATTTGATCTTACATAATCACAGGTTGAGTGAGTGTATCTTGTTCCGGGTGAATTTAAATTTTAAATTGACATTGATTGTGAGTTTGTACTTGATATTTTCATTATATTATAGTTCATTATAAATGTTATAGTTAAGATTTTTAGAGGTAAGATATATTTAAATTGTTAAAAATATTTGAACCAGGATTATAGATTCAAGTATAAGTTAACTTCTGATATTGCGTCTAAATCAAAAAATAGAGATTCCCATGTAGAATGAAATAGTAGGGGGTTATCTACATTATAATATGGTTAATATTATTTATATCACAATGAATTAAATTAAGAAACTTTATGTTCAGAACACTATTTTAATTGTTACCGTGGTGGTTGGCAGTAATCTAGGTAATGGATATATGTTGGTCTCTCCTGATGTCCCAGATCAAAATGGTTCTGATGTTATGGCTCATGGTATGGCAACTCAGTCCCACAAGGGTGGTCATAAGGATAGTGCATACAATACACATTTTTGGATGATCTTGAGGATGGGAGAAATGGGCTACTACATAACCCAATTTGTTCTAGGAATTTTAATGAAGATGAAAAAATTTATTTATAGAAATCACAACAAATATGAATTACTAACCTTTCTACTGTAAGTAAAAAAAAATCAATCACGCACACTTTAGTTGGTATCCATTGATGGATGTTTGGATAGGTAGATGGTTGATATGGTTTATGACCCAATATTTATTTTTAATAGTAAGTTAATGTGTGTCAATCATCATCAAGTAATGTTTTAGAACCCTATTCTTCCATTGGATCAGTGAAGGCTACTGTGAGAAGAACAGACGATACTACTATTACATGTGATATGATTGTTCATTCTTGGAATAATATTTCTTCACATGTTACATTCTCCACTTATCCATTTAATGGTGATACATATGTTGGTTATGGGAATCATATTTCATCACATGTTTCAACCTTCAATAAAAACATGGGGATTGATGGAAATTAAAAAGGAAAGGAGATTTTGGATTTAATTTGGGGAGCGGAAGAGGATCTTCATTCATATTCTTCTTAGGATATAAATGTATGGGAGCAGGGTGATAAAAAACCTTATTTATTTTCAATTATTTACTATATTAATAGTTCTAAATTTGATTCTTTATGTCTTGAGATCATTCAGAATAAGGTAATCAAAAATAAAAGGTCTGTAGTTAATGGTTCTTCTGACGTTTCACTCACCTTTTTTAATTGGTATCAAAAAAATAATTAAGGTCAAACTGCTTCAATGCTTGGTGATCGTCCACTTGGGTAATATGTCTTCAATAAAAGTTTTCTCTAGGTTATGTATCATTAGGAGACCATGGACCAGGATGATACGTTTCATCATGATATGATTATTAAGGACAAGGCATGTCCAACATTGTTACTAGAAGCTGTCATGGATATATATGGAACTGTTTAATCCTAAATTGAGTAGGATGAAACATCTAATGTGGATGATAAAGTAAACTATTTTCATGATCCAAAGAAATGGAGGAGAGGCATACATATAAAGGGATGGAACAGATCACGTGGAATGGGTGGTGGATTTGAAAAATGATGATTATGCATCAATTGTGTTTCTTTTGTTGTTGAGATATGTGTATTCCTCTTATGCTACATCTATATAAACTATTTTATATGAACTATTTATTTTTAATACATTTTCCAGGGTTATAGATTAAAACCATGACTCCCTATATTTTTTGTTTAATTGTAAACCTATTAAATATAATATGATTATAGGTATAAAGTGAACGAATCATACCTAGGAAAGTATATATAATAAATATTGAAGTATTATATATATTGAAGCATGAATAATAAGGGTGTAAATTTATAAATGAATATTCAAGAGTCAGTAATAAATAAAATATGTATGTATCATCCTAAAATAAATAATTTTAACATTAGGAGAATATGAACAATCAATAATGTCTACATATAAACTCATGATGATATAGTGTCAATTATTTTCATCTGTCAGCATATTAACACCAATAATGGAAATAATGTCCATTAATATCATAATTGTGTAATTATATATATTTATTTTAATAAAGGATTATTTAAATACATTTTTTAAGTATATACATATTTTTCATTTATATTTATAATTATATATAATTAATTTAAGAAAATAATATATATTTATAAATATATTAGTATGAATATATTAAATATATTTTTTACAGTAAAGAATCATTGAATTTATTTATAATTATTAAAATATTTATTAGTTTCGTTATAAACATTAAAAAATATCAGAAACAATATATATATATATTTAATTATTACAAAATTTATATTAATATATAATATTAATATTAATAATAAAAATTACTTCATTAATAAATGTATATTAATAATCATTATTTTCTAATATATAATATATATATTAATATTAATAAAATTTTATTATAAAAAAAGTATCATTATTATGAATAGTGCTGATAATGATCAACCTTTATTTGAGCCAAAAAAGGCTGGTAATGGGTAAACCTTTATCATCACTTTTTTAGATCTAATAAAATTGATCTTTATAAGTTATTTGATTTTTCACTAATATAAGTGATGATTTTATTAGAAATTTATTTTTAGAACTAATAAAAGCTGGAGATGTATTTGTATCGATCTGTGGTAGTATAAAAATGTTGACACCATATAAGATTCTAAAACTGTGTGTTTTTATTAGGTGTGATTTATGTTATGTGTTTTTTTTTCAGTATCAGACTTATCAATTCTTTTTGTTGTTATCTAAAACACAAAAATTATTCATGGTAAAATCTATTATTATGTATAGGTAAGGATTCGTGAAATAGAATTGATGTATACAAATTTTGATGACGTAACATATTAGGCGATTAATAGTGAATATTATTTATTATATTTAAAATCACATGAATTGAGTATTTAGATTAATTTGTAAAAATATTATTAATAAAATAATTAATAAGGAATTATATGTGAAATTAAACGGAGGCACCATAGCAAAGAATAAAAGAGGAAATAATTCCTCCACTTATTCCATTATAGTTTTTCTATATGCATGATAAAAATGGAATTTCATTATGCCTTAGTTAATTATAATTGGAGGTAAAAATCTTTGTTGGATAAATTTTACTCATTAATGACGATGGAGTATATTTCCTTGGATAATAACGAAAGAACACAAAATAAAAGAAATTATGTTATGTGATTTCATTGATTATAAAATTTTAAAAGATTAAAATATTCATCATAATTATATTTAATTATTTTTTTGTATGCATCATTTCAATTCCACATGATAGAATTTGACAATAATTCTTAAGAGATATATCATAATGTTTCAAAAAGATAAGAGTACATTAATTTATTTAACAATATTTAATAAATTATATAAATATTTAATGTGGATAATACCTTATTCCTATCATAAAACAGATTTCTTATCCAAATTATATAATATTTTCAATAATTTTTTTAGTAAAAATAATTTATTTATCAACAGGGTTATGTGAAGAAATTATAATATGTATTGTATTTCATAATGAATTATGTATATTTCTGTTAATAAATATTAATGTTTTTCATCCTTAATTCAAAATCATATGTTCTTGAAATTAAAATTAATTATTGTATTTAATTATCAGGGGGGATTTTCCCATCATTTATTATAATGAGACACTATAACATCAAATACTTCTCCATTTACTTAAGGATATTGTTTTCATTTTAAGACTATAAAGAATAAAAAATTATCTGATAGTGAAAGGTGATTGTGAATTTAATTTCTTCATTTATTTCTTCTGTGATACATTTTTCAAAAAAAATTTAAAATCTGGATAAAAAATAATTCATTAAACTTATATTTTTTACACATTAGTAAATCATAAAATTTTAAATAGAAATCCCATGATTTTATTTTTTATTTTTTCAGTAAATGATAGTTGAAATAAGTAAAATGTGGAAATTAACAATAAAATATAATCATAAGAATAATTATTTAATGAATCATGATATAGGGAGTCTATTTAATTGAATATATCTAATTTACATTACATGTTAAATTCATTAAAATTTTGATGTTTTTGTGTATTTATATGTTATTATTATGTATTAAATGAATGATATTTCAATTTATATGGTATATTTCACATGTTTTTTTAATAAATTGTCATATTAATTATTATAATGATCTCATGAGAGAATCATAGGGCTGACAAACTTATAGAACTTGTAATGAAATATTTAAAAATTTTATTATCCAAGGAAACATTTAAATATATTGAATTATTTTCGTATTTCTCGATTTATCATTGATTCCCACCTTTACATTTAACATATTTTATCTAATAGAATCAATGAATTTTTAGTGTTTTGGATGGTCCACATTACAGTACTATTTAATCAATCCTTACCATAGATATTGAATTGTTTTTCTGATATTCATTGTTTTAAGTGTGGGGGAATGGTTTTTTGATGTAATAGGATGAAAATTATTGAGGAGTTGATGGGATACATTTTGATAATGGTATTTGAGAAGGTTAATGTAACTTTATATTATATCTCATAGTTACACCTCTTTTTTAAAAATAGAAAAAAAATAGAAAAAAATTAAACAAATTAGTAAATAATACAGGGTTATATCTTCTGATTGAAAAATAAACACTTCTTTTGTAATGATATTAAAATTTTTTGGTTCAGTGGGGAATTTAACAATATTAAAATTTTAAATTTTCAAATTTATATATGGGGAATGTTTTATTAAAAAACATAAGAGTTTATTCTCTAAGGTTAAATTTATGTATTTATGACCTTGCATTGAATATTGTATTATTTTTGAGATTTCACATTGAATAAATGACATTCATCGAGCATTACATTTTATTATCATAGAAATAAAATTATATATTAAACTCTATGATGTAATGAATCTTTTTACCATAATTATTACATACCAATGGCTTCAAAAAAAAATTAAACCATTTTTCATGTCCTCATTATTATTTCTATATATTAATATATTTTGTTCTGATTTGGTATAATATAAAAGATTATATATAGAGGTCATGAACATGTGGTATGAACATAGATTAACTATATTTTTACTTAATGAGATAAAAAAATACTACAAATGTAGATCACAAATAAAATGACCATAAGTTAAACACTAAGATACTTTAATATATGATTTGATATACATGATCACTTTTGATGTGATAATGAAAAATACATAAATTTACATGATTTATTGATAATTATTGAATATCATTTATAATTTTATTATAATATTCCATATATGTTTTACCAATTTATAATATTTTTATTATATTCTCATTGTATTTAACGTTCATTTTCCGGGAGTTTATTTTTAATTTATATTGAGATTTATGTTTAAGGATAATAAAATTCTATATGAGGTTGTATTTTTTAACTTTGTTTCATGAAAAAATAATATTATGTTTCAATTTATAAATTTAATTAATGTATTATGTTACTTTTCATAGTTATTGATTTTTTTGTCAAAAGTATAAAAATATAAAATTTCAAAACATCAATGAAATTATAGTTTTCATCTTTCAACTGCACTCTCATATTTTTGTAATAAAATTATATATTTTTGAATATTTATTTTATTTTTTAGAAAAATAATTATTATGGGTTATATTTTTATTCCCCTTTATATATTATGATATTCATATAGATAATGGGTTGGGAGGTAAATGATTTAATATATTTTCTAATCTATACGTCACTTCATTTCTTGTAAAATTCTTTTTCCATCATTACTTTGATAGATAAAACAATTTCACAAGAGTTCAAAAATTTATAAAAATATTGAATTAAATGAGATCTACTCCAAGAAAGTTAATCTATATTAGAAACCATGAGTCATAAAAATAGGGATACAATTTGATCTAGTTTTCCATATATTCTATTTATAATAAACTACCACCAATGAATATGTTCAATATGCGGCGATATTATTTGGAAATATAAAGTTAATTCCTAAATACTTATTTGAAGAGATTTACAATTGAAGAATTAATTGTTGTTAATGCATGATTAGAATGATTCAAAAAAAATTGAAAATAGATGATACATGGGAGAAGATAAAATAAATTTGAGATATGAGATAAATGAGAAAATATATATTGAACTCATATCATGAAGTATAGAAAACATAGATTATAGTATTTTACCTAATTTATTACAAGGATATAAATATAATTTGAATATATCAAATAAAAAATAGTAGTTACATTTGACATATCATTTGTATCATTTCCTATAAGTACCTGATCTCCATGTAAAAGTTAATATAATGTAATTATAGGGAAAATTATTTTTATTATATATTCGGATGATAATATAAAGTTTTTTCTATGTTTTTATATGATTTTATGTTATTATACTCTACTAATAGACATAGTGTTATACTTATTATTATTATAATTTTTTGTTAAGAATGTATATGAGATTTATCACTAAATGATTTATTGTGATTTATTTTTGTTTTTTAGGTTCTCATTATTATTATTAAATTTATTTTACTTATTTATTTATCATAATGTGTCCATTAGTTTAATGGTTTGGTAGTGTGATAAAATATATGTCATATTAATAGATAATTATCATTTTCTGCTAGTGGTGAAAAAACATTTTAGTGACTTTTTAAGAGTTAGGCTTCCACTATGACAATTTGGGATTAATTTTCTCTATTTCTAAATATGGTTTTTAGTTACCCGCTTTTTTAGTGACCCAATATACATGACCATTAGAAGAGGGGATCTATAATTGTTGATATTTTCAACCCACACTAAGGGATTTACATAGTCCAATTTTTGACAACAACATGATCATGATAACATGTTATATACTTTATTGTTTTTTCATGATGAATGTAAAAATTTCTTATATAAATCCAGGTAATATGGTTTCATATAATCTTGATAGTTATTTCACACTCGATTAATATTTTTCAGATTAATTATTATGTATATTTACTCATATAACCTCATATTTTCAGGATCAAAATTAGGTATAAAAGATCTGTTATTACATAATTATTTATTTAGAGATTATTTTTTCATGAAAATTATAAATTATTAATCTATATGGACCAATAGGAATTAAATAATAATTCTATGGGTCCATATAATGCATATTAAACAAAAAATATTTATATATTCAATATTAATATAAATGTTCCATTTTTGGACTAGATGTTCTATTATCAAAATTTATGAATGGTATTCCAAATTTTTTATTACCCTAAATGGTTTATATTTAGTGGTGAATGATGGATATTTTTTGTTGGGGAGGATAAATTGACAAAAAAAGAATTAATAAGATGGATTGAATGTTGGATTGAGTTATCCTACTACAATTGTCTATATAGTGGGCTAGTTAGGGGATAAAATATATAGATTTCTGCACATTCTATCAAATGAAAAATAAGGTTATACCAATTTTCTTTTTTTCTCCCACACGTTTTAAGAGGGGGAATCACCGCCTCTACTATTTCTCTTATTATTATGACCTATAGGTCCTCCTGAAATCAGATATTCATCCCCCCCTAACCCTAAATGGGCTTGGTTATTCTTTCATGTCATCAGGTGTATTTCCAAGAATTTGGTGATCTGTGATAATTTAAACCTCAATTATTTCCACCTAATAGGGAGGTGATGTTCGTTAAATTCGATCATTGTTGAATATGAAAAAATAATGGTTTTCATTATTTTATGGAATATAATGTTTTAAGGCTCTATTAAAATACCATTTTACACCCTTATAGAGAATGTTAATTCCACTTTTACATTTCAATTCATTAACAATTTAAATAATTATATTTACAATTTTTTAGTGTAGTTTGTAAAGGAATATTTCTCGAGAGAGGATGAGGTTACATCATTTGTTTTTGGTGATATTTTGGTCAAGGTTTCTGCATTATGAAATGACATGATGAGTTATTAATTAATATTTATGGGGTGAAAAAGATTTATAAATAAATTTTAAATTTAATAATTGGTTAACTATTTATATTTTGATTGTAATATGGGATTATGTGATATAATATTATACTGCTTGTAAATGGAGAATCCAATGTGGGCTTGTGTTGTTCATAGAAAAAAATTTCCTCCATTATAAAATAAATGGTAAGACATCAAAAATTGTACGTGGTATATAATACATAACCCAAGGGATATGAATTATAATTTAATAGAATGAAGATATTTGGGTCGGACACTGAGGGAAAATAAACTAGTTAGATTCATTAATTAATATGATTTTGTTTTAAATTAAAATGTTTAATCTACACCCAATGGATAAAACTACTGAATTCCTTTGACGTCTAGAAGAATTACACAATCCATACTATTCCATGTTCTCTATCTCGTTTCCTTGGATGTTGCTATATAGGGAATCGAAAAAATTATTTTGGATGGCTTGATTTTCCATCCATAAGGTCGTTCAATTAATCAATGAGGTAGGTGACTGTGGACGTAGAGAAACCTTACTAGGTAGACCATATAGGTCCACTTATCTGCATTTGAGTATTTAGTTTATCATGATGGATGATGGAAGAGCATCTCTTTTTCTATTTTAGGTGATGAGGCCATAATTGATAAACACTAGCAAGATGTATATTAGGTTGGGTTAGTAGACTGGCCCATAGATACGTGATGTACATGATATGTTATATCCAATCTCATTAAATGTTTCCTTTGCGAAAAATACCAATGTTTTAATGAGGTAATTATATCTTTTTGTTCTTACCCAAGGATATGGTACCACTACATTGTTGGCTACAAGACCGATACTATTTTGATATATATGACCCCAATTAGAGGGAATCTATTTTTATTGACTATAGAGACCCCAGACGTACCCTATTGACCCACTGAACTAATGTTGTTATGGTTAGAATATGGTAGATATTTTATTATGGTTATCTATATAACCCATACTGAATAAGAGAGTATGAGGGGATTTTGATGGTGGTGTTGGGAATGGGTGTTCGAATAACACTAGTCATTTCATTTAGTAATGGAATATTATGTAATTACCTATAGGGAATGTTATGATATGCTTTGGGATGCATTGGACGTGGATCTATATATTTGGATTGGATAACATGGATTTAAAGTGGATATAGTATTGGAGATATTGTAGACTTGGAGAAAAATGTTAGAGAATCCATGGACATGTAGTTTTGTGTCGGTTTTTTCATGTATTTTAATTCTATATGTTATTGAATTCATTGGATGGGTCACTAAATTTTTGGTAATGTAGTTATTTTTATATAGAAATTGAGATCGCAGGCTATTGTATGGCATTGTAATAATGTAGAGACTCTATGATACTAGCGGAATTTGGTGTGGTCATTTTTCTTGATGATGTTAATGATCAAATGATTTTTTTTCTTATTTTTTTAGCACATTTAATTTTTTATTGTTATGAACTTCACAAGGTCATATGACATCATTAATGTTTTTTCTAGATTCCAGGCATGGGTGATCTACATTGTTTGGTACTTATACTATTCATGGGTGCCCAAAGAACATGGGCACCCAAGAAACACCTCGGTTAGATTGAGGCAAATGTTTGGAAGAGGAATATGGATAATTAATAAGTACAGGATAAATAATAATATAGAGAATGGGATAAATTTTTCAGCTATGGATTTGGTAGGGACATTTTTATTTTTCTTCATTTGTCTCATTGGTCATGTGTTCATTTTAGTAGGTTGTATTTTTTTCATTCTATATATAAAAATTTTATTTTATAGAACATGTTTAGTTTATAAATAATTCTACCAATATGTTTCATTTTATAAGATTGATAGTTACTTATTTTTTAATTCAGTTTTTTTGAAACTATGATTCTAGGGATATATTCTCCAAATTATATCATTTTAGTCCCCTAATACTTTTTGACACGCTATGGCATATTGGGAGGTGCAGTAGAGATCACCATACAAATCGATATGGTTAATATTCATAGAGTGAGATGTCATAGGTTATTAAAAGGGGTTATTAGATCCAATGTTATTATTTTTAATGTAATATTTTGGGGACATAGAATAAATAAGACTTGGATAAGTGTCAGATATTTTTATAGAACACAAAAATATGTATAAAAAAACATCTTCGATGGAATTACAGTTTACCATGGGTAATAGACAGACATAACTGGTTTGTTCTATTATATATATTTGTTCCGTTCACCGATATTTATGCACATGAGGGTTGTGATTTATTGTTTATTAGGTTGTTTATTTTCATGTATTGGAATGTTAGATAGATGTAGATTATTGGATTTTGTATGTTTTCTTATAGAGATAAGTGGGATAAAACCAAGAACATAGGATTCATAGGATATTTGAATTATAGTGTTAATATTTTTTCAAATTACAAAGGTTATTATATTTAGAATTATAAAAAAGTATACAATTTTCACTAATATAAGTACATGGTGATATTCTACTTACTTTGAAAAACATTTATATATTTTAATCATAGTGGTATGGCTTATGAGTCTAATGGAGAGATGGTCAATGATGTTAATAGTGACATAGTTCCTTCAGAAAGGTGTGAGTACAGATCCAATGAAATATGTAATGGATTTATATTCCTTATAAATTATCCCCTTGGGGGTGATTAATGTATTATTTATGTAGTTTAATGTTATATTAACAACCTATATGTTGTTTTTCCATAGAGCATAAAAAATAATTCTTCATAAAAAACCTATTACTATTAACCACTGTGAAATAATAATATATGGAAAATGAATTTTTCTATATATGACTCCATCTGATTTATGTTTCATGAGTGGTGGCAGTGTTTATGGATTCATGTTGAGAATCAGATCTTGTATGAGTAGATAGTTTTGCTTGTGCTTTTTTATGTACACGTGACACCTGAGTTTCTGATTTGGAAAATAGGATTACATGGATATTTTTATTACTGAATGTATTATTTGACATATATTTATACCCTATTAATATATTGGTCATAGAATATGTGGTAAACATCATTCCCTTAAGGTATTTTGTGATATGTTGTGGAATTTAGTGTGTCACATATTTTTCATCGATTGATGGAAAACTATGTGAGATGTCATTCCATGTCTAGTTGTTCCATTTAGATAAAAAGAATATCCAATTGGATGATCTTGAGATAATTTAATGGAGGGTTCAATAAACATTATATTTTATGAATATTTATAAATTATGGTTTTAAATGAAAATCACATCGAAATTCAACAACGTGGTATTTAGGGTGGTTTTCAAAGAGCATAACCATTGGGGTTCACCACCCAATTGGACATATATTATATTTAGTATATCACAGCTGAGTAGGTCGATGATCATGATATGGAAGAACTATTGGTGGAGACTATGTGAATGGATGACCTCTATATAGGCTATATGTGAGGCCCTTGGATGTAAGAATCTAGGATGCTCTTGGTTAGATCAGTTTGAAAGCACTAGATTTTGGTCAACCCATTTCAATGACATGTGACTGTCTAGGGGAGTGATTTATGTTATTTTTCAAGCAATATAGAACTATACACCCACTATTAATGATGAGATTGATATTTTACCCGACATTTTTGTTAAATACATATTTAAATTGTAAATCAGTGAGCGATCGAGAGTGATTTTAGGGTTGATGTCCTTATAGAACCCTAATAGGAATGATGATATGTGGTTATCATTGAGATTTATAATGTTAATGTCAAATAAAACCATATAATTGAAGGATTGTTTGTGGTTAATGGTAAAACTAGGAGTAGAAAAATCCCTGGGTTTTAATCTATAAAAAGAGTTGGCATGGGAGGCGATAGACCAGAGGTAGGTAATAGGTCTTTATAAGGATTCACATATATATTAATTTAGAAATGGTAATATGTTTAGAGGATAATGAATCATAAATTTATTGAAGTAATTTTTTTTAGGAATTTGATTTCATGGGTTTTCAAGGATGGTGTTATCATGTATTGAGACTGGAAAACATGTTTTATTTTTAGTAGGAACTTAGTAATTCAAGGGTATGGTCGCATCGAGTCATCATGCCTTGGGATGGATAAGGAATGGTTTTTGGTTTTTGGTTTTTGAACAATTAATGAAATGATAGGAAAACTCCATTGGAGGGAAGAATCAAATTAGTTGTGGGCTCTCCCACTAGTGCAATATATGGTCATCCACAATGGTATTTTTGTTTTTATCCTTGGTTTAGAAGATATGTTATTGAAATATATTTAAAAAAAATATCTTTTCATTTTATTTTTGTGAAAGATGGGTATTTTACCTCTATTATTATAAGAAAAAATAATAATATGAAGCCAAGAGAGTATGAGATAAATATTAAAAATAACCAATATAAAAAAAATAACTACCAATATTTTCCCCCAGTCATCAACATAATCGTATTTCTTATTCAAGAATATCATTCCATCCCACCAATTCCTGACCATGTTACTAATCAATTGATCTACCCATCACAAGGGGAGATATTTAATCATTTCAGGTAGTCTCTCAGCATTATTAATTTCTGTTTTAGAGCTATTCTACTACCATATTTTTCATTTTTTAGGAGATGGGTCACTTTCCACTAGAGTAATCCTACCCTCAACCTCTATTGATTAAACTAGATAAATAATATCCTGGTTATTTCATGTCATTTTTTAATTAATTTGATTAATATTAGTTTACATTATTTTTATAAATATTGTAATTGAAATAATTAAAAAACAACATAATGGGAAGGGTTTTTTAAATTGTTTAGATAACAATGCATATAATATTGTATTTCACATCTATTTGATTAATTTATTTGAATGACTAATATTTTTTAAAAAAAAAATGTATCAATTATAAATCTAATAATGTGAATTTTTTTATTAAAAAAATCCTAATATTAAAAAATTTATAAATAAAAAATAGTACAATAAAATGAATAATAGAATCATTAAATATTCATTTAAATTTATGGTCAAATTTTAAAATTATTTCATTAAAATATATGTTATAAATAATCAATAATAAGTAAAACCCCTGAAATAATCAAACCAATCTCATTCAGATATATTTATCTTGTTTTCAAAACAAGGATGATTGTCGTAGAAATGATAATAATAAAATGAAGTAATTTAACATATATTATAAATATAATTATGTTTTTAAATAATGGATACGTCGAAATAAAATCTAACATTGTGGAATATCAAAGTTATCTCAGTTGAACTTATTTGAAATAATTTTTTTTAACATTATACCAAAATTGTGTATATCATTATATGATGATGAAAATATATTTTTAATTAATTTTTTAATTCTATATAGAATTTTATTTTCCCGCAACGAAAATGTTGTAATTATAAATGATAACTCACCTTTACCCAAATACATTCGACCATTAATTTTTTTCATGTTATCCCTATAATGTAATAACATTCCCTATTAGAAAATGATATTTGTGAAATAAAATTTTAATTCATTTTAATATATATGTTTTAAAATAATAAAAAATAATTCCTCATTTTTATTGTAAAAGTTTCTCACTCGTCACCATGTAGTGAGAATAAACAAAATGATGTCTTATCTTTTTCATTAAAAAATTTATCTAATTAAAACTAATATATAAAAAATTTATTTTCAGTAGATGTTTGTTTAAGGTAAAAAAATATATGATATATGCATTCATCATCATTAACATAATGATGACTCCAAAACTAAATTATATTATTTTCAAATAAATCATTAGGATATATTTTTATTTTTTATCCTTCATTGAAAATTCAATTTGTGATATTTTTTGGGAAATAGTCAATATACAAATGTCATATCATGCAGAAGAAAATGTGAATAAATTTACGTATTATAAAAATGGATAATTATTATATTTTATTCTATTAATATAACTTAAATAAATATTATAGTTAACTCATATGTAAAATAGTTTCATCACAATTATTTAGCAACAAATCTCTACTCTCATGCTCTGTGATATATATATTTAATATCCTCATAGTCATTTCAGTGCCAAAAATTTTATTTTCAACTAGAATATCATAAATTCATAAGTAAAAAGTTATATTTGTTGATAATGTTTAATTTTCAAATGATGTAGAATAAAAATTATAGCAACGTATACAATTTATTATCTATATTAATTATCTTCACCTATATTGTATTCATATAAAACCTGATAAAGATATAAAAATTAAAAGGATAAAAATATTTATCACAAATATGAATAAAAAAATTATATAATATATACATACCTCAATGGTAATTTATCATGAATTTCACTGTGAGGAAACATGAAAATAGGTGATATATTTTCCAAATATAGTGGCATATTTTGTTGGAAATGTTACTCTCTCTCATATATAAATATTGTATAACATAATGGGTATAATCCTATACATACATATATATATATATATATTTGTTAGAGATGAACAAAACCACAAATATAATTTTTATTCTCATATGAAATAATATGATACTTTGAATATTAAAAATTTAACTCAAAATAAATGTAATGTAGTGGAAGATGAAGTGTAGGAGTTAGATTAGTAGGTAGTGGTTGATGAGTCAGATCTGCAAAATGAAAGTTCCTTTATATGTATGAAAACATAGATTGTTCCCATTTACGGATCGTTTCATCTATATAATAAAAAATATAAAAATCAATAGACTCTACATATTGGATTTTCGCTTTATACATTTCATTATTGGAGAAATCTACAGAATTCCCAAAGACATCTCTTACTAATACACATTCTTCATATCCACATATGCATCCTGGGTGTTCAAAATTTCCCAATATATAAACTCAAATATAATGCATACACTCAGGTATGAAGGTACCATTTCAGATACAATCCTTAAGGTATTTCTATATAGAATATTTTAATAATTCCCCAATTTATGAGAATATATAATGAGTTTAAAATAATGCTGAAGAAATAAAAACACCATACTATCATCCTAGCTATAAACATCTACTATTACATTATATATTGTGTTTTTTTTTTCATTTGGACCCTCTTCCATTTTCATTTTGAGATTGGGAAGGTTGGATACCCTCTCCTGATCAAAAAGAATAAACTCTAAATTTAATTTAGAAAATATTAAACTATAATTTTTTCTCCCAATAACATATACAACTAAAGAAATAATATTTTAAGATTTAATATTTTTGAATGGATATGTTGATTAGATCTCATCAGGTTTCCTTAATTAAGAATAAAAAATCATCTATCTGTCCACTAATATAAGTTTTTTAAAAGATATCATTGTACTTACAAAAATATTATTATTTTTATCTATATTCTAATTACCAAATCCAATAATCATTCTATATAATAGTATATATATCATATTGATATGTACCATGTGTTTCCCTGAATATGGAATTTGATGTGAGGGTTGATCTATAATCCCACAACCCTTAACTTCCAAAAGCTAGATATTTATATATGACTTGAAAATCCCATTTATAACATATTTCATCTTATAACTATATTGAAAACTTATATTAGTAAAACTATTTTAATTATAATTAAAATATTAAAAAAATTATAATTTTAATCTTTTATCCCATAATTGAGATACCACTTATTTTTAATAATATTACAATCATAAATCAAAATAGTAAATTTTGATCTATCATACATTGATGAAAATGTGTAAATTTGTTTTTGAATTTGATCCTAATGGAATATTACTATGATCAAACTCAAAATATATCTTGTAGTCCAAGATAAAAGATAACTGCTAAAATTTCTAAACTTTTCGTCCACATTTACTAACCTTGGAAACCTTCTCTTCCAATCAGTTAGTAGATGTATCATGTATAGAAAGATGGTGAGGCCACTCAATAGATGTATGTGTGTGTTAATTCATATAATCTAGAGGTTCTACATTAGTTTTTCTTGTTATTATTATACAAAAAAAATTAACACAAAATTACCACATAAATATACAAATCATATTACTTTAAAATATAGTATATGAAAAAAGAAATGTAGTCCAAAATATGTAAAATATTGTAATCATTTTGTATTAAATATTGAAGTAGTTAAATAAAATTATATCAGAATTAATGACAGATTATATTATATAAATAAATGAAAAAATAATTTCAAATATCATATACATCAAATTATTATATAAAAATCGGAATAATTTTTATAAAATTATAAAAATAAAAAAAATGAAAAACCCCAACTTTTTATATGATTTTAATTGTTTGGGTCAGAGGAAACTTTTATTTTGTAGGTAATTCCCTATTTATATCTCAATAGGGTATACCCATTACATAAGTCATATGCCCAAATACATGTAGCTCATGAACATGGCTCGAAGGCCCAGTGTAGCATCATGCAAGCATCATCCTACCTACGTAACTAGACCTGTATCACGCATATATCAACACCTGCATGTATCATCAATGTTTCACTACATGCATCCTATATCCCCTAATTTAAATTCTAGGATATGAACCCTGGTATTTTGTCATTTTTTTAGATTCTTTAATAGTAATGTTAAAAATAATATTGATAATTTTATATTTTATTTTCATCGATAGTTAACAATGATAATAGAATAGTGAAATTTATTATGAAGTAGAGAATGATATTGAAAAATGTAACTGAACTATAATTACATATTTATATAAATATAATAGTTATTTATATATTTTAATAATTAACTTATTAAAAAAACTACAGTAATCATAAGAAACAAATTTTCATTTTTATAATAATATTTTTTTTGCAAAAAAATAATAAACCTAAGATATTTATATTTTTATTAAAATTTAAATTGTAAAAATAATTAAATATATGTTAACTAAAATATTTGGTAATTATTAAATTAATTTATTCCTATACTAATTACTTGTTAACATTTTGTATAGTATGATAAGTTTCCATGATGTGGTCATCAATATTTAAGGAAATTTATTCAATGAAAAAGGGATATCATAGGTATTGGCATCATCATAATTATTTTCATCAAAGAAATATTGCTTTTCCATTATACATTTATAGAACACTATAAATTATATAGATCAAGAATAAAAATATTATTAATGTTCTACATATAAAATTGAATTAACATAGAATTCCAATCTATTAATATTTATTTGTTTCTTACCAAATTCATCATGTGTGACACTGTGGACCCTGAGAAATATGTTTAATGTTAAAAAATTGAAATGATAATTTAATGCAATCTACCTCACATATTTCATAAAATAGTACATAATACACACTTGATATATATATATATATTTATTCCATGAACAATAAAAAATACATCATCGATGTGAACACCAATACTAAAATTTTACAAAGATAAGTTTGGTTTTCTTAATCATTGGACTAAAATTTATATCCATTAATATCACACATAGAACATGTTGTCAATTATAAAAATAGCTCTCCCACAAATAGTTTCTGTGGTTTTGATAAATTTGATCTACAATGTCGGGTCTCTTTAAAACTTGGTAAAAATGTATCGTTGTGATCATTAAAAATCACAATATATTTATTATTTGGATAAAATTATTTTCATATATTTATTTGACATGTTATATATGAATAACCATAATCTATTTTTTCATGATGTATCAATATACAATATATTACTATTCATCTATCAATAATTTTACATTCATGAAAAGACATCATCTCCCAAATTATTACATGTTCATATCAAGATAATTAAGAATATATGTGATGAACTGTAGATATGTTTTTTTTAAAACACATAGTAACCAAATGATAAACAGACTAATCAACAATGGTGCTTTCTATAGACATTGTTTAGTATAATAATATTTTAATATATTTATAAACCATACAAAATGATACATAAAATATAGAGATTCATGCCCAATAAGATTTTTTGCACACAAAAAGAACCATTAAATACCACAACATATTAAAAAATATGGAGGATTGTAATTTTCATGTTTATAATTTATAAAATCAAAATCAAAATCAAATTTTTTTAAATTAATTCAGATCAATCACATTTTTATAAAATAAAATGAAAATACTTTACACCAGTAAGGTAGTCATTCTGATGTGGATTTGTAGTATTCCACCCAATAAATCTTATATAAATTTTTTATAATAGAAATAAAATAATGATATTTCCCTCCTACTAACTTCAAAGTCATTTAGCGCAAATTTTTTTTTATTTTGAAAAATAAAATTGTGGATCTTTTAGATCATGGTGGAAATAAAAAAAACTATCATTATCACTCTTTGATACTGTATGAAAAACTAGAATTGTGTATTTTAATCTTCCATGGGGTTTGTGACAATAATTCATTTTTATTACGATTCAATTTAGTCCAATATAGTAATTGATAATTTTTTGGTCATTTTACTATTATCTAAAAATGGTAATATAAAACTATCACATAGATTCATATTTAAATTTATTGAAATAATGTAATATGTGAACTCATGATGTTCTATATAAGGATGATAAAAAAATATTTATTATTTCTTCAAAAAAATACATTCAGTATAAGATTTTTTTTCTTTACGAATGTGAGGTCAATATTTTTTACACTATGGATATATAAATTTTTTTATAATGGATTTGTAGAAATTTAATTTTATTCTAATCTATTAAATTCCATTTCTAATTTTCAACATGAGTGATATATATCAAATAACCATTGGTGGACCACATATAATATTTTTATCTCATGTTTTATGTGAAAAAATGCAGTCCTTTCTTAAAAAATTGGATATGATTTATGAATCATAAGTTTATAATTATAAAATAGTTAATGTTATTGGAATTAATTTAGATTTAACATTATCATTTCATGTTGTTGAAAATTTTACATTTTACAATTACAAAAACCTTAAATATATTAATCTCATAGAAGTTAAAAAACATTAGTAAAAGGTGATTATAAAACATCAATATCATTTTCAATCTAATTTTTTCCAAATATAATTAAACTCAACATGATATATTTTTATTTCATAGAATCATCTTGAGAGAAGTTGTAAATTTTAATTAAAACAAACAATGAACTATATTTTATACTAAAGATTAGATCAATATTCAACTTATTTATACATAGTCCATGTATTGTATTTGAAACCTAATTTCTAATTATAGGAAATTATTGAATCATTTTAATCCATTATATTCAATTAGATTGATGATAAAATCTTCTGTTAGATATTTTATCATATGAATTTCATCATAACAACTTTTAAATCTATTATAAATTTTAACATATCATTCTAAATGAGGAATTATTAAAACATTAAATTTTTTAATTTAATTATTATTAATTTTATACTAAATCAACACATCATTTTTCTTTTAACATAAAAATATGACCTCCCATAATTAGGAAACTCTGATAGACCATTTTATTCTATTCTATTTTGAATAAAATAACCTTTACCTAAATATATATTTTTGAACCACTAACCAATATGACAAAAAATTATCTTCACATTATGATGTGATTATTTGATATAATATTCATGGGGAACTATTCCTTTCAATAAATTTATCTAATCTATAAATCACTTTTCACCCCATCCATTTTTTGTATTAAAGTTAATCAATCCCACCACCATTGATAAAATAATAAAATAAATGTTGAACCGTATTTTAATATGACTTATATTCTGAATTATATAATATAGATATAAATAATAAATTAAAAAAATATATAATGGAATAGTTTTTGTTCAATTACGTAAATAAAACAATAAATTGAAAAAAAAAGTTTTAAAAAATTATTTAAAACAACATAACATGACCATAAATATCCATCTCTATTCTAAACTACTGTGTGATAACCTATGGACAAGAATAATAACTAGGTGATATATATATCCTAGTGATGGATTAATCAATGAATAAAATTATGAGCATAATATATTCTAATCATGTGGTATATCATATTGAAATAAGTTGTGATAATCATAAATGTAAAGATCAAAACATGATATACGATGAGAATCGTAAGGCGATAAAATAATGAGGTAATAACATAAAAATAGAAAACATACACATGTTGAAAAGCTATATATTGAAACATAATAAATTATTTTTCATAGAATAAACACATACACACAATATATAAAATATCATGAAATAAATACTTGACAGAAATCATTCGGGGGATATGTAATCCCAGAGCAATAATTACATTCATATCATCTACATGAGTTAGTTTCTCAAATAGATACTATAATATTAGAACTCCATTCATAATATTTAATCAAATGACTATGGATTTGGAGGTAAAAAAATTAATTTTCTAAGAAATAAATGATAGGTACATCTATGTGAATACCGTTGAGAAGAAATAATGATGGGTATTCAATTAACAAATGTTCAATATAGAAAATATATTGGTTAAATTTGGATTTTTAATGGGTTTAAATATTGATTCATGGAATGTTTTAATGATAGAGAAATGTGTCCTATCATTTTATTGGAATCATATATATTGTAAAAAGTTTGTGAAAGAAAAATTGAAATATGAATAGTTAGAAATGAAATAGAATAATATATGGAAATTATATCAATAAAAAGTTGGAGAGTATCCAATTACAATGAGATAGTGCTTATAAATGTTTGGTAATTACATATTAAGGGAATAAGAACACAATGTTTGGGATTTATAGGTAGAACGGTAGAGGGAATTCTTCCAAAATTGGTTTTGTGGGAGGATCAATGGAAGGTTAGTTGGGTATTAGTTTGTAAAAAGATCATATTTCATTAAAAATTTGTAAAAATAGAATTTGGTCTCTATATGATAGAATAATTATAAAAACCCATATAATGGATTTTCCCTTTTTCATCCAACCAATAGTGAACATAAATATTTTATATGGATAATAACTTACCTAATTAAAATAATACCCACGATGATGTGGAAGTTACTCATGTTAACAATGAAAATATTTCAAAAACATAAAATATAATATTTGATTTTATGAATAATTAATGTATTATAAAATTTATTTAGATAAAAAACACCATTATTTAAAATATTATATCTATATTTGGATGTGAATTATTGTTATGTAATTTTTCTCATCAATTTTATTACATTATTATGTAATAATAATAACTCTATTTATACATAATATTATATTTTTACCTAAAAATTAGACTATATTATAAAATCATAAAAAATTATCAATTTTCAAATTTTACAGTTTTATTATGAAAATAATAATAAAATTATTATTAATTTATTAATAATAATTTATTAACGTAAAAATTAAAAAAAATTACAAAATAACATGTTTTTTTATGATTTTAAAAACAATCTGAACCTTTAAAATGACACATTAGACATAGTTTTATTTTATTATTATATATATTAATGTAAATATTTTATGCTAATAATATTTTTTATATTATCATTTATATAATTTTTATATTGAATTCATAAATTTTTTGTCTTAATTAAGACTACATAATTCATAAGAAGAGTTTTTTAATTTCATGATTTCAAAATATAGATTCAATCAAACTGATTAGATAGTAAGTTATAATTTCATATTAGAAGTGGATACATGTAATTATTATTATATTAAAAAATATAAGAATTCAAATTACAAGTGTTCAAATATGTAACCCCTTTTTACATGTGCATATTCTCTAAGGTAAATGTGTATGACAGTGGTGCTTTGTTGGGGTTATTTAGCATTCATTGGATAGTAAATGATCTCCATAAGCTTGATGTTATAATATAAATGGAATTATTGAATATTTAATTGTTGAATCATGTATTTCACTTTGATATAGAAAAATCCCAGTGGTTCCATATACCTCAAAAGAATTGATATATGAGATTCATAGCATATAATGCTAATATTTAAGTCCATCACATCTTTTATTTGTGTCCAATATTATGTATCATAACCCTAAATAAATACTATTCTTAATAGTCAGTGTAAAATAGATATATTATAATTAGTTAATATAAATATATATTTTGTAAATCAAACACTCAATATCATAAAAAATAACCAATTTATTGCATGATATTTCTATAATGTTAACATATATACTCAATCAAAAAAGAAATTTATTCTAGTAAACTTCTGGTCATTTCATTCCCCCCCACCCCTGCTTCAAAAAATAACACAAACAACCTCATTTTGTTCACTATAAAAGACAACGGTTCTTCCATTTCATGTCCTAGAATGGTTCCCATTTTTCGTCCTGAAACATGTGGTTTTTTCACAACCCCTTTGATGGAGAGTAATATTGTTTCATAGAACATTATATTTTCAATAATAGATCATAACTAGCTGGTCCACATATGATTTAATAGTCATTAAGAATACCGCATCTTGAGTTAGTATATGTTTGGGGTATGATATGCACTTTCTATTGAGGGATACATGGAACATATCATATATGTAGGATTTGTTAAATGGGTGATCTAGTAGAGATGATATATATATGATTTAATTAGGGATATCAATGTTGATGATATATCTATGATTAGTATTTCCATTCTTCAAAAAATCATCATGGCTTTTATAAATACTGATATATAAATTAACACCATATCTCTAACCTCAAACTCTATGAATCATTGATTATTGTCTGCTTTTTTTTCATTATGAGGATTTCATATGATGTTGAATGGTTAAAAAAATATCCATCACGTCTCAGATTACATCAGGTTCAATAAGATTACATTCTAAAACATCATTCCCTATTGTATGAGTATAATACCTCTTCCCATACAAATCCTCATGATGTTTTATTTCAATTATAGAAAGTAATATATAATTATATGAGAACATATCTAGAATAATTTGATTATACATACATACTTGGAAACCCATTTAAAATGATATCATTATATACCCTATATTTTTTGTGGTTATATTAGACTGGCCATCATTATGACAGTGATAATTATTATTGAAACACATCTCTATATTTTTCAATTTATGAAGGATTTTACAGAACCTTGAGATAATTTTAATATCTTAATTAGATATAATTGAGAGTGGAACTCCATTGTTTATTAAAACATTATCTATGTATATAATTGTGATTTTTAAAGAAGAAATCCACTTTTATTGTAATGAAATATGCTAACTTTTTAAGGCCATCAAAAACCACATCAATGATACAATTTCATTTAGGTTTCATAGAGAGTCCTATAGAAAAATGAAATTTTATATTACTATGTTTCCATCATATTATGAAAATGGTTTAATTATACCATTAGAAATATTTTTTTATAATTACATTTTTAGAAAAACAAGTATTGAGATATAAATTCTACAATATCTCTCTTTATATTCACCCATTAGAAGTTTTGTTTTAGATATCTATGCATTATATTATATAATATATTAGTATAGAGGGTGAAGATATTTGAATCATCTAGAATTTCTATAATAATTTATTATTTATTTATTACAAATATCAATGATATAATAAATAAAACTCCATATATATCTATGTCAAACAAGAGAATATTAGATTCAATTTTATATTAGTCATCCTCATTATTTTTTGACTCCTCCATCCACTAAAGAATTTATAGTTATGAGGTTATTCGGTAAAATTTGGATAAAAATACTTTAATGATTCCCATTTCTATCCTTTTCATATCCAACATTACTGGATCTATTTCAATCATCATCATGGAATGGGTATCAGGATCCTCTTTACTCATAAAAATAGGCAAATTATTTACCCTTATAGGATGGTAATAGTCCAAATCATCATAATACATTATCAATTATAACAGCCTTCATTGGTACATATTGAGTTTTATTTGTGAATATATACTTGAAGATATTTTTATATTTATATATTTCATGCATGTCCCTATAGAGATAATGTAACTAAAAAATCTATTTTAAGATCACTAGATCCAATTACAGAGTATGCATTGGGTTGTTCTTCACATTTATCACTAATTGGTGGGGGGAATAAGTTATCCATATTATTTCAAGAATGAATACACATGCTATTCATTTCTTGGAATCATTTTTGTTGATCAAAAATCATTCCACACTTGTTTAAATCTTGAGAAAAGCTTCATTGATTTCATTCTTCTTTAACTCTTTAATAATTCCTTCATATTAATCTATACAGATCAATTGTACCATATTTTATGTTATCTTGACTCATGGGCATGACAATAATGAGAAGTTTCTCACAAATTGATTATATCACATTCTTAATCAATGAAAACTAAAAAGTCCTTCACATATTTTTGTTATAATGATCATCTAATTTCGTTTATTTTTGAAGGATCGATATATATTATATATTTAGAGAATCAATTAATATGGAATTAAACTTCCTATATCTACTATTGACATTTTATTAATTTTTAATTTAATATAACTTTTTATAATGTCCTATATATGAAAATAAAAATATCCTTATATTCCTCCTTTCATTTTAAGTAGATTAGATTATACTATATTAATACAACCAAAATCATATAATGGTAATCAATAAGGAAACATTTCATTAGGTCAATGTTGGTTGATATAATATTAGTGTTTCCCGATGATGTAAATATAAACTCATACATAATGAACAGTTTATAAAAATTAATCTTGTGGATATCTTCTTTCATAATTACATTATAAAATCAAAATAATATATTCACATTAAGTATGTATTTGGAACCACATTACTGATTGAGTAAGTAATCAATATAAGGAAAATGAAAATTTTCAATTATAAATATCATTTTAATCCCATTATAATCAATGTGGATGAGCATTAACTCATCCTTATTCCTGAATAAGAGGACCGAAACATTCCATGGTGATTGAGGTGGGTGTATAAACTCTTTATCTAGATTATACAGTAGTTTATCCTCTTCCATTGATGTTCAATCTCAAGAAAAATCAGTATTGACTATGGATATTAAATAAAAAATAGATATGGTCTTGATTAATGACATAACCTATTGGCTTGAAGGACGAATATAAAATTACATGATAAACACATCAGTATATTCCCATAGCATGGTCATGTGATCATGGATGATATTTTAATTAGTCTCAATCACTTGAGAATATATTCTTTCTCATAAATAATAAATATAATTTCATGATTCATTATTAATAAATGATATTCATCGTCATCCTTGAACTTTTATATAACTATATGGTGATTATTTGTATGGTTATTCCATTCCTAATCATGTATATTTATGATTTCTCTATAAATTGAAGGATAATATATACCCACTATAGTGTAAAAGTCTTTAATATGGTGTATCACAAGGTTCAATTAGGAATTCAGCCTACAAATATTGGTAGGGGGAAGTTATATACTTGGTATGTAATAATTACCCCTATCATGGTCTTCACAATTATCTCCACATCACTGATATATTGTGGTTTTTGAATACTTTTTAAAATATTCAATAAGATTAAATTATGAATAGATATATAATCAAAAAATACTTTCTCTATTAATAATTAATTATTATAGTTTATGTCGCAATAACAATTTTAGGATCCATATCACAAAATGTGATGACAATATAATAACCTTACACTCAAGAACATAATGGTTTTTTACATATGTTTGGATAAATAAACCTTATCTTAATCAATCGATTCACCTATTAACAATATTCCATATAATTGAGACATTAAACATCATGATGATGGTAGAATAAATCATTCATTTCTTCGATCACATCGAAATGTTTACCTCATTGAAATAAGTAATCTAGGATCCCATCATTTTCAATCCTAAATAATTTCATTTTACATTTATGGAAATTTTTATGACAATTATTCACACACTTTTGAAATGTTACTTATTGGACTTTATTTTCACATGATATTTCTATATAGAACTTCCAAAACTAAAATATATCCTCTTAATCGTATATATTAACCCATGAGTTCTATTAGATTCCCGAATATCAAAATCATCAATGAGCTAACATTATAGAATTTCCTGAAAACAGTCAATGTTTCTATTTGAAACATATTTTTCTAGACACGAATTTAGCCCACCTATTTTTATATGGAAAAATTCTTTTGTGGTCAATCACATTATCACAGTAATATTGTGTGATGTTGACCTCATATTCACCTATGGATTCATCATCATTCTACATAGGGATATAAAAATTCATCTCTATTATATCTTAGATATTTTGAGGAAAATATTTATCTAATTTTTTTTGAATGAATTTCTATCTTTCAGATTGATCACAACCTTGGACATTATTTACCAACATCCACTGTTGATTAGATTTTCCCTCAACATGATCAACAACCAATAAGAAGTTCACTTACTATACATATTTAAGGATGGATATGATCATTTCAATAGAGTTTATCCATTATTAAAAGATTAATGGATTTGAATATCCATATAAAATTATGGGTCATTGACACATAATGCTCTCAATTTATAATTTCTCCTATATAGTACATGTGGGTTTTATTCCATATTATATTTATTTTTTATATGATGAGTTTATTGAGTATTTTTTATCATGATTTACTCAACTATATCTCCAGTTTTATTGGGAATCTCATTTTGCAATTTTCCATAACATTGGTTGTAGGCAAGGTCCTCCTATTTCTTGCCATTGATTAAAATAAACATCAAGTTAGGGATCAGAAATTCAGATGCACTGATCATATAAATTGGAAAATTTTAATATTCCATGGATTAATCATAAAAAACCTATATTTTTTAATATAATAAATTCTAGGTGTCAGCATAAGTTCTATATGGTTTATTTCCTAACATAAAATTTTATTGTAATATTTTTCCCTTCATAATGTTTAATAAGGGGTTTAGGTAATTACCATATACTAGTAACAATTAGTATCTAACTAAATTTAATACAAGGATTATATTTTATTCAATAGGTGACAATCAAGCCAAATCACAATACTTCATTTTTAGGTTTATTTTTTAAATGTGAAATAGTGCTAGATCCACATCCACATGTAGTATCTGGAGAAGCATTTTTTTCTTAGAAAAAACTACATACATCACAACAATTTATGACTATTTTAATATTTTTTTGTACCTAAAGATTTAATTAATGTCTTCTGATACAAAACCCTAAAAATAATTAGACCTCTATCTGATACCAACAACAAAAAATACATATCTTTAAAACACATTAATCAATTATTTATTTCAAAAACATTAAAATAAATCAATCTTGAATAATATATTTAAATTTTATCTTTTGAAAATCAGATATATAATATACTAAATTAAAACATGGATACATAAAATTAATTAAAACAATAAAAAGTTTCATAAATGTCCATCGCTCTCTTAATGAATCATGGGATAACCTACATATGAACAAAATAAAGGGGTGATCTACAATGTAAATAGAAGGGAATAATAAAATAATAACATGATGATTGTAATATATGTTTGTCATGAATTTTTTTCAATTGATATAAAATATATTAGTATCATCAATACGAACCGAAAAGAATGATATAAGATAACTATTTTGAGGAAACATATTAATGTGTAAATGACATAAAAAATGCCATAATAAAACTAATTTAAGGTTAAATGAAAATAAATCCGAGAATTTTGTTCTTTGGATAACCTCCCAATTAACATATATAAAATACCATGAGATAAAAATATCTTTTACTTCACTAAATGGTGATAAAAATTTGATCCCACCTGTTAAATTCATTTCGTATGCATACATTATTTTCTAACATGGATCATTAAACTAGAAGAAATTTCAACACATTTATTCTCCAAATTAAATCATGTGGATAAATAAAATAATTGAACTAATAAATTAATAATATTTAAATCTAGGTGAATATCATTGAGTGAAAATAGTCACGGGTAATCACTACACAAATTTATACAATAACAATCAAAGGATAACACTGGTAGTTCACTATTGTAATAACTATTCATGGAGCCATTTAATGAGTGTGAAAGGTGGTATATAATTATATAAGAATAATAATGATAAAAAATGGATGTGTAAAAATTCATTAAAACATGATCAATGTATAATTACATGATATAATACATATAATATTCTAAAAAAATTACAAGGTTAGAATCATTTAATCTATAGAGGGAACAACTAAATGTTTTAGAGGATATTATCAAGAGAAATGAATCACATTGTGAAGCGTTTGGAGAGATATATCTAGTTGTAATTTCTTCTATATTGGTTCTGATGGATGAAGAGTGTGATGATGGGTTGATATTTATTTAAAAAGAGAGGGGATTTGTTTTTATCAATTTTAAAATGTATGCCTTGGATTCTATATGATAAAATTTTAAAAAACAACCAATATTCCTTTGGGTATTTCCCAAAATTTCTACAAAATTGTATTGAACATAAATTTTATATGTGGAAAATAACTGAATATGTCAATGTAATTACTTTCTTGATGTATAAGAGAGTCTTGTTCTATAATAACTTTTTAGGACCATAAAATATAACATATGTTTTGTAATTTTAATTAAATTATTATTTATATAATAAAAGAAAATAAAAATTCAATTTAAAAGAAATAAATATTTCTTTATTTATTCCTTTTATATGAAATATTAAAACTATTTTGATAAATTATATTGTCAAAATATTAACCTTATTTTTAAATCATATTTTTTAATCCAATGACTAAACTCTTAAAAACGTTCAAAAAAATTCACCATTGGATTATTTCAAAACTATTATTTAAAAATTAATATTTAGTTTTCATAAATTATTCCATAAAAATGATTTTTTTTCTATTACATAAATTTTTATATTTAATGAAATATAATAGTTTTTAGGTTATTAACCTATTTTTAACCCATGAAAAAATTACATTGCACTTCCTTTAGTAATATGATTATTTATAATTAAATAACTATTTTATAGTAATAATATATATATATATTGCGTCAAATTTATTTCAAATTATCTTGATTTTATCAATACTGTTTCTTAATTTATATTATATATTTCCAAAATGTACAATTATTTTCATATCAAATTATACTTTTTATCAAACTCGTTATAGAATAATTTATTATGTAATATTAAAAATGGATAAATAAAATATTTATATTTTTAAAATGAATAATATAAAAACACATATTATAAGGTTCTAGATACTTAATCCCTTAGTATATCCTCGTACACAATTAGGGTATAGTGAGTGAGGTTGTTTCCTTATTTAGGAGGTTCACTGAACATGGTTCGGGTCATGATCTCAATAGGATTGAAATTATCCCATGAATGGTTTTTATCGAGCTTTATTTGTTGGATCTCAACATATTTCTGTTCAAGGGAGAAACAATGATGCCATATCCCCTAGAATATGGGATAAATCATCTTCATATAGTATTATAATACTAGTTATGACCAACACATCTATTGTCTATGTCAAGTGGAAATTATCATATCTATTAATATATAATTATCATAACATCCAATATAAAATAACATTATTATGAATGATTAAGATTAATAATGGTCTATCGAATCCAAAAAACTATAACTGTATAAAATAAAAATATCAGTATAATTTTATTCTATTAAAATATGGAATTTACTCGATAAAAAAGAGAAATTAAATTATAAAAGTTCAGGTCAATAAAAATTATGTGAAACTTGTATATAATGGATTTTCAACATCACTATAAATTTTCTCAACTTTTTATACATCTCTAGTTTTCTAAACATTAATGTTATAAATCATTTCATAAATTTGATCAGACTTATCATTTGAAAAATCATATCCACAAATAGATCTTAAACTTGATCAAAATATCACCACATCAAATCTATGGAATTAAAATCTAATTAAAACACTGTAAATTTAAAATATCTTTAATTTATATCAATTTCAAATTTTATATAATTGATCATTTTTATCATAGACTGAAAATAGGTAATTTATTTATTTTTTTAGTGAATTCCCAAAAATTATCATCACATTCTTCATATTAATTAGATATTTTTATTGAATTAATCAAAAAAAGACTTCATATTATTTATAAATAATTTCATCAATTGAATATATGTAATTACAGTGTGAAATATAATTTTAACATTAATATTTAAAAAATTTAAAAAAATTATACAATAAATTAAATATAATTAATTTTAAAAAAAATGAACATTGAACATATAGCATTATTATCCATTTATAAAACTATAATGGAATATAATAATTATCATTGATATGAAATGTGAGTCCATAAATAAAAAACAAATACTCCATGTTTTTTATATAATTTTACAATTATATATTTATTTCATTCAATGAAAACACGTAAATATCATTATGTCAAGGTATAAATATTTAAGAGTTAAAAATTAGTACAATGAAAACATGGTAATGAATATAAATATTTTACCATGATTATACTAATATTAATATGAAAGGGAGAACACAAAAAATAACTCACTAGAAAGAAATAAAATTCTATTTCAGATAAAATTTATATGAAAATTCATTCAATTAAATTTTATATTATTATAATAATTCAAATATTTTCAAATGTATTATATTTTATAATCAAATTAATAATAAAAATGTTTCTATTTATAAATTTAGTGGTTTTCAATACATTTCAAATAAACAAAATCAGGATATTAAATACAATATTCAACATGGGTTATGACATATTTATCCTGAGTTGGTTTAAAATATAATGTGCTAAAACAAAATTATCTCCCTATTAGAAATATGATCTTGTAATAATTATTGCGTTAGTGAAATGATTAAATAGATGTTTTAGTGGTTTTCTTATCACAATATTAATGTAAAATCAACATTATTATCTAAATAAATATTATCAATACACCAAATTCCAACATCTTAATCAATCATACCATTAAAATAGTCATTTAAAATTTTGTAAAAGAACGTCTAATAGACAACGATTAATTACTAAATTAACAATATTTTAAATAGAATATCATTAAATAATAATTTGATCAAACCACAGTCTTAAAAATAGAAATAATGGTTTTAAATAAATAAGAGATACATGAATAATAAGAACTGAAAATATAAGCCATGAATACATATCAACGTTATTTAGTGATAGTGATCATTCATGAAAACCAAAATACAAAGACAATGTTAATCAACATAAGAATAAATATTCTTAATGGAAAAATTGAATAATTAATAAAAGTAACAAATAAAAATTGAAGATAAGTGGAGGATTAGTGAATTATAAATACGACAAAGATACAAATAAATACATGTTTATATAAAATTATTTCTACTTCAATGACTTAAAACGTTGCACTAATTATGGTTAGGATGATGTAGAATAATAAAAATAATAATAAATTATTGTTTGAGTGGAAAATGATGGACCGGTGTGGTGTAATTTAGTGCGTGACTCATAATATTATTCATTTAAAAAGTCTTATAATTTAGTTCTTTTCAATGATGATTTTTTTAACTAGTTTATTACATTGATTTTTAAAAACTAACATTAATATTTTTTAAATGGTTAAATTTTTCATTAGATGGAAAAACCATATATGTCACATTTTTTATTATATAATCTATGTGAGGTAGATAAATGACAATTATCCTTTCTTTGGGACATCTAATTAAATGATTTAAAAATTAAAACATTAAATTATTTTAAATGTATGTTAAAACCTTGTAATAGAATACTATTTTTATATTAGTGTACAAACATACACATGTATGGTCATGGTTTTAGGAGACAGTTGGTGGTTGTTTTTTTGGAAATCAAATTCCAATGTCCGAGAGAGTTGTTGTCACAAATTTGGATATATTAATGTTTGTACTCTGAGTCTTAGGATCGTGATCTAGGTAAATTATGATGGTATGAATGAGTTAGATAAGGAACATCTCAGTGGTTAATATAGGGCATGATATTAGTTTTGTATGGTCGAGGATCTCACTGGGGAATTTCATAAGGGGTCGGGTATGGGCTCTAGTGGGCTTGTTTGGATAGTCATATAATTCACTAACAACTGAGGATATTGTAATATGGTTAGTGACGATGTGTTATTAGTTAGAGTAGTTCATTATTGAATGGTCCACCTAGAGGTGGTTTGACATGTGTTCTCATATTGATTTGGGGAACTATGTTATGTACCACCCAAGGTGAATTATTATGAATACAATATTTTTCTCATTAGTTTTATATTGAGACTATTAGGGAAATTAAAATGTATTTGAGGGTTTATTTTATTTTTAATACTCATTGGTTTCATTGAATGTTGAGGCAATGATCGTGTGTTGGTTTTTATCTAAACATTCATTTTAACTCACATGTGGGGAGTATATTGACACTGATTTTTTGTTATATAAAAATACCTCATTTTTAATAATAAATTATAACACAGATACAAATCCAAGATATAATTGACTAGTTTCTTGAAAAAATTATCATCACATATAAATAGTACATAATAATACAAAAAAAACATTCATTAATGACATTTCATTATCCTTAAAAACTAACATTATTCATAGTACATGTAATCACCATAGATACACATGAAAAAAATGTGTTACCTAAAATCCAGCTTGGAGGATGAATAAGTGATACTATTAAATGTAAAATGGGATAAATTAATTATAATATCAAAATTCATAAGATCATGATCAATATCATGATTAAAACATATTACAATGGCATCGAATGTTTAAATGCATAAAAATGAAACCACATGTCATAGTGGTTAAATAATACACATAGTTGTGAACAAAGATAGAATCATATACACACAGAGAATACATGCATAATCATGACTTCATCATTTAGAAAAATTAAAACATCCTTTTTACACATAATATAAATTAGTTCAAGGATTACACCATAATACCTAATTCATTGGATGTGTATATTATTTTCATACCTCCCATAGAATCATAATATTTACATAACCATGCATGAAACATAGAACATATTACAACCATACTCATAAATTTTCCCATAGAAGAGAATGGTTTTCAAAGATATTTCATCAATAAATATTTCAAAAATAATAATTGGGTTCAAAAAGTAAAAATGAAAAAAATTATAGTTATAATAAACTTCATTCTTAAGATAAGAAGAAAAAAATCAGGAGGTTTCAGAGTTGTTTTTCAAAAAAAAGTGTTCTTCTGGAAAATATATTATTTTTCATTAAATCATGTAGGAAACTTATATATCCCAAAATATAAAAGTTAAACATAGTTATATGATATTTATGTAACATTATATAAGTATTCCTTATAAATACATCATGAAATAATGACAACCCAGTAAAAATTATTTGGGTTTGCCAATCCTGTTACCTTAATACCCACTTTGTTTCATCACATCTGAACCTCTAGAATGATAAATGAGGATTCCTTAATACAATGATCCAGATGTGAAATATTTTAATTTTTTTACACTATTTAAAAATTAAATACATTATATAATATTACTTAAATTTATTTTTTCATATGGTAGTCATTTTGTTGTAATCTTTTAGTTACAAATTTATTATTTCATCTCAATTTTTTATTTGGATCAATTTAATTTATACATTAGTGTAATTAATTCTTTTATATTGTAATCCAAGTAATTAAAAGTGAATATATTATATATAGTTTATAATATTCATTCTTGGTGAAGGATAAATGTGTTTACATTAAAATATCTATGTTGGTGGTTAACAGACTTTTGATGGGGTATTATGGGTACAATGGGAAAATGAATTCGTAAATTTATATATATCAAAATTATGATTCTTATAGTTGGTTAAAATCATTAATATAATAGTAATAAATTAAATAATTAGTCTTATATTATTTTTTTGTGAATGAGTTGGCAGAAAACTAAATATATGATGAAGAATAAATAAAAATAAGAAGAGATGATCAAAATGTACTTAATCCATGGAGTAGACTCACATGTACCCCAAATATAAATCCCTTATTGTTCTGAGATTTTCTAAAAAATAATTTTTATTGGTATTATAATGGTATTGAGATCATGGATTTGGGTAGATTGTTACCTTTGGTAATATAGGTATGATTGGTTTTTCTTGTAAAGGTAGATGGTTATTTATTCTTGATGGGAGGGGTACATTTAGAATAAAATATTTGATAAAATATTGTATCAATGATAAAACATGAAGTTGTAAAATTTTGACAATATAAATCATATATAAATTTAATATAATTTCTTTAGTACTTTAAATCCTACTTTTAATGTGAATTAATTAATTCAATAAAAGTGAATGTGGAAGAACAGAGAAATAGTTATTTTAAGGAATAACATATGATTTTAGGTTTAGAAATGTTCCTTTTTATGATTGGAAATAATGATTATTTCATTTTATTTAATCATTTAAGATATAATCCATATAATGGCCACAAATGATGTTCTATAATAAATTATGTCATTATTACATCATTAATGATGTAATTTAAGATACAGTCATTATGTGAAAAACAATATTTGTACTATTGACCTAAATATTGATGTATTTTAAAAAATTTCCAAAAAATAACCCATGTTAAATTTATAAATGATGATTTCAAAATGATTTTTTTAAATTATATTTTCAATAAAATTTAATTTAAATTTTTATATAAAAATTATGATTTTTACTATATATAATAAAATTATTTTACTAAAAATGTGTGTATATTTTCATTGAGTTTTTTTAAGAGGTTATTTGTTTTTATTGGAACTATAATGTTTATGTTTTCATAAATTAATGACGATAAATAATATGTATATTAAATTTATTGTTTTGTGATAATATTATTAATCAAATATTCATATAAATACTCCAAATAGTTACATACTATTTCTAATGGAAGGGTTATTACTCCAATTGTAAAAATTTTGTTCGTACAATCAATTTACCTCCTATAAATTAAACATCATTAATTCAATAAAGATTTAACCAAATTATTATAATGTTTCTATATTTTCATTTTCTAGAATGTTGACCGATTTAATAATATTTTTCATATTTTCTATGGTATTGGCAATTCTGTAAATGATTCTATTATATTGGGGTGATCCATATTTTCCCATTTGAGATTTTTGATTTTATATTCCTTTCTATGTTTTAATGTTTCTAATTTTAATTAGTTTGATTGATGATTAGTGTAACATTATTTTCTAACAATATTTTGTTGGATTTAAAATATTTTATAATTCTATATTATTATATATTATAATACCAAAAACATTTATTTAGCAAACAGACAAATCTAATAAGCATTGGGTTATCATATTTCACCCCTTTAGAAATTAAATCTTGGTAATTTAAACTGATATTATATATTGAGATTAAATGAGGGAAATTTTTTCATTATTTCTTAAGGTTCCCATTCCCCCTATATATAATTATGGTTTCACGATAACACATAGAAAAGTTGATTTTTCTTTTTTCCTCATACATTATCTATTATTTATAATATGTACCATGGTTTACTCATACATGATAGGTAATTATCTAGTTGAACATCCTAAAGATTCAGTACATGTCAATGGTCTTATAAGTACTTCCTTAAGAGAGATATGTGGAATAAATCATAAACATGATCTATATTTGGTGAAAATGATAGAGGATATTCTATTTTTCTATCTGATCATGGACCTAAATTGGTACAATATACCATGGTCTACGATTTCCTTTATTTCCAAACCACATGAAACTTTTACAACATGTTATTCAAAGTGAAACTTTTTCTCCAACAATAATCTAAAATTACATTCGATGGATGTCGACATAGCTATTTTTTCGACATTAATATGCTTTATCTGTTTATTGAATGACGTTATTCTTCTCTTTCATCTCTTTCTCATGATTTGGTCTATATTGATTTATTTCTCGGATTTCAAAGCAACATGTTGGAGTTCTACATTTCCTTCCATACAGACCATCTTATAGAGAAATTTGAATACATTATTATAAGGTATTATTATATGAGAACTCAACTAATAGAACATGTTGACACCATCAACCATTAAATTTCATTTACCATGATCCTATAATTTTCTCAACAGTCTGAAGAGACCATTCAGATTGTAAATCTGTTTGGGTATTACAAGCCATGTTGAAACTAAATTCAGTAATCAAATCATGTCTAAGTAATATACAAAATTTAGATGATAACCATGGATCAAGATTAGAGATAATTGAAATTGGAACCCCTTATAGCCTCACCACTTTTATCATATATATCATTCAATGATTTCTTAGTGAGAAATCTTCCGGATTGGTTATAAAGTGGGTAGTAATTGTGAGTCGATATATAAAAACCCATATCAGATCCAACCTTTTGATATCTTTGGGACTCCAGTAGCTGGGTCCATAGTGACATTCTACCATGTACAAATTGTTATAAAAAATGTTTTAATAATCCCATTTGATATCTTTCTCTCTTCACAAACATGATGACACAATTGAAAAAATGAAATATTATCTATCATATCAATTTTTAGTTTTCTCTCCATAAGTACTCTTGATAATCACATTAAATAATGGTAATTATAGGATGTATAAATAAATGAGTGCTACATTAATTATCCAATATTTACTCCTTTATATCATGTCATTAATGGACAAAAAACCCTATTTCAAACCAAATCACATCATCATCATTAATGCGGAACTCATGTATATTGCCCTTCTTTATTTATATCAAATTTTTCTATGGATCCAAATGATCCCTCCATGACTCTTTGATCACCTATTGGATAGATGGTTTAAAAAGCATTTGAGAAATGATGGATTTATTCCCGTCAATTATAATTTCAAAATACATCATTTTTATATCAATAATATTAAGGTATTTCTCAAATCCCAAAAAAAATTGTGTAATAGTTTCATTTTACAAAGAGAATCATTTACCACATTATTATTTACCTTATTCTAGTAAAAATAGAAATAATTTTATGTGATTCGATCAAGAAATATTCTCTGGAACATGTTGATCTCCTAATATATGAAAAAATACTTTTAGAATCTTATGATGGTTATATATTTTACACTTCTCACAATAGAGATAGTGCCACCAAATATTCGAAGAAATGATTATAAATGATAATGCTAGATCATGTATTAGGTAGTGCTAGACCATGGTCATTCACTATAATATATATTAAGATATCACTTTATAATTATACATGAGTAAACACCCAAATACTATCATTAAATAATTTATTTATTTCAAAAAATATTCATGAATTATTGGTTATATGTGTAATAGCACATGGATTATCTGATTTATGTGATAATTAATTATTTCTCCAAATTATTCCTTCCAAATAAAGTTTACAGTTTTTGAGTTAAAATTTATTATTGGATATAAATTCATGGAAAACATCACACAAAGTGGGGGTATTACCTACGTAATTCAAGAAAACTATGTATTTTTTTAACCCCTGTGAGACTCAGCCATTCCTTAATTGCCATTTTCATTGAATGTTCTATAAAAATTCCCTATCATGTGATCATTTTCCCCTTCAATGACACATGATACATCCAAAATTCACACATTAAAAACATAAGTTATATTATATCTTTCCTTGTTGTTGATTGTATAGTCCTTATATGCTAATTATTTTCTTCCTTAATCTAGGAGTAAATGAGAATATCATCCATAATAACAATATTTTTTTGATAGTATAATAAACCTCTATTCATAAAATATATAAATAGTTTAGGGGTATTAGTTTGTATGAAGGGTATATATATGAAATCATAGTGCCCATACCATGTATAAATAGTAGACTTACGAAAATATTCCTTCATCACCATTAGTTGATGATATCTAGATTAAAGATCCTACATTGAGATTTTACGAGGTCCTAAATGTTGATCTGAAAAGTCATTAAACTATGGAAGAGGGTTTTTATATTTATGATAATATTATTGAGATCTCAATAATCGACACATAGTCACATTTATCGAACATTTTTATTTAGAAATGGTGATGGTGAACCCCAAGGAAATACACTCGCGTGTATAAACACATTCCCCATATGATCTTTTTGCCACTTATTTAACTCCTACAGTAAGATCATTATCATCTTATATGGGAATTTAGATATAGGTTTGGCATGAGGTATAATTTCTACTGAGAACGTGACATCATGATCTGGGTGATGTTCTGGTAACTCTTTAAGAAATTCATTTGTGTATTCCTTAGCATTTGGAATTTCTTACAGGATGATACCATCTTTGAACTCAACCATTTGGACAAGTTATTATTATTTTTTGAATATTAACACCCATAATATTTTTGTATTTTGCAACGTATATTCATGATATTATTTGAATATTTAATGAATCTTTTGATGGTTCATAATAAGAAATGAAATTTAAATTTTTTTTATAGTTAATATGTTCTCTCTATAATTTGAGACAATCTATTCTTGATATAGAATCAAATTCCACCATGTGAATTACTATGAGATTTGAAAAAATTAAATTCCCAGAGATTTATATGAGATAATACACTAACATTTGGTTTTCAACTAGTAGAAAAATTTGTGTTTTTCTAGATTTCTCTACTATAATGTATCTAGGCTTCGATTAAATAATTATTGAAATCATATAGTATATAAAAGAATGAATAACACAAAAATAAAATAAATGAATCCATTATTGATTTAATATGATGTGTACCCTATGTGACTAAATTTTTAGGTTCCACATCAGAATTTGATATATCATAATTTTTCCCTTTCGTACTTTTATTTGTTTTTTTCTTAAGAAAGATACCTTAATGTGTCCATGGTTTAGCACAATGGATTTCGCAGTACCCTTTCTCCAAACATTTGAATCATGAATCAATGTAGGGGGAATTATGAAGATCCATCCTTTACAGGATCATGTTGGCCATTTTCTTCATAAACATTTCACATTCATGATATTGGTGTCCTTCAATACTACATTGTACAAAAAATATCCCCTAACAAAATTCTCGTGATCCTTCTTCCAACATTTTGTACATGTGGGTAATTGTATCATATGTTCTCCATTTTTTCCTTTGACCCACAACCACGAAACAAAATTAATCTCTTCTCATATCTATAACCATGAGACAATTCTATGAACTCTATATTCATTATGAGGAACATAAAAATACTTCATCCTATCTAAAAAGATTTTATATAACAAGATCTATTAGAAATAGTAATTTTTACCACTAAAGAAACAATCAATTTTACTAAAATTGTTCATTGAAAATTTGAGGTTTATCTTTCAAATCTGGTGATGTTTTTATCATAATACATGATAGATCCACATTTATATTTCATCATATCAAAGAATTTTATCTCCATAATTTTTCAAATTGTTAATGAAAATTACTAAATAAGAAATATTTTCATAATGTATTCCTTCTACCTCACTTAAATTTATTCCTTTAGTATTGTTTTCATTAACAACAACAGCCATTTATTAGCTTGTCTATATGAATGACAGTCCACCGGAGTATCATTAATATTCTATATAAAATAAATCACATAAGATATATTCTCTATTGAGTTAACCAACTATTCAATGAAAATTGTATCAAAGATTCCACCGACCGTTAATAGTATTTTCTTCATAAAAGAATCAATGAAATGTTTCCCCAAATTGGGTTAGAATAGACATTACATGTGTTTCTGGTTATTGTTTATAGCCTGTGACATGTGAGTAAGAATCCCCAAAATATTTTGAAATCAATATCCCATGTAATTACTGAAGACATTTATAAAATTGGTGTGGTGTCCCAAAAATGGGTTATTAGCTGGGTTTCTCCTAATTCCCACCATTTTATTAAATGTAAATTGTATTAATAGAACATATGTCAATATATAAGGAATAATATATACTTTTATCTAATTGAATCCCGTGGAATATATTAGGGGTTCAAATGGTTTATCCATAATAAAAATATTTTACTATGATTTTTAACTATTAATATACTAATAATTATGGTTATCACTCTTGTTTTCTAATCACAATTCCAAGATTATCTAAAATTTTGTCTTATTCCGACTCTAAGGTCCTTGATTTTTTAAGTTGAATATTACTCATTTTTTATGTTATGAATCATAATATAATCCTAAATGGGTGAAATAGTTTAGTTTCAAGGGAATATTAGGCTCACACACAACTCATACAAAACAAAACATAAACATTTAATTAAATCCTTCATATTTACCCTGGAATTCCCATTTTCGTATTAGTATATGTAATCAATTGAGGATAACCATAAAATAAATCATTGACCTAAAGACCCAAATTGAGGATGAGTAATTGAAATGAATCTATATATCATGGATAAGAATAATCAAATTATAATAATATTATTTTCATTAATAATGTAATGATGTAAACATTTGATAATGACATGGAATATTGTAATGAATAAAAAATAAACATCATGTCATAGTGTTTAAATACCAAACATAAATTTTAACAAATATGGAATCATGTTCACAAATAGAATATATTCATAATCAAAACATCATTATATTGAAACAAACTAGAATCATGTTTATGAATATCAAGGAAGGCGCAGGGCTAGGTCGAGAGCCTAGTCCCATAGAAATATATTATTAAAAAAGGAGAGAATGTACAGAGTACAGAAGGGAAAAATAAAGGAAAACAGCATACCTCCCAACATAATATATCAGAATGCATCAACGATGTCACCACTACCACCTTCTGAGGATTCATCCGAATTCGCCGACTCCCATTCATAATGCAGAGCGTATTGACTTTAAATTTTTATATATTTCTCACTGCAACGTAACTGCATTGGGGACATGAGTTAAACGGCCTTTATTCATCCTCTCATTTGAACTGTGTCTATCACTTTTCAATTTTTGGTAGAAGACCTAGTGGATATGGTCATCAGCATGTTATAGTAATCTTCTCTGGGTTTCATCTTTGGTGGAGCGGTGGAAGATCCATAACTTTCATTCCTCTTCACCCCATTCCTGAGAATATCACTATATTATTCCTTAATATGACCCATTTTACAACAACCTTGTTTCTCCTTCCCCTCATACACCATTTGAGAGCTCTCATGCACCAAGGAGACTATACCCTGGGATGGTTCATTGTTACCAACTATAGGTGTCAAACATATATAATACTCCCCATTGTTCTAATTCATTCCACATGCCTCTAGTAATTCATTCCTATCTAAGGATATCTCCATGACATCGCACTACTCCAAAGTAGAATTCTCATTTAGCACTTCTTCATAAAAGTTTACAACTTTTGTTTTAGAAACCTCTTTCACCAGATTCATAAGTTCATGCTTCTGTGGCCCACCACATCCCCCTTTTGGTTCATCCTATATCAGAACAGTTGTGTCCTCATGATTATGAATAATACATATATGATCATGGGATACATAAAATTACCAAATTAGTTCTATTTTTATGTAATTCATGTCCCCCCATTATAGAAAAACAATTACATAATCATGCAATATATATAGAACTTATTACAACAATAAACATGAATTAACACATGAAATGGAATGTGTCTCTTTAAAACTTAATCATGAATGATTTCATGAATAATCATTGGATTTGAAAAAAAAAAATTTACGAAATAAATCTATATATGAACAATCATTATTGAGAAAAGAAAAACAACACATGGTTTGTCAATGATGTGTTTTGAAAAGTTGATCTATTTATAAAAATATAATTTATTTTAAAACCCATATATTGGAAAAATATATATCTCTGAAAATAAAAATGAATAATAATGATATGATACATTATGAACAATAATGGATTATTAATACTAATTATTTCATGAAAGATGGATTACCAAATTTAAAATAGATCTGTTCAAGAATCCACTTACCTTTATTCCTTCTTTATTTCATGTCATTTGTGCCTAATGAATATAATATTTAGATTTACAAAAAATGTTCTCAAAGTGAATTATTATAATTTTTTACGCTGTTTTTCATTTTCCATAATATTATTATATTTCATAATTTCCTTTTTTTTATTGGGATTCCATTTGTATTTCGGGTTTTAATTAAACGTTTTTTATCTTCCCTCAAATTGGTTACATTGTTGAAAATAATTTATATATTTGAATAATTAATTCATGATTTCAAAACTAAATATATTTAAATTTTTATATAATATATATATATTATAATATCATTCAATGATTATGGTTATAATATTTGACATGGAAATGTCTCTATAGGTGGTAAACCGACCGTTGATGGGATATTTTCAAGATATCAGAAAATATATTTTAGATATTTATATAAAATGTAATTATGATAAATATAGTCAGTTAAGACCATTAATATAATGTTAACCTACTACAAAAATTGTTTTATATGAATGGGTTCTCACAGGGTAAGTGAATATTATAATAATAAGATTTTGAAATGAAATGTAGAAGATATGGTCAACTCTTTTTAATTTTTTATATAGCTTCTCTTGTACACCACAAAAAATACCACAATGTTTGGCGTCGGTTAACACTAAAATGAACCTATGAACTATAAAATGATTTATAGGGATGATTTTTTATAGAATTATATTTAGGAAGAGTGGTATGATGGATTTTATAATGGGAGGGAGAAGGGTATTTTAAACTTGAGTAGGGGAATATTTTTAGAATAAAATATTGAATAATGTATTATATCAAAGAAAAAATATATATTTCTGAAATTTTTAAAATTTAAATATAATATAATGGGTTTATGAATTTAAATACCCATTATAAATTTAACCCATTAGTTTATTAAAAATTAATGTTGATAAAAAAATTTATATTTTAAGGAATCTTATTTGACATTAGATTTTCGAAAGTTCATTTTTAGGTTCTGAAATTATGTTTCTTGAATTTTAAATACTCATTTTGGAAATATAATATATAATTTCTGAAACTCGTTTCATAGAAGGTATTTATCATTTTTACATCATGAATGATGTAATTTAATATACAACAATTACATTAAAAAATACATCTAAAATATTAACTGGATGATTGATGTATTTCATTAAATTACCCAAACAATAACCCTTCATCAATTTAGTAGTTCTAAATTCATGAATTTATATTTATTTTATTAAAATAAATTATAAAAAAATATTAATTTTAAATTCAAATATAGAAATTATTATTTTTATAAAATACATAATAATGTAATTTATTAAAAATTTATTATGTTTTCCTTGAGTTTATTAAATAAGATTACATTATTTTAATTATAATATTTATATATACATAAATTAATAATGATAAAATTTATTTATATAAAAAAAAATTAGATAAAATATTTCTATCTATACTATCAGGATATTATTTCCTATGGTTAGGTTTCTATTCCAATAGTAACATTACTATTCCAACTGTTACTTTAGCTTTTATATATACTAGTTAATTAATTATATCTATAGTAAACTCAATTAATCCCAAGGATCTATATTTACTATTTATATAATGCTAATTGATTTTCTTATATATTGAAACATTTTATAAAGTGTTGGGGGTTTTGGTGAAAATTATAGTAGATTGGTGAAATCTATGTTTTCCCATTTTAGCTATTCTATTTTATATCCCATTCATATTGAATTTTTTTTTGTTTAATTCAATTCAATGGTGATTAATTTAATAATATTTTCTAATTATGTTTTTTTCTTTGTTTATATTAGTATGTGTATAATATTATATGTTATAGTACAATATATATTTATTCATGAAAATAATATTAAAAATAAGTGATAGGTAGTTAAATTTATTTGGAATCTATATTAGAAATATAATTACATATCCAAGAGTGTTTCTTGGTATGAAATTCCATTGGATGAAGGAATTGATGCTCCGAATGGGCTTCTATATCATTCAGTATATGGTTGGGAAGATAATAAGTCAAATTAATAATTGGATGATCAATTTCACATGAAATGAGGTGGATGGGATCCAGAATATGTCTAACCGGTGTTTTAGTAACGGTTACATGAATTATCAAGGGATTTGCTTCTGTAAACCTTGATGTGGAGTTCATTCTTATGGTCCAATTATGGTATTTATGAATAGAAATTAGATATTTTAGTAGGATTGGAAAATTTTGATAAGTCATGATTTCTAATTAAATGAACACTAAGAAATATTAGTTATGAGACTTTTGTAGTGGGGGGTTTTGTAATTCCATGTTTCCATATGATAAATTGAAATCTAAGAGAAAATTTGATTTCTAATTAGTATAAGAGAAGGTATTTTAAATGAGACTCAGAATGGATTTAAAAATGTTTTGGTTCCCTAAAACATGTATTTGAGGAAGGGGAATGATATTTAAATTGTATCAAGGTTCCCCAATGGAACATCTACTAATTTATGGAGTTGTTGGGCTATAGGGAAGTTATATCCTATATCCATCTACTTGATGGTGAGCATTAATGGGAGAAAAATTCTTCCCCTATGATTTTTTAGAGGATGATTCCTCTCCTCTCACATTAATCTTTGTGTTCCATCCAAAAGGGCCTTCTTCAATTCTCCCCAAATTTTCCCATAACCTATAGATTTCTTAGATAAAATTTCTACTTTTCTATGATATTTTTTTAGCATAAAAAATCATTAACTTTTCCTTATACTTCTAAATTTATTTTCCTTACTCAAGACATGTGACTTACTGTTAATTATACCAGATCATAAGGGAATTATCCACCCATATTAAGGATTTCATGCAACCTAATAAGGGGATGTCCTTTGATTACCTATGTGATTCATAAAATTTCTTTTCTTTGAGGTATGTAACCATATTTACTTTTCATTATTTCCAAAAAAAATTTATTTAAATATATTATGTTATGGGCTAATTGGTATTTTCTTGAGGGAGGATGGGGTTACATCAACGGTTGTAGGTAATATTTTTGATTTATTTTTGGTGTGATATACACCCCATCAGTATTTTAGATGAATATTCCATGTTTCTACTAAAAAACAATTTTTTAAAAATATAATTGTTCATTATTTATTTTTTTGTAATGAATGAGGGGATCAAGTTATTAAGGAAATATTTTTTTACATCACACATGGATGAGTGAGATTAGAGTAGATAAGTTGACCTCCGGTGTTTATGGGAGGGATTAAGTGATCCATGGAAGTTATTTTTTTCATTGAATGTAATTTTTAAATCTATTAAATAATGTAGGTGGTTTCGTGTACTAGCACAATTGATTTTGGATTGCAGTTTGGTCTCATAACATTGTTTGGGATCACCAATGAGGGTGATTCCCATTAAAATATTTATTAAATGATATATTTTATTTTATGTCAAATTTTTAATTTTATATTAATTATTTTTGAAATATATAAATATATATTTGAGATCGTGTTATTCTTGGGACTTGTTGGTCCATGATGAGTAGCTTCATTCAATCAGTACTAATGGATGCGGCGTATAAGGTAGTATTCAATTTTAATTTTCTTCCATATTATAGGATCTTGTACAATCTCCAATATAATGTTTAATGGGGACTTATAGGATCATTACTAGGTGGACTATAAATAGATAATGTTGTTCCAAAATTTTCTTGGTATTTTTATATATGTTTTCAACGAGTGACCCTTTTCACATTTGAGGTGACTGGGCGTTATTGGACTATCATTATTTATACTTATATCGGGTTGGGTGAGAAGACAAACTGAGAGTGATGTGAGGATCTTGAAATGAATTATCATATCTATATTAATATTTAATACATACTGAATACTAATGTACATGGTGGGATAGATTTTCACTGTTGTTGATGTTGAGGGATGTGACGTCCTTAGTGAATCACAGGCTGACCCAAGACTAGTTAGAGACTAAAGACTCCATGTGATGTGCCTCAATTTTTAATATCCATGGGAGATAAAGTGGGTAATCCCATTGGATGTATAACACTAGGTATATGTGGTTGTAATTTGGTTGGGATGGTAATATATGGAACCAAACAAACTATAAAGAACATGAGATCAAGTGGTTCTATGAATAATGGTATTAGGCACATATGTACAACTTTCCCTTATGATGTATTCAACTTATAAATGGGTTTCTTGTGAACCATCATGGTATATGTGATATATCATGTGCAACCATGGATGTGTATATAGATACATGTGTGGTTTGGAAATGATTTTGAGTTTGTATATAGTTATAGATTCAATAGAACATAATCTAAATATAATAGTTTTCATGGATTTAGAGCTCAGATGCATGACCATTCATAGGATGGGTCTACAGAGTAGTGAGGATATATATTAGATATATTATTTATTTTGGTGATTTAATGTTTAGGATATAATTTTATTGATCCACATAATTTCAATGATATGGATTATAAATTCAATGATGATGAAGATAATATGTTTGGCCTTCAATTGAATGGATCCCTAGATACGTGAGGATGTTGTTGCAGATTCCATTGAATAGTTTTTGGGGTTTTTTATATGGATTTAGAGCCTGGATATTTAGGAATACATGGGATGGGACCATAGAGTTATAATGACATTTTTGGTATGCACAATATTTAGATATATTAGGATATTTAGAGGAACAACAATAATGATGATGAAACATACACCTTGGAATGTGTCCATGTAGGTATGGTAGATTAGATTCATAGACCTATGGATCGATGTCGTTTTGTTTTATTTATTTATATTAAATTTTATTTTCATTGTTCGAAGATGAGAATTTCATTTTTATATATCATTGTAATGATGGTAATTATGGGACTACATTGGTTGTTCTTACCAATGTTTTATACTCACACCATTCATGGATTGAATTAGAACATGGTTGAATGCTTTAATTATGACCTAAATGATTGTTGTGCATGAGGGATATATATTTTTCTAATAATATTATTCTTTTATGCATATGGTATTGTATCCTAACGAAATAATATTAATCCAATACTGATGGTTAGTAGCCTGTTCCATATGGTGAGACATGCATGTGGTAACATAATGAAGAATTATCATCTCTATTCATAGAGTGATACTATTTGGGGTGTTACATTACATCTATTTTTCAATGCTACAACATATGTTTTATCCTTATGGAAGGATTTTGGAACTTCATATCAAGAATAATGAATTGGATATTATTTATTCCATGGAAACCAATTTAAAAAAATCTAATTTCTATATGATTAAATACTAAAAATGAATTATTTTTCATAAAAATTGTAGTGAGGAAGAATGGGGAAAAAATTAAAGTACATTGACATGTCTAAGGATTACGATAATTTTTTGTAAATAATTACATTATTTTATATCCTCCCAATGACCTTGATGTAGCTAAATGTTTTAAATTAAAAAAGTATGAGTAAACATATTAAATTTGTTTATTATAATTAGGATCACTATATTAATGAATCTAATGGTCAAAAAGATTATTGTGTTTGGATAAAATCAATTTATTCATGGAATGATGTAAAATACATGGAATAATGTTGCTAGTGTTTTATTTTTAGTGGATTAGTGACAACTGCAAAGGCCGTCATTAGTTCCATACGGTTCTATGAAAAAATAAAATTTAGAAAACTTATAAAATCATAACTCAATGTGTAGTATTTCATAAGATTGAGTGTTGAACCCACAAGGAGGATCCGTATATTCATAATTAATTAGGAAATTGAAATTCAAATTGATTGTTTTTTTGTGAGAAAAGCAAAACAATTGTAGTAATGAATGGATTTTTGGATCAATTAAGGGTACATGTCAGGTTTGGTGATTTTAATGTTCGTTTTCAAGGGATTCAATTAATATGAGTTTGTTCAATTTTTATTTTCGGAATTTGGTTAGTAGTGTTCCATAGTATTGGTAACCTATCATAGTATTATGATTTAATTTTTGGAATGGGAATCTACTACATGGAAACACAGAAATAGTTTCCCTAAAACCATTTTCAAGCATTACTATCCTAGATTGCACAATTTTTATGGGAAAAGTAGGCTAATTAATTGAAGCTACCAAATACTTCTATTCAAATCACATGAAATAGTCATGGAATTGTAAAAAAGAAGAGATTATAATTGATAATTGATGTTTTAAACAATCCAAAACATGAATAAAATATAGGAAAATAATTCTTAGGATGACATGTACGTGGGTTACTGGATATATACATCCAATTGACTTTTTCACAAATTCGATGTTTCCTACAAAAAAACATAAAATATGTATAATGATTACCATGTTTGAATGATCACTAAATAAAGAACAAAATTATCAAATTAACATACTGAAAAATATATGAATAAAATAAACATATCAATAGTGATATAATACCTATAGAGTACCATTAGAAGATAATTATTAGTATTCTTGATAATTATTAAGATCTTTAGGAATACGAATGAAACTATAATTATATTACTCTAGTGTAGATATGTTAATTGGAATTATAAGATGGCATGTATTCACATATAGAACCTATAAAATTAGAGGTCTATGGTATTGAATATTTCTTTCACATAATATTGAAATACAAGCTATTATACTCTTTCTAAATAAGGACGAGCCCCAATATTATTTTTTATATATTTCAAAAGATTATATTATATTTTTTAATTTATTTGATATTTTAAAATGTTATGTCTATGAGAAGAAGGCTGATATCAATGGCACCAAGAATGAGATGATAAGTTTATAATAATTTTTTCCCCAATATTGGGATTCATTATTTTTTCTACCATTCTGTACATGATATAGTGTAAATGTTAGATTTTTACGATAATGCTTTATAATAACTCATAGAGATATATATCCCTAGGATAAAAAATATAAAAATCTATTACATTTCTAGTGGAAGGATGTATACTTGGATTGATCCAATAACTTTATAAGAAGAATAGATTTTATCTTTTTCAAGATGATATGTTATAGTTTTAGGTACTTAAAATATTCCTCCAAAACAACATGATGTCCTTGTTCTTCCTAACCTTCTACCTAATTATTAAATGAAGAAAAATCCCCACACTAATGTTTAATGTGTAATTTTTTACGAGTTAGTGTACATTTATTATAATAATTATTTTTTTTAGTAAAGATAAAATCAGTGGCTTTGTATATTTTCAAATCTTATTTAGTTTCTAACTATTTATTTTTATTACATATTATATTTTTGTTTTTATTATGTCAAATTATATATCTTCAATAAAATAATTAATTTAGTAAAATATTATTATTTGGAAATAATTTTGTTTTTATATAGTAAATATTTTTTATAACCTTTTAATAATTGATTCTCAATCATAAAAAATTATAGAAGAAAATGGATTTAACACAAAATTTTATTCCATATTATCATTATAACTTATTCTGATCTATAAAATTTTTTAAATATAATTATTTAACTATCGTATTAGGAAAAATAATATATTTTTTGGTCTAAAATTAAAAGGGTTTTTTTATCATTAAAACATAGTATATTTTGGTTTATAAAATTGATGATCCAACATGTTCTATTCTATCATAAATTTTGATGTTAACAAAATCCTTATATATTAATAATAAATTTTTTATTATTCTAAAATTTGTTTTATCTATTGTAAATATGATTTTTTTTTAAAAAATTCTTAATTATATATATTATTTTAAGTGAAAATTTTCATATGTATTGATCTTTTATAAGTATAATTTATTGTGTTAAATACATAAAATCTGGACAATATAGATAATAAAAACTTATGGTAAAATATTATAATAAAAGAATTTATAATAAAATCATACATTCGGAGGAAAATGCATATGGTCAAAGACTTTTTTGATATTAAAAAATAAAAAAATATCAATGATGTCATGTAGAATATTAAAAACATTTTTTGTATAAAAATTAAAAATTATAAAGGATTACTAAATTTAAATAGTTGTGAATAACAATATTTTTAATTATTTAATTACACATATGATGTACTTATTACCATTATTTTATTTATTTTAATGTCTCATCCTGGTTTAGCTTTATAAAAAGTTGATTTATACCAAAAATAAAAGAATATTTTAATCTAAATTTCATTTTCCAAGAATTAATGTAGTTCCCCAAATTAATATAGGTGCACAAAAATAGAAACTTAAATGTTTCCATTTCTGAAGGAGATAGTTATATGATAAAATGATGGAGTTTTATAATATTATTATCTTATTATTTCATATATAACATTTTATTTGATTAAAATAAGTTAGAAAAAAATATAATAATTATTGGTATTCAAATATGGTGGTGATGAAGCAACATCATATACAATTTTTTTGAGTTTTTTATAGTTTAATATAAAAAAATTGTCTTTTTGTGATCCTTCTAGTCACATATATAGAAAATGATGGAATTATTGAGATTCTTGTTTAGGTGTTATTCATTATTATAATGAGTACATTGTCAAAAATAATCACTAATATACAACACTACCCTAAAAACATAATGTTTTATAATTTTTATTGAAGTGGTCAATCCCAGAATTGAGTGTTGTAATGATAATTGATAAGTTCTATATAAAAAGATATGCTAATGAAAAATCATGGAACATTTGTTAAATGTTTCACTCTATTTCACTAAACATTTTAGGCCCTTGACAAAAGTATACATTTAGTGAAAATCCCCGAGAATTAATAGATAGTGTTTGTAGAGTGGACTATAGTAACATTTTGTACAAACTGATATAATTATCTTTTGTCTTTCTAAACACTTATTCATATATTTTTTGGTACATATAATACTATTAAGATTAATAAAGGGTCAAAATTACTTCCTGAGGGATATTTATTTGGTGTAAAAATTAAAATAACTCAATTCACCACTCTCCTGTGTCTTTATTAAACACACTTAAAACATAATATTAGTTGAACAATTTTCAATATTATAGGTTGTACGAAACTTAATATTTTTTTCACATATTTTTTTAAAATATGAAATGAATATAGAATATCTTAGGACATCATTGGGTTGGATTTCATTTTCATATAATTTCATACTATGGTTATTATTATTTTAAAAATTTAATTAAAATTTTTTAGTAATATTTTAGAACAAGAAAAAAAACGAGATATATTAAATTATTATGCATTCAATAATAATAAATTTCATATTTAAACAACTCCTTCATATATGGTAACTTTAAAAAAATAGTTATATAACAACTCTTGTTGTTATATATTTAATTAATGATGAAAAATACTTTTCCATGTGATAATTGTATCCCAATTGAATATATATTATTTTATTGTGGTTTATGGAAATTTAATTCCTATAATTAATATCCCACTTGAATTATTTCACGTGATTTTTGGAATTGATTATATCTCTCAACATTGGGTATATATAATTTTCAATAAATAGAAAATCATGTGTCAAATTATAAATCATTCAACGAAAAACTATATGTGGATGATTAACAATGAACTCCATATGAAAATTAATTCACATTTATGGACAATAATACCCAATAATGTTGATTATTTATTTGATGTAGTTGGAGATAAACAAAAAATTAATGATATTATAATTGAGTGAGAATATAAAATGTATTTCATCACAAGTTTCGTCGTATAACTCTATACTATGATGATGAGTTTAAAATTGGACTCATAATTTTTTTATACAAATATTAATGAACTATTACCAAGTGGACCATATTTAAATGATTGAATTAATAAAGGAAATAGAAAATAATTTTTATTAATATTATAAATGTCCTAGTACTTTATTATAGTGAACATTGGTGCCCTATATTATTAATAAATATGGGTCAACTTGTTTTGGAATTGATTATCATGAACATAAAAATTCATGTTCATGAACAAAAATACCCTATCCTATTTAGTTGATTTGTTTAATAAACGTTAAGGCATTCAAAAGATAAAAATTGAACATAAACATGGATATCATCAACCAAATACAAAAAGAGATGGTATACCAAATTATCCATTAAAAAATTATATAGACTATATGAATTCAGTGTGATCCCTTTTATAATTATAAATTGACCTGACCTGACTAACTAAGACTACTCATATATTGGAAATATGTTCACTCTGTCATCCCAAACTAAAATTCAATTTTTAGGTGATGAAAAAAACCACAAAAATGTCATAATATTCATTGGAGGACACAACCTAGGAAAACCAGAAATTGAAATTCATTTAAATACATAAAATATGAACCAACTATAATTACTAATATTATTGTAAAAACATTAAGAAATATTAAATATTCTATTATAATGCTCTTGATAGTTTATATAATTATAATAAGTAAAACATCAATGAAATCATATTCATGAGATTAAATTATAGTAACAACAAAACCAATGTAATATTCCACGCCCTCTACCTCCCTCAATAAGGGGTCCTTGAATGAACATCATTATCCTCCATTTATATCTTCTAATGTCATACAATTCCGTGAAATTTCTTGACTAAATCCATGACCACAAACCCCCTACTTGATATTTGCAACCTATAAACTAATAATAAATTTGGTGAACCAAACCCATTTCATATTAATTTTAAATTTATATTTTCTAAACTAAAATCTAAAGTATGAAATTATAAGTAATCTCAAATATGTAAAACTATAATGTATTTATTAATGAGATAAGAGAAAACTAAATATGATTTTTCGGGATGGAATAAGTGATCGTCATGAAATATCCAATTCATTGATTTTATATCTATAAATATTCATATCATATAAGTATTTAGTGTCACATTAGTTAGCATAATACATAGGGTTTCTAGAGTCCACCACCAAGGTTTATGATGTATCTCAATGGAAGACACATATTTTGGAAGAAGCCTCAACATTTGAAATATCTAATACTCACATCATCTGACATCCCAAACTTCATTAACCTTAAACTTGTTATTTTAATATTAGATAACTCAAATCCATATAGTGATATTTAGGATAATTGGGTGTGTTCCAAACATATTTCAACGATATAAAACTAATTATATTTATTTTTTGAACAACAACTTCATTTAGAAGAGGAATTTTACCCTAACCAACCTCAACAATCAGTTAGAGGAATCACACCTAATTAAGATAAATGGTCTAACAAAAACCAATCATGAATATAAGACCTAAAACCCATGAATTGTACACCTATTCTGTTTATTCTTGGGGAAGTGTGTATCTTCTTAGAACATATCTGAAGCAAATATTTTTTCCTCAGAATTACATTATGTGAGTTACTAACCTCATCTCTATACATATATATAACCCTTCACTATAACCAATAATATGTTTCTAAAACTAATTATTCCTATATAAATTTGGATAAAACATCATATGATGACATCATTCATCAAAATACACTACCTGTAGAAACAGTAATGATTGACTAATCATATTCTAAATTTTAAAACATGCTTCTTAAAATTTAAAAATTACTCAATATTGGATAATTCATGGAATTAAATTTAATTTATATGATGTATCATTGTATAACAAAATACGTGTTTGTACCAAAAATTTCATGTTCATATAAATTCAACTTTTGGGAACATATAAAATGAATTACTAATTTATATTATAATAGATTTTAACATCCCTCATAGGGAAGACAATGCTATTCATCCCTATGTTAGATCATGAGTCCCACATTTGGTTATTAGGTGATAATGTTTCACATAAAAAAGGGTGATACTATTGATTTTCTTTATAGTGACAAGTTCCAAAGGAACATTTTCTATTTAATATACAACCTCCAAAATTAGCACGTAAAAATAAATTAAAATTTAAATAATATGTTTTTGGGTAAATAATACATTGAAAATAGTTCCTTTTAAATATCTAAAAATTATTTTAATAGTAGTAAGATGGGATTTTTTTCTATTTGATTTAGATCTAGCACATAAGAACATAGAAAACATAATTTTTCAGTCTTCCAATAATGAGATATAACCAACAACCAATCATACCTCCATATAACTTTTTGTTATCTAGTTTTCCAGCTTCATCCAAATAATTATTTATATTGGTAATCATAGGAGTTGTATAAGGATATCTATCTTTAATTCCATATTTTTTAAATAAACAAATAATATGATTACATTGATTTAAAATATTTTCATAATCTATATGATTAATCATAAAAATAATCTCTCATACTACTCATTTATAATTCATTTTACATTAATTTTGGAAATTCATTCCATTAAATTTTATTTGTTGATCCTAAAATAAAATTATTAACATAAATTTGAAATAATAATATAAGATAGAAAACAATTATCCTAAAAATTTTGGATCTACCATACTAATAGTAAATCTATTTTACATAATAAAAGACCTAAATCATTCATACCAAAATCTAGATAATTGTTTAAGGCCATAGATATATTAAGTATCTATGAATATAGAATTTGGCTTAAGGGAAATTTGAAAATCAGTGGGATGTTCAACATAAACCTCCTCTATTAAATAAACAATTAAAATGGTTGATTTAACATCCATCTGATAAAATATAAAAATTTATATGATTTTTATAGGCTAAAGATATATTTTTTGCTTCTAATATAGCTATAGGATAAAAAGATTCATCATAATATATGCCTTCTTACTTATTATAACCATTAGCTATAATCTTGATATAACTATAGTAAGGATCCATGGATTATCATGTATATTTATAAAGACCAACTTGCATCCTATAACTTGATTATTGGTTTGTGTCTCTACTAGTTCCCAAATTTCATTCCACAAAAGTTGATTTAGATCTTATTTCATAGATAACAACCAACTTTCATCATATTAGTATTACACTATAGTTTTATTATATAACTCGGATAGAAAAGAATATAGTACTACTATGTTTCCAATATTTCTTAATGTTTATATACATGTGTCTACTTCTCCTATAACAATTTCAAAAGGATGGTTTTTAGGGCTCTAGACTATTGTGGAATGAAACTTTTAGGTTCTTCACTGTCATCTTATTATGAACTAGACTAAATTTTATTAGTATTATTTTCATAATAATAATTATGGGATTCAAGTCTCATGTTGTCATTTGAATTTGCAAATTAAACATTTTGATATTTTTCATTAATGAAATGATTAGTTTCATCAAATTTCACATGAATTGATTCCTCAACTATCCTTGAAATTTTAAATAACTCTCAATATGATTTATATGTAGAATAATATCCAATAAATATTTCATTATCATATTTTGAATTGAAAATACCAATATTATCCTTGGTGTTTAACATATACACCATGCATCCAAAAACAATAATGTATTTTAATTTTTTTTTCTGTTTATCTATTCATCACAGGGTGTCTTTTGTCAAATAGTCCATATTAAAACTCTATTCCTCATGTAGGTGTCTGTGCATACATATTATTATTAAAAATATGTAACAAGAATATATTCATTTATCATGGTCCTTTCCATTATTTTGAATATTTTGATTTGTAGTTTATTTAATCACATTTTATTTTGGATATATTGATCGAATGAAGGTTTATGTAATACATATATTTGTGAAACAAAAATGAAATTCCTGATTATAAAATTAAACCTCATAATAAAATCATAATGAAATTATTTTAATTTTTTTTCTCATTTTGACCATCTTTTTAAAAATGTTCAAAAACATTGAAATCATTACTTTTGATTTTTAGAAAATAAACCTAGGAAAAACTACAATAATCATCAACTAAAACCTTAATATATATTTTACCATACAAACATTCTACTAATGTTGATGAAAAAATTACACATAGATATGTTCTAAAGTTTTAAATGTAAAAATTTTGTTAATTGACTTGAAAGAAGATTTGGGTTGTCTTCTAATTTAAAATGCATCACAGAATCTATCCTTATCAATTTTAGTACAGGGAAAATCAAAAACAAGATATTTCCTAGAATGTTTATGTAAATCATTGATATTACTATTAAAAAGTATCATATTACATATGTATGAATCATTTATCTTCTCTGTTAAACAACAATATTTTTTATATACAATTATTTTATGTCTCGAGTATAAACATTTCAGTTCTATCTGCTCAAAATTTATGAAATTTATATTTTTAAATGAATGATAAATTATTAGAAAAATCTATATAAAAACCATCATTATAAATATTTGAAATATTTATCAAATTCTTCTTTAAACATATACCTACATTTCATTATCGATTGAGAATATCTTTGATTGCATAATATTTCTAACACTAAATATTTTTCATAATTCATTACCACCAAAAGTGATAAGACATCAATCCTTTTGAGTCAGCATATGAATGACTGATTGATTTACACTCATATTTCTTAAACAGACACTATCAATATAACATATATTGTTTTTATACCAATGACATGTTACATACAAAAGAAATTAAAAAATTTCCTTTTTTTGTATCCATAGATTCATGGGTCATGCATTGTTTTCTATCAGTGGTCTAAGAATCCATATTTTCAATAATTTACACAAATATATCACATAATTATAAATAATGATTGGAAATAAAAAAAATTAAACACCACAAATTGATGGATTTATAAAAAAATCTTTTTAGTAAAATTCCATTTTATTTCACAGAATGAAAAAATAATTATATTTGTATATGGGATCAAATATTTTTTTCGCGATTTTAAAATTTTTACCCTTATGTCTGATTACAAATATTTATCGTTTAATGAAATTATTTCCAAGAATCTTATTCAAGAATTTATCCCCTGTTTTAAAAGTAATTGTAGAACTCTTATAGGATTCTACATCATAATATAATTCTTTAATTAGTTTTTCTTGACCAATGCATTTTATTGTAGATGAGGTTAAATTTTCAACTATTTATTGATGTTTCTAATGAGGTGTTTTTTTCTCATAAAACAACAGTATGTATATTTTTCATCTATATATGATTATATATCAAGTTAGAATATTTTTATTTTTTCATCGAGTGGTAGGAGGATAATTTTTTATTTTGGAAACCAATAGAATCAGAATTAGATGACTAATATGTTTGTATCATTTCTGATTCGTCCTTTACCATAAAAACATATTGTATTTTAGATTTGACTGACATTTTTTGAATCATACATTAAAGAGATATTGGAGTCTTAAGAAACACTGTATCTATATTTCATTTCACTTTTTCCATGTCTATCAAAATTAATATTCGTTTTATATTTCATTTCTTCGATTTTATTTGAAAAATTCATTTAAGTCTAATGTTGTCTTATATGACATAATTTCATACATTTATCGTATCTAACTTATCATGGTTATTTCTTATATCTACTAAAGGTTATCTAAATACTTTGATTTTCTTGTCTATTCTACTGAGTATTCTGGAAAGCTAGGCCAGCACTATTTTAGAATATAAGGAATCTAAATCTTTTTCTTTTTTGTCTTTAGTTTTTTTTCCTATTATGATTTTGAGATTTCACTTTTAGAGAAATATTTTTCACTTTGACTGAAATATTATGATTTTCAACATCATATTTCATTTCTTCTTCACACATAATTATTGTCCCAAATAGATCTCACATTTTTATAAGCTTAGTATATGATTATTGAGAAATAACATCATAAATGATATAAAATTTAGAAGGTACTACTCTTAGTAATTTAAAATTTGGGTCAGATAGTTTGATGGGTTATCGTATGGATTTGATTTTGTTGAATATTTATTTTATCTTTCCATTCATCTGCGTGATTCGCTATCCATCAAAAAATTAATGGTGATGAATTTAATTTTACTATTAGCATGCCTCATTTGACTAAAATTGTTTTTGCTTTATAATAAACCATCATATTCCTCAACATCCCATAAGTAGTATGATATTTTGATACTTGATAATTTTCATCTGTTCCAATACCACAAAAAATATAATTTATTACCTTCGAATTCATATCATATTTAGCTTCTTGTTTTTTCATCCCAGTTTTATGGTATTTCAAAAATCTTATAAGAAGTGATAATTTTTTAGTAGGCTATGATTTTATGATTCTTTAGATATATGATCATCCATGATTTCCAAAATCCATAATTATCACTACTAGAGTATGAAGCATGTACCATATACATTCTATATCAATGATATGCCATTTCCATTTTGGTATATACCTTCTAAATTTATCATTCTATAGATTTATCCAAAATCTCACCTGTGATAACAATTGAAAGGTCGAAATATACAATGTAACACATGAGGGTTGTATTGTTTTTGTTAAAAAATCATAAATAATTCTATATTTCCCTGACCACTGTGATTTATATATATTTCCTATGTTTACTTCAATATAAATAATATGTAACTGATAAAAAGTTTTAATGAACAAACTTTTTTGTCCTAGTTTAGAGAACAATGATCACCTAGTCTACTCCACAAAATGCTTTCTTTACAAGCTTCGTGAAATTCACCTGTATCAACCTCTTATCACAAGACCAAGATTTTAAAACATAGTGTTGGAATTTAACACATTTACAACAAGGTCAAACAAAACATATCTATCAGGTTCTTTAATATAGATCTAAAAATCCACAGCACAGACCGAGATGCTAATACTCTGCAAAAATGAGTTTAAGTTGTTGAAACTTGAATAAATCAAAAGAGATTTATTTTTTGAAAATAGGTTGAATTTTACAATTGTAGCAAAAACAATTGATAGTTAAATGATCTTTTTCTTCATAAATAATAGTCTTTAAGAGAGAACAAGTCTAAAGTTATCTTGATTGAAGAAATATCTTCAATATAAAAATAGTAACCAAATAGAGCATCATCAAACATATAAAAGAATGAGATAGAACATGTATATCACCCAAGTGGAGTACTCTATCAGAGTTGTTCGTTCATTGTAGCACTATGATTAAATATTTTACCAGAATTCGATTTTATAGAAAATTATGTTCCCTGCAGAAATACATTTTTTAAATAATGATACACCTTTAAAAATATATAAATTAAATAGCATGATTCGTAATTCTAGATCCACAAAAGACATCTGATAAACAATATAAATTCATATTTAATCAAAAAATAGGACTTGTAACCTCACTTAAGAATATGGGTGAATATATTCATTGAATACGGTTCATTGAATCAAATATAATGGGATTTAAATTGGTCTAGTACGAGCTTTGAAATTTCCTGAAAGACCCTAAAAACATTGCAAAAATCGAAAAAAATAAGGAATATTAAATCTAAAATGGTGAAATGCCAAATGTAGTGTTCCATTATAAAGCAACATAATAACAGACATATAGTTCAACTACATACAAGTTCTTCTTCAAATGCAATGTTGAACATGTATTGATGGTCAGAAATGTATGGTTGATGATTCATACATTTTACAATAAAATGTAAGGTTCATTAACCATACTTTTTTCTCTTGAAAAATGTTCTGTTCATTTCCGATGTATGGTCCTTTAGGAATACATTTTTTCTAATGTAAGGCTCATTAACCATACATATTGTTATGAATATGGGGTTGAGAAACCATCCATTCTTCTTTCAGCGTAATACATATTACAAACATAAGGCTCACAACCAATAATCATTGTAAAAATCATAGGGTTTATTCATTATATATCACTTATCCATGTACGATATGAGTAGTGTTTCTATAATGTGTAAAAATGCATCCTAAACAATTTAACTAATATGCATTGAAACTTAATAGCTTTAATATAATTTCACAATAAATATTAAAAATAATATTAATTCCCTAAAATACACATAAATTAAATTATTAGTAAAACAAACAAGGTTATTTGTGAGCATCAAAATTGTAATAATTATAGGATATTTTTTAGATAATACATTCTTAATAGGATTTTTTTATTGGTATAAACCACGCGTTTTCCAATTTAAATAGTTTTTTATAAAATCATATCTATTTATTTTAAAATGGTTTTAACACTAATTTATTATTTTTATTTTACAAACTTATAAATTATATTTACATTTTTAAAACATATTTTTATAAGTAAATAAATAATATTCATTCCCTCTATTCTAAAAAGATTGTTCTAATAGTAAAATTTAAACAATAATATTTAATTATTGATTTAATCATTAGTTGGTGTATCATATATTCTATCAAAAAAATATTTTCCTTTAAAAAATTTTGGATGTTACATACTCTGTCTATGGATAGTCTAAAATAAAATTCTTGAATCATTTTATGGAATATAGATATAAAAAAAATAAGTTCTGCTAAAGTGAAGCCATAATCTCATCTTTTAAAAAAATATTTAATGATTTTTATGTAACAATGTGGGGAAATGGAAAGAATAATTTAAACACCTATGAATATAATTATGATAAGAAAATATTTTCAGAGGGAACATTTTGTTTTTCCGATAGATATTTAAATTCAAAACATTACAATTGAAAATGATATTTTAACATAAACACTTACATGAATTTAAGACATTATTATTACACAAAATAACCTCAAGAATAATAAATTAATATTTACTATACAACTAATTAATAACCATATTAATACATTTTGTGCTCTATTTTATTCATTTCAAATTTATAATCACCAATTTATTAACAATTATCAAATAAAATTAATATTTTGTTAGTTAATGGTTTCATTTTTCATAAATGTTAATCATCACTAATTTCTATCATTGAACATTTTTCATAGTGTAATAATAATTAAATTATTAATATTTTTACTAATATTATATATATTTAATATATAATGTCTTATAAAATCATTTAATCGTGGTTATGAGAAATGATTTACATCATATCGTGGAGACAGTCGTCCACACATATGCACAAGTAATACATTCATTTCTCAAAGAATATAAATAAATAACGGTAAATAGAAAATTATTGTAATTGAATAATTATTATATATAAAATATATATATATATATATATTAATTAAAAACATTAACATTACCATACATGTGATATATTGATTAAAACATCATGTCGCATTATGGAGCCGATAGTCCGTATGCGCGCTTGAGAAAAACATTCACTTTCCATTGGATGGAAAGAATATTACTATATTGTAGATACATATATGATAAAAATAATATTGTTGTAGAAGCATTGGGTGATATTTTAGAATAATAAATCATGAAATAGACCAGTAAATAAAATTAGCTATTTTTTTGTGTACCTTATTTTGGATTACACCATAATAAATCATTAGATTGTTTTTGATTATTAGAAGGACATATAAGAAATCATTAGTAATGTTTGTAATATATATTTTTTTGGGTATTATATAATCTGAAGTTCTAAATACATCTTATGATTTAAGGAAATGATGATCCCTTTTATAATCATGGGGTGTTTCACCCTTTAAAACATTCATTGTTTTAATATAATATAATATAACTTTCTCTAGAATGTGGATGTAAATAGAAAAATATAAAATATAGGTTAATTATGAATTAAAATACACTAAAATTATATAACACAGATAAGTTCTAGTTACAATTGATGCCTTATATCTTAGTTTAACAACTTCTTTTATGCTTTTAACCCTTACCGATAGAAAATATTTTCCCTAAGAAACAATTAATTATGTAGATATATTTTTTTAATATTTTTACATAATATTTATTTCTAGGATTATAAATTATCAACCTATTTTTCTATATTCAATTTCTATAGGTGGAGGAAAATAATTTTTATATCTGCACATAAGATATTTAAATGTTTTTAGAAAAAATGTATTGTTAAACAAGAAAATGATTTTATTTTCATTATTTTTCAAGTAAATTAAATTTAACATATTTAATTGAGAATATTTTCGAAAAAATTATTTTAAATAAATAATATATATTGAACCTTTTAATTTATTAAAATAGATCACATTGTGTATAAAAAATTGTTTTTTAGAAAATAAATCCTTTTATATTTAATTTTTTTTATTCATTTCTAAACTTTTGATAATAAATGCAATAATGATAAATCATTTTCATGTATTTTTAATAAATATGTTTTTATATGATTAATAAATATAATAAAATAAATTGTGTTTTATATAACTCATATAATAAAATAATTTTTATAAACATGTCATTTTCATGTATCCATGATTTAATATACAAACATTTCTTATAATATTTCAGGTTTTTAATGAATTTTTTTATTTTATTTTATTTTAATATCATTATTAATTTAAATATATTTTAAATAATTTAATTTTTATATTTTTTTAAATAAATCATTTATTATTATCTCGGGATTTTTGAATGAAAATATATCAAATGCATCAAATTTAATAAAGAGAAATAAATTCATTAATCACATGGTACTAAACTCTACAATGTTTTTGAATTTTTACCTTGATATTATATTATACTAATTGAAATAGTTATGGATACATAGGTTGTATTATATCCTCAAATTCCCAAATTACATACATAGATTTATTATTCAATCATTGAACCTTCACATGGTGAGTGGTCTTCTCCGGTAGACCATTATATCTTAAAGACCATAATTTTACTTATTGTTACTCTTATGAATGAACATGAATAATTGGAAAAAACTATATATTATGTGCATATGAAAGATCCGGTATATAATTCCTCAAAATATATTCATGGAACACATTATGTTCTTGGGATTGCTCCAATTTATGTTCCATGTAAAATATTATAATCCTAGTTTGATCAATAATCTCATATTGAAAGTTATTACTAGTAATAATATTCCCTTTATTTTGAAATTAGAAAAAATTATTCTATTGATATATCTATAACAATGTATTCTCTATAAATTTATACCCTATATCTCATTGATGGTAATTAGTATAAATAGTTAATTGACACTCAGTTTACACAATGTATTATTTAATATAGCTTGATTATTCATTAATCTACTAAGCCTACTAATGTCCGCATAGGTTTTTTCTCTAATTACGTCCAAACAATTTGAAATTGTAAAGTTCATTATTTATAACACGCCATTACAAACCAATAGAATTATTGTGTAAAATATATTTTTATATTACAATTATACCATATTTAGGTGTGGATTCCAATATCCATTGAATTACATAAAGAAATATATCAGTATATCATATAGTGTTTGAATAGGTTTTTCAATAATAACCAACCATTTTAGGATGATATTTTTATAAATTTCAACACTATATTTAAATCATGTTCACTACATCACACGAACAATGACGTAATCCATAAATCTTAATCAGATTAGATTGGGAGTGGTGTTCTTTGATAAGTGAAATGTGATAACATCATAATGGATTTCATTTATATCAATGAAATTTTATTACATCATAAAGTAATCAACATCAACTAGTATGGTGTTATATTCATTAGATATCTAAGGGAGACCTATTATAAAATCCATTGTTATATTTTTCCTATTTTCATGGAGTTATGGGTAATAGTTGGATCATCTCCTTTGGCTTATGACATTTGGATATTACTTGTTGTTATACAAATAAAAAATATAAATATTTTTAAATATTTAATTCATGATTTGAAACCTGAAATTATTTATCGCTTATATATACATCATTATTCTATAATGATGGATAGAGAATAATGTTCTATGTGGTTCATCCAGTAGGGTTTTTGTTTAATATAGTACCAATGGAAGAAATTATTATTATTTTAATATGATCATTATTTTTTATCATAGTTGAACTTGTGAATACTTTTTACCATAATTTACACATCATCAACATCTACTTATGCCTTATTAATCTTCAGCTAAATGGGTGGTAAAAATTTTATATGAAAAAATAGTATTTGAACACATTCCTTAATGTTTTAATTACTATGCTATTCAAATTCAAAAAAAAATTATCCATTTTAATGATCATCAGGGAAAATGTAACATAATAATTTTGACTAAAAGAACAAGCCACATTGATCACACTCCCAGGGTTGTTATGTATTGAGAGGTTGTAACTAGTAATCACATTCTACCATCTCCTTTCACACATATTAAATATATTAAGTGAACATATACCAAAAAATTTTATAATTGATATACATATAACCATTTTCACTAATAATATATTGCAATAATATTTTTAAAGAAACAAATTAATTATGCCGTCACATAATCATGGGTAGGGAAATTTTTCTCATGAATATTACTTTCAATTGATACATATATAATAAGCATGTAATTATTTTTGATAACTGATCTGAGTCCCTTCACTGATGCATCAATACATACCAAAAACACGTTTTCAGTAACAAACAGTGTGATATTTAGTGTAGTAGCGAATAATATCTTATGTTCCTTGAATTTTACTTTATATTCATTAGTATTTCTGATATTTAATCCTTTTCATGTTATTATTGATAAAGGATTTCATATCTAATATAAATTCACAACCAATTGTTGTTAGTATCCATCCAATCCTATAAAAATGTGGATATTAGTCACTACGGTTAGTCTAAGATAACTTTAAATGAATTATTTCTTCAAATAATCTTTTGATCTTTCCCCTCTTATAATTACTTGACGCCTGAATTACTTTTTATATGGTCAATGTTTTCACTTTTTAAATATGGTATACAACAAGCATTTTCAAATGTTCTTCAAAGAATTCTCAATTTATCTCCATGCCCATCCTTGATCTATGAATTTATAATAATTTCATCTATAAAGGCATTGAAAAAACTAATCAAGGTAATATATAGAGACTAATTTAATTAGATCTATGAAGATAGTGAGGTAATTAGATAGTATAAATGGAATTTATATAAATTAAATGTTCTAAAAAATCATATAGAAGGCTTTAATGTGTATATCCTCTCTTTTCTTCCTTAACTAGTGATATCTAAATCGATGATGAATCATGGAAATGTGTTGAGCTCATAATTTTTTATAAACAAATTTAGAATTCATATTATTGGATACTTTTTCGTGATTATGATCTTATTTAAATCATTATAATCAAAGCAGAGATTCATTTTCTAATCATTATTTATAAAAAATATAATAGGTAAAATCCAAGGGGAATTACATGATAAAAATAATACCATGTCAAGATTCTACTTAATGGGGTTGTTTAATTCCTTTAACTAATCAATGAAATTATATAATAAGTCATTTAAATAAAGAAAATACACTATATTATTTCTATTAAAAACCAAACATCACATTTCAGAGGAATAATAGGAACCTATTCAAGAAAAATATTTGAATAAACCTATGAAATGATCATATTTTCAAAATTGAGTTTCTCTAAAAACCATTTGAGATAAATAATAGTAATCAATATGTAGTAAGACATAATTAATGGATGAAATTTACATCTGTAATATCTTATTCATCCTCACATTGAATTAATATCATATAATATATATGGAAGGTTATAATTTACATCCCTTCCTTGGAAATTGATATGTTCTCTGTATAGAAGAAGCTAATATATTACATAAATAACCTAAAATTCAAATATAATGAGATTAATATGATTTATATAATTCACCTACCAATTTGTTTTACCAAAGCAGATACAGACTTCATATACGATCAACATACCATTATTATTCTTCAACAATGATTCAATATTTATCTATTTTGCGGGATAAGTTATACTATTATGAAATTATTTATATGTAAAAGTGTTTACATTTCCTGAATCAAAAAACACATATATATTTCTAAAGTTGAAAATATATGAACATTTCACCACTTGATTCTCATGGAAAACTTCAATTATTGTGATTTGATTTAATTTTCCATTAAATCTAAGCTTAAGAATTTGCTTGCAATGATTATATTTATTAACACATGGATTCATTTACTGGTTGAAATAATTATAATTCTCATTGTAATTAAATCACAATAATATGAATGGTGTATTATTTTGATAAATATCTCATTTAATTTCATTAACGTGAATATATATGACACGTTAAAATTAATTTTCATGATGGACATCATTCCCATACTTAAAACATTTATGAACCTCGATAAGGAAATTTTCTAAGGATTAACTCCACACTGTTAATATAAATGAAGGATAAATTTATTTCATACTTAGGTATTATTATTATAATTTACTAAATATTACATCATTATCATCCCGGGACTAAATTTTGACAATAATTGGATTCTAGGATCCATATCATAAAAAATATCACATCAAATTAATTCCTCATAGATATTAATGTATATTATGGTAATATCTTTTCAATGACATGGTTTTAAGACACTAAAGAGTCACCATTTTTTCTTATAGGATAGATGATAAAACCATATAGATAAATTTTATTTATTTTATACCTTTTTATCAAATATACCAATAGATTCATCATACTTAAATAATGAATCAAGTAGTTTCCTTTATATTTTTTTCAAAGAGTTCAGGGAATTTACATTATTTAAAACTAAATAATGTTATCTTCATATAATATAGAGTCAAATTCACCATAATTCCTTATATTTTTAATGATTTTACATCATCTACATGATTAAAATACAATATTATGTAACAAAATATTTAGTTTTCATTCTATAAGAACCAATGAATGGAATATATCTTCTTTTTTGGTACTCATTGGTTACATAGAACTTAATTGATTACAGTACCTACAAAAGGATTGTGGATGTTACCTCATTAATGGAATATTAATGTTTATCCTTTATTACATAATTTTGAATATAAACAAGATTATTATTTTTAGATATATATGAAATAATATAAATAATTTTTTTAATTGTAGCCTACATTTCATTTTGTTTCTCATGAGGAAAATCATTACATTTCTCATCACATTCCTTGATAACACAGTTACTATTAATTTAAACTATTTAAAAGATTTAAAAATGATAATGATGGAATCATGCATCATTAATTATAGTGAGTGATCATATAAATAGGATAATCATTCATTTAATGTCATAAATTATATCAACATTGATTCAATTGATAAAAACTACTCTTTGTCCTATATGTCTTTCAAATCATTATTGGTTTTCTTAAGATCTCTCATCACATGATTCCTTACTAAATATTTAAAATAAATAAACCTGACTCTACTATCAACATAGGTGACCAAATAAATACATATATTATTATAAAACATTTTAAATGAATATTAAACACATCTCATAACAGTATATTCCCTTGAAATGTTATGGTTCATTTTCCTTATAGAATATATAAATAATCAACTTATTTAATGATTTACCTATAATATCCCCCAAAAATCATTTATGACATATAATTATTCTTAAACATATCTTAATTTATATAATTCCACATATCATGGGGATATATAAACATAAGATGGAGTGATCATAGATTCTCAGTCATGGTAAATATGGAAGTCATAAATCAAATATCCCAAATGAATATAAGATAACAAGAATAGTTTGCGAGATCAATTAGAATATATAAAATTCGTACATAATAATTAATTAATTATAAATAAATAGCAGTGGATTCAAACATTATCACAATAATTAAATGATCCAAACAATATTCTGAGAAATAAATAGTCAATAATGAGCCATCATACCATATCATATGCATTACAACATTCCATAAGAATTTTTATAACATTCATAAGCGTATATAATAATTTCACTAGTAAATTATCACCCATAAAACTATCATTATATATTGGGAATAGTCCAATTATGAATTGGGTTCATTCCATATTTCCCTTTCATTAATTATGAATAGAGTTCCATATTAGATTGGGTTCACATGAAATTGTCATTCATATTTCAACTTAATATATTAATCCCTATGAAATTCATTAGGGGGATACATAATAACATATCCATAAATCTCATAATAGTTATCAAATATATGTTTCCCACAATATCCTAAAAATAGTCATAGTTTTATGATAGATTAATTGACCCATGGAAATTATATGGATTTCATGAATATATCATTAAAACAACACCATCATAGTCCATTGGTTTAATTAAAGTGGTTGGTATCAATATATAATATCCCTACTAAAGTAAAAGATTCCATAATTTATGTATGATAATTAAAATATTACTCTTATAAAATAATTAGAAATTTTCATTGAAAAAAATTTGAAAACTCCATTTTCAATTACTAATTTAAAAACTAATAAATAAATAATGAAATTATTATTTTATTAGGGAACCCATTCAAAAATTTTATTTAATTTTATTAATAATTTATTGTTTTCTATGAAGAAAAAAAATTTATTTTTCAATAATCATAAAATGATTTTTGTCACAAAATTTTCAAATTATATATACATCCCATACAAAAAAAAATAAATATTGAAATTTTATTCTATTTGTAGATGTTAAAATATTTATAAATATTAATTTTAAAAAAATTATTGTGTAGAAATAAAATTATAAACATATTTTAATGAACATGTACAAGGATAGGAAATATATCATACTTAAAAGATAAAATAAGTGGGGCGTAGATTAAAAACATTCCATTTCTCTATTTAAAAACAAAAATGGGGAAATGGGAAGAATACAAGAAAAAACCATAAATAAATAGAGTATAATAAAATATATGGTGTTTAATAAATATATATATAGTGAAACAAAATTCATATTTGGAATTTAATGATGAACAATCAGATTTATAAATGAGATTTCAACATAAGGCCTTCACTCAATTTATGACTTCATTATAAATACTCCTACCAACCATATAAATTTTCTCATTTTTTATAAATATTTATCACATCCATATTCATAATAATATAATTATTTTTAATTAATTAAAAATTTATGATCACCCATTTCATAGTAATTATACACTACATTCAATATTTTGTGTATCAATAATCTTGTTTTTCATGATTGATTCTCTTTAGTGATTATATAACATTATCTATAGTCATGGTTTCATTATATCATGAATAAAAATAATGTAATAATTATCACATATATTAATTTGATATATATTAATAAAATTCCACACAAGGTAGTGATAAAAAATAAATTACATCATATCTTGGTGGAGGTAATTTGTATGTTCTCATTAGTGAATATTTCATTTTTCAATAAAGTGATTGAAATAAAGGTAAATAATAATTTATTTTATAAATATAGATAATCACATAACAAATATTATATATTTTAATTTCATTCCTCAATATAAACATTCATTTTTGGAGGTGATAAAAATGAACCACGTCACTTCTTGGAGATGGTATCACATATGTATGCCTAATAAGCACTTTTATTTTTCATCTGATAGAGGGGATAGAAAAAAATTTATAAGATTATTATAAAATAATTTTATTATAATAATTATAATTATTTATTTATAATAATATGGTTATATTAATTTTTTGGAGGTTTATGATTAAATTAAAATGAAATATAATAGTGAAGATAATTATCTCTTCATTGAGTATCTTCATTTTTCATAAACAGTAATCTTCCTAAGGATAGTATTTTTGTGATAACATGAACTATATGATATGATGATAAAACATGTTATGTTTTTTGGCTATGTTTGTTTGTACTTAACTTCTTAATTTGTGTAATTATTTTAAGAGTGATGGTACCATATTATAAGTTGGCTTAGTGTAACTCTTTTTAATATTCAATGTTTTTATTTCATATTAAGTAATTATCTTGTAAAAGTTGACAAAAAATTAAAATTTTTAAATAAATGATAATATATGGTTTTCATACACTAAAAAATAATATTTATTAATGGTTTATTGAAATATAACCCTTATATCAAGGTTTTAACCATAGTTATCACTTTAACACAAATTAATGTGACAATACTTTTTCATTGGTAATAATTAACTATGGGATAAAAAGTAACCTAAAATTTAATGTTTGAAATTAAAATTAAAATTATAGAAAACACTCTTCATGATTCAATTTATAGTGGTGTTATAAATTCAAACTAATATCCTCACACAAAACTGAAAAAAATAATTCATTGAAAAAATAAATCTATTTTTAGGAAGAAAATTTTTCTTCTTCTATAAATATGATGATTTATATTCATTATATTGATGTCATAATATTTTATATAATATATTATTTACACATTCAATTAACATAATTTATATAATGTGACTAATTTATTTTATTAACAAATAAACCCATTACATACATAAAATTGTCTTATGAATATTACATCTTTTTTACCTTCAAATGATTTTATCTTCATTTAAACCCATTTTATAACCAATGTTTCAGTAGTTACATATTTTTATAATTTTTTAAAATAATTTATAATAAATATATTAAAATGTTAAATTAAATTATCATTTAAATAAAACAAATAAAAGAATAATGTTTGTACACAAAAAAATTTTATTTCTCTCAAAATTACTAGATTGAAATTCATTATCATATTTAAATTATTTAATTGATTTATTAATTGATTTTATAACATGAATAATATCAATATAAATACCTATTAATGTTTTTAATTTTATTTTTTAATAATTCATTAAAAAGTTATGATCAGTGTAGTGGGTTTCACTAGCTATTGAACATAGTAATTTTTTTATGATAAATATATTCAAAAAAATTATGTTCATACACCATCCTTATCATTTATTTAAAAAATATATTAATTTTTTATATTCCTAAATATATATTTTATCCTCTCATAATTATACTCAAATCAACACTCACCCTGTGTGAGCACCATGTCACAACATGGGAGCCTTCTAATTTCTAGAATAATTAAATTTATTCTAACATAAATTTATTTTTAGAAAAATACCCCACAACCTGAAAATTATCCATAATGGATTTAATAACCACAATTTTATGCCTCCATTTGGTTGAAAATAATTATTTTAACTCATTATTACATTTCTAGTTTCATGGAATGAATCTTCTCTATGATCTGAAGCCACTATAATGCTTCATAGGGAGTGTCATTTACCATATTCCAATTTCACTACCAATTGGTGAATCAAAACACATTAAAAGAGTTATATTAATGGTGTTATTCATAAATGATTATGTAGAATCTCTTGAATTTTTCATAGTCTAGATATGTGTTATAGAAAACAAAATAGGGTATTATTTGATAAATAATATTCTTCATTAAAAAAAATGTTTAATACAATATTTCTCACTAAAAGGACCTCACAATCACCCAACACATCATAAGTATATACATATAAATATTTATGAAATACCTAATTCATTTCCCCATCAATATATTTGTGTGGATAAAAAATGGATATAATTTATATATGAAATGTGTACTCTTTTTTAAATAATATTCCACTTAACATATTTTTATTAAGTAATTTTACATATAAAAGTTCACTCATTCATGAATCTTCTTATTTTTCAATGAGATCGATAATATTACTTTTATTTATTCAAGAGAATACATTCATGCCGTTTATAATTTCTACACTTAAATAGATGATTATTTAACAAATAATACGCACATTCAAGCATAAGTGAAAATAAATCATGGAATGACAGTACACCAACTGATGTGATGCGGACTTAATTTACAGAACGCATTCCAACATTTTCAAAAGTAATCTTCCAAATTTGAACATCTAAACTTTGATATCCCAAATAAATCAAAATAATTTTATTGTATCCACATTATATCATGTCCTCTGGAATTATACTATTACCATACTAAAATCATTGTCAAATACACATTTCCTTATTTAGAATAGTTAGACATTACATTAGTGTCTCAAAACAAATCCAACACCAAACAGTCCCTGGATTCTAATATTCTAAGACATTCATTCAATAAAATCAAAAACCATCATCCACCCAATACATCAATGTATATATATAAATAGTCCCACAATATCATCCATCATTTATATATATATGAAAATGGTTATCTTTATATCTGTATCATTATTTTAATTTACTATCACATATGGTTTTCTTGTGATTTTTCTTATAATTCTCTACCCATATTTCATATTATAAAATAAGTGTGTATAGTGACCATATTGTTTCAATAAAATTATTCTAAATATAATAATTAATATGTTTTCATCCATAAATTGAGATGTAACGAGATTACGAGGCATGTTGATCCCATAATTGATCTCCTAAAAAATTTAAATATATAAATACCAGATGTTTATTGTTTTATTTAAATAATGGGTTATATCTGAAGAATAGTCTCATATTAGAAATATGAGTCCACATTTGAATATTTAATATGGGGTTCACCATAGGCTCGACTTAATATTTTTCAACACTTGATTTCCGGATGCGCCAACCACTAGCCAATAAATTATGTGTATTAATAAAATAATTTTTTACATTAACTCATTTAATAAAAATAACCTAATTTCATTTATATAATTTAAATATAATAAATTATCCAGGTTTTTTCTATAGAAATGAATGTAATTAGATGATATTAACGAGTCTTATTTAGTGGATAATTGACATTGGACAACGACTTTTGATCAGATCATGTTGGATAAAAAGGCATCGAATTAAAAATTTCCTCACCATCATCAGAAAATGTTTTTTTTCAATAATGATTGATCAATAATTGAGTTAGGGAACATGGAATGTAATAGTGGAAATTGGGTTAGGTGACATATCAATTTTTTTAATGCTCCTTATTCCATATTAAATTGTCATTACAACATTTAACTACTTGTTGAACATGTTATCACTCATGTAAATACCATGGATATGATAATTTTACATGAATTAATGGAGATTGAATGATTCACAAAATTATTGTTTTTTATCCACTCCATTCAATATAATATTCAACGTTATTATGTGATGTCACCATTATACTTGTACATAGTGGGTTTGAACACTAGCAAATGCCCATATTTGTGGTAATTGCATGTATGATGAAGAGATTCAAAAAAGAAATGATGTATTAGATAAAATCATTTGTTTTAGGTTATTATCCCTGGATTATAGATCTTCATCTAATATGAGATAGTTTATAATATGATGACATGTGATTTGGGTGTGGTGGGGGATTCAAATGAATGAAATGAATATGTTTTATAAGAATTCAATGTCGAGAAATGATGACAAGACAAGACCCCCACTAAATTTCAGTGGTTAAATGGTATAAATAATTAGATAAAAGTTAATCAATGATTGTCATGAATATATATAATTTCATAAGATTATTATATTATATTGTGTGCAGTTGATAAAATATTCTTGTTCGCCCCAGCAAGTTGTTGTGATAGGGTTTTGGGGAATTAAAAGGATCTCTAACTATGTGGATGGGCCCACACTCCACGTGACCCTCCATGGGTAGCCATTCATATGTCAAATGAACACACACCATGTATCGTTCAAGAAAACATATATTGTACTCTAAGAATACAATGACATCAGTTTATATGTGGAAATTACCTGGTACATGGGGATGGTCTGAAAATCATGGTCATGTCATGGGATAAAGGGGAAATCTAGAGGTGGATGAGGCATACCATGTGGCCCCCCTTACAATATGTGTAGAAATACAATGCCTATTATCCATTTCTATGGGATAACATATCCAAAAAGTGTAGTGGGACAACATGCCATGTGTATCATAGACATTTTGTATACCCCTTCCAAAATCATCCACCTAACATAACTCCTTCATTTGGACTCGAATTTTTTCTTTTTAGTAGCCTATGCTATTATATTTTCTGGGTATAAAATGATGGTTTAATTCATAGTGGATTATAATTAATAATGAGGAATGTTTGAAGTGTGGTTCTTCGTAAGGGGATTCTTGACAATAAAATTGTTCATGAAGGATCATATAAAAAAAGCCATGGATGAAACAACCACTATTATACTAGGTTATAGGTAAACATACTCCTTAAAATATTATAGTGGAACTCCCCATTTGAATTAGGTTGCAGGTAATATACCCACTAAGTGGAACCACTCTCATACTAGGTCATGAGTCCTCTAGTTATTGGGTAGGCACTACCTATCATACTTGATCCTGGTTCATCATTAATATTTCCATCATATGGATATATGAGTGTCTATACCATGTATGGTGGTCCGTGTTGGATATCAGGAGTCAGGATCTATCAATTTCCATTATTCCATTTGACTCTATTTTGGGTCTTAATTTCTGATTGGGTAATTTTTTCAATTTTCACAGTGCTTATATTGTTTTGAACTTCATTAAATTCCCTAGAAGTTATTTCATGCTTGATTTTAGATTATATTGTATAAACATTTTTATTATTAATATGTATGATTCATTAAGATGGTTGGGTGCATTAATATATATACCATTGGAAAATGAATCAAATTTATTTTATTTCTTCTAAATGCATGTCACCATCCCTTAGTCTATTGGAATCAATATTTTGGTTTTGACATTTTGTCTGTCATTTGGAAAGGTAGACCCCAGTGGGTCAGGTCAATAACGAGTGGTATCAAATATGGTTCATACCCAGGTAATCTTAGAGATATACACAGCATGGTTGTTGTTTGTGATATAGGTAAAAATACCAATATTTCATTAGCAAGGCTTTCTGTTTAAGGAAATAGATCTCAGGGTGGCAACCAATGTATCCATTCACTATGGCTGTAATAACATTCCGGATTACTCATCAATGAATGCATAGGTTATAGTGAACAATGGTACATAAATCATATAGGATTTAGTACTTTGACTATAATTATTGATCCATATCCTTATATATTCTATTTAAATGTGGTACAAATTGATGATTTTCATTATTACTCCATGATGGAAGCTGAATAATATTCAAGATATTGTTATGACGATAACTGTTTGAGCGAGGATACCTCAATTTAGATACCCACTAATGAGGTGTTTTCTCCCTATGGGAACCAACTAGTAATACCACAGGTTTTATAGATCATGAATTTATTAGTGTATTAGGTATACTATCATGTTTATATTAAATAGAAAATTGAATCAACACAATAACATGAGGGTACACAAATGCCTAGCGCATTACATTAGTTCTTGTTATAGTGACTGATTTGGTTTTACAGTGATCTAGAACCATAGGTAGGGGAGGTTTGAATTAAGGTTGTAGTTTTATTTTTTCTAGATTAGTACCTCAACAGACCAGAAGATTATGCCTATAACCATTTTCATTCATGGAGAGGCTGTTTGTTCTGATTATACTACCATATGATATTACCTTGCTGAGTGTGAATTATGGGCTCTGAAAAAATCAGTCAACTATTTTTTTTATTGATCTATAATCCCCTTACCATTCAATTGGGGAATATAAAAAAATTATGGTGTTAATTTACCAATTAGATAAGACCCCTCTTGATGATGGTCCTATTAGTGAGAATTCTACAATGTTAAATTGAGTGTTGGTGGATACTTATACTAGTGATGTTAATGTGGGTTTGGATTTAAAAAAAGTGAGAAACTACACTTTTTAATTCATGTGCGTATGACATGATAAAAATTTATGAGGGTGGATTAGTACTAACTAAAGTGGATATTGTTGAGGTATATCAAATGAGTTCCATTTAAATGTCTAGTGGAGGTTTTTGGATGTTATATGGTTTAAGAGAAAACCATGTTTGAGAGAAATATTATTTCAAGGGAAGGATAACTTCAATATAGGGGATATTATGGCCTAGAGGCGATGAATATGTTTCAATGAGGGACATGTGTATCCACTTATCTAATAATATTTTTTTTCAAATAGTAATAATACATATTTCCCCAAGATGTATCCCATATTCGAGACTTAATGATTCTAGTGTAATATTCTTTTCACATTCCATGTGATGGACGCTCTTACAAATAGGGTCAATGATAACATGTTTTTGTAGATGAGTTGACCTAGATATGTGAGGAGATAAATATCATAGCATGAAACCCTTCCACAGTATTAGTGAGACACTATGATGTATAACATAGAATATATTGGTCCTCTAAAATTTATTATCTAATGGTTTCTATCATATAAGTGTGAAGGTGCTTCTGGATTGGTATGAAGTATCATCCATTGATGTAGAGTAATCACCCTAGTATAGAATGATAATATCATTTTTAGAAGGTGTCAATTGATGTCTCCTCTATAGGATACTAGTAACCTTGAAACAGTTGATTTCATGATAACACAATTTATTTCATGTGTGTGGGTGTATAGGGAATCATTCATCGAGGATGTACTATGTTTACCTCCCCACCAAGATGTTGTCTTATTTATAGACTTGCACTAAAGGATGACAAGATATATTCATTACTATATTGGACGACCATATAGAGCTACAATAATTTACGGTAAAATTGGAATTTTTGGAGAGGTTTCTATTTTAAGACCTAGTGTGTTTTATTTGGATATCTTGTGTTGTTCAATATAGAGGTTCACAAGGGATTGAATTCGCTGTGGATCTATGTCCCCTGAAACATGTGACCATTTGGAGGACTGTCAACCTATGTATAACGATGACTCATTCACCTTGGGGTTTCTGTAAAGGATTCATTATAAGTATACATTATGGAATGTTATTTCCATGTTCTGGTTTGGGAAGAGTTTTCATTTAAAGTTGATTCCTAAAGACTCTATGGATTCTATAAAATCATGGTGGAAAATTTTGGTTATTTGAAAACCCCATGTAGGAGAATGAGTCTTATTACTCTGATAAATCAACATTATTGGACTGGATCATGGTATTCAATAATAATGAAACCCATGTGTACTTAGCATTAAAGGTTTATCATGCGGTACACTCAAGGAGAGTTCCATACAGGATCCATGAGTTGTATTCATTTTAATTCTCTTGTATAGTTGACTCTACAATTAGAGTTCTTTATCCTAGGTATTTCATGAAAAGATGTTATTTGTAGTGGATCGAGTAGTGGTTGATGTGGTGTAAGCTTAGGTCCACCCATGGGTATGGTCATGGTAACAGATTCTCATAGCAAGGTTTTCCATCATTTTATATCATGTAATGTGATGGAGTAGTTAACATCATTGACGTTGTCACTTGTAGTTGAGGATAACACAATTTATCTTCTTTAATTTCTGGGTTCCCCTCTGATTCTTCAGTGAGGTTGGTTGTCACACCTCGGGAGAATTGACTTATGATGTCACTCATGAATAGAAACCCACTTGGAATGTTTTCTATGGAATTATTGAAGGCGGAAAGTATGTTATTCTCTCGAGGAATGAATATGAAGTAAAAGCTTTTGTGGGATGAGGTAATGTGGAGGATTTTTTCACATAGTATTATACCCATGATAATGTTGTCTATGCTGGGATCCATTTTCTTTAGTTTTGGTATCCATGTATGATGCATCTGGTTGGTGAGTTTTACTATAAACATCTCACCTTCCTATATGTATATACTGATGTTGAGACTGAGGTGGTGGGTTGAAGTAGAAATTTAATTTTTTTTTCTAGTAATGGAGATTCTATGATTGATGAGATGTTACAATGCCACTTTAGTGGTCCTAAAAACACTAACCTGGTTGATCCACTTCATACCCATTGAAGAGAATACTATAGTAGATTTTTTTGGACTCCAGTGCAAGAATAAGGTACATTTAATTAATATTATTTCCTCAAAAAATATTTCAATTCATAACTGTTGCAACAAATAATGATTATAGAGAAGATACTATATGCCATTGTGACATGGTTTCTCTTGAGTATAGTGTTTCAGCCCTTGGTAGTCATCCGAAGAAAGTAGACCATCAAGGATCTAGAGAACATGGATGTATATTTCATTTTATATTTGGACAATATCTGGTAGGATTGTCTGTCATCTGTAGAGATGTGTATCAATGTCATTATCAACCCTTATTTAGTGTAACACCTTTTTAGTCCCTAAATCAGTTTCTAGGAAGGTCACCACTACACTATTTAGGGGCAGTGATAAACAATAATGATGAAGAGTATAGATGGTTCTAGTGATGGTTAGGAAATGTATATTTCATCCATGGGTGGATGATGACTATTTATAGATTCAAGGAGTCCTTAGATGATAGAATTCTGTGGCCTTTCGTGTTTCCCAAAGATATCATTTGTAATGATTTATCTAATTTCAAAAAGGGGTGTAAGATTTTGGTTTCGGTGGGATGTTATACTTCAGGTTCATTAGGATGTTATAAATCCTTCAAATGGTTTGCAGGGTTATTTACCACATATCTATAGTATTTATATTGGAACAGGTGCATGAAATAATTAATTTTTCATAGCTGAGGATATACATGCATTCCATTTCAGAACCATGGTTTCCATGATAGATTACATTAGAGCTTTCCACTTTGGACTATCAACATCAGATGAAGAACTTCAACCAAATCATAGTGGATTAAGAGATAGCAAACATAATTGGACTTTTACATCACTATAAAAGTATTTATTTACCATTTATTGATTTGTAATAATGATAGGGATTTTTAATTTATAATTTTACCAGATGTTAATGCATGGTAATTTATTTTATCTTCTCTTTTTATTAAGTTATTTTTATATCCTTTCTCATGATACATAATGGCTCATATATTATTATTTGAATATTTCTATTATTATTTCTCCATTTATCACCTTTATAAATCCTTGATATATTTTCATTGGTTATAAAATATTCAAAAATGATTCATTCAAATTATTCATGAGATTTTACTCTATGTTCATCGTGTTTATCACCATTGTCATGTGGGGTATTGGTACAACATTTTGAGGGTGGTCATGAGAAAAATACACCCCCTGAATTCATGGAAGTGGAATGTATGATGAAAAGATTGGAAAATAAGATGTGTATTTTGAAATATCATTGGTTTCATGTGATGTTCTGTGGATATAGTATCCAATGTGGTGATGATATTATGTGTAAGAAGATGTGACACACATTAAGTGGCAGACATGATTTGTATGAATGAATGAATTATGTTCTCCATCCATCGAAGGTTGAGAAATACTATACATATGTGACCCCGTTAAATTTATAAGGATAAACTATCAAAATAACTAAATAAGAATAGGATCTAGGATTTAAATGACTATATTATCATTCTTTAGAAAATTATACGAGACATCTTTTTTTCAAATTACACATACCTTGTATCAACTTACAACTATATTTCAAGGGTTTGGGAGAATTTATGGACAACATGCTCTAGAGATGGGTTTAGATGTCCTATAACCCTCAATGGGTGACCGCATTGTTTGGTAGTTTGAGATGTATAGGATATCATGCCGAAGCACATTTCATGTGCTCTGAGAGTATATGAGTACAATATAAAACCTACACACTTCTAGGTATGCAAGAAATACTCAATGATCATGGGAATAGTCAAAACACATGGGATGATATATATAGAATAGTAAAAAATGAATGGGCCTCCTTAAATTTCATATATGATAGAATAACCTCTGATAAATTTCTATTTGAGAACAATACAGGTTGGAGGAGTGGGAAAACACCGGGTTTTGAGCCCATATACATCTTGTACCCCTATGAGATACTTTTAAATTTTGTCTCTCCTTCATTTGAAAATGGATGTGGTCCTTGGTTAAACTACGCTAAGTAGGTTTTCAAATATAATCTGAATGAATCCATCATATTGTATTAAGAGATTCAATGTGGATTATTATAACAATGTAAATTCTTCAAGAAATTCTTGATAATAAAAAATTGTCATGTTAGATCATAAGAGATATGATGAGGGTTGAAACCTCCAAGCATACTAGGGTGTGGATCTCCCATACTCCTTGAACATGTTTGTGTGGAAACACTATAAACATAGGGAAAATGTGATCTACCAATTATGTTGCATCCCCCATCATACAAAGGAATATTCATCCATTTATAGATTAGGAACCCACATATCATACTAGGGAATGTGTCATTTATGTGTTGTGGAGTCATCACCAAAATCATTCAAATGAATGTGTCATCAATAAATTATTACCGTGTAGAATCCAATAGAGGAATTAGGGGGAAAATAATCTACAAACATCTACTACGTAGCACCCCCCCCCCCCCCCACAACATAGTTGGCCACATGTTTGACACGATTGAATGGAAACAACCAAATGAACCAAGGTAGTGGTTTGTTGTCTATATACTAAGTGAAACACCATGTTGGGGTAGTTCACATGTACTCCATGATTTCAGTGTAACCCTCTAATATCATAGGGAATGAATCCTATATTAATTTACTGTTCTAAACCCCTCACCTATTATTCTAGGGTGTGAGTCCTCTTCTTAGTGGGTTGATCACCCTAGTGTATCGGGGTCACCTATATTCTGATTGACACCTAGTTATCATCCAACGTTATGGTCCCTCAATTGGAGATTATTGCAGCTCAACTATTGAATATATACGTGAGGTTTGGGTTCTCCAAGTTGAATCTCATAAGGCCACACAAGATACATTATTGGAGACCATTCCCTCTTAGCTATGAAGTACATTGTTGTGGTGCAGGTCCTCCACTAATTTTAGTGAGGTCACAGTAGATACATTGTTGTTATTTGTCGATCCCTTAGCTACAAATCATTTTGGTGAGTTGAGGATCCCACTACATGGGTTCTAATGTGGTTATGAATGAAATGTATACCCTAGGATATAATGGAATACTCATTTATCTTAGTTGGGATGTCGACATAAAGATCCCCTATCACAAAAATATCTGATTCTTACAAATAATATGTGGTATTTTATGTTTTTTTTTTCAAATTTAGATGGAAATGAATTCATTTGGCTAAGCAATCTACATTTAACCTGTATCTATATTTCTCCAACCTTTAATTTTTTAGGTGTCCTACTAGGTTTTTATATACCCACCCATGTATGGTATTTTCCAAAAAAAATCATCTATTATGCAGAAGATTCAGATATTAGTGGTAATTTCAATTGGTAATTGGGATTCTGATGTACGTAGATGACATACAATGGGTGAGATTGAAGATCTAAATTTAGGATCTATCATCAATCCATTATACCTGTTGTTTTCAGGTTATAAATACATTTTTTGGCATGTATTTTCCCCATTAAACTTTTTTTCTTCTCTCATATTGATGTATTCACATAAGGTTACTAAATAAGTGGTTTTAATCTAGATGTTATATACCATTTTATTATTTTTCTTAATTATTTAATGGAGGTTGTTGGGTGTGTGAATAAATGTACACCAGGAAAGGCTTCCCATTTTTATTATTCATTCTCAACACTTTTCTATAGCCCATATATCATTAGAGGTTGGGACGGGGTTGTGAAAACTAAGCCTTCCACTTGCGAGGCAGGTCCCATTAGTTTGGAATGTTACCCATGCCTCCTCTGACTCTAATATTCAGGTAATGAATTAATGTTCTCCCACATTGTCCTTATATTTTTTCCATCAAATTATATCTCACTATCATTAGACCATTCCATTACAATAATTTCTAAAAATACTACATACCACAAAATGTTATCATCTATAATTCTTGAACATTTCAACTATTAAATTTTTTACGAAACATGTTATGATATTTCAATCCACTTATATATTTGTCTCTACCATCATATACCACGTTGAAAGATTTATAATCTTTATTATCTACTTATTAGTTTATTTTTTATCTCTTTTTAGTGTTGGTTTCTCAATAGATATTTTACTTCATCCTTATTACTCTTTTTGAATAAAATAAAGTCCATATTATCAGTTTGAGAACTCCATGAGACCATTACCCATTCATATATTCACTAGTCATTGATTTTTAGTGATTGAATAACCCATATTTTAATGAATTTTGGAAATATTTTTTTCATTCTAATTCAGATGATAGTATAGAAAGGATGATTTTAATTCAACCATAAAAATTTTGTCCATGCCGATCATTTACAACTATAAATTCTAGTAGCTTCATCATTTTTTGACATTTAACACTTCTTATTGACCTTATCATACCTAATAAATCATATGTGAACAAATAATAAATCTCCTACATTGTAAGTCCATAAAACATTTTATCAATTAATAATCATATTATTTTAACATATGATTCTATTTGATAACTATTAATATTATCCTGTTAAAATGGAACAACATTTATCGAATGAGGCAAACAAATAATTGAGTTCTCATCACTAACTCCCCTAGACAATCTAATTAGTTTTAAATAATGTATTTATATAATAATATACATTGGAATTTAAATTATTGGTAATAACTCCTTCCATTTTTATAAAATCTGGTGTCCTAAAAGATACTTAACTTGTACCACATTTGTTGTCACGACCCGTCCTCGGGGCCCGTGTCGTGACTACCCCAAGCTCGCCTTCCATAGGCCATGGGCTGGCGACTAGCACCAAAGGCGTAAAATCCCGTTAACTGGGAAGGCATTGCCTTTATAGAAGAAAACAAGCACCACAGAGTACAAGCGGAAGTAAAACACTAAGTACAAAAAGGAGAGCTGAAAAGTAAAAGGGGCCGGAAATACAAGCCCAACTGTAAAGTACAACTCGAAAGGGAAAACAGCGACTGAAAAGTAAAGCTGCTATGTTGAGATGTCCACTGGAAATCCCACCTGAAGGGTGGGTACAGATAGCTCCTCTGCTCCTCGGGCCCCGCCATCCGCTCCGAGTATGTCCCGCCCAGTGGTCCTCCTCCGGGTACCGCCTCGTCGTATAGTCCACCTCCAGGTATCGTCCAGTCCTCGATCACTCGGCCTCTGCCAGTACTGGCCGTCGTCTGCAACCAACACAACGAGGTGCGGGCATAGCCCGTGCAGGGGTGAGTATAACGATACTCAGTAGGGACCCCGAGACCCTCAAGGTCTCACAAAAACCAACAAGGTTAAACACAAGAAGATCTCAACAGATAAACTCTACTTAGGTATATGCCCATACATATACCTAAGTTATCAAGTAACCCATCTCAATCATAAAGTAACACAGGGTCAAAAGTCTCAACTCAAACCAGGATTTTCATTATCGAAACCGTAACTGCTGAAGAGCCCCGTCTCTGAAGTGTGCAGTAGTCATGTCACGACTCCGAGGTACTGCTCACTAACCTAAGACTGCTGAGGTACTCCTCCTGTCGAGTACTGCGGGTTTGCGGCCAACTACCTGGCGCTCCGTCCGCTGAGGGTCTGTCGCCAAATACCGGGCGCTACCCAGTTAGCCTGCTGAGGTACTCTCCGGACGAGTACCGCGGGTCTGCACTGTCACACACGTACTCCGTCCGCCATGGGTCTGCACCTCAGAAAGTAGTGCTCCGTCCACTGGGCTAGTCGACTCACTCCAAGTCGAGTCGGTCAAGCAGTCGTCAGGTCTCAGCTAGTTACACGGTCTCCGTACTCTGCACGCTCGTCTTCGGGAGGGTCCGCTCCACGAGCTACTGGTCGATACTCCAAGTATCTCAAAGTCCCACGAAGAAGTGTCTCAAAAGTCCGTCTCGTCACAGGGGTCTCAACGCAACAGACGGCGCGTCGATCGGACGCCCGGTCTGTGAGTTATTAGCCTTTTCGTCCCAGGGGCCCGGTTGGTTTCGTGAGCGAACCAAACCCGGCCGTATCTCAACTGTACCCCGAACTCTCATAGGGTAAACTCATAGGGACCGTTTCTCAACGTGATCATCAACGCCGCTGACGGTTCGTCAGACGGACGTCCTGTCTGAAAGATAACAGCTTTTCCCGTTCCAGGGGCCCGGTTGGATTTCGGTGCGATCCAACCCGGCCACTATCCAACTGCATCCAAAACTCGGGCGGAGGGTGCCAAAAGTTTCGTATCATCAAGAGGAAGTCAACGAAACAGACGGCGCGTCAATCGGACGCCCGGTCTGTGAGTTATTGGCATTTTCGTCTCCGGGGCCCGGTTGGTTTTTAAGGAAAAACCAACCCGACCGTACTCCACCTGCGTCCAAACCTCGGGCGGAGTATGCCAAAAGATCCGATTCACTAAGAGGAACACAACGCGACTGACGGCGCGTCAATCGGACGTTCGTGGCTCAAGATATGAGCGTTTCCGCTCCGAAGGCCCGGTTGGTTTCGTGAACGAACCAACCCGGCCGAACTCAAAGTAACCCGAAACCTTGAGTGCGATATATCGAAACGACCGTCTCGATCCAAGGATCATGTTGCCGCAGAAGGTTCGTCATTCGGAGGTCCGAGGCTCAAGTTATGAGCCAAAACCCAAATCAGGTTCGAAACGGGGGGGTCCGGGTCCGGGCCGACCCGGCCCGACCCCCCCCCCCCCCCTGGGCGGCGCGGTGGCCGGCGGCGGCGGCCGGCGGCGGCGGACGGCGGCGGCGCGGTGGCCGGCGGCGGTGCGCGGCGGCGGCGGGCGGCGGCGCGGCGGGCCGCGGCGGCGGCGGCGGCGGGCCGCGCTGGCGGCGGCGGCGGGCCGCGCTGGCGGTCGGCTAGCGGGGAGCAAAGCTCCCGCTTTGCTGGAAGGCGGCGCGGCAATTAGCCGCGCTGGTTTGTAAGAACCGCCCCCCCCCAACGTGGGGGGCTTGATTGAAGGGCGGCGCGGCAATCTGGCCGCGCAGTTTATTTTTTTTTTAAAACCGCCCCCAACCACGTGGGGGGGCCTGCTGGCGGTGAACCAAGGGGGCTACTGCCCCCTTCCCTCATGAACCGCCCCCCTCATTAAGAGGGGGGTTTTAAAGGACCGACCGGGGGATTTAATTCCCCCGGTTTTATGACATCCGGCCGGCCAGTTGGCCGGCCGGTTTTTACCAACGGGACCGGAAATTCCGGTCCCGCCCTCGACTTCCGACGCCGGCGGCCCGGCCGCCGGTCTTTCCTTCCGCCGCGGCCCGGAACCGGCCGCGGTCTTCTCGTCCCGCCGCGGCCCGGAACCGGCCGCGGTCTTCGTCATCCGGCGCGGAGCGTCGGCACCGCGCCCCTTCGCCGTGCTTCGATTCTTTTCAACGCGGCGCGACGACGTCGCGTTCTTGAAGATTCTCCTCGGCGTAGCGCGACGGCGTTGCGTAAAATTAAACGCACAATCATCCGCGTGGTGCGACGGCACCACGCCACTTGCATCCACCCGCAAGAACAACAAGAACGTTGGAGGGGGGGGGTTCGGCCGTGTTCGTGCGGTCCGGCCCCCCTCGCGTTAATAATAATAACGCAACTAAAGAAAAATCACGTCACACGTTAATCTTGCTAAAAGCACGATCAAGAATGAAATGAGGAATCCAAATGAAAATCGACAACCCCTACTTAGGTATAAGATTCGAAGAATCGTCTACGATCCGCGGAAGACGGCGTCGCGGAAGTCGGGTGTCGCGGTCGTCGTTCGTCAAATCCGTTGACGAAGTGCTATGCCCGAAGAGACACGACGATGGCGGATCATCGTTTGCCGACGAAGGTTGTCCGAAGAAGAGATGGCGTCCCCTTCGTTGTCACGGTGAACGAAGAAAGGAGTTGCGGCGTTCTTCGTCGGAAAAGAGAGCGTTCCTCGTCAAGTCTTGAGGAAAGTCAAATTAAAAAGGAAACAACGAACTCAAGAACCCTTACCTCGATAGTCGCACGTTGACGGAGTCGTGGAATATCGGTGTCGATTCCTTTGACGTCGGAGGAAGATTCGTTGTCGAAGGCGTTCGTCGCGGAAAACCGTCGCGGAAGGGATGACGCGGAAGAAGTACGTCGCGTCGCGGATACGGCGTCGCGGATGGATCGTGTTCTTCGGCGGAGAAGTTCTTCGTTGAAGAACGACGTTCTTCGCGTTCTTCGTTGAGTTTGAAGAAGAAGAGGAGGCTCTCCAAAAGCTCTCAAGGAGACAAACCAAACAACCCAAAATAAAATAAGACCACTTCTTATTTTATTATTACAAAACACATTAGAAGAAATTCAAAAGTTTGAAATTCAAAATGGCTAACCCCAAAATTAACTCACTTATTTAATATACAAGAGTTGTATAATTAAAAAGAAGTTAAGTTATCAAGCCATTAAGAGGGAGAGTGGGGAGTTGAAAAGGTGGGGGGGTTCGTGTGGGCCCCACCACACTTAATCCTCCCAAGGGAGGTTAAGTGGGTGTGGGTCCCACTCCCAACCACCTTAGATAGGTTTTAACAAGTTAAAAATAAAATTGTTCTACACAATTTTATTTAACTCAAACTAAAAACCCCAAAACGAAACTCTCAACCCGCAACAAACGCAACTCCCGAAAAGGACTCTTTAAGCGAATATCGGCGCTGCGAGTTCATCGGTGCCCTCGGATTTCAATTCCGAGCACCGGATCAAAAGTTAGGAATTCCCGCTCGTTCGTTCACTGAACATACCCGAGCCAAACTTCGGAAATTAATTCCGGGCACTCCGGGCCTCGGAATCAGGTGCCGTCTGAAACCGCGCTCTTGTAAAATTCTAAAGAAAATTAAGAAAAAAATTCCCTTGAATTTTACGGGTCTTTACATTACTCCCACCTCAGGGCTTTACGTCCCCGTAAAGCTACATCAAAAACTAGGGAAACAAAAAGGGGATACTGAGCACGCATCTGAGCCTCCCGCTCCCATGTGCTCTCCTGGAGATTCCCGTGCCGCCATCTGTTGCGCACAAGAGGAATCGATCGTCCATGTAGGACCCGCTCCTGGATGACATGGACCTCTTTTGACGTGGCCCGGACCATCTCTGGTCCCACAAGAGCTGCAAGATTTCTTCTTTGCCGAAAAGAGAAACCTGGTCTCATCCCCTGGATGAACCACATTCTTTGCCTAAAACAGTCAATCCTAACATGGATGATATTAATCCATACCAAGGATGACGTCGTAAGGCCTCGACGCTACTACTAAGAGATCCAACCGTTACTCTCGCCTCCAAGGGTTGAGTCACACTGTCGGCATCAGTGTGTGGTAACTGGTCTCCTCCAGTAGATGTCTCACAAGTGAGGGTCAAGTCAACAGTCAACTGGAACCTCTTAGTAACATCACAAAAGAAGACAGGAATGGAAACATCGCAAAGGATGCGTCTTTTATTATTGCAGCTCATATTACAAGACGCTACACAAAAGCAACATCAACATGGAACTAGAAGTACAAGAGACGTATCCACTAGTTCCGCTCCTGTCCACCTGCTCCCAGAGCTCCAGCATTTGTCGCTGCCTCAACCTCGGTGGCTCCCTCCAAGCCTGCGGATCGAGGAGTCGGACAGTCACGTGCTAGGTGACCCTTTCCGCCACAGGAGTAACATTGTCCGTTTCTGGCACGCCTGGCTCTGATCCCACCTCGGGTGCCCCGCACCACCGGTCCTAAAACCCGAGATCGCCCAACTGCTCGTCTGGTCCTCCTGGACCTCTGCATCATCTGTCTACTGCCCACAGATGACTCGGCTTCTGATCGAAAAACACGCGGCAAAGGCAGAATCTCCTGTACACGCTCGGGGTGTAGAGATACTGTCACAAACTCCACCCTGAAAAAGGTCTCGAAGTCTTCCCATGCGAAGTTCATCTCATCGCAAAACTGAAACAAGTGGCTCCACCACCTACCTGCTGCTGCCTGAAAGAGGCTGGTAGAAAAGATCACCATGAAGTCTGCCGGCGTCCCCACTAGCCTGAAGACTCTCACCACAGCCTCCAGCCAAACCTCAGCCGCCTGCGGGTCCGTCTCTCCCCGGAACCTGGGTGGCCTCTGGCGCTGGAACTCGTGCAGCGCGCTCAAGCGTCGTGCATCACCTACTGCTGGGGCTGGTGGCATCGGTGGCCCAACTGCAAGAGGGCCCTGTACCGAAGCCTCGTCGCTCGACAGACTGTCAGCACGCTCATCCCTCCGGGCTCTAGCTGGTCGTCTGAGAAAAGACATCCTGAAAGAAACAACGTAACACGATCAAACGATTATACCTGGTGAGCTGACCTGGTTTGAGCTGTTTTAAGGGGAAAAACTTTTGAAAACATACACGCAATCAGTGTTTTTGTGCACAAAGTCGGAAATCAGTTGTCAGGGTCCTGGTGTATGGATACGTCGGCCGCCCGCACCAACACTGGACTCCCTGAACTGAAAACCACACTCGGTACTCTCAACACTATTGCTTCACAGAAAGAAACATCAGAGTTATAAGTTCTTCGGTAGAACCGAACTCCTCTGATACCAATTTGTCATGACCCGTCCTCGGGGCCCGTGTCGTGACTACCCCAAGCCCGCCTTCCATAGGCCAGGGGCTGGCGACTAGCACCAAAGGCGTAAAATCCCGTTAACTGGGAAGGCATTGCCTTTATAGAAGAAAACAAGCACCACAGAGTACAAGCGGAAGACAAACACTAAGTACAAAAAGGAGAGCTGAAAAGTAAAAGGGGCCGGAAATACAAGCCCAACTGTAAAGTACAACTCGAAAGGGAAAACAGCGACTGAAAAGTAAAGCTGCTATGTTGAGATGTCCACTAGAAATACCACCTGAAGGGTGGGTACAGATAGCTCCTCTGCTCCTCGGGTCCCGCCATCCGCTCCGAGTATGTCCCGCCCAGTGGTCCTCCTCCGGGTACCGCCTCGTCGTATAGTCCACCTCCAGGTATCGTCCAGTCCTCGATCACTCGGCCTCTGCCAGTACTGGCCGTCGTCTGCAACCAACACAACGAGGTGCGGGCATAGCCCGTGCAGGGGTGAGTATAACGATACTCAGTAGGGACCCCGAGACCCTCAAGGTCTCACAAAAACCAACAAGGTTAAACACAAGAAGATCTCAACAGATAAACTCTACTTAGGTATATGCCCATACATATACCTAAGTTATCAAGTAACCCATCTCAATCATAAAGTAACACAGGGTCAAAAGTCTCAGCTCAAACCTGGATTTTCATTATCGAAACCGTAACTGCTGAAGAGCCCCGTCTCTGAAGTGTGCAGTAGTCCTGTCACGACTCCGAGGTACTGCTCACTAACCTAAGACTGCTGAGGTACTCCTCCTGTCGAGTACTGCGGGTTTGCGGCCAACTACCTGGCGCTCCGTCCGCTGAGGGTCTGTCGCCAAATACCGGGCGCTACCCAGTTAGCCTGTTGAGGTACTCTCCGGACGAGTACCGCGGGTCTGCACTGTCACACACGTACTCCGTCCGCCATGGGTCTGCACCTCAGAAAGTAGTGCTCCGTCCACTGGGCTAGTCGACTCACTCCAAGTCGAGTCGGTCAAGCAGTCGTCAGGTCTCAGCTAGTTACACGGTCTCCGTACTCTGCACGCTCGTCTTCGGGAGGGTCCGCTCCACGAGCTACTGGTCGATACTCCAAGTATCTCAAAGTCCCACGAAGAAGTGTCTCAAAAGTCCGTCTCGTCACAGGGGTCTCAACGCAACAGACGGCGCGTCGATCGGACGCCCGGTCTGTGAGTTATTAGCCTTTTCGTCCCAGGGGCCCGGTTGGTTTCGTGAGCGAACCAAACCCGGCCGTATCTCAACTGTACCCCGAACTCTCATAGGGTAAACTCATAGGGACCGTTTCTCAACGTGATCATCAACGCCGCTGACGGTTCGTCAGACGGACGTCCTGTCTGAAAGATAACAGCTTTTCCCGTTCCAGGGGCCCGGTTGGATTTCTGTGCGATCCAACCCGGCCACTATCCAACTGCATCCAAAACTCGGGCGGAGGGTGCCAAAAGTTTCGTATCATCAAGAGGAAGTCAACGAAACAGACGGCGCGTCAATCGGACGCCCGGTCTGTGAGTTATTGGCATTTTCGTCTCCGGGGCCCGGTTGGTTTTTAAGGAAAAACCAACCCGACCGTACTCCACCTGCGTCCAAACCTCGGGCGGAGTATGCCAAAAGATCCGATTCACTAAGAGGAACACAACGCGACTGACGGCGCGTCAATCGGACGTTCGTGGCTCAAGATATGAGCGTTTCCGCTCCGAAGGCCCGGTTGGTTTCGTGAACGAACCAACCCGGCCGAACTCAAAGTAACCCGAAACCTTGAGTGCGATATATCGAAACGAACGTCTCGATCCAAGGATCGCGTTGCCGCAGAAGGTTCGTCATTCGGAGGTCCGAGGCTCAAGTTATGAGCCAAAAACCAAATCAGGTTCGAAACGGGGGGGTCCGGGTCCGGGCCGACCCGGCCCGACCCCCCCCCTGGGCGGCGCGGTGGCCGGCGGCGGCGGCCGGCGGCGGCGGACGGCGGCGGCGCGGCGGCCGGCGGCGGTGCGCGGCGGCGGCGGGCCGCGCCGGCGGCGGCGGCGGGCCGCGCTGGCGGCGGCAGCGGGCCGCGCTGGCGGTCGGCTAGCGGGGAGCAAAGCTCCCGCTTTGCTGGAAGGCGGCGCGGCAATTAGCCGCGCCGGTTTGTAAGAACCGCCCCCCCAACGTGGGGGGCTTGATTGAAGGGCGGCGCGGCAATCTGGCCGCGCCGTTTATTTTTTTTTTAAAACCGCCCCCAACCACGTGGGGGGGCCTGCTGGCGGTGAACCAAGGGGGCTGCTGCCCCCTTCCCTCATGAACCGCCCCCCTCATTAAGAGGGGGGTTTTAAAGGACCGACCGGGGGATTTAATCCCCCCGGTTTTATGACATCCGGCCGGCCAGTTGGCCGGCTGGTTTTTACCAACGGGACCGGAAATTCCGGTCCCGCCCTCGACTTCCGACGCCGGCGGCCCGGCCGCCGGTCTTTCCTTCCGCCGCGGCCCGGAACCGGCCGCGGTCTTCTCGTCCCGCCGCGGCCCGGAACCGGCCGCGGTCTTCGTCATCCGGCGCGGAGCGTCAGCACCGCGCCCCTTCGCCGTGCTTCGATTCTTTTCAACGCGGCGCGACGACGTCGCGTTCTTGAAGATTCTCCTCGGCGTAGCGCGACGGCGTTGCGTAAAATTAAACGCACAATCATCCGCGTGGTGCGACGGCACCACGCCACTTGCTTCCACCCGCAAGAACAACAAGAACGTTGGAGGGGGGGGGGGGGTTCGGCCGTGTTCGTGCGGTCCGGCCCCCCTCGCGTTAATAATAATAACGCAACTAAAGAAAAATCACGTCACACGTTAATCTTGCTAAAAGCATGATCAAGAATGAAATGAGGAATCCAAAAGAAAATCGACAACCCCTACTTAGGTATAAGATTCGAAGAATCGTCTACGATCCGCGGAAGACGGCGTCGCGGAAGTCGGGCGTCGCGGTCGTCGTTCGTCAAATCCGTTGACGAAGTGCTATGCCCGAAGAGACACGACGATGGCGGATCTTCGTTTGCCGACGAAGGTTGTCCGAAGAAGAGATGGCGTCCCCTTCGTTGTCACGGTGAACGAAGAAAGGAGTTGCGGCGTTCTTCGTCGGAAAAGAGAGCGTTCCTCGTCAAGTCTTGAGGAAAGTCAAATTAAAAAGGAAACAACGAACTCAAGAACCCTTACCTTGATAGTCGCACGTTGACGGAGTCGTGGAATATCGGTGTCGATTCCTTTGACGTCGGAGGAAGATTCGTTGTCGAAGGCGTTCGTCGCGGAAAACCGTCGCGGAAGGGATGACGCGGAAGAAGTACGTCGCGTCGCGGATACGGCGTCGCGGATGGATCGTGTTCTTCGGCGGAGAAGTTCTTCGTTGAAGAACGACGTTCTTCGCGTTCTTCGTTGAGTTTGAAGAAGAAGAGGAGGCTCTCCAAAAGCTCTCAAGGAGACAAACCAAACAACCCAAAATAAAATAAGACCACTTCTTATTTTATTATTACAAAACACATTAGAAGAAATTCAAATGTTTGAAATTCAAAATGGCTAACCCCAAAATTAACTCACTTATTTAATATACAAGAGTTGTATAATTAAAAAGAAGTTAAGTTATCAAGCCATTAAGAGGGAGAGTGGGGAGTTGAAAAGGCGGGGGGGTTCGTGTGGGCCCCACCACACTTAATCCTCCCAAGGGAGGTTAAGTGGGTGTGGGTCCCACTCCCAACCACCTTAGATTGGTTTTAACAAGTTAAAAATAAAATTGTTCTACACAATTTTATTTAACTCAAACTAAAAACCCCAAAACGAAACTCTCAACCCGCAACAAACGCAACTCCCGAAAAGGACTCTTTAAGCGAATATCGGCGCTGCGAGTTCATCGGTGCCCTCGGATTTCAATTCCGAGCACCGGATCAAAAGTTAGGAATTCCCGCTCGTTCGTTCACTGAACGTACCCGAGCCAAACTTCGGAAATTAATTCCGGGCATTCCGGGCCTCGGAATCAGGTGCCGTCTGAAACCGCGCTCTTGTAAAATTCTAAAGAAAATTAAGAAAAAATTTCCCTTGAATTTTACGGGTCTTTACATTTGTCAAAAAATAAAAAACATGATAAAAATCCAAAAACAGTGATCCTTATTATTTAGATAATTATCTTAATTCATATTTATCAAATTAAATAAAAAATAAAACATAATATAAAATTATAAACATCCAGGATAGATTGATAGCACGGGATATTTCAGGATAGATATTTCATCAACATTAGTTTTTAATCATAAAATTCAACTTCATTTTTTATATAAAAACAATTATTTTTATCATCAAAATATTTTAATTCAAATTATTACAATTATTTTTATTATGAATGATACCAATTTTTAATTACAGTTCATAAAATCTACATGATTTATTTTTTTCATTTTAACATAATCAAGACTTTATGTTGCTCATAATCATATTATTTCACTTCATACACAACCCTATATCATATCAATACCTTTATTATGCATCAAATCAAACTCAACATAAATGAATTTCAAAATATGGTGAGAAGGTTGTCATATAAATCTCTATATAAAATAATTTGGTTAGTCATTGCATAATAACCATATTCTTACCAAATCCTCCCATGCATTACGAGTATTAATACTATGGATATCACAATGTGTGAATAGCTTTTTTCATATATTAAAATTTTATTCATTATTCATTTTCCAATTAAATTCATTGATATATATAATGAAAACATAGTAAAAATTACCATTGAACATCATTGTTTTTACTCCACTCCCCATATCTAGATCATTTTTTATTTATTTTTTCAAAAACAACTTGATTTAGCATATATTTTTATTTTCTATTTTCTATCATTATCTTCTATAAATTCATGGGATGTATACTATATACTTCAAAATAATATATAATAGTATTCTACAATTTTTGATTCTTGTATGATTATGTAGATATATTTTTTAACATCATTTAGAATATACAATTTTATAGTAGTCTTATTCATATTCCTTATCTTTTTTACTTTTAGAAATATGAAATTCCTCTTCAAAAGAATTTATAACATTATATTAAATTCAAATGAAATTCTCAATAATGGATAAAACATAGTGTTTTTTTAAATTATAAAAATATTCAAATATCGTCAATATGTCCTTTGAATACTTTTAATGAGCTATCTTCACTTACACCATTATGTCCTTGTTTTTTGTAGTAGATTTTTTTTTCTATTTGAACCTTTTTAATATTTTATATAATATTTCTATTGTCATCCATTGAGATATTTGTTTGATTCTAATATTGTAATGATTCAATATATATAAATTATTATATTAGTTATTGTTCACATAATGTGGTTATAGGAAAATATGTGATTTCATAACCTCAATGTACAAAATAATGAATTTAATACCATGGTTACATTTGAAAAGGGTGGGTTACTATTCTAAAAATGATATAATAATTTGTTTCCATGTGTTACCTAAGAACTAATAATCAAGGTTCATATTAAATGACTAAAATAATATTCTAATTTGATAAATAAACTATGTCCTAACATTTATTGAATCATTTACCATCATTCTATGGTCAGTTTCAGAAAAAACATAATTATAGAGAGGAAAAAAGCGAAATGATTAAATATTTTTGGGTTATACTAAAATATATCACAACCATGATCATTGGGGATTATAACAAATAAGCACACAAGTAAAATTATTATTAATTATAAACGGATTCATTATTATGGTAGGGTTTTTTTAATATTGATATATATTCAATGTTATTATGTGAATTAATTCTCTGTTCTAAATTTTATTTCCCTATAATATAGACCTAGGGAATTATTTAATTTATATTTTTTCATGACATTTTTTATTATTACTCATAATATAAATATTTTATTTTAACATTAGAAGATATGAAATAGATTTATAAGGACATAGAATTTATATTATAAAATAGAAATAAATGTTAGATTATTATTTATCAATTTACCCCTTTTTGTATGAATTATTACTACCAATATTTTGGATCGATGGAGATTAGATGATGGTGACATGGATTTCATATAAAATGGAGACATGTGTGTAGAGACCCGAAGCTTGACGTACATAGACATTACATTACTTTTGCGGAATACTTAGTACATAACAAAAACTCACACACAAGGACCGTAATAGTTTAGTGTATTTGGAATCTCAGAATATAAAATATTCTAATCATGGTGAATGATCTTCAATATCTCCAAATAAAGATCTTCCCTTTTTTTCTTACCTAAAACCTTTCGTTACATCCTGGGAAAAGAAAACATAAAAGGGGTGAGCTCAAATACCCAGTAAGGGTAAACATATAGAACATAAAACAATCCAAAAAAATTTGAATGCAAAAACTTGAACATAAAATCTAAACATCAAAATCTTGAGAAAATACATGAGTCTTGCAAGTACATAAGGCATATATCATAAAGAATCATTAATAATTATATAATAGTATGGGAATACAACATTTAATTATGGAAACCATTCATCACATGTCATGATTTCCATAGTAGCCAAGGCATTGCTGCCAAGACCATCTTAGTGGACAAAGTCCCATTCTGAATCGAGTTCACTCCTCGTTTTAGTCCCGTAACACTGAACTGGATTAACTTACCATTCCAGACATTTTTATATCATGTGATATAAAATATTTACCCAATGCATTGGAGGGATATATGGGTCCCACCCATCTCATAATGAAATCATTCTTACTTGTGCCACAACATAAACTTAAAACATTCATCATAACCCAAAGAATAAAATTGGTTTCATAAACATCCTCCCATCATTTCATAATCCATATAAAACAAATGGACAATTCATCATAAGAAAAGTGAACCATGTAAATCATAGAGACATTAAACTTGAAACATACACATATCAAATAATGTCATCTTAGATGGAAAATGGTTTTGATAAAACATTTGAAATGAATTCTTGAGGAAAATATCCTTTCTTCGTCAAAATCATTTTCTTTTCAAAAAATCCCATGAACATTTAAAATAATTTTTTTTTGTTTAAAATAGTCATAAAATAATGTAGTGTAAGCTTCATGAAAATGAGGCATTATTAAACCTTAAAAATCCGTTCACGAAAAAGTCAAAAAAGTACCTTGTAACGTAAAAAATGAATGATTCCTTACATAACATGTAATAAAAGTAAAAAATGGGTAAAAAAGAATTTAAACATACATGAAAACACTTTTATAAAACATGGACATGGATGATATAAATAACCCCAGTAAATACTTACGAATAAGCAATCTCGGATAAAAATGAGATTTCCAAAATAATCCCTTAACTTAGGTCTGATATGCTTCATACGTATCCGAACCTCCTGTATAATGATTTAAATAATGTCATTGACTTATTCCAGAACCATACTCATTGTTATGATATCATATATGGTTCACTTATGACTTTATATTACCCGTTCCTTGGTAATTTCCATGTTAAAGAGCGTTTTGGGTAAAATCGTTTCATTTATGGTCCATGATTTGACTTGTAATTATTCATATGATTACATAGATCATGATTACTAAATTCCAGAATATAAAACATGATTTATATATAATATATATTCAGAATATTCATATATATAATAGATCAATAAATCGAATGAAATACACCGTTCATGGAGACGGTAGGCCGTACGTAAGCATGAACACTATTTTTGTTTCCTTATTTAGTATAATCGAATTAATTTGATGACATACATATATATATATATATAAATAAACTATCTTTATAATGTCATATATTTAATTATTGTAGATTATATATACTTTATAATCATTCTTTAATGGTTAACATGGAAAATGAATCTCATCGCGTCGTAGAGACGGTAGTTCGTACGTACGCACGAGTGATGATATCGTTTCCTTAATTATTGAATGGAATTGGAGTGGATGATAAAATATGTCAGAATCAGTATGATGTAATAATAACTATGTACAGTTATTCTTTACACCATTTTACCAATCCATGTAAGGCGGTATTGGTAAAATAGATTGCACCACAGCGTGGAGACGGTATTCTGTACGTACGCATGCGTGGTGATTTAGTTTTGCATAGGATGGATAGATGGTGAAATATGTTTGTTTCATACTTATAATAATATATCAGTATATGAATGATACTGATGTTATTACTTCATAATGAAACAACCTAAGAAGAATAAGTATAAGAAGAAATAAAGTTGAAAGAATCGGTAAAGTATATTACCTCTTCTTTCGACATGCCTTTTTGAAACCTCCTTTTAGGGAACTAATATTTGTCTTTGAAGAAGACCAGAACCTCTTGTATGTTACTAGGGAAGTGGAGGGGAGAAATTGGCAGGGGTTTTCCGAGCTTGAAGGCTGAAATTGGTGTGAGGAGGAGAGGGAGGAGGTGCCCTATTATAAGGGAGGAGAGGGGCACCTTTGGAATAACTAAAAAAATATTATTTTATTATAAAGTCAAGTTCGGTTTTAAACAGCTCCAAATTGATGTATTTCAAAGATAAGGTGGGGATGGGTTGAAATCCTCTCATCCAATAGAATTTATACTACTTTAGGTTCCTATTTTATCCTTATCATTTATATTTAACTTTAAGTTATATAATTTTACTTTTACCGTGTCTTTTTGTGTTCTTACACTATAAGGTTAATAAACATACCATAACAAGCCAAACGATCCTCAAGTTGTTTATTATTAATATAGATAACCATATCTATGTCATTTGGACGAACCTTAGATTTTTAGGAATAAAATAATAATTAATAATATAATATTTTTTTTACAAACTTTTTTTTGTCAATTTTGACACTATTTAGTAATTTATTTTTGTGAAAATCATTAAAAAATTATTAGTTCGAACAAATTAAATTATATAAATACTAACATGTCATATAATCCTAGAAAATTAGGTCAATTCATAAAAAGTCTAAAATTATATTTATTTAGAGATTTATAACATCAATTATGTCAATATTTCATTAATAACATAATTACTGCATCATCTTTGTGTCATAAATAAATTAACATATTTATTGTCTAAAAATTACAAATAAAATACCATTATGTAGGAAATATTTTTATATTTCTAATGAATATTTCTAGTATAATTTATATTATGTAGAAACCTATATTAAAAATGATTTAGTTATTAAACATTGATTTTAACTATTTTAACCTTTCTTTAAATAAATTAATAATAAATGTCCTAATCTAATCCATGTGAGCCTAAATGGTCATATTTTATTCCTGAGGTAGTTTTTGGTCAAATTACACTTATCCAATAGAATTAGGACATGTGTTATGGTAATAATAATATCATTGATACCCTTAATTACCCTATTTACTTTTAACCGTGGTAAAAAAAGTAAAAAGTTACTATTCACCAAAAATTATTTTCATCTCAGTGAACCACATTTTACATACTGACATCAACCGTGTCTCTTGGAGTTTTGAAATTCCATTCACAGAAGCGGTAAAATTATGTTTTATAAAAAATTCATTTTTTTAACTACCACTTAGTTTTTTCACTATTCATCAAAGAATGAAAGTTTCCAGAAAAATACCAAAAATTAGGCCTATGCTATATTTGTTATTATGAACTCAAAATTGATTTCTATTATACCAAATTAAAAACATATCAGTTGTATTAATTAATTTAAAAATTAATTCCCGTCGTCAAAAGAAATAGCGTGTTCTTAAGAGATAATAACTGTCAAAAGATTGACAGTTGTTTATGTCTGGATTAAATGTGAAATTACATCCAATGAACACCATTGTATTAAATTGTAAAAATATATTCTAAATATTCATTAAAAAAATTCAATATTATAATTTATCCATATGAATTATTACGATGAAAAAAGATGTTTTTAATTAAAATATAGCATGTTTTTACTATTAATTAAAATATGAAATTTATCAGAAAAATATCAAAACTTTATACAATATAAATTTTTATATCCTAATTCAAATGAAAATGTTATTTTTAAAAATTGAACTTATAAACATGTCAAAAACTATATTTAATGTAGGTGCGCAATCAAAAGGCGGCAAAACTGCATTTTTTTAAAAATACTTATTTTACCCGAAAAATTTATTTTTTTCTTATACCATGTTCTCGAAAATGTGTTAGATGAATAATAATGTTATTATATTCAAAATTTAGTTAATACTATTCATAACTCCTAGTTCATAATAATATATCTTTGTTTAGTAAAACCCGGTGTTGCGTACAACACATGCTATCAAGGAAGGTCGTGATTGCGTGTAATGCAAGCCACGTCAGGGTAGCATGTTGTGAAAGAATCCTCCGTTTTTTTGTATTGCAGAATCCAACCATATTTCATTTATACATTGAATATATATATATATACACACACACACTCAACATTGCATAGAATTACTATTAAAAAACGTACATGAAATTGTGTGTAACACGATCCAAGAATAGCATTGCGTATACTGAAAGCTAATAGGGTATTGCCTATAGTACAAGCTAAAATCGGTGTGCTATATAATATAATACATCAATGAAAGTAAAAAAATATTTTTCATAAAATCTCGGGGTGTTACATTCGACCCCCCTTAAAATGAATTTCGCCCTCGAAATTCATAGGGGTTATAAATCGTTTACTATTCATAGAAACCCACATTGTAAAAAGGAATACTTAAACATAATTTTATAAAAAAAGTATGAAATGCAATGATTACCCAATGTAACTCATCATTGGGTTTCCATGTAAGAGAACATAGCTGAAAATATGGATATGGAAGAAAAATATAACCATCAAGTTCTGGTGGAGAGTGGTAGGGGACATGGCTATGAAAAAGCCAAAAATCTAAAAGGCATAAATTTATGATGATCAAGGGTACCATCTGATTCATCGGATATAAGGGCACTAGGACAACATTTTTTTTTTCAAGATCATTTCCCTAATGTTGAAGAATTTTAATTAGAAAAAATACTTACTTTATTTTGGTACAATCTCACTGTTTTTCGTGCCTTGAACAATTTCCACTTCATCTCTTAAAGAAATGAAGTTGAATTTGTTCTTCGTGAAGTGTTATCAGATCATGTGATAGAATGACAGTTCATTCCATCTGTCCCAAACAAAATGTTAGCAAAAGTTATTAAATATACATAAGTTGATCTATAGTGAGATTAATCATATATGGTTCCTAAAATGGACTTATACTTATTATATCATACTGCTTAATTTAATATAACTAGGTTCTACAAAACAGGGACTTCCTGTAGGCCAGTGGTAGGTGATAAAGGCCAGTCGCACTTGGGTTGTGGTTTTGATTCCCACAGCCTTGTCCGACGTGATGGGCTGTCGCCCATCCTGTAGGTTGTGCTTTTTCTAAAACTACATTACTATAACTTCCCATCAATAATATTGAAAAAAAACTTTTATCCTTAAACAATACTAACTTATTTCCAACATAATCCATTCCAATATTTAGGTTTATCTAAAATACTTTGGTCCATGCTCATAGTATAAAGAAAACGATTACCTGAAATGTCATCAACCAAGCATGTGTATACCATCATTTATCCCCCATATATCTTGTTGGTAACATTCCAATCATGTGAATACCTTAATCATGTATTCTCATGAAAAATGAATACCCATTGAACCTTAGTGAAAATATGAATGCAGTCAAAAGTTAACTCATTCCACATACCAAAATCCAAAAATTCTATATACTCAAACCATGATATAACCTTCTCCTTGTATCAGTCATGAGCTCATGAATACTATCAAACATTTAATTTTCTCATTATCCCTTCATTATGCCCATATCATCTACATTCAAAAAAAATCTGAATAACCTTTCATGGATACTGGTACCATTAATCATACACTTTCAAAACTCAAGGAAAGACAACAGTGTAACAATCCTTAGATGTATCATTATTACATAGTACCATGAGATTACTTATACAACATTACACGTGATAAACATGTAATCATTCCACTACATTCATAAACCATTGACCGAGCGTCAACAATTCTTTCATCTCACATATCATTTGTAGTCTCTTCATCATCATCAACATAAATACTACCCATACGGCCGTACTGATTCGCTTAATGAGACTTTCCCTTAGGTCATTGGTTTGAAAAATGCCCGTACATTCCACATTTAAAACATTTAACCATTGTTGATGTCGTAGCAATACCATTGTCCTCAACCCTGGTGTTAACTAAACCTTTTCCTTTGCACTTACTGGCTTTGTGTCCTTCTTTTCCTCAACCAAAGCATCTTCCAGTTCCTTTGAAACATTCTCCTTGATGCCTCTTCCCACATTATTTACACAGGGGAAATTGAACTTTCTTTCCTCTATAATCATCATGAAACTCTATCTTTCTCTTATTAGCCGAGTCAGGAAACTTAACAAATTTTACTTTATTGATCATATTATGAGATTGTTGATTCGGCATAATACTGACGTTTGGACTTCCAAATCCCATTTCATTTGGTTGCTCATTAATAATATCATTCAATTGTCCATCATATCCTCCATTATCATGAATCATCTTGTTACCATCCATTTTCTAAAACCCACAAAGAAAAGTGTGAGAGGCAAAAATCATAATAAAGGTGAAGTAACTTCAATATCAAAGATCTTTGGTTTAATCTAACATTGTTACCATAGTTCTTGGAATATATCATATACATATACTTATCCTTAGGGACATCCCTAGACATACCTTAGAAATATCTCAAGGGATCTCACTAATGTTTTCACATCCTAGTTTCCAAAGGTTTACTAAAAAATTCCTCTGAAACCAACCTTAGAGACCCGAAGATTGACGTACATAGACATTATATTACTTTTTCAGAATACTTAGTACATAACAAAAACACACACACAAGGACCGTAATAGTCTATTGTCTTTGGAAACTCGGAATATAAAATCTTCTAATCATAGTGAAAGATCTTCAACTCTCCAAATAAAGATCTTCCCTTTTTTTCTTACCTAAAACCTTTCGTTACATCCTGGGGAAATGCAAACATAAAAGGGGTGAGCTCAATTGCCCAGTAAGGGTAAACATAGAGAACATAAAACAATCCATAAAAATTTGAATGCAAAAACTTGAACATAAATTCTAAACATCAAAATCTTGAGCAAAGACATGAATCTTTTAAGTACGTAAGGCATATATCATAAAGAAACATTAACAATGATAGAATAGCATGGGAATAAAACATGTAATTGTGGAAACCATTCAGCACATGTCATGATTTACATAGTATCCAAGGCATTGCTACCAAGACCATCATAGTGGACAAAGTCTGATTCTGAATCGAGTTCACTCCTCATTTCAGTCCTATAACACTGAACCGGATTAACTTACCATTCCAGAAATGTCTATCTCATGCGATATAAAATCATTACCCAATGAATTGGAGGGAGATATATGTCCCACCCATCTCATAATGAAATCATTCTTACTTGTGCCACAACATAAACTTAAAACATTCATCATAACACAATGAATAAAATGGGTTTCATAAACATCATCCCATCATTTCATAAGCCATATAAAACAAATGGACATTTCATCATAAGAAAATTGTACCATTTAAATCATAGAGACATTAAACATGAAACATACACATATCAAATAATGTCATCTTAGATGGAAAATGGTTTTGATAAAACATTTGAAATGAAATCTTGAGGAAAAAATATCCTTTCTTCGTCAAAATCATTTTCTTTTCAAAAAATGCCATTAACCTTTAAAATAAAAGTATTATGTTGAAAATAGTCATAAAATCATGTAGTGTAAGATTCATGAAAACGAGGCATTATGAAACCGTAAAAATCCGTTCATGCAATATAATTTAAAAAATAACATTCTCCTCGTACTTTTGTCGGAAAAGTCAAAAAAGTACCTCGTAATGTAAACAAAAGAATGATTCTTTACATACAATGTAATAAAATTAAAAAATGGGTAAAAGGGACTGTAAACATACATGAAAACACTTTTATAAAATGTGGACATGGATGATATAAATAACCCCAGTAAATACTTACGAATTAGCAATCTCGGATAACAATGAGATTTGCAAAATTATCCCTTACCTTAGGTCCGTTATGCTTCATACATATCTGAACCTCATGTATAATGATTTAAATAATGTCATTGACTTATTCCAGAACCATACTCATTGTTAAGATATCATATATGGATCACTTATGACTTTATATTACCCGTTCTTTTGTAATTTCCATGTTAAAGAGCGTTTTGGGTAAAATCGTTTCATATATGGTCCGTGATTTGACTTGTAATTATTCATATGATTACATAGATCATGATTACTTAATTCTAGAATATGAAACATGATTTATATATAATATATATTCAGAATATTCATATATATAATAGATCAATAAATGGAAAAAAATACACCGTTCATGGAGATGGTAGGTCGTACGTATGCATGAACGCTGTTTTCGTTTCTTTATTGTGTATAATCGAATTAAGTAGATGATATACATATATATATAAATATAGTAGCTTCATAATGTCATATATTTCATTATTATAGCTTATATTAACTTTATAATCATTCTTTAATGGTTAACATGGAAGATGAATCTCATCGCGTCGTGGAGACGGTAGTCCGTACGTACGCATGAGCGATGATATCGTTTCCATAATTATTGAATTGAAATGGAGTGGATGATACAATATGTCAGAATCAGTATGATGTTATAATAACTGTGTATAGTTATTCTTTACACCATTTTACCCATCCAAGTAAGGCGATATTGGAAAAACACATTACACCACAGTGTGGAGACGGTATTCCGTACGTACGCACGCGTGGTGATTTCATTCTCCGTAGAATGGATAGATATTGAAATAGATTTGTTTAATACTTATAATAACATATCAGTATATGAATGATACTGATGATATTACTTCATAATGAAATAACCTATGAATAAGAAGTAGAAGAAGAAATAAAGTTGAAAGAATCAGTAAAGGATATTATCTCTTCTTTCGATATCCCTTTTTGAAACCTCATTTTAGGGCACTATGATTGGTCTTTGAATAAGACCAGAACCTCTAGGATGTTACTAGGGAAGTGGAGGGGAGAAATTGGCATGGGTTGGCCGAGCTTGAAGGATCAAATTGGTGTGAGGAGGAGAGGGAGGAGGTGCCCTTTTATAAGGGAGGAGAGGGGCACCTTTGGAATAACTATAAAATATTATTTTATTGTGAAGTCAAGTTCAGTTTTAAATAGCTCCAAATTGATTTATTTCAAATCTATGTCGGGGATGGGTCCAAATACTCTCATCCAATATAAGTTAGAAAATTTTAGGTTCCTATTTTAACCTTATCATTTATATTTAACATTAAGATAGATAATTTTACTTTTACTGTGTCTTTTTGTGTTCATACACTATAAGGTTAATAAACATACCATAACAAGCCAAACGAACCCCAAGTTGTTTATTATAAATATATATAACCTTATCTAAGTCATTTGGCAGAACCTTAGATTTTTAGGAATAAAATAACAATTAATAATATAATATTTGTTTTAAAAACTATTTTATGTCAATTTTGACACTATTTAGTAATTGATTTTTGTGAAAATCATAACAGAATGATTAGTTAGAACAATGTTAATTAAATCGTTACTAACATGTCATATAAACCTAGAAAATTATTGGAATTCATAAAAAGTCTCAAATTATATTTATTTAGTTATTTATAACATCAATTATGACAATATTTCATTAATAGGATAATTTCTGCATCATCTTTGTGTCATAAATAAATTAACTTATTTAATGTCTAAAAATTACAAATAAAATACAATTATGTAGGAAATCATTTTATCTTTCTAATGAATATTTATAGTCGAATTTATATTATGTATAATCCTATATTAAATATTATTTAGTTATTAAACATTGATTTTAACCATTTTAACCTTTCTTTAAATATATTAATAATAAATGTACTAATCTAATCCAAGTGGGCCTAAATGGACATATTTTATTCCTAAGGTTTTTTTTGGTCGAATTACACTTATCCAGTAGAATTATGACATGTGTTAGGGTAATAATAATATCCTTTTTACTATTAATTACCCTATTTACTTTTAACCATGGTAAAAAAAGTAAAAAGTTACTATTCACCAAAAATTATTTTCTTCTCATTTAACCACATTTTACTTACTGAAATCAACTGTGTCTCTCGGATTTTTTAAATTCCATTCACAAAAGTGGTAAAATTATGTTTTATGAAAAATTCATTTTTTTAACTACCACTTAGTGGTTTCACTATTCATCAAAAAATGAAAGTTTCCTGAAAAATACCAAAAATTAGGCCAAAGATATATTTGATATTATGAACTCAAAAATGATTTCTATTTTACCAAATTAAATACATATCAGTTGTTTTAATTAATTTAAAAATTAATTCTCGTCGTCAAAACAAATAGCCTGTTCTTAAGAGATAATAACTATCAAAAGATTGACACGTGTTTATGTCTGGTTTAAATGTGAAATCACATCCAATGACCAACATTTTATTAAATTTTAAAAATATATTCTAAATATACTTTTAAACCATTCAATATTATAATTTATCCATATGAATTATTACAATGAAAAAAGTTGTTTTTAATTAAAATATAGCGTGTTTTTACTATTCATTAAAATATGAAAGTTATCAGAAAAATATCAAAACATTATCCAATATAAATTTGTATATCCTGATTCAAATGTAGAATTTTATTTTATAAGATTGAACTTATAAACATGTCAAAAACTAGATTTAATGTAGGTGCGCCATCAAAAGGGGGCAAAATTGCATTTTTTTAAAAAACTTAATTTACACGAAAAATTTATTTTTTTCTTATACCATGTTCTAGAAAATGTGTAAGATGAATAATAATGTTATTATATTTAAAATTTAGTTAATACTATTCATAACGGATAGTTCTTAATAATATATCATTGTTTAGTAAAACCCGATATTGCGTACAACACACGCTATCGAGGAAGGTCGCGATTGCGTGTAATGCAAGCCAAGTCAGGGTTGCGTGTTGTGAAAGAATTCTTCATTGTTTCGTAGAATAGAATCCAACCATATTTCATTTATAAATTGAATATATATATATATATACACACACTCAACGTTGTGTAGAATGACTATTATAAAACGTACATGATATTGTGTGTAACACGATCCAAGAATAGCATTGCGTATACTGCAAGCTAATACGGTGTTGCGTATAGTACAAGCTAAACATGGTGTGCTATATAATATATGACATCAATGAATCTAAAAGAATATTTTTCATAAAATCTCGTGGTGTTACAATGTGTATTATGATTGAATTATTTTTTCACAAAGGCAATTATAAGGGTGATTCGTATAATTGACCACTAATGGATGATTGGGGGAAGTCATGTTGACTTATGTTTTTTTGGGAAGTGATTTTTGAATGTCATGAAGGTTATTACGACATCCATAGACTTCATATTTTGTTCAAACGATAAATAAAAATAAATCATTTAAGGAATTAATTTCATTTAATTTTAATTTTTATAATATCCAGGGTTGATTGAGATAGAAATTGGTGGTAATGATTAAATTAGAATCATTTTGTAGAGAATTTATTAAAAAAATGATAATGCAAAATGTAGTTATGAAGAACACATGTTATATACCTCCATATATCTTGTGTATAATGGATTATATAGTAAACAATATCCAAGAAAATATATCATAGTGTAATTATCATGTATTCAAATTCCAAAGATATAATCTTATGTACAAAGTAGACATATACATAGTAATTTGAAAAACAAATACCATGTAGCCTCAGTGGAAATATTAGTATTTAAGTCCTCAGACATAATTTGATATGTTGGTATATTTGGAGTAAATATATTAATCCAACATTTAATTTACCCAATTTTAAATTATATGAATATAATATTTTATATTTCATGTGGATAGGTATTACACCAAAATATTATTAGAAAAGAGCTACATGTTGAATAACTCTATAGTTCATGCAATGTACTATTCTAGGATTATTGAATTTTGATATCCCCTTGATTAAGAAATTTATTTTGGAATTAAAGTAATTCAATATGAAGATTTTACATTGTTTAACATGACAGTTCGCCTTCCTCAATCCTCAATAGTGATTCATAAAATGTATGTGATTTTTTCCCTCATTAGCTCTATATGGTTGATGATGGAATTTGGTGTGGGGATTAAAAAATACTCAATGTAACTACCCCATAGCAATGATTTTATATCTGTTTATGGGTTAAAACTATAATTTATAGGGTTAGTACCTCTGCCAAGCATACTCAATGTGATTTATCACTATAATTGTATTATGTTTCCCTCCATCTAACACATCAAATAGGGAGGATATCCTTCAATAGGTTTTGTTACCCCCTCAATCGATACATATCGCTTATAGTGATATTTTCCCACAAATAATTTTCTATTTAGGTGACATGAGTTTCATAAAATAGATTCATTGTATTTATATGTCTACATTCAGGTTCATCCGTATCTGGGTTATTTTTTGAAATAATTTCCCTTGTATTCTCAATAATATTCTCAAAATAAAATTTTGGTTCATTGATGTGTTATTATTTTCTGTAATTTCTATTTTAAACTCATAATTTTACATTATTATTCTTTAATGGGGTTCAAGGAATATAATTGAGTATTTATATACTCACCACAATATGTACATCATTTCTAAAACATCTCAATTCTGATAAAGAATATTGATAGTTTCGCAGTGACTATAGTTTATATGATTTGGTGGAGTATATTTACCCCCATAGTTGAGAGTAAAAGAATAAATTAGAATCTATTGTGATCTTGTTTCTTGGATTTATTTTTTGAAACTATTTTTGTTGGTGGTTTAATGTTTTGTGGGTGTGTATCAATCCCCTTTTTATTATTGGCTTTTTAGTATGATATATTTATTTTTATACATTATAAATGTTTGAGTTATTTTTTTAATTCACTATTTAATATTATGTGGAGGTGTACATTATGTTCATGTTCATTATGACATTCCCTCCCTTCATGTGTGATATACTAGTCTGTGATATTCACTAACCCATGACCTATTGATAGCAGCATTATGGTGTCATGGTGGATTTAAATCAATATAGGAGGGGTCTCAGTTTGTCGGGTAATGTTAAATTGATATCAATTTGATGATTTTACTAGTGATAATGTTATGATTAAAATATTTTATGAGTATTGGATTTATAATTTAGTGAAATGATCATAATGTTTCTGCAGTATATATTTTAATCTAGTGAAATAAATGTTTGTGTAGTGATCAATGTGTCACTTCAATTAGGCATTGAAAACTGTCTAGCTAGGTAAGAAAGAAAACAAACTAGTTCATAGAATAAATGTAAAATATACACGTCATATAATAATGGTACGCTGATTTCCATGTCAATATTTAGTTACAAACCCCTAAACACCGATGTTGATATTACACGTGTTTAAATTCATGGATGTGATAATGTGGAGAGCTATTCAATATGTCGAGTTAGGGTCATTATGTTTATTTTTCATGTTGAATCCTCCCTTTGATGACTAGATAAGTAAAATGGTTTCCTTCTAGTGAAAAGACCATGATTTTGTTTCATCAGGAATGTAGGGAGTATATTTTAAATCATTTTGTAGTGAGAAGAACCAAAATCAATAGTATATGAAATCATTAACCAATTGTCCATAATTTCAATTAATCCAATTAGGCATGATGGGGATATTCATTGATGATTTCTAGCTCATGAGTTCCTTTTGATAGAGACTAAACAATCTCTAACGAAAACATGTACCTCAATAATCAATTCACTAAATTACATATATTTGATATCATATTACACCTTTTTATATTACTACCAAAATGATTCATGTTCTTGAACAAAGTATACTTTATGTTGTTAAAGGATTCTGGTGGGTCTTGGTATTTCTAATTTATGATGTTTGGAAAAATCAAAGGATAATTTTCATATTTCATTAGTGGTAGGATGTGTGATGGATGATTTTAACTTCGGTTAACGTCTAATATTTAATTTAATTACTTTATAGAACCAAATTAGTTATTTTTTTAATTAATGATTTACTAATATCTTGAGGTTATTCTTCCAAATTATAAATTATGGATTCATTTCATAATGGATTATTTTGCATGGAGATGATAGAGAATTCTGTACATTAATTTTAGCGATAAATTCCTTAACAATTATAGTGTTTTGGATGGGACATTGATATTGGGAGCCTTTTGGAAGAGGGGTAATATCTAACAAGGTTTTTGGGTGATAATTTAAGAGTACCTTCATTAGTTGAAATCTTCTTGTGTCGGGTTTTATGGTAACGACAATAAAGGCTTTCCCATGATTTTACTTATAAATGATATTGATCGAATGAGGTGTATTATAGAGGATCCAGTCAGCAATGTGATTTTTATTTTTATTCTTATAAGGTATCAGGTCATCTATCAATAAACAAGAGAACCTAATAGGAATAATAGGTTATGAATGATATTTATTGATATCTGCTTTAGACAAATTCCATAACAAGGGTAATCAAAGATAAAAATAATGTGAATCATATTTGAATGTTTCAATAGTCAAGTATGATTTGGTAATTTTGGAGAAACAAGAGAAACAAGAAAATATAATACACTCACATCCTTTCATCTCCATGGCAGTCCATGTATCAGTTAAAGGGAGGGTAGGTTGGGACATGGTTTATTGTAATAAATGTTTTTTAATGACATGGTTGAACCCAACATGACATGATTTATGATATATTCTCTCTATTCATTGGATCCTTTAATCATATAAATCAGTCCTTTTCCATCCGTTATCAATGATTTCCCTAATGGAGTGTTAAAAATTCTTATAGAACCTTTATTTAGACCCATCTTGCTTGAACCTCTTATTGGGTTTGATCACGTGATCATTCAAAATTACCAATTATTTCTGTTTTCTTTTAGTGGTGTACGATTTTCTTGCTACACTTGTACAATAATAATTAAATATTATAGAATTTTACATGAATATTCAATACATCTCTCTATAATAAATGGTCCAAAAATGTATCAATTTTGTTCTTTTAGATCATACATGTATAAAAAATTATTTCATAAAATTTATGGAGGATATTCGAAAATGTATTCTTTCATATTAGCCATTGGAGATGTTATATAATTATCTATTTCTTTATTACCAGGAGAAAATGTAAACAATAAAATGTTTGAGATTATATGGTTTTTATGGGTATGCAAATGAGATATTAAGAAATGATCATAGGTGAGAATATGCATGAATTAATGAGAACAATATCATAACATACTACATTCATATACAATCCATCAATGATTTTTCATAATGAGTCAAATAATAATGGTTTTTATAACAATATATATATTTCCTAAGATTGAGGATTCATTAATAATCAATGTTGATCCTTGAAAAAATAATTAATTTAGAATACATTAGTTTTTGAAAAAACAAAATCATTGGGGAACTATTACATAATCAATGTTCTATAAAAGGATATCATAAAGGATTTGGATCACTCAACAAATAATCATTTTGTTATACTTGTTAAAATTTCAAGACTACAATGTTGGATAATGTCCCATAATGAATGGTGTAAACTCAATATCATATACCATATTTTATGAGGAGATTCATTTCTATATATAAGAACCCTGTTTTTGATGTGAAAGTCATTGGAATTTTCTTGATGATATTCTAAAGCAGCGCCTTCAGACGGTGTGCGATTCTGAGCCCCAGAGTGGCAGGAATTAAATTTTTAGTGCGTTCAGACTGGAAACGCCAAATAAATGAGATAACTCCTAAACTGTGATCCGGATCAGGGATCTGACTGTACATATGGGTCCGTAATGTGGTTTTTACCCTATGAATGGCACAAAACTTGTCGGCACGGGATGTTTGGACCCCTCGCTCGCTTTCGGAACGTTAAACGGATAAATTAATTAATTAATTTATTCGTTTAATGGTAAACCTAGAGTATCTCTTAAACGGTGGCTAGAATTGAAAAACTGATGGCATCGTTGAGTTTAGAGTGTACCATTTACCTTATTAGAGGTATAAGTTTTGCGGGTGCGGGTTGTCGGCGAAAAATGGCCCCAAGGGCGTTTTCATAATTTGGCGGCTTTGGGCGTTCATCTTTATAACATTTAAACGGATTCTAGAAATAAAATTACAAGAACACCATTGTGCTCAGGGGGTGTTGTTTATCCTAGGTGAGGCTTAACCTTGACCCCAAGAAGAGTTTTAGATGAGGGAAAATTATGAGGTTTTAAATTAATTAAAAATTTATTAATTAATTTTCTTTAAATAAGTCCTCACCCCCACTCCACACATTTTTCCAATTCCTGGGCAGAAGGAAAACACCAAGGTAGCTCAAGCCCCTCCGCCCATCTCTATCCTCTCCAAGGCGTGGCGACCGGTGGATCGTCGCAAAGCGTCGGGCAAAGCCCCACGAGGTAGGATCTTGTTCATTTTTGTTTTCCCGCAACTTTTCTCCCAAAGTTATGATTGATTAAATGCTGAATTAATTTTGTGAAAATCCCATACCCTAGTAGTTATTATCATGAGATTTTGGTCTCATTTTATGGATTCGAAATTTGAGTTACGAGCGAAGCGCAATCGATCATCGAAGATTGGGTGTCGAATGGGGTTTCCGGCGGAGGCGGCATCACGACTCAGTTGAGGCGGTTCAGGTGAGTGTCAGACAGTGGGAACGAGCAGCAGGGGAGCACCCACAGCGGCGCGTGGTGGGGGCAGGTGCTGAGGCTGGGAGGTGTTTAGCAGGCACCGGCGAAGCACGTCACGTGGGCGATGAGGCACCGGCCATCCTGGCCGGGTTGACGCTGAGACGACAGGCATAGTCCTCGGGACCCCGCGGCATGCAAGACCCGTCCTCGGTGGGTATTTGTGGAAAAAGGAAAGCCGGACCTGCTTGCTGCCAGTCCAGGATTGGAATTTTCGGCCCACGACCACAGGCCGGTTCAGGAAAGTGGGACGGCCAAACCGGCCTGGCCCACTAGAGTTCATTTTAAAAAAACAATTCTAAACGACTGTAAAAGTCAGCCCAGGTGTCGGATTCATGCGTCGTCAGCAGTGACACATTCCTTGGGATGAAGAGAATATTTTGAGATGGGTATGGGAATTTTTAATTACCGAAACACGATTCCTCTGAGGTTCAACACATCGTTAAGTGATTTGAGGATTTCTTTGGGGGGTCTTGTTTTGGACGACAAAGACGGGTCTGACGTCCGTTTTGAGCACCATCAGTGCCATTGGAACCCTGGCACTAGGGAAAAGAATTCCCTTGTATTATTAGGCATTGATGATGTAGTTGAGGCATGGGCCCCACGGCCTGTCTTTTTAGATGGGTGCTGTGTTTCACAACTTTTCCCCCAGTCATCCTTTCGAGGCATGAATGTAGTCGTTCTGAATGTTTTTCCGAGGGGATTGCACAGGTGCAATCCACCAGCTCTAATTCGGCATGATGGTGCAGGGGCCCATGAGGGTCTTTTGGGCATTGATAGTGATTTTACATCTCCATCACCGAGCGACTGTTTTGGACAAGTGAATAGTCCAACTTGTGTACTTTTTCGAGAGGATCGCAATAGTGGGATCTGTTCTTTTTTGTTTCGGGACTGGGATGCGGGTCTCACGAAGACCCGCTCGTGTGCGGTGCGCCAGAATGCATCTTTTTCCCTTGATATCTGTTGCGCTCAAGTGGGCAGTCTATTTGACTTGTATTCTTGAGGGTATCAAAATGGTGCGATGCGCCCGACTGTTTTCGGGGCTGAGGCTCGGGACCACGGGACGCCGTTCGGGCATAAGGCAGTAATGGATACTTTTACATCGGTTACCCATTTTGGGTGAGTATGTAGTCGATCTCGCATGTTTTTTTGTGAGGATTACAACGGTGTAATCTAATCAGGCATGCAGAGCCTCATATGCGATCTTATTAAATGTGGAAGGTGCTATGATTGCAGTTCATCTCGTGGTGTTTGCAGATAACCCTTTGTGCGTAATTGCGTGCACTCCCTTGTGAGTGATGAGATTTGGTTGGATGTTCCCTAACCATTGAGGTGGTAGGTTGGATTTGTTACATCACACCTTCATGCTGACGTTGGGTGCCGTGTGCAGATTGCCTTTGGGCTGGAACGTGGAATGCTCTTGGAGTATATGGGAACTCATGGAGGTACATGTGGTTGTTTGTATCTGAGAATGTTTGTACGCTTGGTCGGGGTAGACTTGGTGCCACAAATTGTGTGGCCCCCATGTGCGTGTCGTGCTCTACTTTACGTACATTAGACCTCTCGCGACGTAGAGGGTTCCACTGTTGTTGTGTTTTGACCAGCAGGATTGAGTTTCCCCTGGACATGTTCTCTCTTATATGACCATTAGGGTAGAGTGGTCTCCCTCTAGTGTCGTTCTCGAAGGTTTGGCTGGCAGAGATGGTTTGGTTCCTCTATTTCTTCGGCTGTGAGGGTTTTTAGTACCGTTCCCCTTCCATCAGACTGTGGCATTGTCTGTGACTACTAGTGTTTGTAAAGTGTGGGTGTTTTCCCCAATTTTTGGGATGAGTTGTCTCAGTCTACTTCAACAGTGACTCAGTGGATTGGAGCATGATCACCTTGAGAGGCCTGGGGAGTTTCTCCCGTTGCTTTTTTATTCCCTGGTATAGTTCATGAAGATTCTTAGTGACCAAAACTTTAAGCGGGCACTGATCCTCTACTCAGGAGGTTGTTTCCAGCAGGTCTGTGGTTGTTACCAGCAGGGCTGGGTTTGTTTCGAGCAGGGCTCACAAGTGGGTTACCATCTAGTAGGGATGGCCAGTACAACGGTGTTCACCGAGCAGTACCATCCAATAGGGATGGCCAGAGCAGTTCTAGGCTTACCTCCAACTGGGCTGTGTAGTGGTCCCCAATATCGGTCTTACCGCCAGTGGGGTTGGGCAGTGGTCCCAGATGTCGGGCTTACCTCCATCTGGGCTGGAAAGTGGTCCCTAATGTCGTGTTACCTCTAACTAGGCTGGGAAGTGGTCTCGTCGCCCACATTACCAAGGTCTCCCTCCATTGGATTACCATGTTATGGGACTGGACAGTGTGGCACCTGTCAACTTTCCGGGTCTCCTCGTAGTGGGAACCCGTCGACTTCCATAGACCCTCCAGCGGGGCTAGGAAGGGGGTCACCTGTCAATTTTGAGCAGACCTATCGACTGTGGGGAAGTGACAAGTTATGGTTTGACGTTCTCCTAGAACTCTCAAGTACGAGGAGAACTTTCCCCACTATGACACATCCTTGTGACGCAACCTAAAACTATGCGCGAGAGTTAGTGTTTCCCAATGTGGATAGTGTCGAGGTGTGGTGATTGTTCCCTTGACTTGTGGTTTGGGGAAGACGTGCGGGATGCTAGGCATCAATGGTGTTACTTATGGGACTGTTGGCGACTCACTTTTCTTGGGCTAAGCTATGGGATGGAGATCCCCTTAAGACCTTGTTTGGCCCTCTTTTTGATCATATGTATTTGTATATACCTTGTTCCAGTACACACTTCTTGGGTTTGGTTACTCTCCTTTTTAGAGAGGTGAAGATGGGCGGGGTATGCCACATGTATTCAGTGTCTAGCTTCTCGTGGTTGGACGAGTCTACTCTCCTACTATAGGTAGCGAAGACTCGACGAGTTCCCACCGTTTCCATCTCCTTGTGTCTGGATGAGTATACCTCCATTCCTCTTATTGGGTTGAGCTGGACTCTTTACTGTACTCCTTACATCACTCTATATTGTATTCCTTTACTGTTCTATGTTCGCTATACTGGTCACCCTTCGTTACAACATTTGTTGCTCCCTTGAGCCTTCGGGGTATCCTACTGAGTATTTTTATACTCACCCCTGCTTGGGCTTTGCTCGCACTTGGTGTTCCCTTGCAGGCAACAGACAGGTTGGTCGTGACTTCAGTGGATCATAGGAGTTCATGAGCATGGAACCTGTGCGGTGGTTGTGGTTAGGTCCTAGATGGGGGACCCCTTCCGGTTGTTTTTCTTTTGTTTACCTAATACCAGGTTGTGGCACCTTTTCTGGTTGGGTGCGTGTTTTTTCCCTTTTCTTTTTCAGTTACCTTCATCTTGTACGTTATACTTTTAGAGGTCGATGCACATTGTGGTTTATTTATAATGTTTTCCTTTGCATTTCTCTTTACTCTGCACTTTTTAATTGATTGTGCTTCTTTTGTGTGTATAGGTAATTAAGCAAAGGCCTCCCAGAGTTATTGTTCTTTCGGCACTGGTCACCAGCCCCTGGCCTATGGAGGTGGGCTTGTGGTAGTTGCGGCTCAAGCTCGGGTAGTGTTGGGTCGTGACAAAGTGGTATCAGAGCTGGTTCGTTCCTTGGGATGTTGTGCAGATGTCCATAAAAGTGGAATTGGTTGGGATTTAGGGCTATAGTGTTAACGTGTCACAAGAGAGGCTCTCAGGCTAGGGAGTATAGGGATGGTGCGGTGGCCGACGTATCCATTCACAAGGACCTTGATAACCCTCTTGTAGACTCGGAATGATGAGACACATGTTGCAAGGAAAATTGGTTTTTTCATCACATTGGATTGAGTCTTTGACTGTCCTAATGAGTAAGATCTGTATCGTAGTTGATGTTATTGGTATATACATATATGCTCATCTGACCGAGAAACTCCTTGATAAAATTCAGGATGTTTTCATAATGGTATCCAGCTAGGATACCAGATTTGGTGCATGACGACGACCCTGTGAGCTACGAGGACACAGTATAGGACCCATCAAGCGATCCCCATTCTCCAGGTGGGTCGGTAGCAGCACCCCCACCTGTTGAGCAGTAGAAAGATTCAGATGTGCAGGCTGAGCATGAGCGCAGGTTGAACGCGCACAGTGAGTTCTAGTGGTAGTGACCGCTGAGGTTCAGTGGTGATCCAGAACCTCAAGAAGTAGAGGGTTGTCTTGAGACAGTTGTTATCCTTTTCAGGATTGTGCAGATTCCGACAGATCAGAGAGTGGCTTTGGAAGCCACCCTTTTTCATGAAGCAGTTTGGCGTTGGTGGAGTTTGGTGACTCAACTTCTTGACGAGTCGTCGCTTTCGTGGGACGAAATTCAGTTGTTGATTCATGAAGAGTTTTCCCCCTCCAACTAGAACTCTGTTCGGATTCATTAGTTCCATTAGTTTCAGCAAGGAGGGATGAAGGTGGTCGAGTACGTGGCTAGTTTTGCAGACCATGCATGCTTTTACCTGGACTTGGTCCGTGACGACAACATCTGAGCGCGTTTGTTTGAGCAGGGTCTCCATTGAGAGATTCATGATGTCATAGTACCCTTGGGTCGTTCCAAATATATCGGGGTGATAGAGAATGCGCTGGTGACCAGGAGCTTCCTGTCACGTTATGGTGTTGGTTGTGGCAGCAATCACGTTGGAGTTGAGTCTTCTGCCGCAACTAGTGGTCGTCGGAAAGCAGAACCTTGACGCCGGTGGCTTTCTGACAACCGGACATAGGGGAATGGTCGTAGACCACAGTGGCGCCAGAGGGCACCAGTGCAGCCCAGAGAAAGTTTGTGCTATGCTTGAGATGGGCGAGGTCACCTGGCACGGTACTGCCTGACAAGGCATGCAGAGAGATTCAGGCCGGCAGCAGGTGCACCACCATGACAGGGGCATCGCCGTGATCGGAGTAGTTCCTAGGGAGGTGGTGATAGAAGAGGAGCGAGAGGAGCTGGGAGTGGGGGACGGCTTTATGAGGTCTTCCCATCACCACTATCTGGTCCACGACAGGCTCCGGGAGCTGACAGTTAGGACCGAGGACAGCCGCGAGCTTTGGATGAATACTATTATGCAGAGCATGAGGTGATAAGCGGTACACTCTACAGCTCTTCTATCTTTTTGCAGTAGAATTTTTAGACTCTATGTGTGAACTACATTCCTCCCTGTTCCTTGTTTGATGTGTTTCCAGGGTGACGCAAGGCGTCGGGTGTAACCCTATGTTGGTAATATAAAAGGCATGAGAACTTTTTCTCATGCCGATAGTGTCGACTCCTTCACCTTTCGAGTGTGTAAGAGATCCTTGGTTTTGGGACATCAACTGTGAAATCTTGTGTGACCAGATATCCTTGGGCGCTTCACCATATGGATATTATGAAAGAGGGAATCACCGGGCCTTGTTCCAAGTGTGGGCAGTGATTCCAGTTGCGTCATGCGACGTAGAGGTTTGGTTAGGGATATGACCTACCCCCAATGTCACGACCCGCCCTCGGGGTCCGTGCCGTGACTACCCCAAGCCCGCCTTCCATAGGCCATGGGTTGGCGACTAGCACTAAGGCGTAAATCCCGATAAAAAGGGAAGGCATTGCCTTTGAAAAGTAAACAAACACCACAGAGTAAGCAAGAGGAAAGTAAACACTAAACAAAAGCAGAGTACAACTGAAAGTGCGGAAAAGTAAATGGGCTAGAATACAAACCCAAACTGAAAGTAAAGTACAACTCGAAAGGGAAAACATCAACTAAAAAGTAAAAGTCGCTACTCCGAGCTGTCCACTGGAAATCCCACCTGATGGATGGGTACAGATAGCTCCTCTTATCCACGGGTCCCACCATCCGCTCCGAGCACGTCCCGCCCAGTGGTCCACCTCCGGGTACCGTCCCACTCTGCAAGCCCCAGCTAAGGTCAACGCTGTCCGTCGTCTGCAACCAACACAACGTAGTGCGGGCAAAGCCCATGCAGGGGTGAGTATAAGCTACTCAGTAGGGACCCCGAGACCCTTGAAGGTCTCTAAAATCCACTAAGGATAACCACGAAGAAAGGTACAATCACAAAGTAACAACCGACACTGCTTAGGTATATGCCCATACATATAACTAAGTCATCAATTCAAATACGCTCCAACCTCCGAGCCCAAGTACAACTCAGTCCACACAGGAAAGTAAACGTATTCCACACAGGAAAGCAATACGTAATCCACACAGGATTGCACAACACAATCTACACAGGAAAGCAATTGGATTCTGCTCACACAGGTATACTTCTTCGAAAGACGATAAAGATGATCACTGATCCATCTAAGTCGTCAGACCCACGAAGGATCGATAGGTAACTAACCCCCGCAAAGACCCACACAGGATCGGGCCCACACAGGACCTGTAGGCGCTGGTTCACACAGGACCGCTGAGCGCAAGGACCCACACAGGATCGGACCCACACAGGATCGGGCCCACACAGGACCTGTAGCACTGATCCACGTAGGATCGCTGAGTGTTGTAGTCGTCGTCGTCGAATCCACACAGGATCTCTGTACTGTCGTCGTCGAATCCACACAGTAGCAGTCGTAGCAGTAGCAGTCACAGTAACAGTCGCAGTAACAGTCGCAGCCAGCACTAGGGTTCCCGCACACAGCAAGCTCGTTCGGAGGGTCCGCTCCACGAGCCGAGAGGCTGATACATCAACTGTCACAAAGTCCTGAGTTGATGTATACAAAAGTTCTGTATCGTCAATAGGAACTCAATGCAACAGACGGCGCGTCGATCGGACGCCCGGTCTGAGAGTTATTGGCATTTTCGTCTCCGGGGCCCGGTTGATTTTTAAGGAAAAACCAACCCGACCGTACTCCACCTGCGTCCAAACCTCGGGCGGAGTATGTCAAAAGATCCGTCTCACTAAGAGGAACACAACACAGTTGACGGCACGTCAATCGGACGTCCGTTGCTCAAGATATGAGCGGTTCTGCTCCGAAGGCCCGGTTGGTTTCGTGGACGAACCAACCCGGCCGAACTCAAAGTAATCCGAAAACTTGAGTGCGATATATCGAAACGACCGTCTGGATCCAAGGATCGCGTTGCCACAGACGGTTCGTCGATCGGAGGTGTGTGGCTCAAGTTATGGCCAAAATACCGAATCTGGTTCGAAACGGGGGGGTCCGGGTCCGGGCCGACCCGGCCCGACCCCCCCTGGGTCGGCCCGAACCGGGTCGACCCGACCCGGGTCCGACCCGGTCGGGCCGGCCGGCGGCGCGGCGGCGGGGGGGGGGGGGGGGGGGGGCCAGACACCGCACGGGGGCTACACGCGGGGGGCTAAGCCCCCGCTTTCTTGGAGGCGGCGGCGGGGGAAATCAATCCCCCGCGGATAAGGGGGCGGCGCGACTTATAGTCGCGCCCCTTTTTTTTTTAAAACGCCCCCCCCCCCCCCATGTGGGGGGCCTGTTTTTGCGGAACCGGGGGGCCGGCTTCCCCCCTCCCTTCAAAGAACCGCCCCCCTCATAAAGAGGGGGGGTTTTGTGGGTTGGCCGGGGGATTAATTCCCCCGGTTTAATGCCATCCGGCCGGCCAGCTGGCCGGCCGGTTTTCTCCAACGGGACCGGAATTTCCGGTTCCCCCCCCCCCCTTCGGCTTCCGATGCCGGTGGCCCGGCCGCCGGTCTTCTCTTCCGCCGTGGCCCGAAACCGGCCGCGGTTTTCGTCATCCGGCGCGGTGCGACGGCACCGCGCCCCTCCGCCGCACCTCGATTTCTTCAACGCGGCGCGACGGCGTCGCGTTCTTGATGTATCTTTCATGGCGCGGCGTGACGGCGTCACGTAATAAGGATTGGGCGAATATCCACGTGGTGCGACGGCACCACGCCACCTTGATTCATCCACCCGCAAGCAATACAACAAGAACGATGGAGGGGGTTCGGCCGTGTTCATGCGGTCCGACCCCCTCACGTTAAGCAATAACGCAACTTAAAATATTTCAAAGCCACACGTTAGACTTGCTAAATTCATGATCAAGAATAGAATAATTAAACAATAACCAACAACCCCTACCTCGGGTATAGGTTCGAAGATTTGACAACGTCCGCGGAAGTCAACGTCGCGGAGATCGGGCGTCGCGGTCGTCGTTCGTCAATTCCGTTGACGAAGAGATGTGTCCGATGTGATACGTCATTGGCGAAACCTCTTATGTCGACGAAGGGAATCCGAGGAGGAAGAGGCGTTCCCTCTCGTTGACACGGAAGACGAAGAAGAGCGGAGCGGCGTTCTTCGTCAGAACTTGAGCGTTCTTCGTCAAGTTGAGCGTTCTTCGTGTTCTTCGTCAGAGTTGAAGAAGAAGAAGAAATTCTCCCAAAAGCTCTCAAGGTGGCCAAAGATATTAACCAAAATAAAATAAGACACTATCTTATTTTATTAACACATCAACACAAAAGAATTTCCAAAGTTTGAAATTCAAAAGGATTAACTCCAAATTAAATAACTCATGTCATTTAATGAGGGGTTAAGTAAGTTGGGAGAAGATGAATGGTTTAGGGGTTCGTGTGGGCCCCACCACACTTAATCCTCCCAAGGGAGGTTAAGTGGGTGTGGGTACCACTTCCAACCCCCTTTGGTAGGTTTTATAAATTTATAATAAAATTTGTTCTTCACAAATTTTATTTAACTCAAACTAAAAACCCCAAAACTAACTTTCAACCCGCAACAAACGCAACTTCCGAAAAGGTCTCTTTAAGCGAAAATCGGTGCTGCGAGTTCATCGGTGCCCTCGGATTTCAATTCCGAGCACCGAATCAAAAGTTAGGAAAACCCGCTCGTTCGTTCACTGAACGTACCCGAGCCAAACTTCAGAAATTAATTCCGGGCACTCCAGGCCTCGGAATCAGGTGTCGTCTGAAACCGCGCTCTTGTAAAATTCTAAAGAAAATTAAGAAAAAAAATTTCCCTTGAATTTTACGGGTCTTTACACCCAAGGTCCATCAAACCGTTTGAGACCGTGCAGAGGGATGATGTGGTTCCCTACCGCCTTGCCCTAACCCCAATGTCTGGAGTGGGTGCACGACATCAGCAAGGTCCGACCTCGTGTTAACGGAACAATCCTTTGGTCTGTGTGTGGTGACACAGAGTAGTATGTGGGTTCTTCTGGGTATGAGAAAGCTAGGTGTGGGCATAGTAACATGTGTATCTCCCTAGTATTGAATTTCTAGGATGAAAATCATGAAGGATTGAATGATGTAAGAACCCAGTTTTTTCTGTAATAGACTTTGGAATATTCTTGATGATATTTCAGTGCAGTGCCTTCACACAGCATGCGATGCTGAGCCCCGGAGTGGCCAGAATTAACATTTTAGTGTGTTCACACTGCAAATGACAACTAGATGGGATAAATCCTAAACGGTGATCTGGGTCAGGGATCCGAGTGTACGGATGGGTCCGAAATAGGGTGTTTACCCTAGTAACGACATAAAATTTGTCGGTTCGGGATGTTTGGACCCCTCGCTCACTTCTGAAATGTTAAATGGATAAATTAATTTATTTATTTATTCTTTTAATGGTTAGACTGGTGTATCTCTTAAATGGTGGCTCGAATTTGAAAAACGAGGACACCGTTGAGTTAATAGTGTACTGTTTACCCTAGGAGGGATATAAGTTTCACAAGCACGGGCCGTCGTTGACAAATGGCCCCAGGGGCATTTTCGTAATTTGGCAGCTTTGGGCATTCAGATTTATTACATTTAAACAGAATCTTGGAATAAAATTACGATACCACAGTTGTGCTCAGGGGGTGGTTTTTACCCTAGGTGAGGCTTAACCTCGACCCCATCAAGAGTTTTAGATGGGGGAAAATTTTGAGGTTTTAAATTAATTAAGAAATTAATTATTTAATTTTAATTAAATAAGTCCTCACCCCCACTCCACCCATTTTCCCAATTCCCTGGATGAAAGAACACACCAAGGCAGCTCATGCCCCTCCTCACCGCTCCATCCTTTACAAGGCTTGGCGGCCGGCAGATCATCGTGATGCTTCGGGCAAAGCCCCATGAGGTAGGATGTTGTTCATTTTTATTCTACCGCACCCATTCACCCAATGTTTTGATTGAATAAATAATGAATTAATTTAGATAAAATACCATTTGATATTATTTCATATCTTGTGATTACCGTCGCATTTTACGGATTCGAAATCCGAGTTACGAGCGAACCACAATCGATCGTCGAAGATCAGGTGTCGAAGGGTGTTTTTGGCCGCTTTGGGGCAGCCCGGCTCGGTAGAGGCGGCGACGCGGCTCGGTCGAGGCGATTCAGGCGGGTGATCGATGGTGGTAGTGAGTAGAAGGGGAGTACCCATGGGGGCATGCGGAAGGGGCAGGTTATGAAGCCGGGGGGTGTCCAGCGGGTGCCGGCATAGCGCGGCACACTTGCGACGAGGTGTCGGCCCTACTGGCTGGGATAACGCGGCGACGATAGGCATGGTCCTCGGGACCATGCGACATGCAACAACCGCACTCGGTGAGTCATTGTGGAAAATTTCAAGTGGTACCGGCTTGCATCCAGTCTGTGCATGGAATGGCCGGCCCGCGATCGTGGGCCGGTTCAGGAAAGTGGGTCGACCGAACCAGCATGGCCCACTAGAGTTCGTTTTAAAAAAACAATTAAACCATTATAAGAGTCATCCCGAGTGTCAGATTCCTGCGCCGTCAATGGTGAGATGTTACTTGGGATCAAGAGAATATTTTGAGATAGTTTTGGGAATTTTTTCCCTAAACAAGGTGCCTCGGAGTCACGGCGTGTCTTTAAGTGGTTTGATTCTTTTCTTCGGGGGGGGGGGGGGGGTCTTGTTTTGGACGATGCGGACGCGTCCGATGTCCGTTTTGATCACTGTCAGTGGCATTGGAACCCTGGTGCAGGGGTAAAGCATTATAGGGTGGTTTGGGCATTGAAACTGGAGTACAAGCATGGGCCCCATGGCCCGTCTTTTGAGCTGTGTGCAGCGTTTCACGACTTTTCCATCGGATGTCTGCTCGGGGCGTGCGAGTAGTCATTTCTGGATGTTTTTCTGAGGGGATTTCAATGGTGCAATCCGCCCGCTCTATTTCAGCATGATGGTGCAGCCCACATGAGGGTCGTTTGGGCATTGGCGGTGATTTTCTGTCTCCATCAACGGGCGACCGTTTTGGAAAACTGAATAGTTCAACATGTGTACCTTTTCGAGAGGATCGCAACGGTGCGATTCGATATCCGTGTTTCGAGATAGGTATGTGGTTCCTACAAAGCATCGTTCATTTGTAGTGTGCCAGAATGCATATTTTTTCTCAAATATCTATTGCGCTCAAGTGAGCAGTCTTTTTGACATGTTTTCCCGAGGGGATCGAAATGGTGCGATGCACCCGACTGTTTTCAGGGATGAGGCTATGGACCACAGGACGCCATTCGGGCGTAAGGCAGTAATGGAGACTTTTACGTAAGATACCCTTTTGGGGCGAGTAGTCGATCTTGCATGTTTTTTCAAGAGGATTACAACGGTGTAATCTATTCAGGTGAGGGTAGCTTCATACACAATCATATTAAATGCTAATGGAGCTCTAATGGATGTTCTTCTCGCCGTGTTTGTAGAGAACCCTTGGCATGTGATCGCATGAACTCTTGTGTGAGTGATGAGATGTGGTTGGTTTTGCCTCAGCCATTGAGGTGGCGGGTTAGATTTGTTATGTCATGCCTTCGCATTGACGTTGGGTGTCATGTGAACAATAGTCTTTGGGCTGGAACGTGGTATGATTTGGGAGTATATGGGAAAGCTTGGAGATACATGTGGTTGTTTGTACCTCAGAATGATTGTACGCTTGGTTGGGGATGACTTGGGACTACACGTCGTGTGGACCCCATGTGCGTATCATGCTCTTCTTTACAGACTTTTGACCTATCACTATGTATATGGTTCCTCTGTTGTTGTTTTTTGACCAGCAGGGTTGAGTTTCCCCGGATCCTATTCTCTCTTGTTTGACCAGCAGGGTTGAGTGGTCTTCCCCTAGTTTCGTTCTCGATGGTTTGGACAGTAGAGATGGTTTGTTTCTTCTGTCTCTTCTTCTGTGAGGGGTTTTTGTATCATGCCCCTTCCACTGGACTATGTCACCATTTTCCATTACGGGTGTTCGTACAATGTGGTTGTTTCCCCCACATTATGGGATGAGTTGTCTCAGTCCGCTTTGATAGTGACTCGGTGGATTGGAGCGTGATCACCTTGACTGGTTGGGGGAGTTTCTACTATTGATTTTTTGTTCCCTGGTAGAGTTCCTGTGGATTCGATGTGACCAAAACATTACACGGGCACCGATCATCTCCTTAGGAAGTTGTTTCTAGCAGGGCTAAGGTTGTTACCAGCAGGGCTGGGGTTGTTTCGAGCAGGGATCACCAGTGGGTTACCATCCAGTTGGGATGGCCAGTACAACCGTGTTCACCGAGTAGTACCATCTAGTAGAGATGGCCAGAGCAGTTCTGGGCTTACCTCCAGCCGGGCTGTGCAGGGGTACCTGATGTCGGGCTTAACTCCAGTGGGGCTGGGTAGTGGTCCTTGATTTGGGCATTCCTCCAGCTGGGCTGGGCAGTGGTCCCCAATGCCTGGTTACCTCCAGGTGGGCTAGGAAGTGGTCATGTAACCGACTTTATCTAGGTCGCCCTCTAGTGGATTTCCCTGTTACGAGACTGGGTAGTGTGGAACCCGTCTAATTTTCGGGTCTCCCTATAGTGGGAACCCGTCGGGTTCCAGGGACCCTCCAGCGGGGCTGGGCAGGGGGTCGCCTGTCGATTTTGAGCAAAACTCTCGACTACGGGGCCGTGACGAGTTGTGGTTTGAAGTTCCCCCAGAATTATCATGTACGAGGAGCACTTTCCCCACTGAGACGTGTCCTTGTGATGTGACCTAAAACTGTGCCGACTAGTCAGTGCTGCCCAAAGCGGGTAGTGTCGAGGTGCGATGATTGAGCCCTTGGTTTGTAGTTCGGGGCAGACATGCGGGATGCTGGGCATCGATGGTGTTACATCTGGGACTGTTGGCGACCCACTTTTCTAGGGATGAGATATGGGATGGAGATCCCCTTACGACCTTGTTCGAGCATCTTTTTGAGCGTATGGATTTGTATATAACTTCTTCCAGTACCCACTTCATCGGTTTGGTTACTCTCTTTCCAGGAGAGGAGAAGATGCGAGGGGTATGCCATGTGATTTCCGTGTCTAGCTTCTAGTGTTTGGAAGAGTCTAATCTCCTGCTATAGGTAGTGAAAACTCGATGGGAAGTTCATCTTCCCATCATTTATAGATCCTTGTATCTGGACGTGTCTACCTACTTTCCTCTTGTTGGGTTGAGATGGACTCTTTATTTTACTCCTTACTTCACTCTCTATTGTATTCCTTTACTATTCTCTATTCACTCTACTGCTCAACCATCGGTACCTCCTTTATTGCTCTGTCGAGCCATCGGGGTATCCTACTAAGTATTTTAATACTCACCTCGGCTTGGGCTTTGCCTGCACTTGGTGTGCCCATGCAGGTGACATACAGGTTGGTAGGGACTTCAGTGGAGCTTAGGAGTTCAGGAGCTTGGACCGTGTGTATTGGTCATGGTTTGGTCCCATTTGGGGGACCCCTTCCAGATTTTTTTCTTTTGATTACCTGTTGCTGGGTTGTGGCACCTTTTCTGGTTGGGCATGTGTTTTTCCCCTTTTCTTTTTCAGTTACCTTCATCTTTTACTTTGTACTTTTAGAGGTCGATGCACGTTGTGGTTTGTTTAGGGAAGTTACCCTATTCTTTTCTTTTTTTACTCTGCACTTTTTCATTGAGTGTGCTGTTTGTGTTTGTACAGGTACTTAGGCAAAGGGCTCCCCTAGTTATTGTGCCTTCGGCACTGGTCGCCAGCCCCTGGCCTATGGAGACGGGCGTGGGGTAGTTGCGACTCGAGCCCGGGTAGGGTCGGGTCGTGACACTATACCCAATAATTTTGAGGCTTATATAAATCTGATCCCACCCATCACATAATGAAATCTAAACATATGTGTTTCTAAATATCACAAAAATATAGCATATCATCATTCCTTAAAAATTGTTAAAATAAACGGGTTTATTAAAAACATAATCATTATATAATCACAATCTATGTATTGATATTTTGTGAATTGGATCATAAATACATTCATCATATCATCATAACAACATTAACCCAATGGAATGAAATGGGTTTTAGGTAATTAAAATATACATAAAAACAATAATAAGTTATCTATAAAAATAATTTGGGATTTTTCATAAGTACATATTGTCGATGAATAATAATAATACCTAAATGTTGTATTCATAGATGAAAAATACCAATAAAATAGCATTTTAATATTTCCTTGATGTTAAAAAATATCCTTTTCGTATATTGAATAAAAAAATTAAAAAATAAAAGAATACTTATAAATAAATTTTTAATAAAAAAATAATGAAACATCTTTAATGAATCTTACAATAATAGAATATTTATGATGGATGGTAAATCCATTAATACTATATACATCGAAAAGAACATTCCATTCACATATAATGAAAAAATAACAAATGAATTATTCGTAAAACACTCTTTAAAATATTTGTTTGAAATATTGTTCATAAATCAAAGGTAGTGGATGTTAATGTTTTAAAACATTTCATATATTTGTAAATACTACAATAAAATAATTTTTAATTGACTTCACATGGAATAATATGTTCACTATTATTAGTGAATGTATGTTTGGCTTCTCCATAATTTTTTTAATGATTAAGTCCCAAATAGAGGAATAATTAGTATTATATGACAACTAAAATATTAATATTAGGAGAATAAAATATATGGCGTTTAAAGGATAATTTCATTTAAATACCCTAAACAAAATATTATCAAATATAATCTAGACAAATATAATATTGTAAAAGTAATATTTACCTCAAGTCAAATCTATATTCATTGGAAATGCAACATTAAATATAGTAAATATAGATTTTTTACTTATATTGTATACATATAGATATATTGAAAAATAAATAAGTATGTTTTATTATTTTATATATTCTAAATGTTAAATTGATGAATGTTTATCGTTTAAATGATCCTTTACGTGAAATATGGTCTAGTTTCCATTAAGGTTTTGATTTAACGGATCTAGTACTTAAAGATTGTTCCTGATTTCAAAATATAGATAATAATTATCATGAAATAAGTATCATATTTTTACATTATGTATACCATAATAACAATTCTAATAGTGTATTGATGAAAATTGAATTACATCCACTTTTTGTTTGGGTATCTCATACATACACACATTTGATGTTTTTACTTCTCGATGGATAGATCGGAAGAAAGGTAAAATATGTAATTCAACATTTCAAAATAATACATATATATTATAAATTTGATAAATATCTATAAAATCTATACATTTTACAATACATGTAATTATGAAATGTTGAGAAAAACCCATCTCTTCCTAGAGGTGGTAGTCCAATCATTAGTACGAGCAATGTTATTATTCAACAATTGATGTGAATGGGATAGAGTAAGGATTTCCAATAATAAGAACAACATATAAATATATTTGTTATACCATATCTGTTATGGTAGGATAAAAATATATATTTGAATTATTTAATAAAATAAATATACATTAAATTTTTTGGGTAACACATTTACATATTCTTTAAAATAACACAATTTGATTACAAATTAATTTTTTTTGAATGGATTTAGGGTAATAAAAAATAAAATAAACTATGGGAAGTTATTGATTAAATTTTTATGGTACGAGTTTCCTAAAATATATGTAATAATATTAGTCAATTGGGGTTAATAATATGTACCCATTTAGAATTTATGCAAGGAAAACACATTTAATTAATTACAAAATATGAATAAGATAAATTATCTTTTATTGGAATGTAGAACCAAATTTTCAATAGATATAAGGTAGTAAGATATTAGTTAGATATTCCGTCATCCAAAAATATTTATATTTTATTATGTGGGATTCTTACCTTAATCTCTTAGTTTAACCCTAGGTTAACCCGTTGTAACCCCGATAATGAAAAAAAAATTATAGTTTTTTCTATTCTTTGTAAAAAAAGAAGGTTGCATCATTAACAAAATTGGAAAATATATTCTAAATATGGATTCTATTTTATCAAATATCATTCCACTAATTATAATAAATTCTTTATGAAATAATCATTAAAAACAAAACTAAATAAATTTTTAGAAAATTGTGTTTTAAGGATCAAAATATATTTTTTCATATTATTTAAATAGTGAAAAACATAAAATTAATCTGAAATAATTTCCTTGAATATATAATAGATATATTTAATTAAAATAATTTATCAATATGGATTAATGTTTTTAACAATATAAAAGAACATTTCTAAAATAACAGTTATTTAAAAAAAAAAAAATATTACATTTGATTTTTTTTATTTTACATTTCAAAAAAATTAATAGACAATGATTTTTTATATATAGGTAAAAAATATATTAATATTCTTACTATTATTAGATAATTTTTCATTAAATGATAATATCCAATAAATAAATTTTTCTTTATAAATCAATGCTCATAGAAAATAATTTAAAGTTCTTCATTTAGATATATAATAATTCTTATGTGAATTATATAATATTATATTTGATAATTATATCTAATTTAGAAAAAAAAATTCATTTCCTCTTATAATGTACATACATTTTATAATATTTTTAGTTTTTTTGTAAAGAAAGCTATAAAACACTTGAAATTTATAAAAGATAAATAAATTATAAAATCTAGAGATGTTAGATTCTACAAGATTATAATAATTTCATCCTTAATATCCCCAAGTCTATTAAAAAATACTGATGATAATTTTGACTCTTCAGTTTTTTAGATTCCTTTAATTTTTTTCAAAAAATTATGGATTCACTAATAAAACATTAACCATGTGATTGGTCTTATTCCATGTCACATTCTCTCATCAATCCAAAATCTCCACTGAATGTTACTCTTAAAAATGATAATGATCTAGTTGTAAAAATAAGAAATTCATTCAATGTGTAGGGTCATGTACATACTTCATGTGGAGATAAATATGAAACCCAACAAGACATTGATATAGAATCAATAAATGACTCAATTGATAAAAAACATTCATTATCTGATAAATAATTTCATAATTGGGGATATATATATGGCTCAGCCTCCCCTTCTTTGAAAATATATTTAACATAAAATTTGGGGATATTTATAGGAACATTTGATAACCTATGTTGAACTATAGAACTTGTTGATAATGATTCTTAGAAAGGCTACAATTTTCAATTAGATGACCACAGGTAATTCTGAATTAATTTAACCTTTTCAACTATTTTGTTAGTTAGCTCGATTCATAATAACCTTCATTCTCTATTGTTAACATAGAGAATTAGTGTTATTCACATTCCACAATTGAGGGATTCAATATGATATATATGAATTCTTGATTGGATGTTATTTTTGTAATAAAAATCAACTATATACTATTTATGATCCTAGCCACCAGTTAAATTCACAAAATACATTCTCAATTTATATTTTCATGTATGAATGGTTTACTCAAACTACACACATGATTGAGGTAGATATGTAGTGTTAAATTTATTTCTATATTCTAATAATGGTAATTTTTAGTAACGAGCTTATAGGTGAAACATTGATCTAGATCAGACACACTAAACATTGTTATTCATTGCTACCATATTACATAATTATTATATATTCTGAAATACTGATCAAAATTGAAATAATGTCTTATTACAATTAAATGTACAAATATAGTAAGGTGAATGATTTTATCTGAAATATAATTATAACATATTTGAATGTCAATGATGACGTCAGTGTTATCATTTTCCTATTTAAATGTTTCTATGGGTAATTTTTGTAACATTCCCATATAATTTATTTTCTCATCCATAGCATGCTAGCATACATGCAATTGACATATATACTCTAGAGTTTACATTTTATTGCTTTACCACTCTAAATACTCTTAAAAAAATAAATTCATTTTCATAATTCTAATGGTGTTAACGAATATCTATCTTTGAGTTTAGTTAAAAATATTATTCTTCAGGTATGGTATTATTAAGATACATACACAATTGATTGACATTATCATTCAATCATAATCATGGTTGTACATAAGAACATATGTCACCTTCATATGTAGTTCCATATATTTCTTCATCACCACATTAATCATAACACATATGGGTAGTTGAAAATTTATCATCAATGATATGTTCATTCTCAATTAAATATTATTTTTTTCCATTATTTTAAATTCCAAATCAATTTCCTCTATTTCATTGAATATATTGGAAACACTAGCATGTCCATTATGAATCAAAGAATAAATACACTTATTCTATATCTTAAGTGGTAATGGGTTGAGATGAAATAATAATTAATCAATTCAGATGACATATTTTTAATCATATTTCACTATTTCTATGTGAATATATAATTCAATATTTTATTATCACTATATAAATGATATCTATGAAGTTAAAGATAAATCTTCTATATTTTCAATGAAAATATTAACACATCTGACTCCAAATAGTGGGTTAGATAATACATACAAATAATTTTCAGTTGGTGAGAGGAATAATTAACATCCCCATAATTCTATATGAGGATATATCCATTTACATTTATAGTAAATCAATATAGATCACAACAGCTTCTCCATTATAGGGTAGTGGGCACATAGGTTCACTAGACAACTATCCATTTAGTTGCATTATTTTTTACCTACATTCACTTATACAATATAACATCTCTACCTTCAATGTTAACGTGGTTATTGGATTAGGAATCAGTGATTAATATCTCACAAAGAATCGGTATTATCCATCCCAAAAATGGAACATAGGGATCTTGTTAACCCATATATGTTCTAGGCGATGGTTTAGTAACTTATTTCAGTGAATGATCCAAATACTTACACTCCATTGGGATTGTATGAACCAATAATTAAACATTCTATTAAGAAAACACACACTTTATGATTTTGGAATAATACATCTCCTTCATCAACATCATTACTAAAATCCTCAAATGGACATTAGGTTATTCATTTGTCTTGGTATCTATAATAATATCATCTATAATGAATACCACCAATTGATCTCAGTATTTTTATGAATGTATTCATTAAATATTTGAATATATTAGTAGAAATGATAACTCAAAATGGAATGACAATAAATTCACATAGACCATCCATTAAACAGAATGGTGTCTTGGGTATACACTCTATTTTTACACATAATTGATGATAGTGGAAATGATGTTCAACTTTGTAAAAGTATTTATGTCCATGTTATTGATAAAAAATATAAATCTTGAGTTATGTGTGCTTATTCTTTCTAGTGACCTTATTACATTCTCAATTATTAACTCAATGATGCATTGACCTATATTTTATAACATTAAAATGAATAGGTGTACCACATATTGATGAACTATAGAATATTAATTTAATTTAATTATTCTATAATTGTATTTTCATTTTTCTATATAACTCAATTTGTTCCATTATATTTAGAATCTTTAAAAAATCTGTAGGACCAATTATTTGTTCTATTGTAATATAATAATCATGAATCAAGGGAAGATTATAAAAGTTTTTATGAATTACATAATAATATTTCTAAATAAAAATATCATCATTTTTGTGTTTCTCCAAAACCATTTGAGATAAATATTCATTATTTATAAATAATCTGATAATGAAAGTAATCATTATTAAATGTTTGTATTCTTCCTTTCATAAAATGATGATAATAAACTTTATTTAGAAAAAAATTTGAATTCCCTTCAATATAAATTGATATGAGCTCTATATAAATAAATCAATTCCATGTGAGAAATAATATCAAATTCAGGTAGAGGTAGAAATAAAATATTTCCAGGAATCACATTCCCACATACCTCTATAATAGATGAGATATGGACATCAAATGTGATTATTATACTATAATATGTTTTTTACTAATTGAGAATCAAATTTATTGGGGGGTTATATGATACCATTGTAAAATTATAAAGTTATATAAGTGTTAATTTAGATGTAATAAAATAAAATATTTAAGGTTCTAGATTGTATGGTAAGTTTATATTTCACTAACATATTCTTTTGAATAACATGGCTAGTTCTGATCAAATATGATTACCCTTTTCATATTTGATTAAAATAATTTGAATACAAATTTTTAATGTTACCAATAACATTAATATAGTGATTTAAATAATGTTCATACTCAATGAAATTATAAGATGGGAGTGCATTTTGAATATTATGTTAAGCTTTTAGAAAATTACAGTCATTGTCTAGACACATCACATTAAATCAATATTCATTTTCTTGAATGGACTTATTTACTGCACATAAAACATTTACCAAACCCCGTAAGTAAATATTTTCCATTCCTATTTCCACACTAGTCATATAAAGGATGAGTGGTATTATTACCTCTAATTTTTATAATATATAAATATCCTTTGAATACCATCTATATCATTTCATCAAAATAATGATACTAATAGTTGAATTTGATATCTATTTCTATCGTGAGACCAAATCCCATTATTTATTCATATATACTAATGTATCTTATGGATCATACCACTAAAAATATGGCATTATGCATGAAAATAAACTACAAAATTTAACTTCTTATTGAATGAATATTCATGAATAATACATCATATGTATTGTATAATTTTTTCCAAAGGTACTAATAGATTCATTACACATCAACATTATCTCAAAGACGTTATTAAACATTTTAATATAATCAAAAAATGAAATAAAATGATTAAAAAAACCTCATAAACTCAACCAACTCTATGGTTTCAATTTCATTTTTTCCTTTCATTCATGAATAGAGTAAACCATTAAATTAATTAACTTCCAAATGAGAATCATATAATATCTTTTTCAAGGATTGATCCCTTGAGAATATATAAAAAAATTGTCTAATTGATCGATTTTATAACTCTATGTTGATCAGTGAACCACATAATAGATGGTGAATGATTAATATTGATAGAATATACATTATAATGTTCCCTATATTTCTCATATGTATTTTCAACATGATTCATAGCTCAAGAAATTTAACCCCATATAAAAGAAAATATTTTTCATTCTAGCACCTAGAAAACATTTTTTATTAGAGGGAATCTAAAATTATTACATTCCACATTAAATTATATAATTATTTTTCATGATTATTACTTTTAGAAAAATATAATAGAATAATGTGAGAAATAATAATCCAATAGAATAAAAAATAAATCATGAAAATTAATTCATTGTACGTTTAAATAATTTACCTTTATTTTAAATCCATGAAATGTGAGGTCTAACCATGGTCATCCTTGGTACTTATCTATTAAAATCATTCATAATAGATAATAAATAATATGAAAATTATACTCAAAATTTCTCTTGAGAGAATATAGAATGGTGTGTAGTATTAGGCCAACATGTCATTCATCGATGATGTTCTAGTTACTACCTAATATACCCCTTTAATATTAATTACACAAAGCTCAATTTATGATAGATTTGTATCCATATTCCATTATCCAAAAATGTAAATTTTTCCTAAAAAATCAATCATCATTTTTTACCAAAACTCAGGTTTTGATCATTTATATATTAGTATGATATGATTTAGTAATTAAATATTCTTATAATTGTCTCATAAAATAAATGAAAAATTTTATATTACAAAATGTGGTCAAATGATCGTTTCATATGTAAATATTAAATCATTTTAGAATAATATTCTGTATATTTCACAATAATATAATCATAAGGAACATATAGGTTTATTTTTTTGATACCAGATATATATTGAACAAATTTGATAAAAATTATTCCACTTATACAAAACAAATTTACTCTAATAGTACCTTTCATGGATTATTACTTAATATATTTCAATATAACCTATGTAAAATGTACAAACAATAATTTTTGAGAACTTATTCTCAGTAAGGGTAAATATTAGAGATATAAAAAATGATCATAAGTGAGAATAAACAACAATGTTGGAGAAAATGATTAGACTATAATTAATTCATAACTAATCAAATAATGATCCTTAATTATGAATCATTGAACTAGGTTTTTTATAATAAAATAAATATTTTAAAATAGTGTTCAATAATCATTAATCAATAATTTCTAATGAGATAATATATTTAACCTATGTGATTTGTTTTTTCTATATAAATAAGAATTGAAAATAATTTATATAGATAAGTTACACATACATTGATATCATATTAAATTATGTTCACTCCCCATTAATTTATATCCTTAGTCAAGGTACACACCAAATTCTGTCATATTACAAATTTTTTGATAATGAACAAGGGTTACTCCCCATTCAATTCCACATCATATAATGAGATCATTTTTTCTCAATTAATTAGAGGGAAATATATTTTTTGGCTCACCTATCAGATAATGTAAACCAAAAATTTGTGTTCCACAAAAAAATATAATATTCAACATATCATTATAACCTTACATATTAAAATTTAATGGGATTCACATAAATATCATCATTATACAATTATATTCTATCTAGAGAAAGGAAGTGGATTATATCCTTGGAGATTCATTATATCATCATAGCTATATTAAAGAAGTGGGTTTCATGTAATCATCGTTATGTTAGAATTGTCATAATTTTTTCCTTACATAAAGTGGATTTTTTCCTATTGTGATATCCCTAGTGAATAATAACAATCCATATATTATGTTTTTATATATGATAAATTCACCTAAAATATAATCTGAATATTTATTTGAAAATAATGAATATATATTTATTTTCAATATAATTAAAAAATATTTAATCAATATGTCGAAGAAACATTACTTTAAAATAATGAAGTAATTTTTTAAAATAATATTCAATGAATAAAATAGTAAATTTTACAAAAAAGTCATTTTTTCCATCATATGTTAAATGATATCATTATTTTCACAATTTTATAATAATTCCAAAACAACGTGTCTATAAATTTTCATATAAAGTATTTGTATTAAAATATTAAAAAAATTTTAAATGTAGTGGACATGACCATTTAAAAAAGTTTCTAATATCAGTAAACACTCTTATAATTGTTTAGAACATTATCATGGAAGAAAAAGATCATTGAATAAAATATAAAAAAGGCATTAAATTATTTAAAAAATATTGAGAATTTTTTGTATCAAATTATATATAATGTACTACTAATAAAAAAAATTGGGTATACTAGTAGGATAAGAAGCTATATATAATTTAAAATAGATTATCCACATAATACTTATTAATAAAATATTGGCATATATAATCCTGAAAATAATGAGATTGCTAAATAGAACCTTATCTCAAGTCTTTTCATTAATTATATGCATTCAAAATACATTATAATAAAAATAAATTAATAATACAATTAATTGCGAACTATATTCCAACATAACATAATATATATCATTTTTTTAATAATTTATAATTTCTCATTTGATAATAATGTCTTATCTAAATGAATATTAAAATGAAAACTTTTCTATTTTCTTTGAATGTTTAAGTTCTATGGTTCTAATACTTGCCCTTTAGTCATTTTCAAATCATCTCAAAAATAATAATAACTAAATAATTATCCTATAGATTATTTATATACATTTACATTAAATTCAATATAAATTTCTGTTGAAAATGAATTATGATAATTTGGGGAGATGGTAATATGTATGTACACTTGTGACATGTTTTCTTTTTTTTTGATGGATGGATCAAAATATTGATAAATAAAAATCACTATTATTGAATGAAAATTATATCATAAATATTATATATTAATTTATTAAATATATCCTTATGATAATCCATGTAAATTGGAAGAAAAAAATGTATCACCTCACTTAGTTGAGGTGGTAGTCTGTATATACGAAAGAGTAATGTTATCATATTCCAATGGAAGAGAGGAGGATATAAAATACATTTCAAATATTCATAAAAAAATATAAATATATTTATTCTATTTTATTTATTATTATGTGATACAAGTAAATCTATTTAATTGAATTAGATGAATAAAAATTTATCAATTTATTAGGGTAAGATAGTTACATCTTCATTGAGGGACATCCTCTGGATTACACCTGATGTTTTCTGATGATAGTATATGGTTATGAATTAGAGCTCAATAATGGATAAAATTTATCAATTTTATTTTTGGGTTATGTAATTTTTGAGTTTTGGGAAGTAATGTTTCTGCAAAATTGAGGACTATAAGTTCCATTTATTTGATTGTGGAGGGATAAAATGGAATTCTATATTATATGTAAATAATATATTGTCAAAATTCCTTAGAAATTAGAAAAAATGGTCTATATGCTAGTACAATGATTATATAATGCCAAACTATCATCAACTAAAAGAATTTATATTAAAATAAGTTAATTTCCATACCCATATCTCTTAGTTTTTCCTTGTTGTAACCCCATTTGGACACTAAATGTGGTAAAAACTTTAAATATTTTTACTATTGCTTGTGACAAAAAATGAATAATCAATCATTAACATATTTGTACATTATTATACAATATATTTAATATAGTTTATGTAATTCAATTCTTATATTTAGAATAAATATATATTTACATAATTTGGGAAAACATTATGAAAATCCCTTTTTAGGAAAAACGAGTTTTATGTTAATAATTGGATTTATTTTTATTCCGTACATTGTGAAAAAAAATTATGAAAGACAAAATATTTGATTAAATATATTAATATTTAAATGTCAATAAAATAATTCATCATTATTGATGAATTTATTTTATTAAGACAAAAACACATTTTCCAATCAGTTGATCTTTCTAAAAAACATCTCTTATTACATTAGAATGATTTTATTTTCATTTCTAGTTAATAAATAAACAATTAAATAATTTTAATCATGTGAAAATACTATGATATATATATATATGTGGTAATCTGAATTAATGTTTAATAAAATAAAATATCATTTAATGTAATTATTCACAATGATTCCATGATCATTAAAAAAATATTCCATTAAAATTATTTTGGATTAATATAATTCCAAAGTGAATTATAATTTATTTGTTATTTTTATATTTCATTTTAAAAAAATATAACTCTCTTTATCATGTAATTTAAAAAAAGTATTCACATAAGTTCATGGTTCGTGAACAAATAAATCGATTAAACAAACAAAATTTGTTAAATGGAAATTAATCCAAAAATATAAGACTGTTGAATGTTTCAATGGTACCTCACTATGGTGGGGATGAATCCTTAAAAATTATCATTTTTATGGACTTGATATCTATAGTGTACACCTAGAAAGACTTCTACTATAAATGATAGAGGTTCGTCCAAGTATATGAATCTAGATTATCTTATACCTGTTAGTTAGGCCTTTAGGCTAGTCAAGTAGAGTATGTACATAAGAAATTGTAGTTGACCTCCCATTATGTGGTGAGTTTGTATAAATGTTTGGAGGATAATGTTATCCATCATCTTTCAGTGGTGGTGGATAAGTATATAAATATTTTTTCTGTAGTTTTTTTATTTTCTCATTATTTTGAGGTTGAATTCTCTATCGATCTACAACCATGGACTACTCTGGTATATTTTATATCTTATCAGATGGCCCAAAAAATGGTGGGGGAGTTTGTGGTTAGATTTTTAGTCCTTAAGGAAGAATTTTTCATCACACACAAGGTGAATTCCTTTGGATCTCCATATTTGTTCTAAAAATGTACATGGAATATTGAGGATCAATATTAACTATCACTTTCGAATGAGATATAATTAAAGAATGTGTACTCTTTAACTAAGATCAATGAAATCATTTATTATATAAAGGAATTGAGTTAGTTCTTAATCATTTATATCTTTTACATCTATCAGTAGAATTAGTTTCTCAATGAGTAATTTCCTTTGACATCATTACAATTCTAATATGTCAATTACAAGTATCTAGTAAACCCATTAAACATGAGAACTACCTAAACAATATAGTAGGACCTTATAGATGACACCATTCAATCCCTTCTGGTTACAAATAATGTTTTTAATCTCATAATACATCCTATTGTATTTAGTGTCTAGAAATTTCAATGAAAATAAAATAAGGGTAATCTAGGGCACATTACAGTAGAAACAACTACACGATATGCTCTCAATATATCAATTTTAAATTTTAGTTGTTCACTAACTAGGGAATAAAATCATAGAGGGAGGAATAACTATTTACCTAGTAATGATCATGGTAGTGCTAACATTTGAGCCACATAAGATTTTGTTCATGGTGTGGAACAGTCTAGAGATAGTATATTATTATAAATATGCATGGAAATCCTCGTTATGAATAAAATTCCTATGAATAAACATTCTATAAATGGTATGTATAACATTTGGTTTGAATGATGCAAAATTTATTTCAAGAATATCAAGAGGATATTTTTTGTGCTCATATTTTATTGTTTTTGGATAAGGGAGTTCGTTAAATGATGTTCAATGTTTAAGCTATAGAAAAAATTGTTTATAAGTTTATATAGAATAAGCCAATGATTCTTTATGAGTCGTGACAGTTGAGACCCCATGAGAAGAACTACGTGATCCATGATTTAGAGATAAAAGTTACAGTGATTAACTTAGAGTTTTAGAAGACCTTCAATCTAGGGGAGTGGTTTTGTAGTTTATATCGATCATAAGTGTGTCATGTATACCCTTATATTGAAAAATGTTGGTTTTATATATTTTCATTGGTTGTATTCATATAGAAATTATGGGTTTTTTGAGACCAATAACTATTATAAAATGATGTATGATACACATTATAATATAATGTATCATTGGGATTTGAGGTAATGAATTTCAAACCCTTAGGGTGAAGGTGGTATCAATATGATAGATGTTTTTGAAACAAAGAACAAACATCAACATAAACGTGAATGGGGTTTTTAGAGACAAAATCTATGGGTATGATTAATGTATAAAACAAATAGTTATGACGAGAGACATATGAATAATAGGGATTTGTGTATTGGAGTTATATCTTTGAGATCATTCCATTCATTTTTCATAATTCTTCATTGATTATTGGGTGTGGGGAAATTGATTATGGCACACAACATAGAAGGTATTGTGCTAAACTTTCAAGGGTATCTGACGACAATCATTTATTTTTGGATATCTATAGAATACTCCTTTTTCATTGATTCCATAATCATAAAATATTAGTGTAATTTATTCCACAATATTCATTTTAAATAAATGTTGGTCTAATGATTGTTTACCAGAAAATCATCAGGTAAATTATAAGAAAATGATTCAATGACAAGCCCTGCATAGAAATGACATGCAGGGTGAATGGGGTAGAATCATATGGTACTAAAATATGACATCACTATATAGTTGATTGGGAATCAATTACTTCCTACAGATGAGGAAATCAAATGGAACCAAGTCAACTCACCATTGTAGTTCCAATGTTGAATTAACATAAAGGAAAAAACTAATACCCACATTTTTCTTAGGTGATTAGTAAGGATTTATATGGTTTTAATTTGGTGACATACTAGGGAATATTTCTTATGATAAAAACAACATAATTTATACATCTATGTTTTAATAGGGAAACCTAAAATTTCATAGAAATGATAGCTAGAGATATTATCATAGTTTCAAGCTGATTATTGATCTAGGAAGCCTTAAAACCAACAAAATGTAGTTGGTAGTTTTAACCATCTTGAGATTGTTAATAATAAATTCATTGTAGCATATTAGGATACATTATAAATAGGATGGTAGAGGGAGACATCCCTATGGGATAATTTGAAGTCTTTCATGCCATCTTTCCCAATTTAGCATGAGAATCTATAGGGTATTTGATTTTATATATTTCAACCAAAAAATAACTTAAATCTCAATAGGTGTGTCACTTTTAACTCTAGTATTATATGGCGTAATTTAAGGTCTATAACTCATGTTGTTTTTTGTTGATCTCCATAAGTACAACGTATGGAGAAAATGACTCTCTTATTAAAGATTCTAGTTCAATGTGTAATGGATTTGAATGGTTTTTTGAGAAATATTTTGATATGTACTTCATTAAGAATTACTCAACAGTAATCCTCCACACACCATATTTATTTCTCTATAATTTCATCTATTTCATATTATATCATTAGTTTTAAAAACCATAAAAAGACCATGCTACATAACACCACACCTAGTGATACTGGAATCAAGCAATACATTACATGGTTTCATGTTTTCATACAGAAGATCCAAGAATTTTTTCTATCTATGTCTCCCTCCCTATTTTATATGGGGATATTTTAAGGATTTATTCCTTAGGGATAAATAAAATTCAGCCCCCGTGATCTTGTCTCCTCCCTTTGTTTTAAAATAAATTAAATAATCTATTCTTACGGAACACCCATGAAAGATAAAAAATATATGAAAAGATATGAAGACTGTATATTATAATATAATATATAATGATTAACCACATCATCCAGATTTTTGATCATTTTATTCATTTTAGAGACATCATATATGTGGTAGTCAAAATCCTCCCACTTTTGTAGTTATCCATGTGATAATGGGATCATTCATTACATTAATGGGTTCCTCCTTTTGTCGACATTGTATTAGAATATTATTTTGATATAGGGAATGAATATTTTAGTGTTTTGTATTTGTTAGTATAATACAAGCATAAAAAAATATCACATGACAATTCCATCATATGTCTATAGTTTATAAAGTCACGAGGAAGTTCCTTATGATGTTCCATTTACCCTTGTGTTTTTTAAACATGGTTAAATACTGCATTTTCCAACTCACGAATCTCTTGTATCAATAAAAAACTCATCATAAATTATATCATATGTAATCTATAATTAATGGTACCTTAGTTAGAATTCTTGAATAAATGAGAATATTTCTATTCCGTTTCTGTTGAATGAAGATGTTTCTTGGTTGCTTTGATTAAAATACCTCATTCATTCAAGAAAATCATAATTTTATTTGTAGTAAATTTATAAAATATACATATACAAATAAATATATCATATATAAATATAATCCTTTTGGATATATATATATATTATACCTATTTCACTAAATTAAAAAATATTTCATTGACCTATAAATATTCAAATTTAATGCATTTCAAATCTTATCCAAAATAAATTTTTTATATTTTTCCAAATAATTTTATAAATATAAAATTAATAATTCATTTTAACACATTATAAGTAGGAACTCCTGAATAGAAATCTAAATAACTTAAAAATTAACTATAGATCACCAATAGTGTGGGTATCTAAGTCAAAATCAGCAATTAATAAATCAAACTCAAAGTGAGACCCTTAATAAATTCATAAAATAAAAAAATCTTATAGATTCGTATATGTGAAAAAAAATATAATCCTATAATATTTAATCAATGTTAATCATGCTATAAATGAATTTAGTGTGATATTGATAAAATATATTCATGTCAATATCATTTTTCTCGTGTCTGCATCATATTTAAATCAGAATTCTCATGTTTTCCATTTCTATAAGAACTAGAGTTTATATGGGAAACCAAATATATAAATTCAAATCTCCACCTGTTTTATTGAATATTCTCATAGTACATACTAACCTAGTTAGTTAATATATCTCATGTAACTCACCCTTATGAATAATCCTGTAACATGTACATTATCTAAATAAATAATAACATAAAATGTAAAATATAATACTTACCTCACACTTTATTGTATATATTATGGGGGGATCCCAATTTCATACTCAAAATATAAGTGGATAAATCCCATATTGGATATGATTAACTTATGAAATGGTCCTCAAAAACCAAAACTCACTTATATTAGCTTATTATAAATTATTACTTTTGTAAATATGGTATTAATTTATGAAGATTCTCATGCCACATATCTCACTAATATATTTTAGTATGTATAGAAATATGATAAATTCACCCTGATTATACAAATGAATTCTATATTAAAATCCATGCGGTATACATCATGGGTCATGTAACACATAGATGGAATCATATTCTATATCTTGTACCACATTGTCATTTTCAGTGTATGTATTCATATATCATACAAACAAAAGTCATGACATTTAAACATAAGAAATAATAAACAATGGATAGATTATTTATGATAAATCAAAGGTATTAATATTTTTTTATGTATTATTAATATTTATGAAATATATATCTATATATTCATTACGCAACTAGACTAAAAGAGTAACAAAATAGATACATTAGAAAATATTATACACATTAATACATTTAAATGATTATTTAAAATTCCAAAAAAATGAATCAATATATATTATAATATATGAATTATTTTAGTTCAACCTCATACATGATCAGATTTCTATGTGTTTTACTCATTACATCATATACAATTCATATCAACTGTATGTTTTATGATATAAAAAACCCCTTCAACTAAATCATTCATTATGGAACATCTATGAGGTAATAATGTTTGAATGATAGTGAAATTTATTAATCAAATTCATAATAATACTACAACACAAATTTATTAAAATTATTTAGGATCATAATAGTAAAGGTTATCATTTTAACTTTTATTTTATAATTATATCTATTTCTGAGGTTATCAGTATTACCCAAGGAACCAATTCCAAAAAATTACCTTCAAACCCAACTATAACTATCTACATTATTTCATTACCAATGGGTCATAAACTATATTATAAAAATTTATCATTAACAATGTTATGGTAACTAGTTTTACTCTTCACATGCAAATTTGACATCAAATCCTAAAATACTTTTAAGATATCAAATGTATGCCACTTATTAAATATTAAGGGTATAATCCATTAAGATATATTAATATACACTTATTCATGAAAAATGAATATAAAAATTTATATTATTTCATTCCATCACACATCCTACAATCTTTAAGATTTTGAGCGAAAAATAATTTACCAAACACTATTGTAATATTTTATTTCTTATGTTTAAATAACACTATATTTAATGATATATCCCACTTGTTTTTTACTCACTATATTCTTTCTAGAATATAATTAAACTATTAACAATCTACTACATGATTTGGAAATAAAAATTATTTAATTTTATCTCGAATATTTAAGAAATAATAATCCATATCATATATAGTATTCTATGTGTTCATATAAATTTCACATAGAGACGATAAAGTTATGAAAATATACCTATCATGGGTTAGAATAAAATTCCATAATTTTTAAAAATCAATATTGATAAAAAATTACCCTCGATTCAAATATTATCCAAATACTAGATACAAAATTATTCATTATAACATATTCTCAAAATATGTTATAAAAATTGATGAATCATAATGCAACCCTATTAACTTATTAATTTCCTACTTGTTCATAATAACTCGTAGTTATTGGAAGACATATATTATCATATAATGAAAATGGGAAAAAAATAAACCTAATTTACAATGATTCATCTAATGTTGATAAATATATTATAATACAATCAAGGATGTAGAAACTACTACACAAAACACATGAATATTAAATGAAATATCAATCAATTATACATTTGATTTTGAACATAGGTAAATTTACAAAACATGTAAAATATACAATTAATTACAACCAATAATTTCTCTAAATATTTATTAAATTTGAATAGAATATATTTATTACAAAACATAACAAAAACCCTAAAACTGAATAGGTTTTGTTTCATTGGAAACTAAGATACATAAGAAATTGATTCATAAAACATCTATATCATTTAATTCTTATTCCTTCATAACTACAACCTGTTTAGATAAATATTATTTAATTAATCTATTCATATCCTGTGGAAAATAAACTTATGAAATGGTGATATCAGATACTTAGTATGAGTAATCATTGTTGATATCAATCATATCATAATCATAAGAAAACATGACAAATACAAGGCATTTGAAATTTATATCATGTATATCACAAAATCATGATAAACTTTTATTGCATAAATAATATAATTTTATAAATATTCAAACAAAATATTCTATTATTAAACTAGGAATTTTGGAATATACATCAGTATAGAAAATCATTTCCATATTTGTTATTTATCATTGTTCAGGCCATTATAGTGTACATAGTCATTTATTGGATTAAGTCCATCCATTTTTCCATCTATTTGTTCATCGTTGAATTAAATAAATTAGTTCACTCCCCATTCTATTAATATTATTCTCAATTGAAATTAATATTTACCCAATTTAATGGGAGAGATATATGTCCCACGTATCACATAATAAAAACCATACATTTTCCCACAATAGGATAAAACATTTATCACATCAGAACCCAGAAAAATGAAATTGGATTTATTAAAATCATTTTATTATAACACAACCCCAATAAAATTAATGTGATTAATATGTAACCATATTTTATAAAAATAAAACTAGCATCGAAATAATTTGATTTTTATCTATGATTAATATCCACATTAATGTATAAATAACAATAAATTTTATTTTCATAAATAGAAATATTTTTAGTGAATGTTGGTAATTAATTCTTGAGAATAGTATCCTTTTTTCTATGAGAACATTTTATTTTATTAAACATCAACAATAATATAAAAGTAATAATTTCATTTAAAATATCCTAGGAATATTATCAGTGAATCATAAATTAATTAAGACATCATGGAAAAAATCCATTCATGCAGTATATGTTTAGAACACATTTATCCGATACTTTTTCTTGAAATTCCATAACATACCTCATTATGAAAATGACAAAAATCATTTTAAAACATTTTGTAAAAATTAAAACATGGGTAAAATTAAAATTAAAAATTTATAAGAATAGTAATGATATTCATTATTTTTTTATGAAACATTTACATGGAATCCAAATATTCTCTCTTAAATACATATTTATAAATAATCCAAGATAATAATTATATTGTGAAATTAAACAGTATCTTAGGTCTGGTTTCATTCGTACATATTTGTAACTCATATATAATGTCATAAATAATTTTATTAATTTTTAATAGAGAGATATTAATATTTATTGAATCATATATGATCCACTTATATCATCTTATAATCAATTAAATTATATTTAATTGTTAACATTATTTTGGGTGTTAACTGCTTCATTTTCCTATAAATGTTTTATAATATATGTCTTCAGTCTTGTGTAATGAATACATTTAAATAATTTACATAATCATATTAAGGTATTATATTTGATATTTATTAATTATATACATTTTTATAATCATTCATTAATTTTGAAGATCAACAAATAATCTCATTACATTGTAGAAATGGTAGGTCGTATGTACAAACGAGCAATGGTATCATTACATTAATGGTAATATTAAAAAAAGAGGATGGTATATTAATTTTCATTCCAAAAAAATATATAATTTTAGATTTATCATATATTTATATATAATATTTTAATTATTATACCCATCAAAATAATGTGGTTTGGAAAAATAAATTACATCATGACGTGGAGAAAATAATTTGTACACACGATTTTGCGGTGCTTCTATTTTTCATAAGTAGTTTAAAGGATGGAATATGGGTGTTTTATAATCCAAATAACATTTCACAGTAATTTTTATATTAGATTTATTAATTTCTAATTGAAATAACACATGAATATGATATATAATAATAAATAATGTTGAATGATTTGGTAAAGGTGATTGTCGCTCCATTGGTAAATCCCCATTAGATCTCCTTGTACAGACCCAAGGGTTTGTCTTTTGAGAAGTCCAAATTGTAAAAAAAAAGGTTTCTTTGTTTTTGAGAAGAGATCGTTTTTTTATATTTTCAAGCTTTATGGCTCAATTCTTTATGAATAAGTGAGGGAGGAGGTTTCATTTTATACTTGAGGTGATGAGTACGTTCAGAATTTCAAAAAAAAATTAATTTATATTAATTAAATATCAAAAAAATAATCAAAAAAGAAAAGCAATATATGATCATTTGTGAAAATAATTTAATATAATCAAATAGTATATTTTATATATGATTTGATATTATTTTAAACATTATCAATTTTTTAGTTGTCCAATTTTAATTTTAACTAAGGTATCAAAATTTTCAATATTAAAAGGTTGTAGTTTTTAGATAGGTGATTTCAACTAAATAATAAATGAGTATTTGATAAAAATTTTGGCCCATATTATATGTTTTTGATAGATGTTTTATGATTTATAATTAATATAATACTATATTATTTTGATAAAATATCAATAATGTATATTTTAAAACTATTCTTAAATATACAATTAAAATTTACAATATAAAAATTTAACATCGAAAAAAATATTTTATTTTATCCATAAGAATTGATGTTCATTTACTGAATTCATTAATATAATTAAATATATAAAATTGTATTTATATAAATATTTTTATTATCATTTATTTAATATTTTTATTCATGAAATAATTGCCTCATTAGTGTAGGGTGATTATTTAATATATTTTTTTCACTAGAAATTCTAAAAAAAATTAAAAAGATAAAATTCATAATTTTTTTTACAATATTTATAGTCTAATATATATTTTGTTTATTTTTATATTAAATAAGATATAATTTTAAAACATTAATGTCGTAGCTTTAAATTTTTATTAGATGATATATTATGAAGAAGATAATCAAATATAAATGTCCAATATAGTCAAATAAAATGTTTTTTTATAAATTTTATATCTATTATGTTGAATATTTATATTTATATTCTTTCAGATCGTGTATTTTTCTCCATGCAGACACACAAGGATATTTCTGATAAATAATGTGAAATTTTATGAAATTTCATAGATTTAAATATTATAAATTTCATTATTATAGACAAGTATCCATTAAACAACATAATTTCACTCCTTATATGCTAAGGGTTTAATTATATTCATTAAATAAATTATTTTCAAGTGATTGAATAATTTATAGTCATTATAAATTTATTTTTCAACCCAAATTATCATTTACTATTGTAAAAAAATATTCCAAGTTTAATATTTTTATTGGAAAAATATAAAAGAGAAATATACCTTATTTTTTGACCATAGAAATATAAATTTGGTATCAATTTTTTATAATTCAAAACACAAAAGTTGTAGAATAAAATTTAAAATAAAACTAGAAAAATGTTGTCAAAAAATATTTTTTTCTGAAAAATTTCATCAAAAAATATAAATTGTGTTTATAATAAATCCATGGATAAAATACTTTTCATAACCCATAATTGGATTAAAATTAACTTACTCGAATTTTAGAAAAATAAATACCTATGTTTCAAAAATATATTTAAAATAAAAGATGATTTTATGATGATTTTTAAATGCGATTTTTTTTAAAACTCATGTTTTTATGCCATATAAAATTTATTATTCAATAATAGAATGAAAATAAACTCATTTATTAAGAGAACTTATTGTTCAAGAAAAAAATATTTAATTAAATTGTGTTCTTATTTTATATGAACATTCCATATACATTCATTTTGAATCAAAAAATTATTATTATTTCATAAATTACTTATTCATATTAAATCCATTCAATTTAATGGATAGGTTATACTAATATTGTCACATGGTCATATTAATATCATAGATCTATGTAAAACAATTTGTTAAATAATTGAAATTATTTAAAGATAAATGTTTCATTAAAATATAATGGAGTTACACAATATCAATCATATAACATGTATAATTAATTTTTTTAAACCCATTTAAAACATTCCAACTATCATTATTTTCATAAAATTATTACAGAATACAAAATTTTATAATTATATTGACTTATTATATTATCATTAGTGAAACCGTATATTTCATTTACCATACCTAACTTCTCAAAATTAAAATATTCGAATTTTCATCTAACTTTTCTTCATCACGTATAAATTTTTACGCACATTTACTGTTAATATATTGCATTAAATGATAGATTCTATGACCCTTTCTATTGGTACCCCTATAAGGAATGTAGTGAAAAAAAGGTATCACACCCATGTCCTATCTCTAACAAGCCCATGTTGAGAAACTATAACCGATGAATTAGAAACACAAATCAGATGCATATTCATCATTATACGAAATAAACTTAGTGAAATTATGAAAAAGAAAAAAATCCATCACATAATAAAAAAGAAAACAAATCATCAGACATGTGGATGTAAATAAAAACATATAAAAGACTACAAAATAAAAATAACTATAAAATATATAGCATCAACTCAATAATAACACCAACCACTAAGATAGAAATTTCTAAATTGATCCATGAATGTATCATATAATACATTTATTTGTGTATATATGGTTTGGAATCACTGTAAATTTACTACCATCATATATAAGGTCTCACATGAAAAATTAAATATATATACTATTTTCATTTCTAGAAAAATAACAAAACCAGTGATCAAATTAATAGTTCAACTATATATCCCAGCATAACTAAGGATTTCTCACTAATAACAAAATAATTTAGTTAGTAAATAATGTGAGAACATCAATAAGGGCTCTCATCATCTACTACCCTAGTGAAGTGCCTCTATCATACCCTAACATCAAAAATTATATTCATTTATCTCTTTCATGCCTTCTCAACATCACTTATACTACTATATCTGATGTGGATTTAGTCATAACTCTAACTAGAAATATCTCTCATAAGTATTATTATAATATAATTTAATCATTTTCACCATTCATATCTATCAATATACATCAATATCATCACACATCCATCATGTCATCAAAACTGTGATAGTAGGGAGTCATGAACAAGAATGACATAAACACCATGCCATCATACAACAAAAAATCTCCCCCACTATATTAATCATCCATATATCCTAATACACCACACTCACTACACCATCTTCAAGGACCTTCATATTCAACTAACTATGTCATTACCCAATAATACCATTGAATGAAGTGATGGGAATTAGGGTTAATTAATTATCTAATCAACACTGTATGGATGTCTGTGGAAATACCCTTATGAAAATTGGGGCTTGTTATAAAGTATATGATTTGGTTGGGATACATATAAAATTTTCTTGAAAATAAATTCATATATATATATGTGAATAAAAAATGTTCTATCTAAATGTTTCTCATCTATAAATCAACCTCTCCACTTTATCATCAATAACATATTAACATTTGTATATATTACAACTACTAACTAAAACTGAACCCTGCGAAATAACCACAAAAAACAACTATTAATTATTTAAAATATATATTATAATTCATTAAAATTATAACATTACAATACAAAATATTTTACATAATCCATTTAAATTTATTTTTATAACAAACCACTATAATCAACATCAACATTTCATACCCACTATAGTATAACTTCTTTATAATTATATAATTAAATAAATTGTTAAAACAAATAAATTATACTCTATATTTATTATACTTTATCAGGCACTACTTCGCTTCTTTGATTACCATCCTCATATTCTATCACTACAGGGGTAATACAACAAGGAATCACAGAACACCCAATCTTGTACTATACCAAATCCAACAATACAAGAATACCATATCATCGTAAAAACATCATATTGAAAACCACTCAACAATTTTCTTCAACACAAATTTCATCCTAACCAATCATCATCATTATCAAAGAAACCCTACAAAGGAAAAAACCACAAGGACAAAAAAAAATTTTCTTGATTCATATAAAAAATATATTTTAAAATCAATTAAGTCCATAATTATTTTATTAGGGGATTATTCATTAATTAATCATATTAATCATGGGTATTTTCACTTCGTTTCGGCATATAAAATCATAAAGTTCATTATAGACACATATGTCATCACATGTTTATTACTGGTGGGTTTAAAAAAAATTCCAAAAAAAAAAATTGTTAAAACTAATAGTAACCAAAACATGAATTCGTAACATGTTTAATATTTTGAGAGAAAACGACCGATAAAAACATAGAAATAGATAAAAAAAATTAGATTTATCACATTCATTTACAGTTAAATATATTGTAATTCCTTATTCTAATTAGCTAATTGATAATGAACACCCAATTTATTAATAAATATTATAATAGAACATATGTGAGAAATAATAGATAATAATGATCTCCTATAGTGAAACGAATTTGAAAAATAAAATTCAATAAAATAAGTGAAAAGGAAGACGATTTCATTGATTATATATCATTAATGTAATGAAATAAGCAGTTTTAGCACACTAAAATGGATGGGGGAGATATGAAAGAATTCCCACCATAAACTCAACATACTGATGTAGAAAAAAAAAGATTTAGCAATTCTTTTCAATATACATAGATTCACAAGAATAAAGAATTCATGTTAAAGATAAGAGACTCCAATGGTTAAGTTGAACGTTTTTCTTCATCAATACTGAATGAAAACAAGAACATTAAATTAAATAAATTAATTACATTATGTTTTCAAATATATATCCTAGAATGAGACTCATGGTAACCACATTCCACCATTATTTATAATTTACATTTAATTAAGTTTCATTAAAAACATATACATATATACATTTAAAAAAACATTCTTTATGAATGTCCAGTTCAACCTTTATTACTTTGATAAAATATTTAAATTCTCTTATAAATTCCTTTAATTCATCATTTTATGTTAAATTCAATTTTTAAGTCATTATATAAAAATATATCAAATTTGAAAAAATTATATATTTGGAAAACTATTAATTTGATTCAAAGAAGATATCAATCTTGTGGAGATGAATAACAAACTATATGAAGGCTCGAGTGATCACAATAAGAAATAAAAAATATCTATGAATAAACAAACAAAATTTCTAGAAAACCCACTAAACACAATATTAAACAAGTATACAACATTGGGAAACAAAAAATCGTCATATGAAATCATTCATACCCATGAAGTAATTGTCCCTCCAAAAGAATAAAACAACTAAACTCTTGAAGGAACCTACATTGAACAAAATTAAATTAACGAACCAATAATGGAACTAACTAACTCTAAGAAAAATGAAACTGACCACATTAAGGAACCAATAGAATATATAATGGGAAAAAAAGGAAAATAGTCTACTGGCCATATAAGAAATCTTAAAAATTTATATTTTAAATAATAACATAAAATCCCACATAAAAAGTCTTGACCATGTTAAATCCTAATGAAATTATTTAGAGACTTGGGACATTACATAAGATAAATTTCAATATTCTCTCATAATTTATAATCAAAATAAATCACATAAGAAAATATAAGGTCAATTAAGTGAAGAGGACACAAGATAACTCTCAAGGTTATCCCTATAAAAATAATAAAAGAAGCATCATAAAAAATACAACATAATTGGGAATTATCCTAAACTAATGGAGAGGAAAAACATATAATTATAATTAGGTGAAACCCATCATCTCATCCAAAAGGAACAAATAAATTAATAAATATGTTTAAAGAGAACACATCAATGAATTCTTTATTAAAGAACTCCCCCCATATTCACTATTCATAAACATTACTCAAACAAAGGGGATAATTATCCCATTGATAACATTATCCTGAAAATCATGTACTCAATTATCCACTAAACAAACATTGTTTCTTCCAAAATGTTGTTAAATCCACAATGAATTTCCTAAGAGTCATTGAGATGTTTTCAATAAAGCAAGGTCCTAGGGAAGATGTCATGAAAAATATACATCCATTGTTGGAGTACTAATGATAATCCACCCCAATAACAAGCTGAAAAAATTGAAATTCTTTAATAACATATGAGTAATCTCACTCCCCTAGAAAAATGTCAACTAGCATGATAAGGAAAATCCTTATTCAATACATGGAACTTGACTTGAATCTCAATGGGACTGAACCTATGATCTTCAAAAGAAATATTGTGGTCCTTGATCACCTTCATATTCTATTTATCCCCTTAGATCATCCCATTCATTCTCCTGCATAATTCTTGAAAAATGTTTACTAACTCCCCAAGCTTAGTCCAGAAAAATTGATAACGTAACATGCACCCATAAAATTGCTTAAATTACACCTTAAAGATAGAATCGTAAGAACTAATATTATCAAAAAATTCCACCTACATTATGTGGTTGATGAATTATTTATAAAATTCTAATTTTCTACATAAAATATGTCCCCCAGTATATATATGATATGCTCTATATTTAAATTTTTAAATATTTTTAAATAACTATTAAGACAGAACTAAGATTCACAAATATAATACAATACAATATGGATTTGTGATATAAAACAATCATCCTAGTTGGAAATGATGGTATTTAGTACTTCATGTTGTCTAATAACCTAATCCACATATCTTCACCCTCACAAATACATAAAAATCAACACACTAATTTCCATTAAAGATGAAGAGTTTATCGGTTTGTCTATGATAACAAAAATGAAATAAAAATATCACTATAATCATGGTAACATAGTGAAAAAATCTGGGATATACCACCACTTAAAATCTATAATATCTACGTCTTTCATATAGCCACAACCAACTCCATGACTCACTATCAACGATTGAATAGAAAACATCCTTTAATAAACTCCATTACTGACTGCTTCATCAAAACTCACCAAATCCTCCTTCCTCAAATTACAATACATTTTTAATACACAATGATACACAATAAATTGATATCTATAAAGCTCATGAAGAACTTCCTCATTGATTTTCATAATAATAAATAGTCTCACCACAGACAATATAATATTCTGATAATCCTTTTCAGCTCCCTAAATCATTTCCATGATTATCCCATTCCTAAATCTCTTCCACCTATATGTATCCTCATTATAACTCCTCAAACATCCAAAACATATATTATTCTATAATATTTTGGTAGAAAAAAACCATACCACCATTACTCCCATCATTTAGATGACACATTTTAATCTCTTCTAATCCATTCATTATATCCTCATAATCCAGAACAATATCTACCTAGAACATATGGCTATGTATGTGGTAGAGTAAACTAAATATATATGAGGTGCATGATATTCTAAAATAATTATACTAGAGAAACAACATCTGCCTACTATTATAAATATTAAATAACACTAATATGAAATATATATCACACTCATCTAGATCTTGAATAAAAAAAAGATATCACTAATGATATAACGTCTCCACATATTTAGGGAAAACTCAATTGTTTCCTATTCCAGGTCATGGGAGAAATAGATATTATTGTGGGGTGAAAACATAATAGACCCATACAAGATAATCAACTATTGATAAATCAATAAACTTCACCGAACCATTTTCAATGGGTCACAGAAATCATAATCATCACCCCAAACTCTAGAAACAAAATCATATGGGCCCAGAAAAACATCTAATTTATATACGTGGAATATACATAACACTGATTAGTAAATATGAAATCATTTTCATTACATTTGAATAATTTTCCATGTGTTTTTAATATGATTGAATGTTAGACACAGAATTCTGATAATATCCAATGATACTGGGGAATATGAAATCATATACCATATTCTAATATACAACCATGTAAAAAATATGTTGATCATTTATAGGTACATGACCTCACCCTAGAGAGACATTACATGTTTAAGTAAATATACCTCATGTGGCCAAAATGGACAATTTTAAAACATTATATATATTTTATGATGTCAATGAACTGGAAGGACCAATCTATAATTATCTTCATTTTCCCCAACTTAATTTGTGTTTATAAGAATGTCATCAATGAGTATTTCTATGAAATTGTCCCAGATTCCATGAATCAAAAATTTCTAGATCACTACAAAAACATATTATTTGATCATGACATCAAATTAAATGAAAAAAATTCAAGTAATCTATACATATATCATAATTCAGTTATTATGATACATTTTGTCATCATTTGGTGGCATTCAGACAATATGAAAAAAAAATCGAATTCTAGTTCCCCACATTAAATTGTTTAGAACGTTCATCTATTCTTATAATTTGATAATAGATTTTTTTCATCACAAGTTTCAACATCTAGTAGTATATGAAAAACCTGAAACAATGATACATTTTCATAGTAATGGACATTGGAGAACCACAAGGAAATACAATGGGATAAATAAATACCGTATACTCTAAACGATTCATCTAATGTCTCAAATCATCTAGAGCTACGAATCACATACATTAATTGGAAAATAATATCATTGAATTTATTGACTAAAACTATATTCAAAAAATGGGTTAATGTCTAGGGGTTTGTTACAAAACATGATATATAGATACATCTTCAGACTTGTATATATCTATAAGAGTCACCACCATAGATGCAACAACAAAAATATATGAAAACTATTAAATAAGAGGCCAAATTGATCATCCACCCATCAAAAAGGTTTAATCGCCAATATAAACCTCTCATTTTCCCCCCATATTAGAAGTCCTAAATATCAACCAAATGAAGAAAAAACACTATGAATAGTGAATAGATTGTTTATACCACAAATATTTGAATAATAATTTATCTCTAACAAGAATAATCTCCCAAATAACTGATGTAGCGTCTACATCAGTCTACATCTCCAAAACACATCGATAAAGGTGTCATGGATTCAAAATGGGAAGGATTAAGATAGACTAATTAGATATGTCTTCACTTCCATTCATAATGATTGGACTAAGGTGTGGAGAAAAATGAGTGTGAAGCTTCAAACTCCAAAAACGTAAATGATAAACTGATAATATCTTCCACAGCCTCTAGTCCATCTTGGGATGAAAAATCCATAGCATGCACCATCATCTAGAAAAAATTAATCCTCACAACTAATGGATTCCATATACTTTCTCTATTCTAGGTCTAAGAGGATATCATCATGGGTCTGACCACTACTATAATGAATTCCAATCAAATAAATAGTAGTTACCTTTTCATGAGGCTCCAAAATCCCGTACTATCTATGATGATTCTAAAAAAGAATTTTGAAACACTTGATTTGGTTTATATTAACAATAAACATTTTTAACATAATAAATTCCATTATATATTATTGGAATTTTAAATAAATCACACAATTGAATGATTTGACAGTATTGTGTATTTGAGGGAAAGGTATACTAGGGACATATTTTATAATACAGGTGAAAATTTCTCGAAATGAAATCCTCACTATACTCCAATATAAACTTCCCATAGTTTATAGTCATATTTATAAACATCTAATTATAAACATATGAAAACTGTGATATAAGATTCATAAATGTATGAACATATGTGATAACAATCATTGGTCATAAATGAGTATAGGATGACCATATGTGTATAGTTAGGATATATACAGAATTTTTAACAAACAAACAATATAAAGAGAATTGTATCATAAGGAATCGAATAATGTAATAATATATCATGAAAATTATTTTATTCATAGATACAAGGTACAAATAGATAATTGTGTAACAACCATAACCGTATGAAATTTATAACATTGTGAACCCACCTAACCACATCAGGTGAATGCTCAATCTTGTAATCCAAACAACTAAAAATTGGGATAATGATCAATAATATAAAACTATCTAAATAGCATCGGGTTCATTCTAAATCATACGGTCCTAGATAATGTATATAGACTTCATAAAAAATATTATTATCCTAGATAAAACATATTAGGTTCACATTTCACAACATTATATTGTTATACATAAAACTGTATCCAATGATTTTCAGAGAGATATATGACCACACCCATCAAACATCCAAGAATACGAGTCACACAAGAAATCAATCAGGAGTTTTATTATAAAGATACAATGGAATATTTTTCTTCAATCATTATATAATATGAACACCCTAGAAAGGAAAATGTTTTATATAAAACAAATAGATAATATCAAAAAATTGACCTCAAGAGCATATATGGTTGATACCCAAAATTCAATGACCCCCAAATATTATTTAATAATTTATTATAATTGGTGACTCATGGATAATATTTTAAATTTAAATAAACCATTTTTTAATAAAATAGGAAATTGTAGGGAAATCATAGAAGTGTTTTTGAAAAATGATTTTATCATTGGTATAAAATATGTTGGTAAATTCACTATTAAAATAACTGTTAATATATATTATTTTTAGGAATAGAAATAAAAGAGTTTTTAAAATAAATATTTGGAAATAAATATAAAAAATCATCCTTCAAATGATATTATATATTCTAATAAGTGATGTTAAAACAGTTTTATTTTTTAAATTTTTTATAAAGAATGTGTTTTTAATTATTGATCCTTAAAAAATTTAAGTATGATTTTAAAAGGTTAATTGAAATCATTGGAAAGATATAAATGAACAAGTAGAAATAAATTATCAATCATCTAAATTACATAAACATTATCAATATGAAAAGTGGAGTGGATGATAGAGATTTCTATTTCTAAAGGATGAGGTATTTAATATTTTAAAATACAATTATGGATACCAGACATCATAAATAGAGTAAGAAGTAATAAATTTGAAAATAAGATAAGGTAAATATATATTTCACATGAGATGACACATAATTATTTTTTCAACTATAAACTATAACCTTAGTTAGAAATGAAAATACAGATAATGATGAGAATATGTTATCAAAGAGGGTCTGGATAATGTCAATGGTTATATAATATTTCATGAATAAATTATTAATTGTAAAATACATGAATTACAGTTCTGTTTCCATATAATATATTAGAACTTAAAAAAAATTATTCAACATAAATAATCCAATAATAAGATAAAGATGATGATAACGATAAATTATAACCAATGAAATGATACATTTCTTACCAGAATCTTTTATGACAATAGTAATTGAAGAATCAAATTAATGTGACATGGGATAATGATATAAACCGTAATATATGTTGAGATAGAATATATATAGCATCCTTAAATTTATTATTTTGGTGAATAAAACAAATAAAATAGGTGATGATGGACAACATCATTAATGTCCAGTGGAATTTAAAAAAAAATCTAATAACCTTTACATCATTTTATGAATTCCATACAATGCATGAAACCCCTATTTAAAAAAATAAATATATTAGTCATATATTATATAAAAATATTAGTCTATATAATCATTAAATATTTTTTAATTTAATTTATACTTTAATTTATATTTGTTAGATATTACCCATTATCAATATATACTGTGAGTAATTTTAATTATTGGGAACAAGTTTTATAATTAAATTTTTTCCATTATTATTAACCCAAATTTTATCATTAAAATATACTAAATTGTACTATAATTGATGTTTTATAATACTTCATAATGTTATAATTTAATTATATTATACTTTTTTTATAATTACCAAATATGAAATTGGTTATGAACATGTTTTAGAAATTTTTGATGAACACATGTTGAAAAATTAATTATTGAGTATAATATAGATGATACATATACATAAAATAATAATTATAATCTTATTCATAACATATTATATTTTTAATTAATTGTTGAAAGTCAACAATGATATTAACCTAGACTTATTTTGATGTAGCTTTTAAGATAGAACCAAAATTGAACAAAACCAATTTAATGGATGATTATGATTTTAAATGTAATTTCATTTTGTATAAAATATTTATTAATTAATGATAATGATATTTTTTATATATTATTATTTTATTGAATCATATTTTATATTTTTTAACTAAATAATAACAAAACATAATTAATATAAGAGATATTACTATATAGAGGTTATAGTATTTTCACACATGAATGGAATTTTTTTATATCTATATCGAAAAAGGGGGAAAATGTTAATGGTTATTACAGCAATACAAAAAATATGCATATAGCAAAAACAAAATTCTTCATATAATATTGGGAAAAAATGATATCAAATTGAATGATAGAAAAGAAGCAATTTTAGGGGATTTTTTGTGCTTACATGGAGAGAAATGATAATCCATTGATATTGTATATCAAATTACACCGAATGTTAATAATGATATTCTAGACCAGAAAAATAATTTATTATGTACTAAATAAGAATAAAAAATTTGGAAATCTATTTTTAAAATAGAAATATAATGATAACCATTTTTATTAGTAAATAACTTTTTTAAATCTATAACTATTCACATTATTATTTCTTATTAATTAGAAAACAGAATGGTGTTATATTTTAGTTTGGAAAAATTAAATATTTATATTTATATTTTATAAAAAAGAATAAAAAATAAGTATTTTGTAATGTCTAAGCCCAGTTGCCACTGAATATGTTTTCTAACCCGATATTCCCCATACCCTCATGAATGTTGTAATAAAATGTAATATAGTAAGGAAATAAAATATAGGTAATATATACAACCAACCACATAATGGGTCGAATACATTAAATTAAATATAAAATAATATTCCAAAAGGATCCATATTGTCTCTAAGATAAACACAGGTAGTTAACTAAAAATATCAATCTTTTATGCCCAAAAATTAAAAACTCAATAAGGCCTCATACTAATCTTATACCAATAATAAACAAGTGAGATACTTTATGGTACACATTTGTAATGTTGGCCTGATCCAGGTGTGAGTATAACTCGTTTGGCCCACACCAATGGTGTTAAAATAAATACAAGTCATTATAACATTGTATCCGAAATTAATTAAAAGATAGGGAAGGTAGTTAATAAATATGGTTTCATAATTTAATAGTATTGTAATTGGACATGTTTATTCTTATTTCCAATTGATACTCAGACCCATCAAACATTATTTTTACCTCGTTAGTCCTCAAAAAAATATTCCATAGGGGTTTTTTTATCAATATATATGGGGTTTCAATTGATGATTCCTATTATGATTTAGAACATCATTTCCAACTATCCCAACCAGATATAATGGGTTTCATTATTACTCGTTCAATTAGATTCAATCCATGTATCCAATTAAGAATATAAATTACATGATCAACCATCTCATCCATGATTTGGAATTCAATGTCCATAACCTTGTAGTCTGGATTATCAGTCCATCCCCTAAGAACATTAGTGCACCAAGAAACTTGGGGCATTAGTTAAGTCCGCCCAAAATCATGTACGAGGAATGCATTGTCCAAAGTATTAAACCATACATAATACTAGTGGTTCCCTAAGAATCTGTCTATTACCTATACCAAAAATGAGGAATTTCAAGTTCAACATCCCAATACAGTCCCTAATAAAAAAATTATATTATTCTCGATTCAATCTACATAAAATGTTTTGAATTTATATTAATAGTTCACCACCATTCATTTAACACTATTCAATAACCTTTATTCAGTTTATTGAAACCAAGGCCCCAATGGAACATGAAAACAAAATAAAATAATTCCTATACGCATACCAACATCTTCCAAATGTCATAAAATACTAAAATCAAACATCCTTATTTAACATTTCATTAATCACCCATAAATATATGTATTTTTCTATTTTAAAAAGAAAATAAGGTCCAAGACCTTCATTTCCACTTAAAGGATAAAATGAACCATAGTTGAATTTTCTTTAAATAGGGGACCACATACTCTTTTCAAATCATGATTTTAATACTATTTATAATCCACTTTTTTAAGACACATTGAGAGAATCCTGACATTGATAAAAACACAATTTCACAACATATATTTCAACTCTAATATCCAAAACTGGTTCAAAAACCAATGTACACTTTTGAAACCATTTTTGGTATCTCATAGTAATTTCAAAAAACCCAACACATAAAACAATCCATCTATAAAAATAAGGAAAACACAATGGGTGTATAGAGATTTGGTCTGAATTTTTCCAATTATTTAAATGGGGTCTATGGAAGGTTTAGATATCACCCTAAAAACTAAATAAAATAATTTAATCCATGGCATAAAAAATACCACATATTGTCTTTAAGTAACATGTCAAATATATATGTATAAAAATTAACATGTCTATGGGTAATTCCCTTAGACCACATACATCATCTTCAAATTATCCATAATATGTTCGAAGTATGGAAGCCTTCTAATTTTCATTCATGTCTCATAAAAACCCCTCATATTTTAACCAATTGCAAAAAACCACCTAAACTGTAACAAGATTCAATGTAATAAAAATTAATTAATATTAACCAATAATTAATTAAAGTACTAAACAACAACATACAAAAATGATGAATGACTCATCATGTGTTAAAATATTATAAAACCTCCAACAATCCACCATAAAATGACAATACTTGACTACTATCAACAATTCAAATCAAATCACTAGGAAACAACACCACTTCAAAATTAAATTTAATTAAATTAGTAGAAACAAAAACAAATAGTATTACCCTCAATAAATACCATAATAAAACATCATGAACTAATGTGAAGAAGTTATATCAGGATTTCCTCTACCAAAACCAACCAAACGTTCCATAGAAAATGGATGCTCCCACTATTTTATTACAGATTCCTAAAAAAACCTAATTAGAGAACCCCAATATTAGAACTAATGAATGATTGGAGGAACGTAACCCACTAGAAAATAATAACTCACCAAACATTCTAAGAAATCACATTAAATATATCCACATATCAAATGATGAAGAAATAGGAATGGGTATTGAAACAACCAAGATTTTATGCATCACATTTGTGATGAATATGTTGGAGGTGCTAAAAACAGTGAGGGGATATTTTGGTTATTTATCATTTTTAATGAAATATAGTCAGCGTCACTATTAGGAAACAAGATTTTATAAATCATAATCCAACCATACTCCCCCAAAATTCCAAAACCAATGCCCCACATGATTATCCCACATGGTTTGATAGGCAATATGCGAACCATGCTGTCAGTACTACCTCCCATCGGTATCATGGAAAATAGTTTGTCTGAAACCATTCAAAACATGTGTTCCATGACATAGATCCTATATATCCTCACATTTATTATCTTATATCCACACAAAATTTACAAGAAAATATTTATGGACCATTAAAATCCACCATGTGATGTTTTAAATGATCTGGAATCCTCATGGGAATCAAGGGGTCACAAAGTTTCACCTAGAAAATGAACACCAAATAGTACACATAGGAAAAATATGTTGATATATCCCAAAACAAAATCTAGCACATCTAAAGATCATATGAACACCCATTCTACCACTCAATAATAATTAATCATCTCAAAACATTACATTGTGTAATTCCATCTCTCAAAATATAATTATGGCGTTTTGATGAAAAATTTGACCCATCCATTAAATAAAATTTTTTTTTTATTTTTTACCAATCCTGATTATGGATCTTATAAAATCCCCAACATGAAACTTATATTAATTAATAAGACATTTTAGTCATGAAACCAAACTATATATCCCATAACAGTCACTATCCAGTTCATATAGTCTCATTCATATTTCGAACACCTGAATCATCTCTAAGGCACAACCTCCAATAAAAAGCACTAAACTATCCATAACCCAAGAAAACACTAGTTACCAAAACCATGACACCAAGACGGAACATACCAAATACAATATAAATTAAATACTAATTATGTCTTAACTATATCAATTACTATATCTATGGTACTTCATATAATATGGTTTAACTTACAACCACCGACATCCAATGATCTTCACCATCACCATTATGACACTAAATAAAACATCAAACTCAACATCCCACAATTCATCCGAAATTATTACCAACTCACCACACCACATAAATCATTAGAACTAAAAAAATCATCATCACTCATATCAATCAGTAAAATTCAACATCAACGGATGCACACCTACTGTCCAGGAACAAACAAAGAACTAAATATCTATCCTCAAAATCCGAACTCAAACTCAAAATTCAACAATCATTACCAAAAAAACATGTCATTCATATGTTGAAACCTTCTACACCCACATTATGTTCTAACACATGTTGGACTATCCTTTACAAAATAATCAAAAAAATGCATAGCACTAACTATCAAGCCATTCCCATATCACCTGATCACAATTAACTCACATGCAAAAGAATTACACAACCTTCAAAGACACCCAATGGATTCTATAATAGAATCCTATTTGTTTTACAAAGTTATATGCACTATTGACTCAAATTCATAGTTGTGTCCAACCACATTAATGCATCTAAAAAACAAGATCCTCGTACTACCTTTTGAAACACCTCGATCTAGAATCCATACTCTCTATGTTCATTCATCACAACCTATTTCCGTTTTAATTTATTTATGAAATTTTAAAAACCACTTCAATAGCTCATAATTTATGGAAAATTTTCACAATAACATACCCATTGTCCATTCTAGACACTTATGATCCTTCCAGAACATGTGTTTCACCACCATGAAAAAATTTTCAATCCACATCATAGGAGTTTCATTATTACATCCTCACTCAATAAAATCTTAGCACAAATACCAAATCTATGTATTTCAATATAAAAATTATTTGATGTGGCCATATTTCCTTAACAAGACTGAAAAAAAATAACATCCACTATCACCCATTCCAGACATCTGAGAATGGAATCAATGGTATTCATTAATATTCATCCCATCACAAGGACCATAGTCACTGATGGACAATAGTGTAAAACCAATATATGGATTCACACACACCACTCCATGATATCAACCTTTATTGAGGCCATATTTAACCAAAAAATTACATTTGGATAGAATGGAATACAACTAGTTCTATCTTAGTTCACATATAGTGATGTCAATATATTGGTCATTATCATATCTGATGTACGTGGACGCTAAGGGGTCAAAGAAGAATATGACCATAAACTCGTCCATATTTGATGTAACTAAAAACCTCAGGTACATGTTGAACCTATTCAAAAACAGTAAACAAATCTTCCCATAAGCATCTCAACGTACCTACACCAATTGAAATCCTACTCATAGTTTCCTGCATAACTCAAGCACCCCATGAAAATGTAATGTTAACATCCAATCCACAAGACAAGGAACATAAACTTTTACCAAACATTCCTTCATCCATGATCCCATAAACTCTTATCCACAACATTCAATTTTTTAATTAAACATCATAAATTGTTTAAAAATATAGTGAGTGATATACCATGATAATGTATGTCACATTCCCTATAAATGAGTAATGCCTCTTTCTTATTCCCTTAACTCCCAATTTATATTAACCTTGGTGCTTCACAAAACTAAAACAAACTCTTTAATCCAAAGCCACATATATGACTAATATTTTCCCAATAATTATCCAATAGTTCCATTACGTTCATTTACACTCTCACAAACTTGATGGAATTTATTTATAGCTAACCAAGCCATGCACCACATTCGTCCTCCCTTTATATGCTATAGGAACTAATAATGAATCAGTGCTCCCAGTTTGTTTCATGTCATGTAAATTTAAAATATCCTTTTTCATCAGGTTATATACATACTGGGTCATCCTCAACTATATATTGACAACCAAAGGATGAAATTCATGTCCAAATATATATACTCTATAGATCCTCATGTGGTCCTTATACATCCCATAACCATCATGAAGAACCCTCATATACAACAATTACTTGGGATATGAACTCTTATTTCTCTTAGGTAAATTTCTTAAAAAACATATGTACCACACAGACTAAAAATTCAATCCAATCTTGAAAAAAACATCTCATTGGACACCTTTAATGTCACATAAAACAAACACACTAAACAAGAGTCACAACAAAATGATCACTATGACCTCCCACCAATCCCCTCTAGTAAAATAGTATGTTATGTAAATATTTCTGACAACACATGTATCATCTGAATCGTTGAAAAAATAATAATTGGGCATTAAACATTCTATCATAAAAATTTTTCAAGGAATAATTAGGACATAATAACAATTTATATGGTCTCAAGTCATTGGGTGTCATGCACCATGAAATTTAAACCAACTAGGGATCTTTTCCTCTCTGAGCATCTTCACATCAGACGAGTCCATAGAAGACTCAGACAAGAAACCAACCTCAAACATGAATCATCCACCAATGTCCATCAGTTAGACACATATACCACATAGACCCACTAGGGTCATAGAATCTACTTTTCAAAGGAAGCAGATCAGTATCCCCATCATCAAACGTCCCACCCTGGATCCAACAAACCTTACAAAAAAAAAGGAATATGTATAGAAGTCATCTTATATGATTAGAATGAAACCATGTACTTATATGTAGAAATTTATTTGATTAGTTTTTTACACTTTAAAAAATTGATACCCATTCAACAGAATAACACACACTAGAATTCATTCATCTTGTGGATCCTACACACCAAACATAATTCTTGAGAGTCTTATTACCTTTATAATATTGTTGTAAAAAATCATATGAATCGATCCAACTAGACAAGAGCCATAAATCCATCATGAACCATCAAATCCAAAAAAAACATGTGTGTTATCAAATGTTATGTTTAAATACAATAGTAATATTGCATACTATAAACTTAAATCCCAATAATGATAACATAGACTTAAAAGGGGAAATTTTGCACCCAAAGCACTGGACTAGTAATATATCAAGATAAAACAAATTCCTATATCTCAATTCTACCATACTATAAATAGTAAAATAACATAATAGTAACCACCATCTAATACCAAATTGTAATACCATGGCTCGGATTCCAGTAAAAATGTTCCCTATGCTAGTACGACACATAACCTCAACTACACATCCTCATATCCAAATGGCATACAACAAATAGTTGGAGTCCAAAATGGTAATATGAGGATATAATAACTATATATTTGAGTGAAAAACTAAAAATAAATAAACAACTATTAAATAAATCAGAGCACATGGAATGACTAAATACAATGAAACTTGTGAGTAATGTAATAAAAAAGAATGAAGCAAATACAAAACATCCCTTCGATTAATACTACCAAAGACCTCTGTGATAGTTAGAAAAATTACAAAATAATATTAAATACAAAAAATGTTCCAAATCAACTTAGAGCCAACCCCATCTAGTCACCTGAAACTATCAACCTATACCACCAAACCATGCGAACCTCAATATAGATTCAATGCAAACCAATTCCTCCATTAATCATTAATGATATTCTCATGTAACCATCAGAAATGTTGGTTTGAGTATAATATATGAGGCCAAAATATCATTTTATAATGAAATACTGATGACAAAAATAGTATATAAAAATATTTAATAAATGATACCCAATATAGTAAATAAAACTGGATTCATTAATAGTATATCAATGAGAAATGTTTATTCCCACTTGAAAACAAAATTCATTTCCATCAAACATTATTTAGACCATTATGATCTTCTGAACAATATTTCATAGTGATCATAGGTTTAACTACAAGGATATTCAGTCCAAAAAAATTGGATTCATAATTTCATGTTTGACCATATCGACCATATATAATAGGGTTAACATGTTTACATACCAAGAGTATTAGTCCATGTATCTAACTAGTATTAATAACATCATTCTAGACATTCCCAACAATGACATAGATATCATTTTCCTTAACATTATATTCTTTTTCATTATTCCATTATCAAAAAAATACAGTGCACTAGGGTTCCTGGAGCATCTGAAAGGCCCACCAAAAACGTGGATGAGGAACTCTATGTTAAACATCCCAAACTATACAAAATAATTTTTGTTCCGAAACAATCACCCTATAACATATAACATGTTTGAGGAAAACCATTTCCAATATTTGAATCTATTTAATAAATACACTATTGCATTATTCTAGGTAAAAAATATATAAAATTTTAATGTATTTACATTAAATGTGGACCACCATTATTTTATCACAATAAAATAACATTTATTCAATTTATCAGCACCATAGGACCAACATGAATTCAAAAATAAAACATGAATTTAAAAAATAGAACTCTTTTAACATGTTGTAAAATACTAAAACCAAGTATCCTCAAAACATATTGTATAAAATTCCTTTCAGAACATGGGATATTTTCTTTTAAAAAACAAAATAAGGTCTATAACCTTATTTTCCATTTATACCTTCATAAGAACCATCATAGAATTTTAAACATGGAGATAACAACAAACTCATTTCAAATAAAAATTTTAATTCCATTTAATTTTGTATTATATAATCCACTTCATGGACATATCCACATTTAAAAACAAGATCTATTTCACAACATTTATTTCTCCTTATGCACCCAAAACGTGGTAAAAATGCATCACATGCTTTTAAATACATTTGATGGGGCCCATATAAATTTCATAAAACTGACCACATAAAACATTCAATTTTCAATATTTAGCACAACCCAAGAGTTTCAATAGAACTTGTCTCAATGTATCCAATAATATTTATGATGTCTTTTGATGTTCTAGATATCAAAATTAATCAAAAAACTACCAATTTAATAAATGGGATAAAAAACACCACAAATATTACTTAAGAAACATACACAAAAATATATAAATAAATTACAAATACAATGTGTAAATATCATATGTCAGCTACATCATTTTATTATAATTCTATAATATTTATCAAGAATGAGAGACTAGATTTGGCTATCCATGTCCTATATAAACTGATCATCATCCAACTAAACTCATCACAACCACCCAAACACCAACCAAAATCATGGGAAAAATTAATTAATTAAAATAATTACAATTACTAATTTTGTTAAACCCAAATGTTGAATAATTAAGAAATACCCACCAGGTGCTCAAAACTTATCCAAACAACATGAAACAACTATGAGAGGTTTATTAAGGACTCTATATAACATTTCTCAAAAAAAAATTAAGAATATATATCATTTAAATAATAATTTAAATGAATCATTATATTAAATTTATTAATATTTACCATGAACGGATACCATAAAGGATTATCACACAATGATGTGATTATATCCTATCATGATCTCCTCTACCCATGAAAACCGAAAGACCCATGGATAATGGATTATTCTACTAATCAGTTTAAAATAATTAGAATATCCCCAATTAAAGAACTCTAAAATTACAAGGAAGGGAGGGTAAGCGGAAATATAGTCATCAGATGAGAAAAAACCACCTAGAACGAAATGAAATTCCTATAAACTCACCACAAAATCGAAGGAGGGATACTGAGGAAGGGTTTTGGGTTCGCACTAGTACAGGTTAACCAAAAGTGAATAAATGTGGAAGAATAAATTAAATTAATAATGTGTATTTTTTTTTATTTAACACTTTTTAATGGAAAATGTGAAGCCACATGCTATAGATTCAGGGTTTTACAATAAACAGAACAATCATGATATGCCATCTTTCAAACAACAATTCCAAGAATGGCTAGGATGCATGGGTTTTTAGACTATGTGAAAATAATTTTTTTCAAAAATTAACCCTTATATAATAAGGTTTATAGTTTTAAATAAACCATGTGTTTCTCATTCACCATTCATAAGAACCTCCTTAACCTCACACATTTTCTTCTTCTTACACACATTATTTTCTGAAAATCATGATCTAAATGGGGTACTCAGCTTATTTATGAAAAAAATAATAGAAAACCTTCTAGTCATTAAGATGATACATGGTTCCTCCTAATTGATTCACACTAAACCGTGCACTTGGAAAAACATGATTAATCACCTTGAAACTTATTCCAATGCCTCTGTTGCTCCTCCAAACACATGAGCTACCTAATCAGCATCAATTCTGTTATTAAATAATTAATTTTATTCATTACAAAACTTGTAATCTCATTCCACTTCTGTACCAATAAATTACCCATAAATTAAATGATTATAAAAAACCCTCTTAAAATTATTGGTCCATACTTTCACAATATCTTATATCTTCATAAAAATACATATTTTATATTTCATCATCTTTTCATTAAAGCAAATATTTTTTTTATTTAAATCTCAGAATGTGAAATTTAAAAAATTAAATTGATAAAAAACTTATTAACATACTATTTACATGTTTGCATCATCCTAATTTATAGGTACATTATAATTTAGTATCTCCTTGTAATATCATTTTATAAGGAAATATATGATCTAAGTAAAGGGTGGTGATTCCTCTAGAGAAAATATTTTGTAAATTTCCACAAGTTGAAACTCCTCTTACATCATATTTTAATCATATAATACACATTTGATTTCATCATGGGCATGGTCTATGGATAAATATAATGAATTTGTATTATTTTTTTGATTAGAAAAATGAGCATTATATGGGACATTGCTACTACCCAATGTATTTGAATGAATTATTCATTACATATCTAATAATATAATTACTTCAACTTTAAACCTGTAAATGAATGGATAAGTAATAATAGTTAAATTTTATTTCAATATATCACATTTTTCATTACAGTTTTCGGTGCCATGTAAAAAAATCTATTGATATAATTTATATTAAATTAAAATATATAGTATATTTTTTTTCCATTCTCTTACATCCCCAAATAAACCCCTCCTCAAAATTCTAATTATTACAAAAAAATTAAAATATTTTAGGGTATATAATGATATCCATGAATATATATTTTGCTTATTTTGAAGTAAAAACTCTTCTATATTATTGGAAAATTGATTATAATATATTTTCCCTATTTTTAATATTATTTTATGATTCTCATTCATTTATACCAAATATGAATCTATAGATAGGTATCTGAATTCTCTAGAGGAAAAATTATATATATTTATTTTCAAGACCAAGAATCTAAAAACATTAAAAAGATAAATATGATATTTCCAATAGTGTAAGCCTAAATGTTAATATGAACATAAAATTTGAATCATAAGATGCATTCTCCATAGGAACCTCCATTTAATCTAATGATAATTTCATTTCAACTATGTAAAACATGGTTCATCCTATAACTCTCTAGTTTCAACCTTGATTACAATACAACATGTTAAATTTTAAATATTAAACTAATTCTTTAATGTAAATAGGATATAAATCCTTTGAAAGGTCATTTATAAAAAAATTTATTAACCAAACTGTATACCCCAATAATTCATAAATAGGTTTATCATAATAGGTCCACTCTTCATAAATAGTAGAGAGTATTGACTTAATACACAACAAGAATTTTTCATGGTGATTACCCTTGGATTCATCTTTTTCAAAATCATACCTAATATCCTATATTTAAATATATATTTTATTTCTAGGAAACCTAAACCATCTATAATTCACTAAATAATTAGAATATTATATTATAATTATTATTAACCCTCAAAAATACCTCTGTTCTTTTCCATAAATTCATTTTATCATACTCTTTAATATAAGTACACGATTATCCAAATGTAAATAAACCATTCTGTAATACCAATTAATGTTACTCAAACATGAACTCCTAGATCATTTTGTAATAAAACATTCATTAAAAATGGATTGGATAAAATTTGATATGAACATATACAAATATTTCATAATTTCTAGAAGTTATTAATTTCATATCATATAAAATAAAAAATCCCAAGAAGATTTTTTTTTAAAATTTGAGGATCAACTATAGAAGTGACTTTGTTTTATTCTTTAGCACATTTCTACAGAAACAAGACACAATATACTCCATTTTTGACTAATTATATGTTTTACTAATCTTTATATCTATTGGATGTTAAAAAATGAAAGTGGTCTATTCAAATTCTTTGTAATAGAAATCATAAATGGTAATAATGAATGATCATATTTGAGAATAAGAGGTTCAGATGTGTATAATTGTGATATATATGAATGTTATACAAAATTAACTTATAAAAAGAATGGAATAATTCATCGAATTTTATGATAATATAACATAAAAAAATTTCATATCAGTGTAACTATTTATACATATAGAATCCTAGAACAACCCTAAACATATAGAAATTAAAACATTTTTATCCTTTTTATCTTGATTGGGTCCACATTCAATATTATGAACCTTGATAATCTTCATCGGTGTCACACTCATCCATGTAAATCTAAGTACCATTCTTTTGGTTTATATTCAATATTTTTAACCTATACAATTTTCAATGGGTTAATACTATATATGGTGAACCGCTATTAGACACATTAGTTTAACACTCCACATCAATAGCTGATGAATAAACAACCTTAACTATGAATTGGAGGTTGATACTTGGACCTTACCATTAATCTTCCCTAGATATTGTTTCTACCGATAATGAATCATTAATCATATAATAAATAACCCATTTAATGAAAATGGGTTCCACTAATGACATCACCAATTACCCATAATTGATAAAATGTATTTCATATCACATATAAATGTTATCACAAAAATTAGCATCAGAAATGTAAACATTTGATAAAATCAAAATTAAAAAATTGATTAGTTTATAATAACACCAATAAGGTTATCAATTAAATATAATTTCCATGGAAATAAATCCCTTAGGGGAAAAGAGTGAATAGTGGTGAAATCAGAAATGTGTTTTATTAAATTAGTTATCTGTAGGTTAAATAAAGATGTTATTTTCATTGAGAAAAGTCAATATAAGATCAGATGTAATGGCTCGGACCTCTCCGGTCCATTACTTTGTGGAATTTTGGTGTTGGAGGTGTTCCGGGAGGCCAATGGGACTTATCCCCAACACATTTTCAATTTTCCAGTTCTGTGAACAGTGTTTCCAGTTTTATGAACAGTAACAGATCGGTCTCACCGATCGGTCTGACATATCGGTCTCACCGATAGGTCTGACAGATCGGTCTCACCGATCAGTTTCACAGATCGGTGTGACAGATCGGTTTCACAGATCGGTGTGACAGATCGGTTTCACAGATCGGTGTGACAGATCGGTTTCATAGATCGGTGTGATAGATCGGTTTCACAGATCAGCTTCACAGATCGGTGTGACAGATCAGTTTCACATGTCAGTTTCACAGATCGGTGTGACAGATCAGTTTCACAGATCGGTGTGACAAATCGGTTTCACAGATCGGTGTGACAGATCGGTTTCACAGATCAGTTTCACAGATCGGTGTGACAGATCGGTTTCACATATCTGTTTCACAGAACGGTGTGACAGATCAGTTTCACAGATCGGTGTGACAGATCAGTTTCACAGATCGGTTTCACAGATCAGTTTCACAGATCGGTGTGACAGATCAGTTTCACAGATCAGTTTCACAGATCGGTGTGACAGATCGGTTTCACATATTGGTTTCACATATCGGTGTGACAGATCAGTTTCACAGATCAGTTTAACAGATCGGTGTGACAGATCAGTTTCACAGATCAGTTTCATGTACAGTAATGGTGGGTGAACAGTGTTTCCAGACTCCTATAGTTTTTCCCCTTTTTACATTTCCTTTGACGTAAAATACATTTAAAGCCTTATTTTAAGTGCTCTTAAGGCCGTTTCAAATGCCATAAACCCTATATTAATTATTCCTAAGGATTGGAATGTTTTACTTGGTCAAACTGCGTGGGTTAATGCGATCCGTTTTTAATGGAGAATTATTCGGATCTTAAACCGTCTCCTCGTAAAATCTTAAAAAAAGGGACGAGATATCATTCTACCTTGTTCTTTTCCTTTGTTCTCAACTAAGAGGTGTTAGAACCTATAAATCCTTTCCGTAGGAGTAGCACAATCAACCTTTAATCCTAGGATTAGTTCTGCTCTGTTTGATGCAACCGAGTCGTGTCGATCAATCTTCGATATAAGCATCCTCCGGTGGATGCAGTTGTCACGAGGGTAGGACCATGACCTGTTGTGTGGATAAAGGACGTCCAGAACTCTTCGAGGTAGGGGATTCATGGCTTCTCTAATTGTATATGTGCAACCGTAGAATTAGCATGATTTATCCCTTTGGTTCACAATGAAATTGACCTAATTAAATACTTGAACCGGATTAAAATAATTGGTTGAATCGCATGTTGTTTCTTTATACCGTGATAACGGTTTTCCTCATGTTTTCCTAGATATAGTGATATCTATGTTCTCTTTGATTTGTTGTTCGTTCATGATTGCAATTGATAACGAACGTTAAGCTGGAATTAATTGTTAATTAATTGGCTAAAGATAAAGAGGCATGTAAATTAATCTGGTTGTTGCCGTTGTTGTAGTTTAAATTTGAGGATAATCAAATTAGGGATGTAAGCATGGTTATTTAATTGTGATAGCTTGCTGATTAGGTATCCATGATTGGAACCTACGAATAACAAATCTGTTAATTCAATATGGATTAAAAAACAGATTATGTGGGAATTTCAAAAGGGTTCTGAGTTACCCGCTTGCTTGTAAGGATGAATGCCATGTGGTTTGGAGCTCTGAGTGCTCATTGTGTTTGAAGGCTGAATGCCTTGTTAAAGGGCCGAGAGCCCATTTTGCGATGTTTGTTTTCCTGCTGCTTGTGTTGTGATGTGAGCCTGGATGGCTGTTGTGATATGTGGAGGCATGGAGACTTGTGGCGAGATGCATCGGTTTATGCATATGGGTGTCGGGGAGGACACCAAGGGTGATGGTATGAGATGAATGTGATGGTTTGATGTTGGTGGTTTGGTTTGGTTGTTTATCTGCTTTACTTTTCCCCACTGCTCAAGGAAGTTGGTCTTGCTTACCCTCTTTCCGAAGGAGGCGAAGACACGCGGGGTATGCCACGTGCTTTCCGTGTTTAGCCTCTCGATGGAGGATGGGTCTATGCTCTTTATATAGGCGGAAAAGACTCGACGGGTAGTATATCTACTCACCGTGTTGAGCCTCCATTCTGTTAAGAAGCATAGGATGTTTTTCTAGAATTCCTGGGAATGTGGAAAAGTAATTCTGTAAGGAATGTTTGATTAAATGGTGAAAATCCATGGGGATGGAGATGCTGGAATTTAAAGGTGATGTGAATCTTAAAAAGGAGCAGTTGTTTTTGAAAGTGATGCCTTTTCAGTTTATTGTGGAATTCTTCATTCTTAATTAATGTTTAAAGAATTAATTAATGTACAGTGGAACTGATAAATGAGAATGGAGTAATCTAATAAAGCTCTTCATTGTTTGTGTGCTTATAGGATACCTAGTCTTAGAAGTAGTAGCCTGGAGTCTGAGAGATGTTAGCTGCAGTTGTATCTAAGAATAGGTGATGCCCATAGTGTGGATGTGAGTTACTTATATATTCTGTACTTTTTGTGTTTCTATACGCTACTCCACCATGTCGGTAAGGGAACTGACACCCCGGGGATTCTGAGCCCTGGGGGTGTTTTCCCCAACATTCTGATGGGAGGTTGAATGGCTGACTACCCCCTTTGGCCCCGCTCTCTTCTCTTGGTAGATCCTTGTGTTGGTAGGCATAGTGGTTAGTTTTACCCATATATGTGTGTAGAGGGCTGTAATGGCCTGTGGTTATTTCACACACATATATTCTAGATATAGTATCCTATGGAATACTATAGGTGTAACATGTATAGGCTGTGATGGCTTGAGGATCCTTACTCGGCGTATGGGCTGTGATGGCTTGAGGAATAATACTCGACGTATGATACACATTATACGAGCTATGGTGGCTCCCAGAAACTACCTGGTTACTTTGGTTGTGAGGACAGTGTGGTGCTTCGCCCAGGTGTCTGCGGGCAACCCTTTGTGGTGCACGAGGTGCAGATTGTGGAGCTTAGCCCAGGTGTCTGCGTGCAAGCCTTTGGAGAGAGATGCACAGGACGTATGTCGTTGGGGCAAAGCGGAAAACCTGTGGGTAAGTAGTAGCGGGGTACCCTTGATATTCTTTACTATATGCTATATTCTTGTATGCGTTACTTGGTGAGGGTAGCCATGGTGAGGTTGGGAACATAATATACCTGTTTAGGTGACGAGTTAGTTTCACTTGTTGTTCACTGGGCATTAGCATGCTTTCTTTACTTTTGCACGAGAGTCTTGGGGAGGCTCCTACTGAGTATACTGTTATACTCACCCTATGTACATATAAACTGTTTTTCAGGTCACTTGGAGCAGGTTGGAGATCAAGCTGGTTACTACTAACTTGCGGTTGGAGGAGGAGCTGTTCGGGCTTGTGGTCGCTGTCATTTTACTTTCATTTGGGAACTTTTAGTTTTCCCTTTCAGTTGTAGTACTTTTGCATGACATTTCATATATGTACTTGGTTTCCTTTTATATTTCAGTTCTGAGTTGGAGTTGATTGGAGTCTATTCTATCTCTCTCTTCTGCATGTGTTCTCTTAGAGGGTAATGCCTCCCATTTGTGTGTGTATTATACCCTCGGTGCTAGTTGCCAACCCGGGGCCTACTGGAGGTGGGACTCGGGGGTCATTATCTCCCTTATCACATTGCCGGCCAAGGAGGGGTACACTTTGTGGGGAGGGGATCGTGACAGAGTGGTATCAGAGGTCTGGTTGAGGGATAGGATGGATTTTGGAGTTAGGCACAGGTGAGGATGCATGGGATGGTAGGGCAATGGTGTCATTCATGTTTAGCAAGTAGGGTAAACACTAGAGACCGGCAGAGACATAGGCGTTCAGGGCCCCCTATGATCTGTTGCACGGACCTTTAAGTTTACGATGGCTACTAAACAAAGTGATACTGGTTACAGGGTAGAGACCTAGGAAAGGATCATGCATCATTATTCATTGCGCTTGTGTTTGAATGGGTATACCTTGGGATAGGTAACCTAAAATTAATAAAAAAAATCATTAATTAATTAATGTTGAGTCTTCCATATTCCAGGCTTAGGAGCTCTAACAGTTGTTATTTTACAGGTATGGCTCCAGGTCGACGTCCTCGTCAGTTTTGCGTAGAAGGTGCCCAGCAGGCTGTTCCAGCAGATCGCCGCCGGGTAGAGGTTGACGACGATGACACTTGGAGGAAGACACTCCGAGAGTTCCAGCGCCAGAGTCTACAGAAGTACGAGGGCTCCGTTTCAGATGCAGTTACCGAAAACTGGTTGGAGGAGGTCGAGATAGGCTTCAGTTCGATTCGAGCTCAGAAGGAACACTGGGTGTCCTTCGTTGTGACGATGTTGCGTGGAGCAGCGAGACAGTGGTGGTTCTTGTTCCTCGGGGATCGTGAGGAGTCAGCGATCTCATGGGAGGAGTTTCGAGACAGGTTTAGAGTCGAGTTTCTTTCATCGACTGCGAAGGCGTCCAGTCGCCAGGAGCAACTCACCCTTCAACAGGGCAGCTCTAGTGTTCGGGAGTTTGGAATCCGTTTTAGGAACCTTCTACGATATGCTTCCGACCAGTTACCAGATGATGAGGCCAGGGCGAGGCATTTTGAGGAGGCTTTGCGTCCAGAGATCCAGCGCCAGGTCACCCCATTTATGATGAAGACATATCTAGAGGTGCTGGCGAGGGTAGAGGTTGTTGAGAGGACTTTGTCTAGGACCGGATCATCACGAGAGGGGAATCGTCATGATTCCTCACGAAGCAGGGCTGTGGTTCTGGGTTCCCGGTTTTCAGGACAGAAGAGTTTCCATTCACCTGGGGGTAGGTCCCAGCCCTTCCCATCTCGTTTCTCCGGAGGCAGCAACTCGCAGGCCTATGCCAAGGGATCAGGCGCTTGTTTTTCTTGTGGTGGTCGTGGTCATCAGCAGCGGGAGTGCCCGACTTTTCAGAGCAGTCATCGTGCACCAGGCGCTCCACTCCAGGTTCCTCCGTTGAGGAAGTTCCAGCCGAGGCAGCAGCAGCAGGTGGCAACAGCTTTAGATCAGCAGAGGGTACATGGAGCAGGCAAAGGACATCCCCATGATGCTCCCCGTCCTCAGAGAGCAGAGCGCGGCCGTGGTGGTGGTCTTCATTAGGGTCAGAAGGGCCGTGGAGGTGGTCGTGGTCAGCTTCATGCTCTAGCGTTGCCAGCTCCAGGCGAGCCAGACGTCGTCCGAGGTACCCTTTGCTTGTTTTATACCTTGGTGTATGCCTTGTTTGATTTAGGAGAAACACACTCCTTCATATCACCTACCCTTGTCCATGCTTTGGGACTTGAGGTAGAGAGGCTTCCAGTGCCCTTGGCGTTGACTACGCCAGTTGGAGGTCGAGCTAGCTTGTTTGAAGTATGTAGAGACTGTGAGCTAGTGTTGGGAAACACCACTCTTGGGGAGATTTCCTATGTTTACGAATACAACCATATGATGTCATCCTCGGCATGGATTGGTTGTATTCGGTGCAGGCTTTTGTGGATTGCTACAGGAAGAAGGTCGTTTTCTTTGATGATGATGGAGAGGAAGTAGTGTTTGTTGGTGAGAGAGATCCTCGGATGAGTCATAAACGAGTTTCATGCTTATCATCCATGATGGCTGGGATGATGCTGAGTTCTTCGAAGGTTCAGCAGTTGGCGTTTCCTAGGGTCGTAGAGGAGTACCCTGACGTCTTCCCATAAGAGGTTGTATCCTTACCCCCTCGACGAGAGATCGAGTTTGGGATCGAGCTACAGCCGGGAGCGTCTCCTATCTCTATGTCTCCGTATAGGATGGCCCCTTCTGAGTTACGAGAGCTACGTATTCAGCTCGAAGGTCTGTTGCAGTGTGGTTTTGTTCGGCCAAGTGTGTCACCTTGGGGTGCACCAGTTTTGTTTGTGAAAAAGGCTGATGGCAGTTTGCGGTTGTGCGTCGATTATCGTCGATTAAACAAAGTGACAATAAATAATCGCTATCCTCTTCCACGGATTGACTACCTATTTGATCAACTGAAGGGTGCAAGTTTGTTCTCAAAGATCGACTTGCGGTCAGGATATCATCAGATGCGTGTAAAGGATGAGTATATCCCGAAGACTGCTTTCCGTTGTCGTCATGGGCATTATGAGTTTGTTGTAATACCATTCAGCATGACAAATGCTCCAGTTGTTTTCATGGGGTTGATGTATGATGTGTTCCGTGAATTCCTGGACATGTTTGTTGTGGTTTTCATCGACGAAATCCTTGTATACTCCACATCTGAAGAGGAGCATGCAGAGCATCTACGAGCCGTTTTGGGAGTTCTTCGCCAACATCGGTTGTTTGGGAAGTTGTCCAAGTGTGAGTTTTGGGCTCGAGAAGTTCGTTTCTTGGGACATGTTGTGTCCCAACAGGGAGTAGCTATGGATCCTTCTAAGATAGAAGCAGTGGTGTCTTGGCCAGCCCCCAAGACCGTGTCAGAGGTGCGAAGTTTCCTTGGTCTCGCAGGCTATTACAGGAGGTTTGTGGCTAATTTCTCCCGAGTTGCGACTCCTCTGACAGCTTTGACCAGGAATGATCAAGCGTTCATATGGACTGATTAGTGTCAGACAGCTTTCAAGTATCTAAAGGAGAAGTTTGTAAGTGCTCCAGTCCTTTGTCTTCCAGCGGAGGGAGTCCAGTTTGATGTTTTCTGTGATGCTTCACATCTGGGGCTAGGCTGTGTTCTTATGCAGTAGAGGTCCATTGTTTCTTATGGGTCTCGGAAATTGCGTCCCCATCAACGCAACTACTCCACCCATGATCTGGAGTTGGCAGCCGTGGTGTTTGCGCTGATGTTGTGGAGACATTACCTCATTGGTGAGCGCTTTGTGGTTTTCACCGATCATAAGAGTTTGAGGTATGTTTTCTCCCAACGTGACTTGAACTTGAGGCAGCGTCGGTGGATGGAGTTCTTGCAGGAATACGACTTCGAAATATCCTATACACCTGGGAAGGGAAATGTTGTTGCTGATGCACCAAGCCGAAATTCACGTAATGATGTTGTGCGTAAATCTGGTGATTCCTGGAGAGTGATGGAAGAGCTATCATCTTTGCATCTTGATATGGGAGAAGTTGGGGGAAGAGGTTGTCTTTTCCAGATGACGATGCAGTCATCCCTGATGCAGAAGGAGGAAGAGTCTCAGTTGGGTGATCTAGAGGTGGAAGTTTGGAGAGACAGAGTTGTATGTGGTGAGGCCCCTGATGGTTGGTCGGAGGATGAACAACACTGAGTGTTGTATCATGGCAGGCTTTTTGTTCCCTTGGCGATGCGCGAGTTGGTTCTCCGATAGTTCCATAGTTCACCCATGGCAGTACATCCTGGTGTGACGAAGATGTACCGATCCTTGAGGAGTCAGTTTTGGTGGCTTGGGCTGAAGCGTACAGTTGCAGAATGTGTGTCTCGATGTTTAGTCTGCCAGAAGGTGAAAGCCGAACACCGTGTTCCTGGTGGTCTTCTCCAGCACTTAGAGATTCCACAGTGGAAGTGGGAGGACATCTCAATGGACTTTGTTACAGGTTTACCTCGAGCTCCGGGAGGACATGATTCTCTATGGGTGGTAGTTGATCGTTTAACTAAATCGGCCCACTTCATAGCAATCAAGGACTCTAGCTCAGTGGAGGTTTTGTCGAGGCAGTATCTGGAGGAGGTGGTGAGGCTTCACGGAGTTCCTAAGATGATCATTTCTGATCGAGATCCTCGTTTTACCTCCAGGGTGTGGAGAGGACTCCAGCAGGCTTTTGGTTCTCAATTATGCCTTAGCACTGCTTTTCATCCTCAAACGGATGGTCAGACAGAGCAAACCATCCAGACTCTTGAAGACATGTTGCGCTCTTGTGTTCTTGATTTTGGAGGTTCATGGGTGAAGCACTTACCCTTGGTAGAGTTCGCTTACAATAATAGTTTTCACTCTACCATCGGCATGGTGCCGTTTGAAGCCTTGTATGGCCGGCCATGCCGTTCTCCGTTGTGCTGGACTGGGGTCGGAGAGTCAGCAATTCTCAGACCAGAACTAGTGCAGAATACAACAGAGATGGTTCAAGTGATTCGTGAGAGGATGAAGATAGCACAAGATCTTCAGAAATAATATGCTGATCAAAGAAGGCGACCGTTGGAGTTTAATGTTGGGGATCATGTGTTTCTGAAGGTGACTCCCCATCGTGGGCAGCGATGGTTTGGTCGCGGAAGTAAGATTTCTTCCCGTTTTGTTGGGCCTTTCGATGTGTTAGCTCGTGTTGGAGCTGTGGCATATCGAGTAGCACTTCCCCCTCAGATGAGTCGGATACATGATGTTTTCCATGTATCACAGCTCCGTCGTTATCTTCATGATGAATCTCATGTTATCAATTGGGGAGAATGTTTTGAGAGGTATCTAATGTTATCAATTGTTCGGACCCCTCTTTTCGGACCCCTCTTTTCTTCTGGGTTGGTTTTAATGGGGTGGTTGTTCGGACCCCTCTTTTCTTCTGGGTTGGTTTTAATTCTCGAGGACGAGAATGTTTTGAGAGGTATCTAATGTAATGTCCCGGACCTCTCCGGTCCATTACATTGTGGAATTTTGGTGTTGGAGGTGTTCCGGGAGGCCAAGGGGACTTATCCCCAACACTATGGTAATTTTACAGTTCTGTGAACAGTGTTTCCAGTTTTATGAACAGTAACAGATCGGTCTGACAGATCGGTCTCACCGATCAGTTTCACAGATCGGTGTGACAGATCGGTTTCACAGATCGGTCTGACAGATCGGTCTCACCGATCAGTCTGACGGATCGGTCTCACCGATCAGTTTCACAGATCGGTCTCACCGATCAGTTTCACAGATCAGTGTGACAGATCGGTTTCAGAGATCGGTGTGACAGATCGGTTTCACAGATCAGCTTCACAGATCGGTGTGACAGATCAGTTTCACATATCAGTTTCACAGATCGGTGTGACAGATCAGTTTCACAGATCAGTGTGACAGATCGGTTTCACGGATCAGTTTCACAGATCGGTGTGACAGATCGGTTTCACAGATCAGTTACACAGATCGGTGTGACATATCAGTTTCACAGATCAGTTTCACAGAATGGTGTGACAGATCAGTTTCAAAGATCAGTTTCACAGATCGGTGTGACAGATCTGTTTCAAAGATCGGTTTCACAGATCAGTTTCACAGATCGGTGTGACAGACCAGCTTCACAGATCAGTTTCACAGATCGGTGTGACAGATCGGTTTCACAGATCAGTTTCACAGATCGGTGTGACAGATCAGTTTCACAGATCAGTGTGACAGATTAGTTTCACAGATCAGTTTCACAGATCAGTTTCATGTACAGTAACGGTGGGTGAACAGTGTTTCCAGACTCCTATAGTTTTCCCCCTTTTTACGTTTCCTTTGACGTAAAATACATTTAAAGCCTTATTTCAAGGGCTCTTAAGGCCGTTTCAAATTCCATAAACCCTATATTAATTATTCCTAAGGCTTGGAATGTTTTACTTGGTCAAACCACGTGGGTTAATGCGATCCGTTTTTAATGGAGAATTAATCGGATCTTAAACCGTCGCCTCGTTAAATCTTAAAAAAAAGGGACGAGATATCATTCTCCCTTGTTCTTTTCCTTTGTTCTCAACTAAGAGGTGCTAGAACCTTTCAATCCTTTCCGTAGGAGTTGCACAATCAACCTTTACTCCAAGGATCTGTTCTGCTCTGTTGGATGCAACCGAGCCGTGTCGATCAATCTTCGATATAAGCATCCTCCGGTGGATGCAGTTGTCACGAGGGGAGGATCGTGGCCTGTTGTGTGGATAAAGGACGTCAAGAACTCTTCGAGGTAGGGGATTCATGGATTCTCTAATTGTATATGTGCAATCGTAGAATTAGCATGATTTATCCCTTTGGATCACAATGAAATTGACCTAATTAAATACTTGAACCGGATTAAAATAATTGGTTGAATCGCATGTTGTTTCTTTATACCGTGATAACGGTTTGCCTCATGTTTTCCTAGATATAGTTATATCTATGTTCTCTTTGATTTGTTGTTCGTTCATGATTTCCATTGATAACGAACGTTAAGCCGGAATTAATTGTTAATTAATTGGCTAAAGATAAAGAGGCATGTAAATTAATCTGGTTGTTGTCGTTGTTGTAGTTTTAATTTGAGGATAATCAAATTAGGGAATTAAGCATGGTTATTTAATTGTGATAGCTTGCTGATTAGGTATCCATTATTGGAACCTACGAATAACAAATCTGTTAATTCAATATGGATTAGAAAACAGATTATGTGGGAATTTCAAAAGGGTTCTGAGTTACCCGCTTGCTTGTAAGGCTGAATGCCTTGTGGTTTGGAGCCCTGAGTGCTCATTGTGTTTGAAGGCTGAATGCCTTGTTAAAGAGCCGAGAGCCAATTTTGTGATGTTTGTTTTCCTGCTGCTTGTGCTGTGATGTGAGCCTGGATGGCTGTTGTGATATGTGGAGGCATGGAGACTTGTGGTTGTGGCAGCGGATGACGCCTAGTGTGGCGAGATACATCGGTTTATGCATATGGGTGTCGGGGAGGACACCAAGGGTGATGGTATGCGATTAATGTGATGGTTTGATGTTGGTGGTTTGGTTTGGTTGTTTATCTGCTTTACGTTTCCCCACTGGTCAAGGCAGCTGGTCTTGCTTACCCTCTTTCCGAAGGAGGCGAAGACACGTGGGGTATGCCACGTGCTTTCCGTGTTTAGCCTCTCGATGGAGGATGTGTCTATGCTCTTTCTATAGGCGGAAAAGACTCGACAGGTAGTATATCTACTCACCGTTTTGAGCCTCCTTTGTGTTTAGAAGCATATGATGTTTTTCTCGAATGCCTGGGAATGTGGAAAAGTAATTCTGTAAGGAATGTTTGATTAAATGGTTAAATCCATGGGGATGGAGATGCTGGAATTTAAAGGTGATGTGAATCTTAAAAAGGAGCAGTTGTTTTTGAAAGTGATGACTTTTCAGTTTATTATTGAATTCTTAATTCTTAATTAATGTTTAAAGAATGAATTAATGTACAGTGGAACTGATAAATGAGAATGGAGTAATCTAATAAAGCTCTTCATTGTTTGTGTGCTTATAGGATACCTAGTCTTAAAAGTAGGAGCCTGGAGTCTGAGAGACGTTAGCTGCAGTTGTATCTAAGACTAGGTGATGCCCATAGTGTGGATGTGAGTTACTTATATATTCTGTACTTTTTGTGTTTCTATACGCTACTCCACCCTGTCGGTAAGGGCAACTGACACCCCGGGGATTCTGAGCCCTGGGGGGGTGTTTTCCCCAACATTCTGATGGGAGGTTGAATGGCTGACTACCCCCTTTGGCCCAGCTCTCTCCTCTTGGTAGATCCTTGTGATGGTAGGCACAGTGGTTAGTTTTACCCATATATGTGTGTAGAGGGCTGTAATGGATTGTGGTTATTTCACACACATATATTCTGGATATAGTATCCTGTGGAATACTATAGGTGTAACGTGTATAGGCTGTGATGGCTTGAATATCCTTATTCGGCGTATGGGCTGTGATGGCTTGAGGAATAATACTCGACGTATGATACACGTTATACGAGCTATGGTGGCTCCCAGAAACTACCTGGTTACTTTGGTTGTGAGTACGGTGTGGTGCTTCGCCCAGGTGTCTACGGGCAAGCCTTTGTGGTGCACGAGGTGCAGATTGTGGAGCTTAGCCAATGTGTCTTCGGGCAAGCCTTTGGAGAGAGATGCACAGGACGTATGTCATTGGGGAAAAGCGAAAAACCAGTGGGGAAGTAGTAGCGGGGTACCCTTGATATTTTTTACTATATGCCATATTACTGTATTCGTTACTTGGTTAGAGTAGCAATGGTGAGGTTGGGAACATAGTATACCTGTTTAGGTGACGAGTTAGTTTCACTTGTTGTTCACTGGGCTTTAGCATGCTTTCTTTACTTTTGCACGAGAGTCTTCGGGAGGATCCTACTGAGTATACTATTATACTCACCCTATGTACATATAAACTGTTTTTCATGTCACTTGGAGCAGGTTGGAGATCAAGCTGGTTACTACTAGCTTGCGGTTGGAGGAGGAGCTGTTCGGGCTTGTGGTCGCTGTCGTTTTTCTTTCTTTTGGGTACATTTAGTTTTCCCTTTCAGTTGTAGTACTTTTGCATGACATTTCATATATGTACTTGGTTTCCTTTTATATTTCAGTTTTGAGTTGGAGTTGATTGGAGTCTATTCTATCTCTCTCTTCTACATGTGTTCTCTTAGAGGGTAATGCCTCCCATTTGTGTGTGTATTTTTCCATCGGTGCTAGTCACCAACTCGGGGCCTACTGGAGGCGGGACACGGGGGTCATTATCTCCCTTCTCACATTGCTGGCCCAGGAGGGGTACACTTAGTGGGGAGGGGGTCGTGACATCAGATATATTGATAAAATGAAAATAATTCATATTAACAATATATACTTTGAATCATATCACAATAATGATTACTTATAAAATAAAATACATTCAAATGGTTGATGTATTTTTTTAAAAAAAAATCATTAATTAATTAAGAAGAATCATTAATAAAGGTGTCATGAAAATGGAATTAATGACTGAAATGGAAATGTGATCACTTTGGAAAAAAATTAAACAAATAATATAAAATTGATAATATATCCATGAAATTTCATAATGTTTATAAATAAAATATAGGGAGGTGACGATAAACTATTTTACTATGAAATGATGTAACATTTTTTTAATATTTTTGAATACCTTTATTAAAAACACACATTGTAAATAGAGTAAGAAAACATCATATTTAAAACATGATAATAGAAATATGAATGTTGTATTATATGAAATGTATTTAGGTTAAAAATATGATGGATAAAATTTGTATTAATGAAAGATATGGACAAGGATTGGAATCTATCTATATTTTTTATGTAAACTATTCTAAAAAATGAAAAAACAATTTAGGAATAAATTCATTAAGATTATATCATTGAATTAAATAAAAAAATATATTAGGGGACATATAAAATTCCATGATATAAAATCTTATGGTGGATGAAACGAAACATAGAAGAAAGAATTTTATGAAGAGGAATTATAACATAATAAATAATATTTTATTTATAAAAATCATTTACATGTTCAGTAATATAATAATAATTGGATCATAATATAGATACTATGATGTGGACATTAAAATCCTATGTAATGGAATATATTTATAATAGATGAATTAATTGGTCAATTTGTACACAACAAAAAATGATGGTGTGAAATATCTAACATATCCTGTGGAATAGAAAATAAGAAAAAATGACACTATCTTTAATTCCTAACATCCATTAAAAGGATTGATTCATTTCAATAAAATTTAGAGCAATGTCAATAAATTATTTAAGGATAATATTTATATATGTAATCATTTATAATCATAATTTATCTTTATTATGTTCATGTATATTTGTTAGTTATTGATTATTTTCTAGATCAAGAGTGACTAATCTTGATATTTTTGAACTCATCTCTTAATAGCGATATTTTTAGTCATTATTATACATAAGTTCTAATTCCCATATAATAAAGGTTACTATATTTTATTATCTATAACAATTAATTAATTTATAATATCATTCAATGGGAGTTTTGGACACAATTGTTATATATGATACCAATGGTTAACATGTTTCTATGAATTTTGACATTAAAAAATTAATATACTTAATAATTTTATTAATAGTATTATTATAGATAGAATATAAACTAATAAAATAATAAAATATATATATAATATTGTATATATAATAATGATCTACTGGTCATCATTGATATTATTTTCATTTTATCGTTCACATATGTGGTTTTAATTACCCCAAGAATAACACACCATCATTGGTGTATTATTTTTTTTGATTGTGGATTATTTATTAATATTATCATTACAAAAAAAATTAATATGCAATGATATTTTTATGTTAAATAATAATAATTTATGGTATTTTATTTTATAAATATAAATCAAGAAGAAAATTAGATATGTTACATTATGGACGATCTAGTCTGCACACAGAAGAATGTCATTTTTTTCATAAAAGAAATTTGGAAATGAATTCAGAATTTATTCACATAAAATATCCTAATTTAGTACACAATAAGTAATAGATTGATAATATAATATTGGTAAAACTATATTTGAATATGAGTGATATAAAATAATCTAAACAAGGGAAATGATTATACATACATTGAAATATTTGATGTTCCCTTAGATGGTAAATTGGAAATGGTGAAATTATGAAAAACACTTGTGACTAGATAAATAATGAAGTGAAATATTATTTATTGCAATTAAAAAGCGAATAGATTAAATGGGATCCTGAAATTTCTGACAGGTCTTTGTATTTTGGTGAAATTCCACATTTTAAGTGACGAAAATTGTAATTTTTTTTAAAATATTTCAACATTATTTAAGGAGAGAAAAAGTGAAACAAGTAAAGAAGTAAATTTTTTTTAAATAATTGATTGAAGATAATATTTTGGTTCATTAAAATCACAAAAACTAAATTTTGAACATTTATTTAGAATAATTAGTCCTCTCAATCTGATGACTATCCATTTTTACCATGTTTTTTTATTTTTAATGTTATAAGTAGTTTTTATGTAAATAAATCATTAATTATTCCTAATAATAGAACTTATTAAATAACATATACCCACATGTTCAAAATATTTTAGCCATTTTTTTAAATAATATTTATATTTGTAAGAATATTTAAATTTAAGAGTAACTATTGTAATGAGTAAAACCTATGTTTACAAAAGGGGTGTATTACAATGGAAATTTATGGGTCATATCAAATTTAAAATTTATTTGATTTTCATCAATTAAAATTTTTAATTATAATATATGAAACTAATATGTGTATATAGACAAATCCAGAATTGATTTTTATCAAAATAAATTATCAATAAAAGAATGCACATTAACAATTCCTTTATTAGAAGATAATACATTATGCAATAAAATTGTAAAATAGGCTTTATAAATTCAAAATAATATTTAATAATATATATTTTTACTCTTTAGATGTATCCTGATGAAAATTTTTTATATTCATTTATGTTACTCTTTCTTCTAAATCTTTTTAAAAAATATATAATAGGAGTAACATCATTTATTTTAACTTTTCATTTTAATAAATTATTTTATAAAATTACCAAAAAATTTAATTTCGTTATATTGTTATTATAGATATAAACATTTATTTGAAAATTTTCAAATTTTAATTCTAATGTTTTATATGTTATCATTTTAATGGTAAAATAACAGAAAATGATTTGAGGGAAATTACTTATTTTAATAATATTTCATATTCTAACATCCGATGAATTTATAATTATATTGGTTTTAATATATTTTAAATACAAAAAGAATATTTTTTCGTATGTATTTATTTTAATATAATAAATAAAATAAAATAAAAACATTTTCTAAAATGGAAACAATTTTTTTAAGAAAAATGATGTTAGAAATAATATATATATATATATATATATCAATAAATAAAAATACTTTTTATTTTAAGAATAAAATGTAAAATTTATGAAATAGACATGACGAATAATTTATTTTCTTTATATTTACATGTTTATAAAATAATAAATTCCAATTTCAAAACACTTTTGGTGCTTTATGTTATATCATATCATAAGGTCATCTCTACGATTGTTGAGGGAGATGATTTCACTAAACATGATCTTGCAAAAATTTACACTTGATTAAAAATCAATCATAGATGATTTCATTACTATTTTAATTACTAGTGTTCATCATAGGATTTATCTAGGGAAACCCCAGTGAATAAATGTTTTTCTTTGATTGGAAATATGTGATTCATAAGGGTCGCTTCTTCTACAATATTCCATTTCATTCCTTTTTCATTATATATTTCATAATATTGTTAATTAATTTTAATCATACTTATTTAATGATTATATTATAATAAAATAAATCTCAAACATTTAATTGATCTATTTATACCATGCTATTAGACTAATATTTATTAATGGAAAATATATAGTGAAATTTGGTGTTGTTACATTTCTACTGTTGTGACTAGAAATTTGCATGTTCTTAAAAAATAAACCAACTACTATGAGAACTCAACATTGGGAATGAATGTTACCATAACCTCCACATGAAAAATAATTAACGAGAATCCCACAATAGAAACAATATAATTATAGGTCCTAGGATGATGAAAAGAAGGATGTTTTGATTGAACCCTTTGTGATTAGAATGTTGAATCTCCACTAATCAATTATACCATGACTCATACCACACTCCTTGAGATTCCTTAATGACCTCCTTCTAAGAGAATACTACTACATTTGTACATCTATTTGACCAATTCTACCTCTTTATATAGTACAATATATATAGGATGCGATTTCACTCTAACTATTTATCAGGTTTTTTGAGCATAGTTACACATCATAAAACATTCCCTATACTCATAATGTGGAAATATATCAGTAAAAAATTATATTGAGTTATTAAACAAAATCATTCTCTATCACAGCCCCAGGCTACCCTACAAACGCATTGCTTCTCCATCTATAATGATTCTGTCGCCATTAATTGAAAAAAATTAGAAAAAATATTTATGGGAGACAGCCTAGATACATCCTCCACCATCAACATTTAATTATTTAATTAATAAAACTAGTGTGCCCCTCCTCCCACCTAATGAACTGCCAATTGGAAAAAATAATCATATCAGACCTGATTTAAACCAAAATAAATATGATTCTCCTTAATAAAATTCTATATCTCTATATAATATATTATTCTATTGAGATTCATTGGATTTTAGTTTTTGGAATTGCTAAACACCCTCCATCATGTATCATAATATTATACAAAATAATTCATTTGATGGTCTATTGGATCTACCTAAAATCCCATTACATCCTGAACAACATATTGGTGATGATTAAGATCCATCTCATGAAAAAATAGATTCAACAAAAACCAAATCACAATATTATAGAATTTTTTTAGATTAGTTAATTAATTACATTTTAATTATAAAAACACCTCATCAATGTTTTGTTACCCTACCATTCCATCAAGTACCTAAAAAGATCCCAATTAATATATCCCTCACATAATTCAATCAAAATCATTGATAACAATCATTTATATCCCCTCCCCATTGGGATCAATCCTGGTCCAGTGGTGAATAATATGTATACCCCCATGTAACAAACTTGTAAGGACCTATGTTGGTTACTATAATTGAGGTTGTGAAACACTAAAATGGGTTTCCTTACCATAAATTTATAAATATTCAATAAATAAGATTATGATTCACAAAAAAACTGCATCACATAATGTAAAATTTATCAAACTATCCCAGATGTTCTTCTTATAGATTTATAAATTAATTTCCAAAACATAATACTAAAAGGAATACCTACAACAATAAGTACTAAATAACTCTATCCTCCAACATTTTAATGATGAGTCTGATCCTGAAAACCCTCTCGGAAACCTAAAAATAATTTAAGTTAGGTAGGGTTAGAATAACATGTATAATCTTCATGATCATACCCAAGGACTCTCATGGATATATGCAAATAGAATACAAATTATCTAATAAAAAACATCATAATAAATATTATCATAAGAATTTCAATTATTCATCCCTACCTCAATATGTTTATATTACCAAATAATTGATTTTTGACGTTGGATAATAATATGGGAATATTGACAATAGACCCATGCATCCACTTCCCCCGTAAACATTCCATTCTTGTTCCCCAATTTGAAATTCCATATTCTCAAATCCGTTTTGTGGAATCGCATCATCACAAATCAAGTCATCTTGAATGTTATTCTGGTCTCATCTTTACCTTCCCTAGAATCCCTAAGTCCCAACAAACTATAATAGTAACAAATTAATCATTAAAATATATCAACTTACTATTTCATATTCACACATCCATACACAATATTATAACTAGGTATGTATGTTATGATGAACATAAAATCCATAAAACCAATTCCCTACTCCTACAATGCATGACCCCCACTACATATCAAATCCTCTAATAATCATAAATCATTCTCAAATATTCATTAATCAAGAGATATTCTTAGTCACCAAAAAAATATATATCAGTACTACTGTTGAATGAAGATAGAGAAATAATGGGTAATAATCCATTAGTTCCTCACCATCATGATATTGTGGATAACACCCCATCTGAAAAAAATTTGGTTGGTATATAGTACTCAATGAAAGTGGGGTGCATGTAAACGTAATATGAAAATAACCATGAATATATATATATACGATGTAAAATAATCAAATATTAATGTATATAATTAGTATGGTATCATCATTATATTATTATCAACATCATTCTAATTTTACTACATAATTCCATGTTAGGTCCACAAGGTTGAACACCCTGAGTGGGGGAGGGGTGAATCAGGGTATGACAAATTTTAAATTAAAGCCCGTTCTGATCTTGTTTTCCTGTTAAGAAGAAAACTCTTCTGTATCTTTCCTATTTCATAATATAAACAGAAAGTAAAGAAAGTACATGACAGATCATGTTTTACTTGGTTCAATGCTATGGGATACTTCCACGGAGCATACTCCGACAGGTTGTCGGTCATTCCAAATTCCACTGAAGATCACGAGCGCTGGATTACATGGTTCGGGCATAGTCACTCTGCCCCAGGCTCACTGCCTTTAAAAGATTTAGGGTCAGCTCAATACTTTTCAAGGGTTACTCCCTGCTTTTCTCTCTCTGGATCACTACTGGTGGAGAGGATCACCTTCTTCATCTTCCTTTTCTCACTAGTCTATAAATTATCCACTCTCAGTTTATAGACCTATATATCTATTCATTATCACTAATGAATACATCCTCTATTGTTGTGGATTCTATGTTGAATTCCAACTTTCACCAATAGATGAATCTCTCTTTGCACCAAAGGTATCAGGTAAACTTCCAGCATCCACCAAGACTAAAAACACTACTGGGGGGTTCGATCTTACATGGCGTGCAAGTCTAACCCAGCTTTCAAGTCTCGTCACACAATTCACATCTCGTGCAAAAGTCCACCATATAAACATGAGCAACACAATCTTCTATAACTCCAAACTTGCACGACAAACTTCTCTTTATTTCCGGACAAATATTGGCGGGTAACAAACAATAATCGCCCTTCTACAAATCTAGCATGCAAGTCCTACTTGCATGACACACCACCTCTTTCTCGACCACCACACCTGCGTGACAGGAGCTTTGATTTTTCTAAGTGTTTAACTACATTGATAATGAGGTGGGGTGGTCATGTATTTATAGGCATTTGGTCACCATACGCGATGGCGCACAAGTCTCACCTCAGTGCACACGATTCAGCACACAGGTCTCTTCCCTTGCAAGTCACATGCATGACCAACCAAATACATTGAATGAACCTATTTACTTTGACATATTTTGACCTTTTTTTCTTGAAAAACAATAGGAGTGCAAGTTCCCAAGACTTCTACACATCGGCACGCAAGTCTTTTTACGGTGGAAAAGTCACCTGCGCGAACACCCAAATACCTACATGACCCTCTTTCATTTTCCATATATTGAACTTCTGGTCCTGAAAAACATTAGGCGCGCATGTTTCCTCTGTTCTTTTTGAACCGCCTCCAGATCATCCATTGAATTGTCAACATTCTTGAATCAAAAATGAATCATTGACCACAACTTTTGAACTCAAAATTCTACCATGAAATCCCCTTTGTCAAAAAAAATTTCTATCATGGTTTTATTTTTCAACAATCATAGCACAAATGTCTTCTTTGTAAAAAAAATACAATCACCTCATAAATGAATCAATGATACCTTGAGGGATTTTTTCCAAGAAATCTCCCCCTTTTTGTTTGTTGACAAATCATCCACAAAAGATACATCATTAACTCTTCATCAACTATTCTCCAATTGTGATTCTGATAGCGATCAAGGATTCACTCAACACATACTCTAAGCCCACATGATCAATGCTCAGCGTGAGAAACAAGAGTAAATGAAATGTTCATTGATGACTCACTTCAACACTAACAGCCACTGTTGACACCTAACAGATACCAATTTTTTTAATATGAATTGTTTAAAATATTCTTACCGCATTGCAAAACTATCCTTCTACACCACTCTTCTACTTTTATCATGATCCTCAGCTGTTGTGATATCTAGTCTTTGATCGATCACTTCTATCATCGTCAGATTTAATACGCTCCCCCTTTTTTCTCATATCCTTAACCATTGACAACTTCAGAACATAATTATCCATACTTCCTGTGTTGTCCAAACTATGTTCTAGCTAAGCATGTTCAACTAGCATCAACTCCTTCTATCTAGCTACTTCACCTGTCAGCTTCTCCCAATATCATTCATGATTTATCAAATTGCCACACTGTCTCCCCCTTGAATAATCACTATTTCCCCCCCCCCCTTTTTGTGAACGAACCCAAAGGTCGCCCCTTTGTAGTCTATAATAGAGTAAAGAACACATATCAGCACCATAGGAAAAAACACATCATACCTCGGGGAGAGTGGGGTGTTCCAAATCCACACTATTTCAAGTGCAAGGAGTGGACTGAACTCCCAGAGCCAGTCGTTGTCTTTCAAACCCTTCCTTGGGTAAGGCCTTTGTCATAATGTCTATAACCTGTAGTTTTGTAAGCACATACTCCAATTTCACAATTTCTTGCTCAGCCTACTTATTGATTAAATGATATTAGATCTCAATGTGCTTGGTCCTTGAGTGATGGACGTGATTTTTTCTATGATTGATAGCACTTGAGTTATCGCACTGCATTCCGATCAAAGACTTCACTTCAACTACCACATCTTAAAGCTGCTATTTCATCCACAATAATTGTGTGAATTCTTGAGTGGATGAAATATACTCAGATTCTACGGTGAACAATTAAATTCAATCTTGCTTCTTGCTTTTCCAAGAAATACAAAATCCACTAAGATAGAATGCACCTCTAGACATTGATTTTTTGGTCATTTGCTGATCCGGCCCAATCAGCATCATTGTAACCCAATAACACTTATAGAGATTTGTCATTATACATCATACTAAAATCCACAGTGCCTTTGATATACAGAATTATTCTTTTCACTGCAAGAATATGGCTTTTATTGGGATTACTCTGATATCTTGTTGCTTGGCATGTGGTGAAAAAAATAGTAGGCCTTGTTGCGGTAAAGTACAGAAAACATCCAATAATTTTCCTGTATAATGTTATATTAACTACCTTTCCATCCTCATATTTTGATAATTTCATTCAGGTAGCAACCACAGTCTTTATTTCCATGGAATTATCCATTCCAAACCATCTCATAACCTCCTTGGAATATTTAGATTGAGAATGTAATGTTCCATTCCTTCTGTCTTTCACCTGTAGACCGTGGGAAAACATAATCTCTCCAATATTTGACATTTCAAACTCATTTTTCATGAATTTAGAAAACTTTCTGCACTGAGATTCATCTGATCCGCCAAAAATTATTTCATCGACATACACCAGCACCATCATCCTTTGATTACAATCATTGTTGAAATAGAGATTGTAATCAACTCCTCCACGCTGGAAACCAAGATTATTCATGTACTGATCAATCCTTGAGTACCATGCCCATGGTGCTTGTTTCTGCCCTTATTATGCCTTCCTCAGCCTTCAAACTTTGTTCTCATCCTCATGAATGAAAAAACCATCTAGCATCTCAATATACACCTCCTCTTCCAGAACACCATTAAAGAATGTGGATTTGACATCCATCTATAACACATTGAACTTTCTTTGCACTACTATGGGAAAAAATAATCTCATTGTCTCCAGCCTTGCAACCGGTGCAAAGGTCTCATCAACATCTAATCCCTCTATCTAGGAGTATCCCTTGGACACTATCCATGCTTTGTTCTGAATCATTGTTCCATATTCATTCATCTTTTTGTGATAGACCCCTTTAGAACAAATGACATTCTTTTCTTTTGGCCTCGACAAAATCTACAATGTTTGGTTCTTCACAATTTGATCAAGCTCTTCATTCATAGCCTAAACATAGTTTTCATCATCAACTGAATCTAAAAAACATTTCAACTCCACCTAAGATAAAAATGATGTTTGTTGTAATGACTTCATTCTTTGAGTCTGAAATGGAGTTGTCTGATCGCCAATGATATTATGCCTATCAAATTCATCTTGACTATTTGGATTCCTTGCAAACATAGACTTGACACTTTCTTGCTCATAATCAATATCTTCTTCTGAGCGCCCTCTCCCACTTCTACTCCCCTTTTTTTCTTACCTCACAATTACTTCCATCATGAAACTGTTCACTGGGTCGTTGAGTATGATATTCATTTTCATCTATAGTGACATCATTGCTCTCAAAAAATTTTCCCATCCTTTTTTTGAATAATTTATATTTTTTTCTTTTCCCAGAGTAGCAAAGGAATATCCCTGCATTTCATCATGACTCAAAATTCCTGTGATATTATTTGTTGATAATGAATCACTTACTCTAAAAGATTCGAATGTATTTCAGCATTGGCTTCATTCCATACAACATTTCCTACAGAGTCTCCCCTCCCTTCGGACACAACAGAGACCAGTTCGAAATATAGAATGACGTCAAAACTGCTTCCTCAAAAAATTTATCTAGTAGGTCCTTTTCAATAAGCATCATTCTGTCCATGTTGTTGATGATACGATTTCTCCTCTCCACCACTCTATTCTGGTGGGGAGTTCTAACAGATTAAACTTGATTCCTTATCCCATGTTTCTTGAGATAGTTTTTTACTTGACTATTTGTGAATTTTGTACCATTATCATTATGAAACTGTAGAATTTTCTACCCAAGAATTTGTTCTGATTCCCTCCTATACTACTTTATGCAACTGAAAACCTATGTCTTATGGGTAATGAAAAATACCCACGGCATTCTTCTATAATCATCAATGAAAAGAACATAGTACCTTTTCCATTTTATACCGTGTGTGGAGATAGGTCCACATACATCATCATGCACCAATTCGAGTACTCCAGTTGATTTCTATTCCTTTGTCATGTATTTCTTTATAATAATCTTCCATTGTTGGCAAGCAGCACACATATTAGTGCGATCATGTTAAAGTTTGGGACGGTCTCTAGCATCATCACACATTACCAGTTCTTCCATGGAAGGTTACCATAGATGACCAAGTCACATATGCCATAAGTGGTTTACTACCTCTATCGATAAAAGGCACGTATCTTCTTCCCCACCTACAAGAAAAATGTTTTCCTTTGTCATTTTTCCCTATAGAACAACTACTCCATCATTTCCATTCACAATACACATCTTCTTGTTAAATCGTATAGAGTGCCCAGAGTCACATAGTTGACTCACACTGAGTATGTCATGACTAAGACCCTCTACAACTAAGACATCAGTACGTCACATTTCATTGTCCCCACACATATCTTTTTCTGATCCAACAATCGTTAGGCCATCATCATTTCCAAATTTAACAACTCCTTATTTGACATATTTTATGCCTGTAACAAGATAATTATTACATTTCATGTGAGAAGTGTATCCACTATCAATGATACATACACCAGAGTGATCTGATGCCTTAAGGGAAATTTCTACCACCACAACCTTCTCATTTTCGTCTTCTTGGTCCATACTTTTTCCTTCACACTAGCCATGGATTTATACTTCTATTCTTTCTCAGAGTATGATGAACCAGCTTCATCATAAAAATCTGCAAATCTGTTCTGCATTTTTAACTCACATGTTGGATTATTGATCTACTTCTTGTGAATGTTTTCATTCTACATTGGCACATTTCTCTGTATGGTTGATGTCCAATACCTAGCCATGCGCCCAAATCCACTGCACCAAAAACAATTCCCTTCGTAATATGTTCTGGAAAACCATTCTCTCTTTGGCTACCAACTCTGTTCATTCTCCCTTCGATATCTCTTGGCAATGTAACACACATACTGTGAATTTCCCATCTTCCAACATCAATAACACATTATATAATGAGATTTCTGTTGAGTTAATTCAACACTACGAGTTTCCCCTTGGGATCTATGAATATTCTGATTTTGGTTTGTGCCCAAATCAACCTTTAATTTCAGGACGAGTGCTTGCGGTATGACATTAATAGACACAGATTTTTGCTTCTCATCAAGACCTAAATCATCCTTAACATATGAGCTCGATTTTTTCATCTTTCCTTCTGAACATCAAGGCTCCTGCTTCACTTTTTCATTCGTCGTAATGATGTTCTTTCTTGACATCACATGTGAGGTCAAGAGTTTTTCTTGATCCTTCATTTACGTCACAGACTGAACACATCTTCCTCATTCTCTATGACACGTCTAACCATATCCTTTCTTGTATTATTTAAACAATAAATTTCCTTCTTTTGTACATAAATTTTAAACTTATACTCAAAAATATATCCTGATCTCTCTGGTGTTGTGGATTTTAGCCTTTCAATTTATTTAAACATCTCAGAATTTTCTTCATCCTATTGTTTCATATAGAGTTTTGCATCAGGAACCACATTTTTGGCTTTCTTCATTTTGTCTCTCCAAATTACTATCTCCTTAGAAGATTCTTCCAATTCAGCTTATATATCAACTCCTCCTTCAAATTCTTCTTCTTCTTCTCCAGTGTCAGTTTCTTCCTTTTCATGAAAACTACCGAAGACTTCCACGACATCATTTTCTCCATGATCTTTTCAGTTTTCAATCTTCTCAACCTCTTCAACCTCAGACTCATATGAACTATCTATTTATTGTGAAATAAGATTCTTCTTCTTGAAGAAATTTCTCTTGAACTTCTTCCTCCCTTTAACATAGGTTGAATATTTCTTCTTTGGAATTACATCATCATCTTCATCATTTTCTTCTTGAAACATTTTGGGGAATCTTGTTGCGAGATGTCAAAACATTCCACATCTAAATCATGCAAGTGGAAGTTTCCATTTGAACATTCCTTTTCCTCTTTGAAGGTTTGAGGAAAGGAATGACATTATCTCATCTGTCTCTTCTTCCTCCTAAGAATCTTCAATGGTTATCATATTCATGGCCTTAAATGCCACCTCTTTGGATTTCCCCATTTCAACAGCATTTTTATCATAATTTCTCATTTCATATTCAACAAGGGTGTTGTGTAGGTTATTTAATGTCAATTCTTTCGGGTCTTTATCATTAAAAATATAAACAATTGGATTGAACAAAGGTGGATGTTTTCTTAAGATGCGCTTCACAATTTTTATGTCTTCGATAATTTCACCAAGACATCGCATTTATTCTACAACAGCATTTACCCTGTCAAAAAATGCATCAAAAGACTCATTCCGGTTCATTCTCATATCTTCATACTTTTTCCACAACATTTTCAACTTTACCTCTTTGACCATTTTATACCCTTCATATATATTCAAAAGATTTTCCCACATGGAATGTGATGTTTTTCATGACATCACCATTGTATGGATGGAATTGGAAAGGGCTCCCCCTAAGGCATTGATTGCTTTGGCATTAGCATCCATCTCTCTATGCTCATCTTCGTATAATGAACCACTAGTTATATCAGCTATGATACCATGCATAGATTTTGAAATAACATCCATTCCCAAAGATCTGAAATACTGTTGCATTCGATTCTTACATATCTAAAAAATTCTTCGGTTGAAGATAGGAATCCCTTTATGATTCGTGACCACCATTGAGATAAGAACAAATATCAACCTTTCCCTCTGATACCAAGTGTTAGGTCCACATGGCTGAATACCCTGAGAGGGGGGGGGGGGGGGTGAATCATGGTATGACAAATTTAAAATTAAATCCCATTCTAATCTTGTTTCCTAGTTAATAAAAACACTCTTCTCTCACTTTCTTCTTCCAAAATATAAATATAAAGTAAAGCAAGCACATGAGACATCTATTTTTACATGGTTCATCGCTAAGGGCTACGCCCAAGGAGCATACACCGACAGGTATATGGTCGTACCAAATTCCACTAAACATCAATAGATGTGGATTACATGGTTTGGGCATAGTCACACTATCCCAGGCTAACTCCCTTTACATGTTTTAGGGTTAGCTCACTGCTTTCCCAAGGGTCACTCCCTATTTCTCTCTCTGTCTCACAATTGGTGGAGAGGATCACCTTATTCCTCTTCCTTTTCTCACTACTCTAGAAAGGATCCACTCACATTTTATAGACCTATATATTTATTCATTACCACTACTGAATACATCCTCTGTTGTATGTGGATTCTCTGTTGAAGTCCAACTTTCACCCGTAGATGAATCTCACTTTGCACCAAAGGTATTGGGAAAACATCCAGCTTCTACACAGCCTGAAAACACTGTCGGGGAATCCATCATACTTGGCACTCAAGTCTAAACTGGTGCGGAACTCTCGGTGCACAAGTCACAACTGGCATGCAAGTCCACCTCAAACACTTGCGTGACACAAGATTCTTCAACTCCAAACATGCACGACTCACATCCCTTTATGCCCAATCCAATATTGGCACACAACAAACAATAATCACCCTTCATCAAATCTGGCGCGCAAGTCCTACTTGCACTACACACCACCACTTGCGCGACCACCACACCTGCACGATAGAATCTTTGAATTTACTAAGTGTTGAACTCCGATGAAAATGATGAGGGGTGGTCCTATATTTATAAGCATTTTGTCACCATTCATGATGTCTCACATGTCTTTCCTCGGTGTGAATGTTTCTACACGCAGGTCTGTGCCCTTGAAAGTCACCTGCGCGACCAACCAAATACTTTGTGCGAACCTATTTCCTTTTCCATATTTTGATCTTATGATCTTGAAAAACAATAGGCACGCAAGTTCCCAAGCCTTCTAGGCATCTGCATGGAAGTCTCTTCATGGATTGCAATTCGCCTGCGCGACCAGACCAATACCTGTGCGACCCTCTTTCCTTTGCCATAATTGGACCTTCTGGTCTGGCAAATCATTAGGCATGCATGTTTCCTCTCCTTCATGTACAGGGCGCACATGTCTCTTTGGAAAAACTAGTTTTCTCCAGTTTTTGATTTTCAGGACAAAAAATTTGTCAAATTGTGGAAAATGGCACCACCTTGTATATGTTCTTTTTACATCGACTCCAGATCATCCATTCCTTTTTCAACATTCTTGAATCAAAAAGGAATCAGTTTCCACAGATTTTGAACTTGACATTCCACCATGATATCCCATTTTTCATCAAAATTGTATATCAAGGTTTTCATTGTCATCAATTAAAGCAGAAATGTCTACATTGTCAACAAACACAATCACCTCAAAAATGCTTCAATGATACCTTGAGGGATTTTTCCCAACATCGCACTACTAAATTCTAATCCACCACAGGAAATGGCCAAAATAAATACACATTATTTTCATTCAAAAATAGATTCAACCCCCTTTAAGAATATTACACTACCAACCACTATTCATTATTTAAACCACTTATCTCTATGTTTAATGAAATGATACTATAAAAAACAGTCACATTTAATTTTCTTATATCATTAGCCTATTAAAAATTATTAAATTCATTAAAATAGTTAACACATGTATATTCTCATACAGATTTTTAAATTCATGTTCACCCCCACTTCCTTTTTATCAAGAAAAAAAAATATTATATCCTTACTACGATAATAAAAAAAATGAATCATAATGAAACCACTCACATCACCTACCTAATATAGCACCGTAATGAAACCATCTCACCACAATGTCCACTTATCTACCACTACACATTAACATCTCACAATAAATTGTGCATATGAAATAAAAAACATAATAATTATTCAAACCCAGTTATAAAAAAAATTAAGTCCAACACTAAACACACTATAGGCACTCACCATCATTTTTCGAAACAACATAAGTCAAAAATTACTTTAATGGTGTTTTCTCATTAATTCATTATGTTGTACATGCATATTTTAAGAAAAATTCACATTCAAACTCAACTAGACTATTGGTCACATATATGTTATTTCCACATTTTCAGTATTTTATTTGACCCAACAAATCTTCCCAATAAATTAATTTTTTATGTTCAAAGTAGCCACAATATGTCTACCAGAACAAAATATATGTTTGTAGAGAAAATGAAATAAATAATAGGGATACAAAAAATGAAATTAAACACATTACATTACAATTAAATTTATCCCAATTTATTACTTACACTATTCATAATGAAATCCCCACCCACAGGACAACAGAAGATTAATAATTTCAATGAAGATAAAAGTAGATAGAATAAGAACACCCCATATGGAAAATAAGGTCTCAAACACACTACCACAAAAGCAGTGGATGGGGATAATGAGGTATCCCCATATATATTATTATTGTAAGTGTATGATCAGTAATAGAATATATTTAGTGATGGAAGAACAAAAAATTGAAAAATGTACTACTTAAAATTTGGAATACAATAATACAAAACTAATATATGACCAATCTATAGAACATGACTAAGATCAGGGGTATTATGGTTTAAGGTAGAAAATGATGAAAACCAAGGCTCAAGAGAATGGTTTGGTTCACCTGTACATAATATAAACAAGAAAATAGATGAAATGAAGAAATAAAATACATTATTATTCCAAATACATAACCCAGAATAACACCATGGACTAACATATATATCATTCTATTTAATTATCATATAAATCGGTTTCATTTAAAACACATGAAATATACCAGTTAATACCACATTCATAAATGAATTCAAATTATAAATATAATCCAAAAAAACAAAAAGTAAATAGATTTAATGAATTTTTTCTTAACCATTTAAGGTTAAAATCATTTTTTACATCATTCTATAAATATCGTGGTATTTTTTAATACACTGAAATTATTATACCAATGATGGGAAGGGATTGATTATAAGAAACCAATAAAACATCCATATAAAGGTACAAATGACAATAATATCAAACCAACAAATCTCATGATTGAACTAAATGATCACATAAATAATCCAACCAATATATTGAAATATGAAACAGATCGTTAGAAGAAACCAACAAAATGGCATAAAAGAACTATCTAATTAATAGAAGAAATCTATGAACCATACGAAGGAACCAATAAACAATAAGAATAAATTAATAAACTACAGAAAAGAACCAATGAAAAAAAATAACAAAACCTACATTAATTATATTTTACTAACTATCTACAAGAATATAATCAATAAAACAAAATAATGAACCAACTGACAACATGAAGGGCTAAGAGACCGAATGTTCATCCATGGTGTGAGATAACATAGAAATGTAACAAATTAAAAAGAAAACTAATTAAATGATATACTAAAAAAATAATGATAGAATTAAATTTTAATGACAATAAATGTTTTTACAAGATTAATTATTTCTTAAAATAAGAGTTTTCAGTAATATATAAGTTAACACATAGTAATTTAGATAGGTAATAATTAAAATAATATAATAATTACTCTTGGATAATTTAGTATCCAACCCATTCTCTAATTCATTTTATGGTTAATCAAAACTATAATCATTATAAAACCTAATCTTCTTAGTGTCTTCTGGCTAGCGTAACCCAAAATAAAAGTGTGTGGAATGAAAAAAATAGATAATCAAGGGACATTAAACATTTACATTCCCTCACCTTGGATGATCTAGTGTCACCCATAATTTTTTTCCTCACCCAAAATAATTTATTAGCACCATAATATATCATAACCAACACAGTTTTAAGGCTAATGTCTTGACAAATGTGGATTTGGGTGTAATCTAACACTTAGTATTTGAAGAGGATTTTACCCCACCATATAATATAATATTATTAAACATATTTATATATTATTTTATTCAAATTTATGGAATCTCATTCCCTTATCTGTAATAATATTTTTAAATGATGATTATTTGTAACTCATTACAAAATTTAGAAGCTTGGGTTGCAACTTAAAAGAACAATCCTTGTATAATTACACATATCAAAATTAATTATATGGAATAGTTATATGTAAAATTCATATAATTTCCTATAGTTATATTAAATTTGTAATCACCAATTGATTAAGTATAGAGAGACATATAAATAACCTCATTTACTTTTTTTCTGTCATGACCTGCCTTTACAAAAATGAGGGAAGGGACAACAGATTTCCAAACCATTCAATCCTCAAGTTGAAGGAGAGAAATTGACCCGTGTGGCCCTCCTTCAATAGGCCCTAGAGTGGTGACTATAACCAATGGTATAGAATAACCTATAATATAGATGGAATAACCCTTTTTATTTGGTAGGATTGAGAGATAATATATTAAATCTCTAACAACACAAAATATGTAAGTAAATGTAAATCCAAAACAATACATTACCATATGCATGTTCCAATATTAATGTTCTTTGTGAACAAGAAAAACTACTAAGGTAAGTACCAAAATAAAGGAAAAACAACAATTTCAACAGTCCCAACATCCATGCTAATAGGTTCTGGAACGGTCCATGATGTCCTACTAGAAGCCTGATGGATGTTATATATACGTAGGGTGAGTATATAGGTATTCATAGTAGTGAAAACCAAAAACTCTTGTGAAAAATTGGGGAGGAATTCTAATTCCCTTGAGAAAAGGAGAAAACCAAAGAACCCATAAAAAAACAATCCACCCAAACCTCACCAATGGACACTCTTCAAAATAACGCAAGACAAGTAATGTAATAGTATTAACACATTGATGGTTGGGTACCCCACACCACATTCCCACTTTCTATATTAGACATCCTACGTGTTAGACCTACCCCGATATTCTCACAGAAGTCCCACAACCATACCCCACTAGAAAACACCTTAGATATCATAACCACACATCCCACCAACAAACACTATTTCAACAACATCCACAGGTAACCATTCCCTAGACACCTAGGCCAGAAAAACAACTGTCATGGCAGAAGACACCTTGGAACCATCCCGAAGACACTTGGGAAACAACCTTCCCGCACACACATAGGCCAACATCCACAATGTACACTGCCCATAGAATATTGGTCTAAAATGGACCTCAGGACATCACATCCTACCTTATAAGTCTTGGGCTACTCAACAAAGGGAGAAGAAAAGTAGCTAATAACCATCCACTCATAGGAGTGTTGTAAAAAACACCATATCCCATGAAATTGGGGTGTTCGGCTCGAAGTTCTCAACATGGGTGAGGTGTGAATAAGAAACACAAGAACTAAATTATACATATAGGTAAACAATCACTCATCCCCACATAGTTGTTCCATAAACTTCTCACACACAAACACCGTCATTAAAATTCATTCTAAATAGTAGAACAACCACAACTAAGGCACAACTCATTCTTGGAAACCTTTTTCTCTATAGAACCCATTATTGTTATCATAATCAAGTTATTACATTTAAATAGTTTCTCACTACTAGGAATGTAACATACATAACCACTATCAAATAAAGGAATAAATTGTCCAGTAGAAATTCATGAATTTACACCTAGATCTCATGCAATGTCACAAAATAGGGATATGTGAGATCCCTCAATGTACTAGAACCAAAACACACCCCATCATATGGCCTCTCACGGACTCCAATACATTAACCATCAACTTCACCACAACAGGGGATCCCATCCTCATCCATGTCACTCTACAAGTTTTAAGCAGAACAACCACACATGTCACCAATATATAGAAAGGGTTTTTTCCAGATTTATACAGACCATTAATTAATTTCCATATTACTGTTTGGTTAACTGAGGTGACCACACAAGGATTCTTATTCATTTGGGATCCATTTAATTGACTAATTTTACATGATTATATTATTTCCATGTTACAACCATTTGAACATTAAATTATCCTGAAAATGATGGTTCATTAGTGTTCATGAATGGACTACCATCAACCACGATTTTTATTGTACATAAGCTCAAAAAACTCACATCACATATAATACAAAAGAAAATATCACAAAAACATCACCAAACACACCCCTTCATTCTTTAAATACCATATATTATCTTTTTTATGTATTGGTTTCATCCATCCCCAAAGAAAACAATATCATAACCACCACACATGATACACAATTAGAGAGACGAAGGAAAAAACTATACCTGGATGATCAATGATCCATGTTATTCCCCTCATGCCAAAAATTTGGGATTTGTGACATTTTGGGGAAGATCTATGGGGACTCCAATAGTGAGAAGGAAAATATCCAGCACAGGCGCACCACTAGCCTCGATAAGGGGGGTTCCAAACGCACCACAGATAGAAAAAAGAGACCATCCCAGAATAAGAAAGAATTCTCATGTGATAATGACGTGAGATCATAGAGTTACGGGATATGAAATCCTGAACATGTTTAAAGGAGGGTTGTAGATTCACCATGCGGTTGGATGGTTACACATGATGGAATAAATTTTTTTAAAAATAATTCTCAACGGAGAGGAGGCGATGACATTTTTCTGTTAATGTAATTCAACATAAAAAAGGAAACAGGTAACAATGACACACATTTTGGCTCCGTTGAGGGTCACCCCACTATTAGCAGATTTAAAACATTAATTATGTGGCAAACAATGGCCTCAAACTACAATAAATGGGGTTAAAAACATAATGGTTTTGTTACTGGAAAGCTGGGGGAAGGAATCCTCGACAACCCCATGTGGCACTGATCGAGTGTGGTGCTTATCAGGGACACACCGATCAGTGAGTCACCGATCAGCTATTGGATGTCAGGTAGTATAACCCCAAGTCCCTCTTAATAGGGATAAATTAATCAAGGGAGGATCTAATTCATCATAAAATTAAACCTAATATTAATAATCTAATTAATGAAACTAAATTCAAATTCAAAACTATAATTACCATCTATGGATATGTTAGATGAAGGAAAAATTCCTTTTTAATTCCAAGCAGGAATTCCAATTCACAATTTGTAGAAAATTTTTAACTATTAAACCAAATAATACACTTTCAAAATCTAAAAAATATATAAATAAAAAGAAAATATATATAAAAATGGGATAATCATTTATTAAAAACTATTAATTATATGATAAATAAAATTAATTTATAATCATGCCTATAATTATGAAAATTAAATAATATTTGATATAAAAATTTTAAATTCAATCCAATATGATGTATCATATATTCTTCATTATATGAAAAAAAGTAAGTATTTTATTTTTCATGAATTTAAAACTATTTAATCCAATATCTATTCTGTATTCATTTTGAAATTGTTATATATATATTTCTATTAAAGACCCATGGTGTCACATTATTAGGATAAAATTAACCCTATGCCTATAATAATTAAATTAAACCCCTATTACATGGACTCACAATGGTTCTACAATTTTTAATTCCTTCATGAGGGATTATCGTGGTGGTTCTAGAATGGATTTTGATTCACCTTTTCCCAATTCACCAAGATCATTTCATAGAAATTGCAAACAACTTCCTCATAAATAAAAAAGTAGCAACCAAATTTTAAAAAGAAGTATGTTAATTGGAGTTTCAAACCCACTTATGATTTTGAACTCATATTAGTCAAGAGGATTAGAGTTCTTTCTCGTTGTGAATTTTTAAGAAATAGGTTGCTTATTATATTTTGAAACCATATAACTAGGAACTCTACAGTTTTATTCTACATAATGAGGTAATTGATATTTTGAGGATTGAATTTAACCATTATGAGGCATCTTATGTAACCAATTTACAATTGGAACCTAAAACAAATTAGTTATTTTTAACCATATTGTTTGAGTTCATGTGGAATGGACATATATCGGGGCACATGAAATAAGGTATATAGAAAATCTTTTGGAAGTTATCCTATATATCCTATTAAATTTAAGAAGCAGAATAATCATATTTTAGTTGTGAAGTTGGTACATACATCAAGGTAGACACCCTTCATAGGAAATCTATTATCATTCCATTAAATGGAAAAAACACATTGAGGATTTAAAATATGGGGTGATTTAAATGTGTGAATGATATAATCATTTCTAATATCTAAATTGATCTAATTCAAGCTTAGTGTGAGAAACATGTGATTAGAGGTTATTATTTCAAATGTGTATAGATGAGTTTGTCTATGCACATGGTGGCACATTTGAGAGGAATTAGTGTTCTCATAGTTTTATTGGTGTATTCCTAATTATGTATATTAGATAACGCGATTAGGTGTAGGGATGTCTAATAGAACAATTCAGATTTCCAGGAAGACATGTTTGGGATGTCTATCTAACATTCCCGAGGATTTATAGACATATCTTGGAAGCCTAAAGAACATGTCCAATGGAAATTTTATGATCTATTTTGACACAATTATTGTATTTCGTTTGATCTAGAATTCATGACTGGAGGACATTGCATGTCCTGGGTGACATGTCTGAGTATGTAAGAACATTTCTAAGATTTCTTGTATAGATGTAAAAAGGATGTCACGGGATGTAGTTGAATCATCCTAGGGACAACTTATGAAATTTTGGGTGATGTTCCATGACCTAGATGACATGTGTGGAGAAGGTAATAAGACTAGTTTGACCTATCTGGAGGACATTGTATGATATATCCAACTTAGCCATGGGACAATGTATGATCTGATTGGAATGTCTATATGGCATTACATGAAATTTTATGATATGAATGGATGAATTTTCCATAAATGAATAACATGTCCAGAGGAATTACAATTACTTGGTGACTTTTCCATATGATGCCACATGATATGGATGGGTCATGTAAAGCACATGATGAATTCACATGAAGGGAAAAAATCTATCATGCATTGGCCTCCCTTATTTATAGTATTTATTTCATATGTTTTTCAGTGTATGTCAAGTATTTATTTTTTTAGATCTCATTTGACCAAGTCATTGTATAGAAACTCCTTTACATAATATGTATGTCTTGTTTGATGTCCTCCACGTGTTAGTTATGGTTTAAACATGATGCACATATTTGTGTCACATTACCCCATTAGTCATTTACTGAATTTGAACTAAAGGATGATTCCTATGATCGTAGGACCATCCACTCTGATAATTACACTCCACTATTCTTTTATAGGTGTAGTAATTTTCATTGTGGGTGTAGTCCTATCCTTTTTGTCCTTATGGGGAGGGATTAATATTCCACAACAATCCTATTATATATTTTCTTTCATAGTGATATATCATATATATGATAGCGTTTCAGGTTAGATTTCAACATTTCATGTTATTCATATTATCCAGCAAGGGTTTTCCAATGCACTACATGGTGAACACTGATCATTATTAGGATCCATATTTTCCAGGTTGTTTGTACCTCGACTTATCAAATGGATTATGAATAACCTTGTTTACATTCCAAAAAACCATTTTAATATTTAATGGATATGTGTGATATTCTTAATTAGATATATCTTCTCATGAAAATCCTATCATGTGATCAAAGAATAAATTTTTTGGGCTTTTTTTGAGACTAATATGTCTTTCCCAGGTCCTCCTGTGAGATCAGGTTAGATTTTCAAAGTTATTGTTCATGATCAATACTTATTTCACATGGTGTATAGAAAATTCACATGAATATTTTTGTATCTTCATTCCACCAGAGTCTACCACCTTTTGAAACAACTATTCTATATTTTATAGGGGCTTCTTCATGTGCCCATTTTATCTTTCAGGGTGTCAAATGATCGAAAATGGATCCTATTATGGATTCTGAGCATTGGAGGGGATGGTTTCTCCATTATTCAATTGTACAATGCATCATAATATATTATAATGTTTTTCATTTATTTTCATTTATAATCCTTCATATTTTCTATGAGGATGAATCTGCATAATATTGTTGAATGGACATTCCTAATTTATTTCCCATTATAAAGGTGAAAGTCATTTATTCTATCATGTGAAAACATCTAGAACACATCAAGGAATCTTTTGTTTCTTGTGAATTTCGTAAAAAACACACAAGAAGACCTATATAACTCTCTATCAAATTAATATTAAACTTTTCTTCAACATCATTATATAAAGGGAATTAGACGATTGTTAGGCATCCATCAGATGACATGATGCATGATTGTAGGAAATCATCTAGAAGCACTTGTAGTATCATCATCACTTATTAGGAAATCCTTGAAATTATGGGAGAGTTTATTATAGGGGATCTATGTGATTAGTTAAAGATCAAGTGCCATACATCATTTTTCACATGAACTTCCTAGGGTTATGTGATCAATTGTCCTTTATAATCATACACAATCTGAATGATTATATAACCTAGATATTATGTTACTCCTTACATTGTTTTACCATTAAAATAATTCTCATTATCATGGTATTTAATCCATTCCAAATTTTCCATTCCCATTTCCATGACTCAACAAATTCCCCCACTAGAGTGATGTTTGTAGTGATTAGGTCATGGTTCTGAGAATAGTAAATTCTTGCTTGTCTCTTTGGGGATTTCATTTATTGAATCATGTTGTGAAATTTGGAATTCTACATGACCTTTGGTATACAAAAAAGACTTAAATATATTAAGTGGGATTGTTTTTCTCATTCCACAAGTGACTTCAAACTCTATAGATCTGATGATCTCTCCCTTCACATGACTTCTTCACAAGACCTCATTATATAATCCATATCATAATAAATCTTTTTGAGTACAGATTAGAAGACTAATTTGCAAGACTATTTCTTGAAATTTTATTTAGGGGTTTTTCCATGTGGCAACCTCGTCTTAACATATGTTCATATGAATCACTAGCTAATTATCCGTAATTTCTTGATCTTTTAATTAGGTCCTCATCTGTTTTGTTGTATTTTATGATTTTCATTATATATTTCCCTGGTTAAATTATCAATTGTTCATCATGAAACTTATGTGTCCATCTTTGGGTCCCATGATCACATGTAATATGATAGATCTTGTGATTTTGTGGTTCTCATTAGGTAATTCACATTGCAAGACCTCTGTGGTTTGAGAAATTATTGGGGTTCTCCATGGTTCATGTGATTCGTGGGGGACTATACGATTATTGAAATTTGTGAGACCCATGTCAGGTGATGTGGTCCAAAATTCATTCATTTTTCATGTGAATCACATGGTATTTTTTGAGATTCATAAAAATCTTTTGGGAAAATATATTACATTATATGGATTGTTCTTCTTGTTTTCATATAGAGTTGTTCCAGTTTAATGACATAATCTAATGTGGTCATTCATAGATCAGAATTTTTTGGGAATGAATATAGAAACATTCATTATCATGTTCTCTCGAACAACAAGAAATTGAATAGGAATCCCCCCTAAGATCAATATAGTTTTTTGATATCACATCAGCTTCCTTAGTAATAATTCGGTCTATAAGATGATGTTGTAACAAACCCGTATTATTATAATCATCTATATTTATAGGTGTCAATATTTTTTTATTATATTCATGTTAAGACTTATATAGAGTTTAAATTATCCATGTCATGTTACCAGGTGTTTTTATATAAGCTAGATAACTTACCACTAGATCTTGATTGTTGGGATCATTCCCTCCAACCAGTTTTTCAAAGTTATTCAAGCATACATGTATCCTCATTTAATATAATAACACATTGGTGATCAAAATAAGACAAAAAAACTTGGTGGTAATTTATATGATAAATATTCATAGTCATTGTAAGTATGGAAGACATGATTTTAATTCTATGACTGGCTATAATCTATTCATCTTTATGAGGAATCATAGATTTATAAGTTCATTATATATCATATATGAAAACATCTAAAATAGATGATTAGTTGTTGGTTTATAGAAAAAAAAATTATTTATGTAACCATGAATAATTAGGGATCACTCTTGGTACATTTAATGGCTTGGAGGGATATCTATTGTTGGTAATATTTATGAATAATTTCTTCTCATTGTGAATGTTTTAGATGTCACAAAAAAACATTAATCATGTATAGGTACATTCTTACCATGGTAATGAGTATGTTATGTAATTATATTAACCATGACTCACATATTTTCATTAATGGATGGTTAAATTTTTTTTAAGATGTATTGGGACCCAATGAACCACTATACACCCTCAATGACGTCCTTCCTAATATTTTCTTGTACCATCATTGTCTAATTTTCAAATCCTTTAATATAGTAAGTATGCCGAATGGGAATATCAGGTGGGACCATAGGTATCCATGAGTCCCCATGTATCATGATTTTAATCCTTTTCTTTTAATCAATTTTCCTGCTAGTTAGGGAAACACATTTTGGGATTCATGTGAAAATTGTAGTGATGGAATATGGATTATGAGAGGGGTGGACTCATAACCATTAAATTCCTACTCTTTCCCATATATTTAAAATCCTTTTCCATATTTATCAATGTAACATCCCTTTATTTTTTTATGAAAAAATCATTATAATTATAGGTTGGAGATCATTTTATGATGAAAATATCATTAAACAACCAGCAATCAAGATTATTTATTCTACCCATGGATGTTGAATATGTATTGATTTTAGTCAAATTTAATTAGCCCTTATGAGGTCAATATTTTTCGAGCTGGAATGATAATTTCATCTTAATGAAATATTTTACATCAATCAAGATTATCGTTGATAAAAGCAGTGGATTTAATGATGTGAGGTCATATAAGATATCTCTCTGGTGTGCGAATCATGTATTCTATTAATATGAGATGATTCTTTATTATTTATATACCCCATATTAGTTAAATCCTAATTATTTCTATATTCAAAGTATCTCTTCTCTTTCATTAAGTATCATGTGAGGAGAGGAACATCTCTGGATTATATTATAATTTTTGGACCATATTGGTGTTTGAAAATACTTGTCTTTTGATTATTCATCCACTAGTTTGATCCCACATATTCATATACTATGAATATTACAAGTATTGGGTGGAAGCCTACACCATTTGTTTAATGATAAATTGGTATGTTGGGTGGAAAATCAATGAGATTTACCAAAACCCTTATCTACATCAATAAATTAGTGGATAAATGTATTAGGAAGGCCTTTAAAGTTTCATTCTGGTACCAATGAAGAACATAAAAATAGTGGGTCATTAATTTTTGTGGAAATTTTTTCTTCAACATCTTCAATGAATGATGCGTCATTTAAGAGAATATAATATCAATATGCTTCCCTTGCTTCTTTTCCATATCATCCAAATATTCAACCCTATATCATGAAATCCCTAGGGGTTATAGAAAAAAAAATATAATATATGAAAATTTGAAATAAAATCCATTCTATTGAATAAATCACTCCCTTAGAGAAGAATCATGTCAAATAGGAATTCTATCTCTTGTTATTTCAAGATATGGTGGCATGTAGATTTGATTTCCAACAATTTCATTATATCATGGAAAAAATATCCCATCTTCATCAATAAATTGATAGTGAAGAGGATGGACATGCATAGTCTTTATTATGGTACTACCTTGGGTAAATAAATAAAGAGATATTCATAGTGGATGTAACAGATACATCATAAAATCTATTAGTTGTTCACACAATTAGAATATTTGATCCTGCAGATAGAGAATGAGGAGGTGAACTTATCTCAAAAAAAGTATGATATTTTAGTGTCATAACACTTAAATGAAACGACTCAGAAAGGAATTGCAGAGTTTTACTCTATTATCCTAACACATCATCCATAATAAGAAATAGAAGAAGATATCCATATGAGACATCAATATTCAATCGATACTTATATCAATGCATTAGTTAATTTGGCACATTTAGTTGATTGAATGTAATTTTACTATTATCACCAACGTTTTTATTGATGAAATCATTGAAGAAGTAGCATAATGTTGATATTCATACTTAGTTTGATATCTATTTACAAATGAATATTCATAACATTACATGTCATGATAAATCATTAATTTATTAGTGGTGTTCATCAAATATTATTTATCAAATGTTACACTAATATTTATTGATACCCATTGTAGAGACCCGAAGCCTATCGTACATGGAAATTACATTACATTTGCGGAATACTTAGTACATAACAAAAACACACACACAAGGATCGTAATAGTTTAGTGTCTTTGGAAACTCGGAACGTAATCTTCTAATCAAGGTGGAAGATCTTCAACATCTCCCATAAAGATCTTACTTTTTTTATACCTAAAACCTTTCTTTATATCCTGGGGAAAAGAAAACATAAAAGGGTGAGCTCAAATGCTCAGTAAGGGTAAACAAAAGAAAAATCAATCACATCATATTCATAAGAACATAACTTTTTGAAATCTTAACCTGCAAAAGAGAGCATAATTTCATAACATGGGATAAATCATAGTAGTGAAATGGAATCCCAATAATAATAACTTAAAACATGAAACTTTGTGGAATACACACATAATCATAGAGAATCATTTCTTTTTAGTCAAGACTCATTGCCAAGACTATCTTAGTGGACAAAGTCCCTTTCTGAACCGAGTTCACTCCTCGTTTCAGTCCTGTATCACTGAACCGAAATAACCTTCCGTTCCAGCCATGTATATCTCATGAGATATAAAATCTTTACCCAATGCATTGGAGGTAGATATATGTCCCACCCATATTATAATGAATCCTTTCTTATGTGTGCCACATAATCATAAATCTTACATCATCACATAACCCATGTAATAAAAATGGGATTCTTAAACAACATGACATCATAACACAATTCATATAAGATAAAGGAATTCATAAAAATAATTCCATCACAACATAGTCAAATCAATGTAAAAATATGGACAGAAACAGAACCCTTTATTATCTTAGATGGAAAATAATTTTGATAAAACACTTGAACTCCATTCTTGAGGAAAATATCCTTTCTTCTTCAAAAACATTTTTCCTTTCATAACATGTCATACGAAAAAAGAAGTTGATTAAAAATAAACTAGAAAACTTGTAAAAGAAGTTTCTTGGAAATAATGTTTTAAAAATCCATTCATGCCGTATAAGTTAAAAAAACATTCTTCGTACTTTTGTCGGAAAAGTCAAAAAGTACCTCGTACGAAAAACGACAAAAGATTCCTTTCGTACATATTACTAAAAACTCACCGAAGGGTAAAAATGGATTTAAACAGTTGTAGGTGGATGGAAATAATATTACATATTGATGAAACATGGGTGTGGATGATAAAATACACCCCAGTAAATACTTACGAATAAACAATCTCGGATAAAAAAATGAGATTGTGATATTTCCCTTACCTTAGGTCCGACTTGCTTTGTAAGTGTCCGAACCTCCTGTATAATGATTTAAATCATGTTATTGACTTATTACAGAATCATATTCATTGTTATGATATCATATATGGTTCACTTATGACATTATATTACCCGTTCTTTTGTAAATTCCATGTTAAAGAAGCGTTTTGGGTAAAATCGTTTCATTTATCGTAGGTGTTTTGACTTGTTGTAATTGACATAATTATTACTTATATCATGATTTACTCACTTCCAGAATATAAAATATGATTTATATATCATATATATTCAGTATATATATATATATAATAGGTAGAAAAATAAAATGAAAAACACCGTTCATGGAGACGGTAGTCCGTACGTACGCATGAACGCTGTTTTCCTTTCCTTATTGTCTTGAAATGGAAGTAAGTAGATGACATACATATATATATATATACATAAATCCAGTAGCTTTATAATTTCATATATTTCATTATTATTTCTTATATATACTTTATAATCATTCTTAAATGGTTAACATGGAGAATGAATCTCATCGCGTCGTGGAGACAGTAGTCCGTACGTACGCACGAGCGATGATATCATTTCCATAAATATTGAATTGAATTGGAGTGGATTATACAATATATCAGAATCAATATGATGTTGTAATAACTATGTATAGTTATTCTTTACAACATTATACCCATCCATGTAAGGTGGTGGTGGAAAATAGATTACACCACGGCGTGGAGACGGTATTCCATACGTACGCACGCGCGGTGATTTCTTTTTCCGTAGGATGGATAGATCATGAAATAGGGTTGTATCATACTTATAATAACATATAAGTATATGAGTGATACTGATGTTATTACTTCATAATGAAACAACCTAAGAAGAAGAAGTGGAAGAAGAAATAAAGATGAAAGAATTGGTAACGGTAATTACCTCTTCTTTGAAGTGCCTCTTTGAGACCTCCTCTTAGGGCACTAAAATTGGTCTTTGAGGAAGACCAGAACCTCTAGGATGTTTCTAGAGAAGTGTAGAGGAGAAATTGGCAGGGGTTGGCCGAGCTTGAGTGCTCAAATTGGTGTGAGGAGGAGGGGGAGGAGCTGTCCTTTTATAAGGGAGGAGAGGGGCACCTTAGGAATACCTCAAAATATTATTTTATATTAATGTCAAAATCGGTTTATAATGGTTCCAAAGGGTCTTATTTAGAAGCTAAAGTGGGGTTGGGTAGAAATCCTATCAACCAATAAGATTTAGACAAGTTTAGGGTATTATTTTAACCTTATCAATTAGATTTAACTCTAAGTTAAATAATTTAACTTTTACCGTGTCTTTTTGTTTTCTTTCACTATATGGTTAATACACTTACTATAAAATGCCAAAAGAACCCCAAATTGTTTATTATTAAAATATATATCCTTATCTAAGTCATTTGGCCGAACCTTAGATTTTTATGAATAAAATAACAATTAATAATATAATATTTGATTTAAAAACTATTTTGTGTCAATTTTGACACTATTTGATATATGATTTTTGTGAAAGTCATAACAGAATTATATGTTCGAACCAAGTTGATTAAATAAACACTCATATATCATAGTAACCTATAAAATTAGTGGAATTCATAAAAAGTCTTAAATTACATTTATTTGTGTGTTTATAACATCAATTATGTCAATATTTCATTAATAAGATAATTATTGCATCATCATTGTGTCATAAATAAATTAAATTATTTAAAGTCTAAAAATTACAAATAAAATACCATTATGTAGGAAAGATTTTTATCTTTCTAATGAATATTTATAATCTAAATTCCAACATATATAACCCTATGTAACAATTGTTTTGCTAAAAGATATATGCTTGTGTCAATTTTGTATTCATTTTAACTTAATTAAAATAAAGTGTCATTATCACTTACAAGTGGATCAATGGGGTCCCAAAATCGACCCAAAGATGCCCATGGCCGACCATGTATCAACCAATAGGTTTCAGACACGTTTTAGGGTAATTTAATATTATTATAATATTATTTTTTAACCCTTATTTACCGGATTTATCCTTAACCATGGTAAATAAAATATTTACCGCAGTAATTATTCAAAATGTCTAAAAATAAAAGTTACCTATTTACACAATTTGAACATCCTGATTCCAAATATGGAATCCATTTTTCTAAATTCAAAACACAGAAGTGGAAGAAATTAATTTAAAATTAATTCCCGTTGTCAAAACAAAAAGCGTGTTTTTAAGAGATAATAACTATCAAAAGATTGACACTTGTTTATGTTCGGTTTAATTGTAACATTGTGTCCAATGACCAAAATTATATTAAGTGGTAAAAATATATTCTAAATATACTTTAAAACCACTCAAATTCATAATTTATCACTATTAAATGTTTTGATTAAAAAAGTTGTTTTTAATTAAAATTTAGTAATTTTCACTATTCATCAAAATATTAAAGTTATCCGAAAAGTACCAAAATTTCACCTTAGGTTAAATTTGATATTCTGAGTCCAAAAATGAAGTCCATTTTGAAAAATAAAATTTATAAAATTTCAAAAAGTGGTTATTACTATTCATAACGGCTAGTTTTAATAGCATATTGTTATTTAGTGAAACTCGGTATTGCGTACGACGAAAGCTATCGAGGAAGGTCGCGATTGCGTGTAATGCAAGGCAAGACAAGGATGCGTGTTGTGCAAGCTCCTTTTGGTGTAGCGTACAACACAAGACATTAATAAAATTAAAAAGAATATTTCTTTATAAAATCTTGGGCTGTTACATTCCCCTTAAAATGAATTTCGCCCTCGAAATTCGTCGGGGTTATAAATGGTTTACTATTCGAAAGTTTCTTTAATAGAAACCCACATCGTAAAAAGGAATATCAAAACCAATCTTTAAAAACAAAAGTATGAAACGTAACGGTTACCCAAATAAACTAATCATTGGGTTTCCACATAGGTGAAAATATGGATATGGAAGAGAAATCTAACCATCATGTTCTGATGGAGAGTGGTAGAGAACATGGCTATGGAAAAGCCAGTAATCACAAATCCATAGATTTGTGATGATATAAGGTACCATCTGATTCATCAGGTATAAGATCACTAGGACAACATTTTTGGTTTTCAAGATCATTTCCCCTAAAGTAGAAAATTTGAATTAGAATAAATACTTACTTTATTTTGGTACAAACTCACTGTTGTTCGTGCTTTGATCAATTTCCACTTCATCTCTTAAATAAATGAAGTTGAATTTTTTATTCGTGAAGTGTTAGCAGATCATGTGATAGAATGACAGGTCATTCCATCTGTCTCAAACAAAAGGTTATCAAAACTTATATACATAAGTCGATCTATAGTGAGATTAATCATATATGGTTCCTAAAATGGAATTATACTTCATATATCATACTTCTTAATATAATAAAACTAGTTTCTACTAAACAGGGACTTCCTGTAGGCCAGTGGTAGGCGATAAAGGCCAGTCGCACTTCGGTTGTGGGTTCGATTCCCACAGCCTTGTCCGAAGCGATGGGTTGTCGCCCATCCTGCAGGTTGTCCTTTTTCTAAAACTACATTACTATAACATCCCATCAATAATATCGAAAATCTTCTATCCTTAAACAATACTAACTTATGTCCAACATAATCCATTTTAATCTTTAGGCTTGTCCATAATACTGCAGTCCACTCTCATAATATAGTGAAAACGATTACCAGAGATTTAATACTGTCGTTGATCCCCATATATCATAAGATATGTTTTGTTGGTCACATTCCAAACATTCAAAGTCCTTAATCATGTATACTCTTGAATACCCATTGAACCTTAGTGAAAACTTGAATGCAGTTAAAAGTTAACACTTTACATATACCAAAATCCTCAGAATTATTTATACTCAAACCATGATATCACTTAGTCCTTATATCAATCATGAGCTCATGAATACTATCAAACATTTAATTTTCTCCTTATCCCTTCATTATGCGCATATCATCTACATTCCAAAAATATCTGAATAACCTTTCATGGATACTGGTAACATTAATCATACACTTTCAAAACACAAGGAAAGACAACAGTGTAACAATCCATAGATGTCTCTTTATTCCAAAATTACACATGATAAACATGTAATCATTCCACTACATTATCAAACCATTGACCGAGCTTCAAAAATTCTTTCATCTCACATATCATTTGTAGTCTCTTCATCATCATCCACATAAATACTACCCATATGACCATACTGATTCTCTTCATGAGTCTTTCCCTTAGGGCATTTGTTTGCATAATGCCCGTACATTCCACATTTAAAACACTTAACCATTTTCTATGTCGTAGCAATACCATTATCCTCATCCATGGTGTTAACCGACCCTTTTCCTTTGCACTTACTTGCTTTGTGTCCTTCTTTTCCACAGCCAAAGCATCTTCCAGTTCCCTTGAAACATTCTCCTTGATGCCTCTTCCCACATGATTTACATAGGGGAAATTGAACTTTCTTTCCTCTATGATCATCATGGAACTCCATCTTTCTCTTATTAGTCGAGTTAGGAAACTTACCAAATTTTACTTTATTGATCATGTTGTGAGATTGCTGATTCGGCATAATAATGATGTTTGGACATCCAAATCCCATTTCATTTAGCTGCTCATAAAGAATATCATTCCATTGTCCATCATATCCTCCATTATTGTGAATCATCTTGTTTCCAGCCATTTTCTAAATCCCAAACAGAATAGTGTTAGATGCAAAAATCATAATAAAGGGGGAGTAACTTAAATATCTATCATCTTTGGTTTAATCTAATATCGTTACCATAGTTCTAGGACCATATCCTATACGTACACTTATCCTTAGGGGCATCCCTAGACATACCTTAGAAATATCTCTAGGGATCTCACTAACGTTTTCGCATCCTAGTTTCCAAAGGTTGACTAATCCTTTCCTCTGATACCAACTGTAGAGACCCGAAGCCTATCGTACATGGACATTTCATTACATTTGCGGAATACTTAGTACATAACAAAAACACACACACAAGGATCGTAATAGTTTAGTGTCTTTGGAAACTCGGAACGTAATCTTCTAATCAAGGTGGAAGATCTTCAACATCTCCCATAAAGATCTTCTTTTTTTTATACCTAAAACCTTTCTTTATATCCTGGGGAAAAGAAAACATAAAAGGGTGAGCTCAAATTCTCAGTAAGGGTAAACAAAAGAAAAATCAATCACATCATATTCATAAGAACATAACTTTTGGAAATCTTAACCTGCAAAAGAGAGCATAATTTCATAACATGGGATAAATCATAGTAGTGAAATGAAATCCCAATAATAATAACTTAAAACATGAAACTTTGTGGAATACACACATAATCATAGAGAATCATTTCTTGTTAGTCAAGACTCATTTCCAAGACTATCTTAGTGGACAAAGTCCCTTTCTGAACCGAGTTCACTCCTCGTTTCAGTCCTGTATCACTGAACCGAAATAACCTTCCGTTCCAGCCATGTTTATCTCATGAGATATAAAATCTTTACCCAATGCATTGGAGGGAGATATAGGTCCCACCCATCTTATAATGAATCCTTTCTTATGTGTTCCACATAATCATAAATCTTACATCATCACATAACCCATGTAATAAAAATGGGATTCTTAAACAACATGACATCATAACACAATTCATATAAGATAAAGGAATTCATAAAAATAATTCCATCACAACATAGTCAAATCAATGTAAAAATATGGTGAGAAACAGAACCCTTTATTATCTTAGATGGAAAATAATTTTGATAAAACACTTGAACTCCATTCTTGAGGAAAATATCCTTTCTTCTTCAAAAACATTTTTCCTTTCATAACATGTCATACGAAAAAAGAAGTTGATTAAAAATAAACTTGAAAACTTGTAAATGAAGTTTCTTGGAAATAATGTTTTAAAAATCCATTCATGCCGTATAAGTTAAAAAAAACATTCTTCGTACTTTTGTCGGAAAAGTCAAAAAGTACCTCGTACGAAAAACGACAAAAGATTCCTTTCGTACATATTACTAAAAACTCACCGAAGGGTAAAAATGGATTTAAACAATTGTAGGTGGATGGAAATAATATTACATATTGATGAAACATGGATGTGGATGATAAAATACACCCCAGTAAATACTTACGAATAAACAATCTCGGATAAAAAAATGAGATTGTGATATTTCCCTTACCTTAGGTCCGACTTGCATTGTAAGTGTCCGAACCTCCTGTATAATGATTTAAATCATGTTATTGACTTATTACAGAATCATATTCATTGTTATGATATCATATATGGTTCACTTATGACATTATATTACCCGTTCTTTTGTAAATTCCATGTTAAAGAAGCGTTTTGGGTAAAATCGTTTCATTTATCGTAGGTGTTTTGACTTGTTGTTCTTGACATAATTATTACTTATATCATGATTTACTCACTTCTAGAATATAAAATATGATTTATATATCATATATATTCAGTATATATATATATATAATAGGTAGATAAATAAAATGAAAAACACCGTTCATGGAGACGGTAGTCCGTATGTACGCATGAACGCTGTTTTCCTTTCCTTATTGTCTTGAAATGGAAGTAAGTAGATGACATACATATATATATATACATAAATCCAGTAGCTTTATAATTTCTTATATTTCATTATTATTTCTTATATATACTTTATAATCATTCTTAAATGGTTAACATGGAGAATGAATCTCATCGCGTCGTGGAGACGGTAGTCCGTACGTACGCACGAGCGATGATATCATTTCCATAAATATTGAATTGAATTGGAGTGGATTATACAATATATCAGAATCAATATGATGTTGTAATAACTATTTATAGTTATTCTTTACACCATTATACCCATCCATGTAAGGTGGTGGTGGAAAATAGATTACACCACGGCGTGGAGACGGTATTCCGTACGTACGCACGCGCGGTGATTTCTTTTTCCGTAGGATGGATAGATGGTGAAATAGGGTTGTTTCATACTTATAATGACATATCAGTATATGATTGATACTGATGTTATTACTTCATAATGAAACAACCTAATAAGAAGAAGTGGAAGAAGAAATAAAGATGAAAGAATTGGTAACGGTAATTACCACTTCTTTGAAGTGCCTCTTTGAGACCTCCTCTTAGGGCACTAAAAATGGTCTTTGAGGAAGACCATAACCTCTAGGATGTTTCTAGGGAAGTGGAGAGGAGAAATTGGCAGGGTTTGGCCGAGCTTGAGTGCTCAAATTGGTGTGAGGAGGAGGGGGAGGAGGTGTCCTTTTATAAGGGAGTAGAGGGGCACCTTAGGAATACCTCAACATATTATTTTAAATTAATGTCAAAATCGGTTTATAATGGTTCCAAAGGGTCTTATTTCGAAGATAAAGTGGGGTTGGGTCGAAATCCTATCAACCAATAAGATTTAGACAAGTTTAGGGTATTATTTTAACCTTATCAATTAGATTTAACTCTAAGTTAAATAATTTAACGTTTACCGTGTCTTTTTGTTTTCTTTCACTATATGGTTAATACACTTACTATAAAATGCCAAACTAACCCCATATTGTTTATTATTAAAATATATATCCTTATCTAAGTCATTTGGCCGAACCTTAGATTTTTAGGAATACAATAAAAATTAATAATATAATATTTGATTTAAAAACTATTTTGTGTCAATTTTGACACTATTTGATATATGATTTTTGTGAAAGTAATAACAGAATTATATGTTCGAACCAAGTTTATTACATCAACACTAATATATCATAGTAACCTAGAAAATTAGTGGAATTCATAAAAAGTCTGAAATTACATTTATTTTGGTGTTTATAACATCAATTATGTAAATATTTCATTAATAAGATAATTATTGCATCATCATTGTGTCATAAATAAATTAAATTATTTAAAGTCTAAAAATTACAAATAAAATACCATTATGTAGTAAATCTTTTTAGCTTTCTAATGAATATTTATAATCTAAATTCCAACATATATAACCCTATGTAACAATTGTTTTTCTAAAAGATATATGCTTGTGTCAATTTTGTATTCATTTTAACTTAATTAAAATAAAGTGTCATTATCACTTACAAGTGGATCAATGGGGTCCCAAAATCGACCCAATGATTCCCATGGTCGACCATGTATCAACCAATAGGTTTCAGACACGTTTTAGGGTAATTTAATATTATTATAATATTATTTTTTAACCCTTATTTACCGGATTTACCCTTAACCATGGTAAATAAAATATTTACCGCAGTAATTATTCAAAATGTCTAAAAATAAAAGTTACCTATTTACACAATTTCAACATCCTGATTACAAATATGGAATCCATTTTTCTAAATTCAAAACACAGAAGTGGCAGAAATTAATTTAAAATTAATTCCCGCTGTCAAAACAAAAAGCGTGTTTTTAAGAGATAATAACTATCAAATGATTGACACTTGTTTATGTTCGGTTTAATTGTAACATTGTGTCCAATGACCAACATTATATTAAGTGGTAAAAATATATTCTAAATATAGTTTAAAACCACTCAAATTCATAATTTATCACTATTAAATGTTTTGATTAAAAAAGTTGTTTTTAATTAAAATTTAGTAATTTTCACTATTCATCAAAATATTAAAGTTATCCGAAAAGTACCAAAATTTCACCTTAGGCTAAAATTGATATTCTGAGTCCAAAAATGAAGTCCATTTTGAAAAATAAAATTTATAAAATTTCAAAAAGTGGTTATTACTATTCATAACGGCTAGTTTTAATAGCATATTGTTATTTAGTAAAACTCGGTATTGCGTACGACGAAAGCTATCGAGGAAGGTCGCGATTGCGTGTAATGCAAGGCAAGACAAGGATGCGTGTTGTGCAAGATCCTTTTGGTGTAGCGTACAACACAAGACATTAATAAAATTAAAAAGAATATTTCTTTATAAAATCTTGGGCTGTTACACCCATCCTTTTCGTAATAAAAAATCAAAAAATATATATATATTGGATATATTTTGATTTTTAATTCAAAATATTTATTTCCTGATAACTTCCAAGGAATTACCATAGTCATGAGATTCTTATTTTATATATATTCTGTATATTTAAATAGATCAACTAATTTAAAATTATAATTTTTGTATTATTTATATATCCCTGAAAGAGGGAACTCATTTTGATTCCAAAATCAGTGTAATTAGTGTGTATAGATATATTTTTAAGGAATTATGGTGGTCCCCATATTCATTATATCTATGACTTACTATTTATCCCTAAATTTTTCCTATGTTCTATATTTGTATCAACTTGTAGTTGTGGACTTATATTTTTATCAGGCCACCTTCTCACTGGTAGTAAAAATAATTAGTTATATACCTTTTCAATATAATTAGTTCTAAAAAATACTCAAATTAGACAAATAGTATACCTTGAAAGAAAATATTAATTTCTTTCCATGGATTTACTTTTTGGATTTTCAAGCTAGTGATAATTGTATTGATGTTGATTAGTTTTTTAAGATCTCAAAAACCATACCATTGTTGTGTAGTAGTTTAGGGTCATCCGAATAATAACTTTTTCTACTTGTATTATACAATTCAATAGGTAATATTTTTAGTGATGTTAAAATTCACATGTTAGGGATATCTTTTGTGTATTTTAATGTCATACATTAAGGAAACCTCCCATCTAGTTTAATTCCACACAATAATTAACCCATCTAAGCAATTTAACATCATGTTGTAAGGATGAAAAATTATACGTTTTCTAATTTCATTATTTTAAAAAAAATGTATGAACATGGAATGGGTTAGACATCTCAAGGATCACCAAAAACACATGAAGGTGATGCGTTCCTCCATTGGGTTTTTACGTAAAATTAGATATTTGGGCAAACATATCGACGATGAACCAAAACTCCCTATGATTCTATGTTTCTATGTGGTTGTGTTAGGAATGATGAAGACTATAGTTCTCTTCGAAAATGTAAAATAGAACTATTGTTGATTGGTCAATGGACCTTATGTGTGAGCCCATAAGTCTGGTGTACATGGTCCAAAACAGTATTCCCCACATTTTATAAGGTTGTTGGAAGATTTTTGATGATTTTATTGTTGGATGGAAAATATTTTGGGTATCCAACCTATATTTGATAGTAAAAATATGCCTGTTGTATTTCAAAACCCAAAATTTCGAAAAATTGACTATTGATTGGGTAGAGATTTCTCGGATGACCTTTAACACAAAATGGAGTTGGGTTCTTTAATGATTTCAGTAGGGCTCATAAGGACTGGTGTTCATTAGTAGAATGGAGGAGATTGTCTTATATGGTATGTAAGATTCCCTTATATAAGATCCATAGGGATTTCATGGAAGGTCATGTATATTAGATCCCCTCCCTTTTCCATGTGCCATGTAAAATTTTAGAAGACTAAAACATGTGTACAATGATGTTATACATAGAGATAAATATATCGAAGGATGGTTTCTATCACCTTACTGATGTTTAAAATTTTGTTAGGAGGATCAGGTCATATTCCATTAGGTTTTGAGTAAAATGTTATGGTCCATTAAAAGAACCATAAAAGGATAGACACATTTCTACATTGAAAAATGGCATAATACTCTGTGATGTATCATAGAGGATGTTGGATCCACTTGAATAGTATACTTATTGAAATTGAAAATCATGGTATAGGAATATCTGAGATAATATGAGGTAGAAACTAGTGGGCATTAATCAGATATTGTGAATGTAAGGATGTTATAATTACCATGCAATCAAGATGATAAATCCATGATTAATGGGGGGATTCTTGGGACCGGAGATTCTTTTTGGATGAACCATTTCCTATTAGTAATTTTCTTTTGATATGATCTATGATCAGGGAAGCCCAAGTTCAATGGGGATCCAAGATAGGGATATCAAATCAAGGAACATGTTTTTTTGGCACAATCATCGAAGGAACAAGGGAATTTTTTGAATAGTGTAATACTCAGGTTTGGTATGATGACATAGTGAAACAGTTATTATAGTGAAGAGATGTAAATAATGAATCATCTTAAATTTTTATAAACTAGGCTGTTCAGTAAACATGGATTGGATTATAATAAGATCACAAGGAGGGCCCTATGAGTAGTTTTATATATTTATTTATGCTCTAACATTATCATAAACCATAGAGTTGATGTTCTTAGGGAGTTTCAACATGAATTTTTCTTATGTCACCATTTGTGGGTTTTCATCCTCATAATTTTTATCCCTCATTCACTATAATTTTTATAATTTATGGATTTAGAAAATCAAAGGATGATGACTATGTGTGTATATATTTGACTAAATAGTATGAAATTTATGGTCTTGATATACATTGACCTAGTTTGAGGGGAATTTCAGAAAATAACTTTTTTAGGATACCTGGGATTATGATTACTCCAATATCCTTTGCAGTGGGAGATGGAAACAAAGAAATTCATGGATCAAGGTTCTCAAGTAATGATTAATGATATGGGAAAATAATACTAGGGTTAATATATAAACCCCAACGGTGATGAGTTTTTCTACAGTGATGTTACAACTCACAGTGATTTTAATGCCCATTTTTTATGTTATGACACATTTTTTGGATAATCAAGAGAACATATTTAGAATCCATGTTTTGACATGCATAGTCAAAAAAAGGTTCCCGTGATGAAAGGTATTCTTTTTCATGGTCCCTAGAAATTTGAAGGAATCCCAATATTTTCAATACATGTTGTGTAATTTATGTTTTTAAGGGTTTAAAATATAATGGAATCACCCCATACTCAGGTTAACCAAAGCATGGTTGTGGTGGTCCATTTCACGAAATGATAATGGATGACTGTATGAACATTTTAACATCATGTAGTAGGGATTCATCTATTTTAGATATTACCATAACTGGATGATGACATTTTCATTAATAATTAATGACATTGGTTAAGGGAGTTTTTATTTCAGATTAATATAAATATTTAGGAAAATATTAAATTTATTTTAACATCATATAATATGAATGTTTTCCTTGAATTTTAATTTCATGATATAATGATGATTTCCATGCTATTTTTGTTATTATGGAAAGGATGTGGGAAATGATCTAAAGTGTTTATTTTTCATGTCATACATAGTGAATTAATAGGTTCAATATGATTACATTATCCATTATTGATTTGAGAATCAAGGAACATAAGGGAAGTCGACCGAGCTGTGTGATTTTGGGTATCAGATGGACTGCTATATAGGGTTGGCCCATGCATAGTTAGGGTTTCATTTTTATCATATTATATTTTCTCACTTAATCTATCAATCAATATTTTGGCATTATTGTGTGTCTTATAAGGACAAGAATCAATCCACTAGTAGTTATTTTATAAAAGAACCATGTTCAGGTATATCCCATATATAGGGATGATGACAATTTATAATTCTATATTTCAAAAAATGGAGATTCGGTTATCACTATATATCCTTTATATATATGAATCTATCCAAATGATTTTTCTAGAATGTGAAACTCTACCCACAGGTATAACACTTATTCAGAGGGCAGAGTTTTCTCATTGATCATTATGACTAAACTATTGATTGGAGATCCATGAATCACTATGTATCATGTGCTAATAGGAATGAAGGAATACATGTCTCATTAATATGTATCACTCTACACATGTCTAGAACATACATATAAAAGATCCTTATAATCATTGATTATCTCAGATAGACATATTAGTAGAGTTCCAGAAATAATTACATAGACTATGATGAATGGAATTAATCCACATGTAGTTCATGAATGAGAATCTCTCCATACATATTTGTCCCAAACATAGAGGGGTCATTATTACCATGGATTATTATGGATAGAACAAGGATTGGAGATTTGTGGATCACTAAGTATCCATTTATGATCAAAATTAAGCCACACATAGTTCTTGAATGGATAGATTCCCTATGTGGATCTAACTCAAGCACATGAATTGGGGAACATGATTTATATTTTTCACAAATTTGGATCATGAATATAAGAGAATAAATGAAGTGATAGATTCTGTGTTGTTTAATTGAATGTAGTAAGGATAAATGGTGTATTTTATATTTTAAGTATTATGATTAAGACCACTCATGTGGTTTATCATCATGCTAGTAAGAAGAATCATGTAGTTATCATCATGTAAAAAAGAAGTATTCCAATTAGTTTTGTTTCATGCAGTCCTGACATTGAATAATTTGACGAAAAATTTGAAAAGTATATCCTCATAATCCTATCATTAATGGGTGTCCTGACACAATCCTTGTTCATATTATCCAATTAGTAAGATCCATTAAAATAGATATTATATATAATTTAGGATCCTTTCAAAAAAATTTCTATCTTTATAGGTTTCTTTCCGGGAATAAATTGTGTTATGAAATCCAATACTAGATCCCAGAGAAGGAATTACCTTAGGTGAGACTTTTTCTTCACGAATTGTGTTATCTTATTCTAATTGAATTTGAGGTTGTGAAGTGTACACAACCATTTCTCAGTGATTTATTCAAACTTTACCATCTGTTTTTTCAATTTCTAATAATCTAATAGTATTCCATATATATATTCTCAAATGGTTACAAACTAGAAATCTATTGGAAACCCTTCATCTATTATATAGGTTGGTTAATATAAATATTCCTATATTGAAATTCTCAAGCTTTTGTGGTAGGCCCATAATGTATGATTGAGCTTGTTCGTATAGGAATTCATGTCTTTTCCTTCAATCCTATGGAGTATACTTGATAGAGTATTGTTAAAATCACATGTCTAACAAATTTTCACTAAAGGATTGGGAGATAAATGGTTAGACTCGATGTTGTAATCCATATAAAATTTCATTTATTTGGTTGAACTAATGTCGATGTTGTTGTCTATTAATTTCCTGCAGGAGACTCTAAATCTGAGATTATGTTAGACTTTATTCATTTTATAATAATATTCATGATAAATTTCATAAGATGTATTGCCTCATCCCATTTGGAAAAACATATTTTGAAAAATTAAGGATGTAATTAAACTATTTAGCTGAGTTTAGGGGATATGGCCCAAAAATATCTTCTCCCCATATAGATAATGGACAACAATGTTTAGGAATATGTATAAATTTTATAGGTTTAAGGATAATGTTTCCATGATTTTGGAATGAATTACAATTAATGTTGAATGCCACATAGTTATATATCTGTTTTTGCTAGGTAACCCAATCTGTTAATTTGGGTTGAGATTCTAGTCCCAAACAAGTGAGTCTCGTAGGAGCCTATATGGACATAATATATTATTCCTAGAATCTATCATTCTGATATGCATCAAATATAATTTCATTGATGATTCATTCATATAGGATGTTTTTCTCATATAACCAACCTAAAGGGTAGTGTTTTCTATTCTTGGATGTGTTTATTCCCTTACTGATCATACCATTTAGAGAGTCCTATTTTGGAGATAATTAATTATATGCTCTATCCATCTAGGGGTGGATATTGATTCGTCACACTCTGGATTGGTTTTTATCAGATCGTTTTCAATCATTTCATAAAAATTGAATGTTGTGACTACCATTTTATTAGTGATGTGGAAGACCACCTCATCCTAATTAAGATTTTCTAGGATTGTGGATGTATTATCCAGTACATCAAAAAGATCATTTTTAAATCAAGGTAAATGATGAAACCTTGGTTTAAGATATAGCTATTCCAAAAATCCTCAAACATGTCCTATACGAAGGGTCAATATTTCCTTTTATGGAGTATTTTACATTGATCAATTTTATGAGTAGCTCTAAATCCCCTTTGACAATAATTTATGATATCTAAAACTATATATCTATATCCAAACATGTAACAATGGATTCATATTCTACCTCATTATTATTACATCCTTCAAATAGAGAGAATGTGTACAGAAAATTTTATTTTCCCTAAGAAAAAAATCCCTTAACCAACCCAATGAAGCATTATATTATCTAGTATTTTACATAAATACATATGTAAGAACTATTGATGTAAAAATCCTATGTCTGAGGATAATTATAGTCTAAGAAAACCATTTCATATGGTTATTGATTTTCCACAGGGGTAATTTCTATAGTGGGATTTTATTTAAGGAAATTATTCTGGTCAATCCCCTTCACTTCCTTATGTGATACAAATTATATGTCATGTTGTCTTAGAATTTTCACCAATCTTGAATAACACCATGTCCAAATATGATGAAAAATGATGTACTTTATCACCATAATATGGGATACCAAGTGGAATTTTTGGTGCATCATATAATGACTCATTACTATAAATAAAAGTATGAGTTTGAAACTCTACTTATATACATTTAAATATCTGGTATCACAACCTAACATCATTATAATATGTAATTTGGACTTTTATAATTCCACATATCATTTTTATCTATTAGGAGATGGCAATGAGATCATTATATGGTTGCCAAATATTCGATAATAGACATTCCATCAAATGGAGGAATTAATACTGGTGAGTGAAAAAAGTGTAAATTGACAATCTCAAAGGATTCTTGGTACTCCTCACCCCATAAATAGGTTGATCCCTTCCCAATTGTCTTTTTGAAAGGGATTTTTTTTTACAATGTTAAAAATTAAATGTTGAATGTAAATTAATTTCCCTTAGTGCCTTCTTATTTCACTAATATTATATAGAGGCAAAATTTCTAGGATTTTAGTAATATTATCTAGCTAGACCTCAATTACACAGTGGAATACCACAAAGATAGATAATTTCAATAATGTTACATCAAATTTCCATTTTATTGTGTTCATCTTCATATTGTGTTGTCCCATCTTGTTGAAAAATTTTTAAAGGACCATCATGATATCGCATCACTGTACAAATTTGATCACAAGGTCATCGATATAGAATTATCCAATTCACCTTATGAATGGATTAAATATATCTTGTATGGAATGATATTATGGGGGGCTATATTCATTAATGTATATAGAATGACTGAATTGAAAAATATCCATTGAGGTCCTTTGTATGACATAGTATCCTTGACCATAGGGCCGATCATTTTCTGATTGTACCACAAATACCAATCCATGATGGAATGGTATTGGAAGCTATAATTTGCATCGATTAGGATTTATGTGATATCAATTCATAATCATCCCTCGAGATGTGTTGATTAAGGTCAATGAAATTGATGCAGACCCTAATCTACCAATTATTTTTCTTTATAGGGACAATGATAGAGATCCATCACGCTTATTTTACATCAAAAAAAAAGAATTCATGAATCAATTTTAAAACTTTTTTCTTTATATTATTGTTGTGACAGGGGTCCAACTTCCTATCTACAATTTTTAACCACTATGTCATAGATTAATCCACAATGGTGCGTAGGCACATAAACGATCAACCAAAGGATTTATTTATATTCTAAATTAATATATATTTACGTTTCATTAGAAATTAAATATATATCTGTTTTTAATCAAGAAGCATCGAAACACTAATCATGTTAGGCCAGGATTACTCAAATTTTCAAAAAATATATATATAATCCTCATCTATGGTTGTGGCTATGTCTTCCTCAAATGTGATAGGGGTTTTCAAGAGGTCATCTACATCTTCTCCTATATTTGAGTATATGGAGGGATTATAAAACATTTTGGATTATCTTGAGGATTATCTATTTATATATACTTGATACTATTCATGGGAAGATTAATTGTCTTCTTGAACTACCAATGTCTTTTAAGAGCCTTTTTGGAGCTAATTATGTTCTTTCATGGTGTCACTAGTCACCAAAAGTGCCTGGACATCTGGGACTATATATAATGCCTCAATTAGTTTTATGGGATGAACATAATTCCTATAATAATAATACATAGATTTATAGGGAGACCAACAATCCATTGGGGATTGAAAACATCATATCATCATCCACTATTATTTGTTTTCCTTCTGATTTATAGAAACATGCATCAAAATATATGGATTCACAAGACATGAAGAGGGAAAAATCATTGTGTAGTATGATAACTATCCTATCAATTGCTTATTTAAAATATTTTTTAAAAATTGAACATAAAATGATGTTGATTTAATCCCATATTCATCGATGTACAATATTATATGTGGTGCCTTGCATGGTAACTATGAACACAGCGTGAGATAACCAAAAAGATATTGATGATTTATCTTCTAGTGTGGTCTTTTATTACTATTATAAAACCATTAATTGTCAGTTTTTTATTATATATGTCACCATTCCTACATCCAAAAGATTTAATGTTATGTACCAGTATAAGGTTGGTCATCTTACAATTTTTTATTATTAATTTTCAGATGTCATCATTTTTAATTCTACCTAAAACATATAGGGTTATTATATTTTATTGTATGACATATTATTATTCTACTATGTGAATAAGATAGTGACCTGAAATTATGATGGCATAGTATCCATCTAATAAACCTCATTTCCATTAACTTCAGTCATGAAATTCTATGGACTTTGGAGAGATTCATGTAGCTCCTTTATCTGTTCTTTTGAAATATAGAGACAATCCATGATTTAGAGTTTTGAAGATAAAACTGATAGCCATTTAATAATTTCCTTATATTGTTCGAAAGTTATCTAATTTCTAAATACATATTTCTCCCAATAATATTGTTCGATATTTGGGGAATTTCGGTTATATGTTCCATGTTGTTGAGTATTGTTCTAGGAATAATCTACTACAACATTTGTTGGAAATAACAACTTTCCCCTTTCTATGGGTTTATCAGAAAATCACACCACCACCAGGTGGTTGGGCAAGATGGTTAGTCTTGGATGACCGCTAGAGGTACTTTGGACACCTTCATGTTTATCTTGGGACTACAAGAGTTATCACACATGGGTTTCAGTAGAATATATAGATTTTATAGGTATGTGACCATGATATTATGTTTGACTATGCTGGATCATTCCCCAATATCCTTAGCTCCAGCTCCATTGACATCCAACTACCCAATCAGGAATGATGGACTTATAATCATATGTTTCTTCATAATCAGATTATATTTATAGTATATATACTTTGATAAATTAACTAATGTTGATATCATTATTAGAGAAGGATTCCATTTGGTGGGTAAGTTCTATATCACAGGATGTTGTAGGCTTGAAATAAAAATGAGCTTGATCTTGCATTGGGGAAGAGTTATTAACATCATTTTATCTCTCTTCCGGTGTCCGATGAATGCATCCAACATTGGTAGTCATAATCATTTTATCCCACCAAAGTGATATGACAATTATGGGTATTCAAATATATGACCATAGAGTTAAATATGCGCAATCAACTATATTTCTAGAATTTTATTTATTACCATTTTTCCCTTTCCTCGAAATTTTTTTTGCAAATCATCCCCTTTTTCATGTTGGTAAACCACTACACAAGTCACATGTGTAGAGGAATTTTCCAACATCACATTTCCAGAATCAACCATGCTTTGGAGAGCATCATTAAATATGAAGTTATTCCAGATGATGTGACCATAAATTCAATGTCATGGTAAATAGTTTTAAAGATCCCTGAGGGTGACCTAAATCTATATCCTAGGATATAGAATATTTAGTTTGTTACTTTTCATGGGTGGAAGGAAATTAACGGGGATCATCTTATTCATGAAGGTGTTCGCTTTATTCTTCCTTTCCTCAAAACATAGGTAACAGTAATTTATGTTTTTTGCTTGACGAGGGTGCTTTTTATACCATTATATAAGAGGCGTTGTTATATTTTATTCCAAAATGGGTTGTTGAATAGGAATTAAATTCTTTTAGTTTTAAATTGATATATTCTACCTTACGAATCCCTTTTCCATGTACTTAGAGTATTATATGAGAATTATCTAATGTTCATTGAATGAAATATTCATGGTATTATGCTATTTCTATAGAGTAAAAAACACTATTGGATACATCGTCAGGATAAAATGAGTTTAAATATAATCAATAAAACAATTTTCATATATTTCCAAAGAATTATATTACAATAGAGGGATGTTTGGTGAAGAGGTTAATCCTTTACATATGGATATAAAGTATGAACCCCTCTCATTTTCATATTTTATTAATATTTTTAGGTTTAAATTTACTTTTTCCTTAGTATGGAGATTAAATGATAATGGAATTTATAATAAGGTAGTCCAATCCCAAAATGGAACATACGAGAAGATTGCCAAACCAAATGAAGCATGGACCAATCAGAGTCTATTAAATACTCCTCAACATGGTCGCCTTCTGTTGATCTCAATGGCTATCTTCAAACTACAGAGCGACATGGAGTGTGTGAGATGTAGTCCTATATATTCTTATAATCAATGGTTGAAAAGGCAGGGATACCAAAATAGACTTGGGGGAAATGTTTCATCCCACTATTCAGGATATGTTTTCTTTACTAGCTAAAAATGTACATAATTAATTTATATAGCTTATGTTGGAGTTTCTAAGGATTCAATGGCAAGTACACAGACTTGGGTTACCAAAATCTGGGACATCATCCATTTATTAGGTGTGGGAATAACTTTATAAGGTTTCCCAACAGTTATATCATACTAATTCTTGATCCATGATAATACTAGATGATCACCCTGGAGGGGGAGATGTTCCACAAAAATTGATGGAGGTTTTGTTAATCTTGAAAAAAATAATTTATATTTATGGGATGCCTCAATATACAGATAAAATAATTCTCGTATGACACTATTTCTCATGGATGGGATCTATCTTGATGTGTGGGAGAACAAATATTTGTCTCTATCTGAAAAAGATTAATAGTGGGAATTTTAACCATCAATAGACCCATGATGAGTTGTATGAGATTTTATATATCATTCTCATAGAGTACATTTGTTCCTATATAGAAAAAATTTTGGCTCTTTTTTGGAGTGTGTGTAATGTAATCAGAGTCTTCCCTTTATCCTTGGTGGTTCTCTGATGTATAAGTTATAACTCATTATTTAGAGGTGAAAATTAGGGATTCTTAAATAATATCTTGTGATTAAAGCCTTAGTTATAACATTCTTAACACACTCCTCAAGAGGTATATATTCAATATTGCATTACAAAAAATTTAAATATTTATCCACAATATCATTTTTTTAATGGAGATGATATTCATTTATTTGAATCTGGAAAATGTACTTATTGCATTACTATAAACGTAATAGGAATATTCTATACCTCTTGAATCAGTATCAATTCTCTGACCCCATACCATATTGGTTCATTTTCTCTTACAACCCCTATGGGGTTTGATTTTCATTTCCCCTATGTTCTTATCATCTTAGTCTAGGAATAATTATCTTGAATTATTTTATAATAAAGTTTTTCAATAATGAATTTAATATAATAAGGATTGTCTTGTGATATAGGGAATGGATTGGATATCGAACTTCGATATTTAGCTTCTAAACCTTAAAATAATTATTCTATTTGAGGTGATGATATAGATAAATATTCACTAGGAATGCTTTTAAGAGACTATTTGAGGCTACCATTATCAATTGATGATCATGTTGTTTCAGATTTGATGGATCATATCCAAAATTAGTTGACTCATGCGATGAGAATTGAGATATAAATACCCTCATCCCAACAAGATGGGTTTAATATAGAACTGTTGTTGATTTCTCTTGGAATCATCTAGGGTGTGATTAACACATTTATGGAGATTGAGATAAAAATTAACTCATTCATGTTTGATGGGGTTGGATTGAATCTATTGAATATATGTCCTTAATCCTATTAGAGATATGCAAGCTGAGGGGTGGAGGTGGATGGAATTATTCCACCATACCTATGGATTGGGTTTCTTTTGGGATATATGATATAGTAGATTCTATTTCTATAAGATTGGTTTGGTATACTTGTGTTCCTGTATGATATGGGTGTAATGGAAGCCCTTGATTGGAGTCGTTTTTATTGGGGTTTTTTTGTTAGAACAATATTTAGAATTCATGTCTGACATGTATTACAATTTTTTGAGGGAATAATATTAAAGATAATTTAAAAGCCCTCACTCTAAGTTCATGATGTATTGTCATATTTAATTCACGGGGTTTTCAGTGTATTTACCATCTAACATGTGACCATCCTAGTCCACTTATTTCACCAGTGGATTTGACATTATAGTACACTATATTTTTGGAGTTTATTGTTCATATAACATATTTAACTCTAATGAACCATACTTTACCCAGCGTCAGATAGGTATACCTTATGGGGATTCAGTGATAGACTATCAAATAGTAATGCTGTGATAACAGCTGTATTGTTGTGATTTTGTGACTTTATTTTATGTCTTCAGGTCCCTGGAAATAGAGATAATATCCACTACCCTTTGAACACTACATATGATTATGGTCTAAAGGAGAACCTTTTATCCTCAGTTGGTGAGGTGTCTATCCTTTAATTGTGGATGTGTTTCCCATATAATTTAGTGTGTGTAAGATATTCAATCCTTCAGTAGATCATCTGCAGTCTCATAGTCAAAATTTTAGAGGGGTCAAAACATTGTTGGGATATTTTTTCTATCTATCTCTCTCTCTCTTTATATATAAATATATATTAGCCTCCTATGAGGTATATTAACTTCCTACACTGTGTGAGATTATATAGTTTGCACATATTGCTCTCATCCTATACATGGTGAAGTATTGTTCATAGTTGATGAGGAAGTATATACTGTTGAACATAGTGTATTGAGAACTTATTTATAGTGTTGTGTTTTACTTTTGATCGCCTATATAAATGGAGGTGTCTAAGAATGTTGATTTTCCATTTTCTAGGGGAGATATCATGATGGGGTTCTTAAAAATCATGGATTATATGAGTAGTGTCTCAATGATATGTATATACACAATAATGAGGAGGAAAAACGAGGTAATAAGTATCATCTACTTCATTGGAAGAGTCAAATGACCATTGAGGTGTTCTGGACATGCACTATATAGATTCCAAGAAACAATAATTGAGTAGGGCAATAATATGGTCCTTATTTTTCATCATGGTTGAAATATACCGATCTATATTTTTTGGAAGACTAGGGATATTTTGTTGCTCCATTATAGCTGTAACACCCTAGGTAAATAAAGAATATGGCATTTTCATATTTATCCATATTTTTGAATAAAATATTAATATTAATTTAAATGGAATGCTATGCTCGATGGCGTACCCAATATGCAATAACAAGTTTCTTTGAAATCTTACGTTGCACTCTAATAATAAAATAATATTATTTTAAATGGTAGTTAACACCTAGTCGTTCTAACGGTGAGAATGAATAGAACTAACTACAAAATTATTATAATGTTTGTAAAATATTTTTTCTTTTTACAATAAATGATAGGGGATTACAAATGTGAATGAATCCAGTTTTTAAGCGTAAACATTCTAATATTCTTTTAAAGGTCGATTAACCGCCTTTGGATGGAGAACCTCTTTTAAATAAACTTTTTGAAAATATTATGTGTTATATTTGACAAAATAAAATTATTCTTTAGATTTGGGACATCAAAATTCACTTTGCGTAAATTTTTGGTATTTTTCCGATAAAGTTCATTTTTTTATGAATAGTGAAAAATGTTGTATTTTAATTAAAAACCATTTTTAATATAATTTTTTATATGATTAGATTATCTTTTGGATTAGTTTTAATGTGAAATTATGATATGTTTTTATCATTTAATCCAATATTTTTCATTGGAATTAGTTTCACTTTGAAATCAGACTTAAACTAGTGTCAATCTTTTAATACTTTTTGTTTCATAAAAACACGCTATTTGTTTTGACAACGGGAAATAATTATTAAATTAATTAATGCAACTTATATGTTTTGAATTTTGTAAAATAGGCATCACTTTTGAATTCATAATATCAAATATAGCTTAGGGTGACGTTTTGGTATTTTTCTGAAAAACATCAAATTTTGATGAATAGTGAAACCACTAAGTGGTACTTAAAAAACTGATTTTTCGTTTAAATGAAATTTTACCACCTCTGAGTTTTGAATTTCAAAAATCCGACATACATGGTTGTCATTAGGAAGTAAACTGTGGTTCAATAGGATTAGAATAATTTTTTGGTGAATAGTAACTTTTATGTTTATTAATCACGATTAGAGGTAATTAGTGTAGTTTAAGGTAAAAATAATGTCTTAAAAATATAAAATGACATAGACACATGTCCTACCCTAACTGTATGTGTAATGTCCGACCAAGAAATTCCATGGGTCAACTTTGTGACCCGATGGAGCCACTTTAGTAGGAAAATGACATTAATATCTTTTTAATTAATGTTAAAATTAAAATGTCACATACATGAGTTGTTTTACTATAACAATTTTTACGTAGGGTTATACTAGTCAGATTATTTACTATAAATATTAATTGTAAATCTAAAACTATTTCCTACATCATAGTATTTTTTCTATAATTTTTAGACATTAAATAAATTTAATTATTTATGACATCATGATGATGCATCGATTACCTCATTATTTAACAATTTAAATAAAATAAAAAGATAATGCAAAATATAAGACCTAAACATGTCAAAAACATATTTTATGGGTATATTTCGAACCCTTATCACCTTATCCTAGAAACACATCAATGTGGGACCTTTAAAATCCGAAAATAATTTGAAAATAATGTATTCTTTTATCACTTTCCAAGAGTGCCACTCCTCTCTCCATATAAAAGGCCCCCACCTCTACCTCTTTACCCACACCTCTCAAGTCTTTTTCTCGTCCAACACCTGCCCATTTAGTCTCTCCACATCCCTATCTTACTCATAGATGCATCACTTTGGGCAGAAGTCTTCCCAAGGATGCCTTTGAGCTCAAATCAAAAAGAGTTACCCGATTTAAAGGTAGTGTCTTCTCTTGTGTTCTTTTGTTTTATTTTGCTTCTCCAACCCCCTAAACTATTTTTATTCATTAATATTGTAACAACTATAGTATATTAAATATTCTAGGATGTTTTTATAAAAATTATTCTAGCTACACTAACACACACATTCATCTAATTGTTAAAGAACATATTGTTTCTGTGGATGGCGAATTTCGGCGTCACGAAACGATGATTGTTCAACACTCATATTACACCTTCAAAGGTGGCCATTAAGATGTCACTATATTTATATATTATATATAATATGTTTATGTTTTACTTAAGATTATGTATTTTTCATTTAAGTCATACCTTTATGGTTTCCATTATGGGTTAACGCGAAATCTTCATTTTAGAAAGTGCGGACTACCGCCCCCTCAAAGTGATTTGATTCGTTAATGCCATATGTGAGACGTATAAAGGTTGGATTTAAAATTATTATATATGATGTTATAATTGAATTATAATATAAATTTATATCATTATTATGTTCATTCCATTATAGTATGCGATAGAAATGAAATTAGTGTTCATGCGTACGTACGGCTTACCGTCTCCATGAACGGTGCATTTCATTTCTTATCGCCAAATGTAATGTACTATTGTAAGTACATATATATTTAATAGATATATATGATTTATGTTCCATCTAATTGATTAATATAACTCTGGAATTAAAATATACATATCTCTCATTGAGTTTTAATTCCATTAATATGACATAGAAATGAATGTAGCGTTCATACGTACGTACAGTTTACCATCTCCATTAACGGTGCATTTCATTTCTAACTTCTAAATGATTATGTAATATTATAAATAAATGTATATGATGGAAATATATGATATATATGATATCCAAATAATGAATATCATTCTGGACATAATGAACCATTGACCACATGAACAACATGTAATTGTAAGAGTCCACATTCGACTTAAGAACCAAATATTGACAAAACTAACATTATTAACTTAAATGATTACATAATGTTTATAACATTTCAATAAGTGATATAAATGGAATAATTAAATTGAATAAGGTTCTTAAGAAAGTATAAATTAACTAATGTTTATCATTCAGGATGTTAAATAATGATCGTGTCACGTCGGACCCGAGGTAAGGGAACATACCCCTCTCTTTCTTTTTAAGTACCCTCTTTTATGTCATTATTTTTAAGCTCATATTTATTATGATTGGGATGTTCTATTATAATGACCATACTATAATGTTTATGCTAATATGATGAGAGACCCTATTTTCTCTCATCAACCCATTTTGGATGTTTTGAGTGGTGCCGTTAGGCTGCCGAATTTTCGTAAAAGATCCAACCCCTCTCTTTCTTTTTATGTACCCTCTTTTATATCATTCATTTTATGCTCATATTTCTTATGATTAGGCTGTTCTTTTATAATTCCCATACAGTAATATTTATGTTCATATGATGAGAGACCCTATTTTCTCTCATCAGTCCATTTTGGATGTTTTGAGTGGTGCCGTTAGTCTACCGAATTTTCGTAAGGGATCCAACCTCTCTCTTTCTTTTTAGGTACTCTGTTTTATGTCATATGTTTTAAGAACATCTTTCTTATGTTTGGGTATGTTCTTTTATTTTCCTCATACTGTACTTTTTATGTTCAGATTATGAGAGACCCTATTTGATCTCATCAATCCATTTTTGTATGTTTTAAGTGGCGTCGTTAGGCTACCTTGTTTTCGTAAGTGATTTTTCGTCTCACTTTTATTCCCATGACATTTATTCTACATTTTCCACAATATTATTTGAGTGGTATAGATACTGCCCATTAGTCAACTCTTTGTGTAATATACTTTTGTTTTTGAGTTTTTACATCAATGTTGTATTGCCCATCTTTCATGGGGTGTATGTTTCGAAAGATACCCAAGTCGGTAAGGGAACCTTTCACCCTCCTCTTTTTAAAAGACTTCTTTTGTTGGGTATTTTAATTTACATATTATTGTGCTGGGATATGTTATTCTATAACCTTATTGATTTATAATATATTTCCAAGTGATGAGATACCCTTTTTGTCTCATTAACTCGATTTATGAATTTTAAAGTGACGCCGTTAGGCTGTCGAATTCTTACAAGGGAACTTTTTAACCCAATTTAAATTTATTTGGGTTCAACATTGAATATGTCATCCATTGAATATGTGTGAATGACCTTTGATTGTTTTACACTTAATATCCACTTATATTGGGTGTATTTATATTTTACACACATAATTATGAGATTGATTTATCCTTAATTTAAGGATACCTTCTTTATAAGGGATTTCATCTCATTTTTACATTTCTATTGAGACATCATTGTTTTTATGCACCAATTCACTCTTATATGATGTATATATTGTCCTTTGAAATATTATATCATGAATCCCTTTATTCTCATGATATTATAATGTTCTGATTAATTGTTATTCCTCAATTATTGTATTCAAGTGTCTCTCATTTTGTTAAAAACCCTTTAACTAAAATATCATTTTAAATTTTTTAATGATTTATTCTTATAAATATTTCTCATTAATATCCATTTTTTCAAAATGGTTTCAAGAATTTATTTATATGGATATTAATGGTGTAAAATGTTAAAAGCTTCAAAGTGGTATGGGACACATTGATACAAAAATATTTTTATTAAATGTTTAAAATGGTTTTGGAAATGGTTTTAAGAATGGATTAATTAATTCAATATCTTAAAATGTTATATTGTTATTGCAATGTGGGAATGTTATATTTATTTTATGCTTAAGTTATGTGTTATGATTATGTTATGGTTCTTGGCGATTGTTATGAAGACGGGTGGTTCCGTGATAAACTAAGGGCGGGTGAGCCCAATATAGCTCTCCAATGCATTGGGTAATGCGAAGGGGTTAAACGTTAAGGTATCTCCGAAGAGATTTAGGGAATATACTATGATGGGTATTCCAAACGTAACCAAGAGGGTTACTCCCTAGGTAAGAATGTTATGAATGCCTCGAGATACCTTTGTGTCTTATGATTTCTATGATTTATTCATGATTTGAAGAGGTATGTTAAAGTGCTTATATTTTATGGTTAAAGTATGATTTAATTATTATGTATATATGAACTCATGTTTCCCTTTTATATTTCTATAACCCTTACGAAGATTTTTATGCTCATCCCACGTTTTTTTGAAATGTCTTTCAAAGGACATAATGTTGAAAATGGTCAATGATGGGATCAAGGAAATGTCAGGCTTTCTAAAACAAGGAACTAGACATGACTCTTTTGTTCAAGAGTTTTTATTTTGTGGAAAAAAATGGAAGCTGAGTAGATGTGTCTACTTTGTAATCTTTGAGATTTAATAGTTATGTCCTAATTCTCTAAAACTCTAAACCTAAAAAGATCCCCAATGTATAATCTTGTAATAACTCGTGATTAAATAATGTTTAAGGCTGGGGCCTTATAGTTGGTATCAGAGGTCAGTTTAGATAAATTTAGAGGTTAGGGTATTCTATAAGCATAAGTGACATTACCATAATGGCTTGGATTTCAGAAAGGTTCATAGTTTTTAGATAATGTGAATGAGTAAGTATATCTTAGTGTTTATATTCCTCATTAGTACATGATGATTTTTTTGATATATGCACACTGACATTTCAGTTTTTAGTAAATGGATGGATCTAGAAAGCACCAATGTGACAATGAGTTTGATGGAAACTGTGTGGTTCTCTGATTAAGAGACTGGAAGAAATGGGGGAATTCAATGAGGAATCTCAAGGTTGTGCTAACCCAACTAACAAGAAGTCATGACGAACCACTTGAACCATGGTGATTTCTCTAATGCATCATGTAGAGATGACCAACTCTATGTGGATGTTATGGTAATAATTATAAATATAAACATTAGGGTTTATATGATCCCTACATTTTAGGTAATTATGGGTTACTCTATGATATGATGGAAAATGATTGGCATGAGATAAACATGAGGTTAAAATATATTATGATAATTTTTGAAGATTTTATCTCGCTTTGGGAAATGTTTTAAGATTTATATAGTTTTGGAAAAGGGACAACACACAAACCGTGTGACAACCCATCGCGTCGGACAAAGCTGTGGGAATCGAACCCACAATCAATGTGCGACTGGTATTTATCGCCTACCACTTTACTACGTGAAGTCCCTGGTTAGTTTGACCAATTCTTTTTAGTTAGATGATCTTATGAATATAGAATAAGCTGATTTTGGAAATTATTGACCTATCTTGGAGGATATGTGATTAGGTTACAAACATTTAGAGCAACTGATGTTATTTGAAGATAAGTGTTAATTTCTACCTTGGAAGACTATGTGACTAAATCCTTAAAATATTTGGGTTTCAATATTAGTTTGGTTTACATTGAATAATTTTATGGACAAGTTGTTTATCCAATGGTCCTTGTTGAACTTTGGATTTTGGACAAATTTTGGAGATTAAGAATAGATTTTCTTTTTATAAAGGATTATCCTTTTTTGGATTATCTGATCTCATACTAACAATTTTGGATTTGGTTTTTGTCTAATGACAAGGGAAATATATAGTTCTCTTTTTTGGATTAGGTGATTCTCAAGAAGTTGATTATAGTACTCTTAATGTGAACAAGTCATCCTAAATACTCATCTTTTGGATAAAATATGAGTTGGATTAAGGAATCTAGTAAATGTTGAAAGTATACGTGAAAAGTAAGTATATTTCATTATGATTTAGTCAAGCTCAAAAATAAACTCCTCAATGAAGAGTAACTTATAAAAAATGTTGTCTGTTAACTTTTCCTACTGGGGAATCGAATACCATTTAACCCATCACAAGTTTGTGTTTTTCTTATGGTTAACTTTCTCCTAAAAATATTTTCTATCACTCTCCATCCGAACATCACCCTTTGTTTTCTCCTCCATTTCAATGTTTTCATACATGGAATCCTAGTATTGGTTAACTCGGGTGACCTCTGTACTCCTCTTTCTTTCTTTTAATGTGTTTTTTATTGACTCTTGTTCCGATGTGGGATTTTCAATGATGTTTCCATGCCCAATTTTAAAATTGTGAGGATGCAATTACCAAAAGGGGGGGAGGATGTAACACCCCAGGTAAATAAAGATTATGACATTTTCATATTTATCCATATTTTTGAATAAAAAATATATATTACTGTTGGCGCCAAAAATGTGGCCCGAAAGGAAGGAACGAAAAAGAAAGCCGGCGCGTTGCCTCGCGAAGCACAGCCGCGAAGCACAGCCGCGAAGCCCCGCCGCGAAGCGTCCCCACCTTGGCGGCCCCGCGAAGCACCGGAGGCGGTAATCCTCCGCGAACTGGTTTGACGTTCGCGAGCCACCGCGAAGCACCGGAGGCGGTAATCCTCCGCGAACCCGTTTGACGTTCGCGAGCCGCCGCGAAGCCCCGCAGGCGGCGCGCGAGACCTGCTTCGAGGCGCCCCTTCCCTATAAATACTCTACTCCCCCTGAGTCCCGAGGACAGACAATCCGACCTTTCGGCTTCTCCTCTCCCGAATCGCGAAGCACGCTTTGCCCCGGGAATCATGAGCTCCGCGTGGTATTTCTACTTCGCGAGATGACTCTGATTTGTTTCGTTTTGAGCCCCTTTTCCGAGAGGGATGCCCTTCATGAAGATCAAGGGCGTTCTCGAAGGAAGGGGATTCCCAAGGGAACTCGGGCAGCTTTGGAGCACTTGTGCTTCGCGAAACACCCAACCCATATGAGTAATCCCTATGCTAAGGCAGGATCGCTCCACTTCGCGAAGCACATTGCTTGGCAGGACCCTGCTTCGCGGACCACTCCTTCTTCGCGAGGCAGTGCTCCGCGAACACTGTTCCACTTCGCGAAGCACCTCCCACTCCCACATATTCCCCTTACTAAGGCCAAGGCACCCCACTTCGCAAAGCACACTCCTCTTCTTAGCGATTCCTCTTTCCGTGCGACCCTCCAGGTTTGCACGATGTGATTTCAAAGTCCCATGGACAACACCTCCCGTAGCGTTGCTTCGCCTAATGCTTCTTCGCATAGGCACGCTAACGGCTATTGCTTCTTCGCATAGCCACGCTAATGTGGACCCCTCGATGGTTCATCCCTCGACCCCCCTTTACCATGGCCTTACCGGCACCTTCCCTTCCCCAAGGACCAGAGGGTAACAGTTATGTAAGCCATAGGGGTGTGGAGTGAACCCACCTCGTCCGAGCTTCGGGACGTTAAACTGCCAAGCACCACGTCCATAACACATGACGTTAAACTGTGACCCAACCTCGTCTCCCTCACGAAGGGTCCCCCCCAACTCGAACATTGCTTACACCACTCGTCTCCACGGGAATGGAACTCTTCCGCACATGGAATGAGATCCTCCTTGTCGGAGTGGTGTATGTTCGCAGGGGAAGGGCTGCCTCAGAGCGTAAGCCCCTAACCTTTGGTACGGATGATTGCACCCGTGCATTTGGGTACTTCCCCACTACTAATGTCAGTGGAGGACGTGACAGGGAACGAGGCACCTCCCATCGTCGGACCAAGGTCCATCTTTCCCGCGCTTTGTCGCGCCATGGGCCTCCATCCAGGAGTAAGTCCCAACACCATGGGCCACCCAACGCGTAAGCCCCTCTCACTTCTCACGGACGCACCCTTCGTGACGTGATCGTCAGGTCCGTGCAACCTCTTGTTTCTCACACCGAGCATGACTCACATGGGCTTAGAGTGAGCATCGACCCTGACAATGCCATTTGAACTACAAGGTCTTTGATCCATGTCAAGGCATGGTATGTAGGAAGCCTCCATGAGGTTCAAGCCCACCCGTCGCTCATTCACGTCGGGTCCCATTCCGGTCCAGTGGTAAGCCATTGCGACCCACCATTTGAACTACGAGGTCTTTGATCCGTGTCAAGGCATGGTATGTAGGAAGCCTCCACGAGGTTCAATCCCACCAATAGTGGACCAAGGTCTACTTTCACGTCGGTTTACCGGCGAAACCCAAGTGAACTACGGGGACTTTGATCCATGTCAAGGCATGGTACGTAGGAAGCCTCCACGAGGTTCAAGACCACCCGTCATTTCACGTCGGGTCTCACCCCCGTCCAGCCCGACGTTAAACTGCACTCTGGTCCAGTGGTAAGCCATTGCGACCCAACCATTTAAACTACGAGGTCTTTGATCCATGTCAAGGCATGGTACGTAGGAAGCCTCCACGAGGTTCAGGCCCACCAATAGTGGACCAAGGTCTACTTTCACGTCAGTTCACCAAAACACCCACCCGTCGTTTCTTCACGCCGGGTCCAATCTTCGTCCCGCATGACGTTAAACTGTATTCTCCGAACTACGAGGTCTTTGATCCGTGTCAAGGCATGGTACGTAGGAAGCCTTTATGAGGTTCAATCCCACCACCCATTGGACCAAGGTCCACTTCCACGTCGGTTCACCGAAAAAACCCCTTTTGAACTACGAGGTCTTTGATCCATGTCAAGGCATTGTATGTAGGAAGCCTCTACGAGGTTCAAGCCCACCCATCACCCAATTCACGTCGTCTTCTACCTACATCCAGCATGACGTTAAACTACACTCCAGTCCAGTGGTAAGCCATTGCGACCCAACCATTTGAACTACGAGGTCTTTGGTCCATGTCAAGGCATGGTACGTAGGAAGCCTCCACGAGGTTCAAGCCCACCAATAGTGGACCAAGGTCTGCTTTCACGTCGGTTTACCGGCACCCTCTCGAACTATGTGGACTTTGATTCCCTGCCACAGGGATACGTAGGAAGCCTCTTCAAGGCTCAAGCCCAACTTCACTGTCGCCCCCCTGCGATGGTCCCATTTCACTCTCATCCGTCTCCGCTAGACGTTAAACTCGCGGCATACCCTGTGTTGAACACGGGAAGCTGAGGAAAACCTAAGATACGTGTCTATGACATGTAATTCCCCGCGCTCGATGTGGGATGCCTTGGGCTTCCACACCCTCGAGAAGCCTTGTGGTCAAGGATAACAGACGGACATGCCAGGTACCCCAGCATCCAGACACGCTATTGATGCCTCACCGTGACTACTCCCCTGACCGAAGGTTGCTGCCCTGACGGGACCCTTTGGAATGTCCCGACAGAAGTAGTGTAATTAACCGGCGTCCATGGAAACATGGAACTGGGAAGAGTTTCACGAACTACATATTAAATCTATAAGGGAGACCCGGACTAGGTGACGAGTTCTGAGGAGGAATCCACGGAAGGAAGAACCGACATCCGATCATCCCGTTTCGATCAAGGAGCAGACGTACCTGAACAGGGAACGAATGTCGCCCGCCTTTGGAATGCGGGAATGCGGGGCAACAAAGCCGCGCGTCCCCCCTTGACGGACGGATGCGCGCGCGCCCCGGCGAAAGCGTCAGAAACAGAAATGGTGAACCCGACGTCAATCTCTTCTCCTCAGAATGGAGATTAGTAGCATTCGAGACACCAGTAGATTGACGTGTCACCGGATCCAGATATCCGGTGCCTGGTCCCGCCAAGCAGGTAGCGGTCCTGTCGTGGAACTCACCGGAAGTCGGGGTAGTAGAGCGTGGGGCACTCCGCTCTGCAGCGTGTTGGCGTGGATCCTTCTCACAAACATGGAGGATGGAAGAACGTTGGGGCACTGGTTGTCAATCCTTTTCCTCTCAGTACTGATGAGTTGATCCCTTCGCTTGCCAGGAACCAGGTTGCTATTTCAGAGATGCGGTCACCATCCTCTCCTCGCCCGCGCAGGGGCAGGGGCAACACCACGACGACCACTCCACATAGCGCCACCACCGCCACGACGGCTGCCACATCACGGAATACGGGACGTCCACGTCCCCTTTCCCCATCAGAGGTCATCCAACGAAGGGTGATCAACAGCCTCGTGTGCAAGTACGAGGAGGAAGGGGTCATCCCGACCAGGGATATGGCCCGCTTAGACCTGGAGGCCTCCAGGCCCCGCTGTCAACGCCGCCCTAACAGGCCGCGCAGGGAGCCCCTGCTCCCCACCCAGACATTCAATCGTTTCGGGAGCCTATCTCCAGAATGCCTGGACGACTCTTCACCTTACGCTGAGGAGGCAGGTGCTGTCCGGCTCAGTCCGTTCAGGGCCCCGACCCAGGGCCCCCAGGCGAGAGCTCCCGTCCGACCACGTCAGCTCCGTCGTCCGGCCCCGCAGGAAGAGCAGGCAGACTACGTCCCTGCACCACCTGCATCGGCCCGCCTGACCCGACGTCAGCGCCGGGCCCGGGCTGAGGACGCTCGCCTAGCCGCGTCCACGTCGACAGCTACAATGGCCCGATCCAACGCCGACGTACATTATGAAGCCCTCGCGTACATTGAGCAGGGGCACCCCTTCGCCCAACCGGGATCGAGACCCCCACCGCCCCACGGGTAGGCTGGGTTGACTCTCCGGGTTGCAGGCCCAAGTAGGGATCGCCGCGAGCTAACCCGCGGTGATGCCACCCTGTACGGAGGTCCTCCCCGTACCACTACTCCACAGAGCGTGGGCCTTCCCCGCTCCGAGGTTTGTCATGGAGGCATGCCTCGTGCTGCCCCCATCCTGCAGGAAGACCTGCCCCGTGGCAGTGATGCTCAGCGCGGAAACATTTCCCGCGCCCGTTGTACAGGGTATGGGGTCCATCCTTCTGAAGGCACCGTCCATCCGGTCCTTCTCCAACGTGGGGGCCCTCCCTACGTCCTCTCTGCAACCGGCGAAGGTCCTCCTCGCCCCAGCAACTCAAGGAGTGTAGGTCAGCCTCGCTCCACTCGCATCGACCATGGAGGTCTTCCCCATGCTCCTGCTAGTTCGAACAGAGGCCCCACCCACATGGGTACTTTTCATGGAGGACCTCCCCATGTACCCTTCGACATTTACCCTGGTTCCCCTCGCACCCCGGCTGTCTCGAGTGGGGGCCCTCTTCGCCACGGCGCCAGCGCCGCCCCAAGGATGCCTGATAGGGGTCAACCCTGTCCCGAAGAGCCACCCAGGGGAAGAAGAGCGGGTCGTCGCCGCCACAAGAAGAATCCTGGGAAGGCCCAGGCGGAGATCAAACCTGCCCGCTTCTCCGATTCGGAAGCGGAATGCGATTCAGCGATGGAACCTTCTCCCAGCTCCTCCGTATCAAGGACTGGGGCAGGAACCAGACGCGTCAGCCTCGTTCTCCCAGAATTTGAGGTCCACCGGATTCCCTTCTCTCTCCGCAGGTACATCCAGGAGGAAGAAATCCTGGGAATTCCGCAGATTTCGACCGCGCAGTCATCGCCATCGTCACCCGAAGCACCCTCTACCTCTACTCAGGATCACGAGGAGCTGTTTTGGGGGTCAACGGTGGAAGAGCCACGACATGACCGGACACCGGTAATGGCGATTCCCGTACCCGAAGCAGTGGCTGTTAGCCCGTCCTATCATGACATTGTGGTCAGGTCACCTCGCTCTTCAGAGGAAGGCCCAGAATTCGGTGGCCAGTCTTCTCGCTCGCCGTATTCTCCACCGCCGAGTTTGCTATCCCAGAGGTCTACCTCGGTACCACTACCGGTCCCTCAGCCGCCCCCGGTTGATGAGTGGGGTAATATAGGGCCGAACCCAGAGGATGAACCCAGGAGCTTCTAGAGTATTCTTGCAGCGGACTACTTCCCAGAGAAGTTCTGGCCCACGGTGGCGCTGAATTTCCGTGTACCCGAGTCGCTTACCCCTGAAGAAGTGGGATGCTTTTGTCGAACCCTGTGGGCGACGCACTTCCGCCTCCGCTATGAACGGGTAGTGTACCCCAGGAGTCAAGAGCACTTCGAGTAGATTGGCAAACAGTGCCGCCTGGTTGATGCAGCGGCGCTCCTTGTGGCCCAGCACCCTGAGTCGCCCGGTCACCAGAGTTCCCTCCAACGAAAATGCGTTCAGAGTTTCAAGGCACTCCGCAAGATCGTCAGGGAAGCCACCCCCCATGTGCAAGTCCGTGGCTGGGGACACTATGTTGCCCTTCTGTTCGATCCTATTCGACGACAACCCGATTCGCTATGCGACATCGAGGACATGCCCTCGGGAGAAATCGCGGTCCACATGGCCGACATTGTGGTCAGGGAAGACGAACTGGAACTCTTCGATGGAGACTTCCCCCCAGAGGGTGCACTGCCGCTACTCGACCCATCAGGGGGAGTCACCCGTCAGCAGAGGAACATGCTAGGCCTGCCCGTACCCACCGAGTCACTGGTACTCAGTCGAAACACCGGAAAAGGTAAAGAGCACGTCGAAACCGTCAAGCACTCCGACCCGTCCGCCTCTGTGCAGAAAACAGACGAGGATCATGAGAAGGCCACGTTGCGCCAGCAGCTTGCTGAGCAGAAGAGGCTGGTTGACGAACTATTGGCTGAGTGCGCTGCAGAGCGGCGACCCGACTATGGTAATCCCAGGCCGGGGCAGCAGGGGCAGGAACAATTTACCCCGGGCGAGATGCCTCCGGGAAACCCTGATCATGCTACTGCCGCGGACAGGGCTGAAGCCGAAACATACGGCAAGAGGGCGCGATACGTCTCGCCAAACCCCCCTGAGCGACGGGGCAATTTGATGAATCCAACCCGGGTTCCCCCAGTCGCCCAGCAGGTCGTCCAGCCAGTTGACCCGCGACCGGCCGATGCCGTCTACTATGTTGAAGAACCTGGAAATGCGCTTGTGGTTAGGGATCCCCGTCAAGACAGGGACCCCCACCCGGAGGACCTTATTGCGGCACTCACAGCCCGCCTCGAGGCATTGGAAACATGGCAGGTGGCGGTCCCACCGGATGGAAAGCCTTATCCCGCGTGGGTGGATGATATGCCCGCGCCTCCGGGTTTTGGGAACCCCACTTTCTCGCCTTTTAACGGGACAGGGGACCCACCCCATCACTTGGCTCATTTCTCTTCCAGGTGTGGCCCCATGCTGGGGACCCCGGCTCAGCAAGAAGTCGCCAAGCTCCGATGCTTCGTACAGACATTGGAAGGTCCGGCATTCGTCTGGTACAGCCAGCTCCCTATCGGATCGGTGACCGGTTAGGAGGATCTTCACCGGCTGTTCTTATACCAGTTCAGCTCCACCACGCGAAAGACTAGCATTGCGGACCTCTTCAAGTGTAAACAGAGGCCTGATGAGCGGGTTGCAGACTTCATCGCCTGGTGGAAAGGACTTACGTATTCCCTCAACATGCCACTGACTCAGGAGCAATTACTGACGATGTGTGTGGGGAACGTCAAGACAGAGCTGGTACCCTCCTTGATTACCCAGAACTACCCTGGAGGGTTCAGAGATTTCTCGGATAAGGCCCAGCGCCTCGAGGAGGCCCTGCAACGGGCTAGTCAGGCACGTTTGCTGCCCCCTATGATCCCAGCCAGGAGGGCCGCCAGGGCTGAACCCACCGCGGTGGCTCAAATAGAAGCCCCGAGGCAGCTGGAATTTCTACCGGCGGCACCACCCCCGCAACCCCGCAGAGGTCCTCCACCTCAAGCACAGGCTCTTGCCCAGCAGCGACCGCCTCAGAACCGACAGGTTCCCCCGCGCAATGCGCCGCCGCCACCTAGGCGAGACAACCAGGCGCCGCCCCCTCGGCAGGCCCCTCCGGTCCCTCGACAGGACCAGGCCCCCAAGGCTCCTTACCCGGAAAGAAAGTACCATACCTATTCGTTCAACGAAAATCAGGTCCCTGGGTACTTCCGAAGTGCTCTAGAGCAGGGGATTGTGCGTCTGCCTGAGTGTAGGAGGCCGACAGAGGCGCATCTCACCGATCACCCCAACTACTGCCCTTATCATCGCATCCTGGGGCACACCCTCAAGCGATGCTATGTGTTTAAAGACTGGATTCAGGACCAGGTCAACAACAACATAGTCAAGTTGGGCCCAGCGCCAGCGCAAGTGGCAGGCGTCTTTGCGGGATCGGAAATCAGCAGCGACAGCGAAGGTGAATGGCAGCAGGTCCCTAGCCGCGGGTCCCAGAAATACGACAACTGGATGGCTCGAAAAACCGTCGTCCATGCCCAGGGTATCATCCGGGCACGCCTGAAGCAGTCGGAACCTTTAGAAGAAATAGTCGGTGCCTCATCATCGTCTTCACAGTTGGCCTCTGCCCAAAAGGGCAAGCAGCGGCGACGTAAGAAGAAGCAACGTGCACCGCCAGTGCCGTCGTCATCCCGCACTCTCGGTGACTTTATGCCTCCCGAAATGGGCATTCCTCCCAGAATCTGCCCAGCGGTGGATGTCTCTTCGAGCGACAGTCAAGGGTATGCTTCGGTTAACACCGTGGAGCTGGTAAAGCCCTATATGACCCCCGACGAGGGGGAACCCCAGGCAGACCTCCCCAACGTTTCCAGCCGACGTCAGCGTCGGCGGAATCGCAATCGCGCCGGTCATCGAGGTACGTCAACGGGCACTTGTGACCAAGCCGTGCACGCTACCGAGACCAGGCAGCAGGCTCAGCGCAGATCTCAGCACGCAAAGACCCATCCAGCACCCTTGGCTCTACCTCCACCGACGTTCGTGCTGCTGGATCGGGGGGAGCCGCCTCGTTCGTATCACATCCAGTCTTTCCCGGTGACAGGCCAGCCTCTACTGTCCGATCCTAGCCCGGAGACTACTCTTCAGGCTTCTACTGGTAGGCAGCAAGATGTACCCAGTACTAGTTACTCGCCGGTTCAGCCAACCGGACCCACTGTGCATCCAAATGCCGAACGACCTTTTGTAAGCAGAGGTTCGCGTTTGGCACGAAAGTACGATGTCCTGAAGCATCTGGCCGGAATACCGGCGAGGCTTTCCATCCTCGAGGCCCTTCGCCTGTCATCTGAAATGCGCGAGGCACTTGCCGAGGCCCTATGGAGCCCCCTCCAGTTCGAGACGGAAGTGGCAGCTGCAGAAGCCTTCCATACCGAGATGATTGAAAATGCCGAATGTCAGGAGGTTATCTCATTCTCCGGTGAAGATGAAGACCCCCCTATACATGGGCACATTCTCCCACTGTATATCACTGGCCACTTCAACGGTGTGGAATTCCGTCGATGTCTCGTTGACACGGGTTCTGGAATCAACCTAATTCCGACCCGGACGCTGCGAAAGATGGGTCTGTCCGAAGGTGATTTGACTCCCTCTGACCTCAGGATCCAGGGGTACGATAGGACAGAGCAAACCCCAGTCGGCAAGATCCGCCTGAAGACCCAGTTCGGTGGCTTAATTGCCAGCACCGAGTTCATGGTTGTTTCTCAGGACACTGCCTACAACGCATTGATGGGTAGGCCATGGCTCCATCTGCATGCAGCGGTCCCCTCGTCATATCACCAGTGCCTTAAGTACTCGCTCAACGGTCGAGTAGGCGTGCTCTAAGGAGACGCGTCCCCTTTCGCTTCTTGTGAGGCCCGCTATCTGGATGCGGGTTATTACAAAAGCAAGGACAAGCAAATCCTGGTAAGCGAGGATGAGCCCGCCCCGATCGCAAGTGATCCCTGGGCAAGCATGGACGACGCCTACATCCTCCCGATCCACCGGTTGGAGGCCATGACCCGCAACATGGGACAATGTTTTGTTGTTTCGGGTATGCAGGGAAGGCATGTTCTCGTGTCCAAGCGATGACGGAAAATCCCCTCGTACTCCTACATCAACCAGGCTCGGGTCATCTCGGAACCTCCTACCCCTGTACGGTACCGGGACGTCAAGATGATGACAACGGCGGTGCGCCATACGTGTCTATTCCGCCGGGCTGGAATTAACCGACTCAGGACAACACGTCACCACTGCTTTGATATCATCAAGCGTGGTCCATTAGGCCGAAGGCCAGATGGGTTCGGATCAAATGCATTCGTTGCTATGGTCTCAACGACAAGTGAGCCTCCTGATTTGATGACTGTTACTGCCCAAGCCGGCACCAGTTGCCCCTCGGGTCTTGAGAGCCCAGAAGCATCTTCCGTCGCAAGAAGTCCCCCCATGGCTGGGGAGGAAGACATGGAGGATGCTCCCCCAGCCTTTGAAGAAGGCATCTCAACCACGGTTGATGAACTGGTACAGGTGAACCTCGGTAGCGAGGCAGATCCAAGACCCACATTGATCAGTGCGGCCATGTCCCTCGAGGAGCGGCAGCAGTATGTAGACATCCTCAAACAGCACCGCGATGTGTTTGCCTGGAGTTACGATGAGATGCCAGGGCTGGATCCCCAAGTGTTCGTCCACCGTCTGGGCCTCCCAGCAAAACATCGTGGGTTCAAGCAGCCTCCCAGGAAAATGCACCCTTCTCATGGTGCTATGGTTGAGGCCGAAGTTGACAAGCTTATCAAATCCAACTTCATTAAGGAGGTCCAGTACCCCAAATGGCTCGCCAACATTGTGCCGGTCAGGAAGAAGAATGGGCAGATCAGAGTCTGCATCGACTTCCGCGATCTCAATCGCCAATGCCCAAAGGATGACTTCCCACTCCCAGTGACGGAGCTGTTGATTGACGCCACAGCCGGGTTCCAAGCCCTCTCTTTCATGGATGGGTATTCCGGGTATAACCAGATCCGGATGGCCCCCGAAGACGAGGAGTCCACTGCCTTCAGGGCTCCCCATGGTACCTTTTGCTACCGGGTAATGCCATTCGGTTTGAAAAATGCAGGTGCCACTTATCAAAGGGCCATGCATCGCATATTCAAACCGATCCTCGGGAAATTGGTTGAATGCTACGTGGATGACCTTGTAGTCAAATCATGCCAGTGCCAGGACCATCTCAATGACCTTGGGAAAGTGTTAGGTTTCCTCCGTTCCCATCACCTGAAGATGAACCCGCTGAAGTGTGCCTTCGGAGTCACCTCCGGAAAGTTTCTGGGCTTCGTTGTCAGATACCGAGGTATCGAGATCGACCCGGAGAAGATCAAGGCCATCAGACAAATGCCTCCCCCGAACAACATTCGGGAGTTTCGAGGCCTGCAAGGCCACTTAGCCTATATACGCCGATTCGTTGCGAATTTGGCTGGCAAGTGTAAGCCCTTTTCCCGGCTCATGAAGAAAGACGCTGCCTACGAATGGGATGAGGAGTGTCGGGCAGCCTTCGAGGAAATCAAGCAGTATCTGCTCCAACATCCGGTCTTGATGCCACCAGTCTCCGGGAAGCCGCTGGTCCTTTATGTGACCGCCCTGGAGAGATCCCTCGGTGCGCTGCTCGCCCCGAAGAATAACGAGGGTACTAAGAACAGTCTCTACTATCTCAGCCGCATGCTTCTCGATACGGAGGTCCGATACTCCCCTATCGAAAAGAGCTGCCTTGCGCTCGTCTTCGCTGTGCAGAAGTTGCGGCACTACCTACAACACCACGAGGTACAATTGATCTCTCGGGTAGATTCGCTGAAGTACATCCTGAACCGCCCCATGCTGACAGGCCGACTAGCACGGTGGGCGGTGATTCTCCAGCAATTTGATATCAGGTTCGTGCCTCAGAAGGCCGTTAAGGGACAAGCGTTGGCAGACTTTTTAGCTGCCCATCCAACCTCCGCGGATCAATCCCTAGACCTGGATTTTCCCGACGAGACGATCCTCTCAGTCAATCATGCTGCCCCATGTTGGCAAATTCATTTCGACGGTGCCTCCCGGAGCCCCACCGGTAGAAGGCTCAACGACCCCAAGCTCAACAGAGTGGGTCTGGGCATTGTTTTCATTACCCCGGCGCAAGCCGTCCTGCTGTACTCGTTCCTGCTGTCAGAAGGTTGTACAAACAACGAGGCAGAGTACCAGGCTCTCATTACCGGCCTCGAGTTGTCCCTTGAGATCCATGTTCCCCATCTACATGTGAAGGGAGATTCCGAGCTGGTGATCAAACAGGTTAATGGCGACTACGTCGTTAGGAAGCCAGAGCTTGCACCGTTACTGGAGTACACCCTCCTCCTAATGGCCCAGTTCTCTTCTCGGCCAGAGGTTACCCATGTCCCAAGATCACAGAACGGACAAGCGGACGCCCTGGCTGGCTTAGCCGCGTCGCTCGCAGAACCCGAGCAGGATGATTTGGTCATACACATGGCCCACCGGAGAGTCATTGCTCCCGTCACCCAAGAGGACCGTGATAGCCTGCGGGTAAGTCATCTCACCGCCGGACCCTCCATATCGAGAGTCCCGGGTTTGTCAGATGCAGTGGTTGAAACCACCCCCGACTGGAGAGCACCTTTTGTCGAGTATCTCCAAAGTGGTCAGCTCCCGGACGACCGGGCCGAACGCGAGCGAATCCGACGCCGCGCACTGCAATTTACCCTCTAGAGCGGCCCCAGTCTTGAGCAGGCCCTCTATAAACGGAGTTTTGATGGTGTCCTCATCCGTTGCATCCAAGGAGTAGAGATACCTCAAGTTATGCAAGAGGTTCACGCCGGTTCCTATGGCGCCCATCAAGCTGGGCCAAAGCTGTCCCAGCAAATCTGGAGGTTAGGGTACTTCTGGCCCTCCATGATCCACGGTTGTATTGGATACGCCAAAAGATGCCACGCGTGCCAAGTACACGCCATCTTCTTGCATCGGCCGCCAGAACCCCTCCACCCCACCAAGTACTCTTGGACATTTGCGGTATGGGGACTTGATGTAGTGGGACCGTATCCGCCGGCAACAGCCCGCCAGTGTAGGTTCATCCTGACTGCTACAGATTTCTTCTCCAAGTGGGCAGAAGGAGTTCCGCTCAAAGAGGTCAAGGCCCGTTCCATCATTGACTTTGTGAGCTCCAACATTATCCACCAGTTTGGAGTCCCTCAAGCTGTCCTCATCGATAACGGCACCAACGTTCGGGCAGCTGAATTGAAGAAATTGTACGCTAAGTACGACATCCGGTCGAACCATACCTCCCGCTACCACGCGCAGGCGAATGGGAAGATCGAGGCGTTCAACAAGACCCTCTCTACCATTCTGGAGAAGATGGTTGGTCAGAACAAGAAGAGTTGGCCGGACAAGCTCCCCAACGCCCACTGGGCTTACCGGACGACGACTCGCAACTCTACCCAGGTGACCCCATATTCCCTGGTGTATGGAGCTGAGGTCGTCCTACCCATTGAGATCCAGCTGCCGTCGCTACGCACTGCAGTTTATGATCACCAGACATCAGATGAGGTATCCGAGATCCGTCTAGCAGAATTAGAGGCACTGGACGAGAACCGGCTCCGTGCCCTGTACAATCTGGAAAGGCATCAGGACAAGATAGCGAGAGCTTTTGACAAGAAGGTTCGTCTCCGCTCTTTTCTGCAGGGTGACCTGGTTTTGGCCCTTCGAGCGCCAATGATTCCCGGTAGGAAACCACCCAAGTTAGAACCCAAATGGGAAGGGCCTTATATCATCCATAAGGTTTACCCCAACGGAGCTTACTCCTTGGTGACCACAGATGGAGAGCATGTAACTCCTCCCACCAATGCCAAATTCCTCAAGCGATACTTTGCCTAGGGAAAAAAAATGGTCCTGCACGACCCTAAACTGCGAGAGGGTCCTGCACGACCCTAAACTGCGACTTGGTCCCGCATGACCTTAAACTACCTCTCCGTCCTCACTGCAAGACGTTAAACTGCAAGCCAGTCAGGTCTTCCTGACCGAGGCTCAGCCTCAGGCCCCTCGGCCTCTTTGGGCCCCTGGCCCCGTCTCCACCGCGGTCTGGCCCCAGGCCCCCTCATTTCTCTCCGACTTACCCTCTTACGGGATCGTGCGGTACGGTGTAGTACTACGTCCTCACGTTGGGATCATGTACCATACCGTACACATCCCCGAATGAGATGCCCCTCGTCCCGCATGACGTTAAACTGCATGTCAAGAACTACGTACGGCTTGATTCCCATCTTCATGGGATACGTAGGAACGCTCGGACGCCTCGTCTTGAGCCCAGCCTCAAGATTTTCTCTTCCGATATTCCCCCTGGGGATGGTCTCCTTGGAGGATCTTTGTGTAGTAGGGAGTAGGCTTTTTGGCCCCGCTCATGCAACCCCACTCATGCAAAGATTGTAAAGGTCGCACCATGCACCCACTCCCGTTCTTCTACCCTCCCACGTCCTCACTGCATGACGCTAAACCGCATGGCCTTCAAGAACTACGTATGGCTTGATTATCATCCTTATGAGATACGTAGGAACGCCCGGACATTTCGTCCGTTGGCCCAGCCCAAAAGCCAAAATCTTCCCCTCGGGTCAATACATGGCAGGGTGCACACTTTTTCCCCGACCCACGTCGAGCAATCCTCGACACGACTGCACATTCCCCCTGGAGGTGTTTTCCCCTTTCGTGGATGAACGCAACTGAGCTTCACCCACTCCTTGACTGGGATTCTGTCCCAAGGTGACAAACTTCCCCCAGGTGGTGCTAGCGATTCGGGCCACGGCCCAGGATTCCTCATAAGGGTGTACAGTTTGATATAGGACTGCATCCTCATTCACGTCGGGATCATGTAACATGCCGTACGCCCTCCCTTTACGAGGCTCAGCCTCAGGCCCCTTGGCCTCCTTGGGCCCCTGGCCCCCCGTCCTCATGTAAGACGTTAAACTACAAACCAGTCAGGCCTTTCTGACTGATACCTTCCCCTCTTCTCCGGGCCATGGCCCAGGATTCCTCACCTGGAGTGTACGGTGTGGTGTGGGACTACGTCCTCATTCACTTCGGGATCATGTACCATGCCGTACGACTCCCCTTACGAGGCCCAGCCTCAGGCCCTTTGGCCTCCTTGGGCCCCTGGCCCCCCGTCCTCATGTAAGACGTTAAACTACAAACCAGTCAGACCTTCCTGACTGATTCTTGACCTTAGGCCCCTTGGCCTTTCGAGGTCACAGCTTAGGTCCCTTCTCACCTGGAGTGTACGACGTGGTGTGGGACTACATCCTCATTCATGTCGGGATCATGTACCATGCCGTGAAACTCCCTTTACGAGGCCCAGCCTTAGGCCCCTTGGCCTCCTCGGGTCCCCGACCCCCCGTCCTCATGTAAGACGTTAAAATACAAAACAGTCAGGCCTTCCTGACCGAGGCTCAGCCCTAGGCCCCTTGGCCTTTCCGGGCCGCGACCCAGGACCTATCTTATAGGATCGTATGGTGTGACGTAGGACTACGTCTTTATTCACGACAGCTTCTTTACCATTCCATACACCTCCCTTGTTTAGGGGTATATTACTCCCCTCTTCGTCCAGTATGACGTTAAACTGCATTTCAAGAACTACGTGTGGCTTGATTCCCATCCTAATGGGATACGTAGGATCACCTGAATGTCTAGGCTTCAGGTCCAGCCTCATCTCTTGGGAATCCTCATCCCATCTTGGCCCCTTGGCCCATCCTTCCTCAATGAGGGGATCATATGGTGCAGTGTGGGATTATATCATCATTCACGACGGTCTCGTGATGACCATGCCATGCTCCCACCCCCTACTGAGTTGTTTCGTCAATCCATCTTCTTCGGCGGTTCACCAATGTGCTTAAGAGTACTCTGGTTTATTACCTGGAATTCCAAGCTTTACTCGGACACGTCCGCACCCGCTTCCCAGGCATTGCATATCCCTGCGTCAGGGCTTTCATCACCTTTTCACACCTGGAGGGACCCCCAAGAACGGCCTGGATACAATGCCCAAGGGCTATCCTACCGATACGGGCCAACGCCCCCCAGGGTTTCGGACAACAAATCGATAAAATCCCGCGTTGCGAATTTGGTCAGTGGTCGATGCTCGTTTGTTGTTCCCACCTCAGGCTAACGCGATACAGACGCTGTGTTTCCGTCATGGATAACAGTTTTCCTCTGTCGTCACACCAACCCATTAAGCCCAAATGCCGGGTACACAATTCACACCCTTCATCACTGCATCATGTCCAAGTAGAGTCTCGGGACTCTTGGTACTTTTCCCCCGTGCACGTCTGCGCGTTCGAGGAACAAGCTACATCAAAGGTGTCCTTCGAAACTCTCTGCGGACTCCCCATTATTGGACGCCCCAAGTACTGCGATGAGGATACCCCCCTTGTTTCCCACACCGAGTTTATCTCACGTGGGCTTAGGGATTGGGTTGACATCTGTGCTTACTCGGGAGTTGTCACCACCCATGGTCCGAGCTCTAAGACCATAAACTAAGACTCTCATCTGGAACTACGTTCAAGACCCCTTGTCTTCGAACCCAGCTTGAGTTCAGAAAATTTACCTCTCTAATCCTTCCTTCAGGACCCTGATCACAGGACTGCGTGGCGCAGTGTAGGACTACGTCCTCATTCGCGTCGGGTTTGCAACAACTGCACCACGCACGCCCCCATTCTGAGGTTCAGTCCTCCTATTCCCTATCCTGCATGACATTAAAAGGCACCCTTCAGAACTACGTGTGGCTTGATTCCCATACTAATGGGATACGTAGGACCACCTGAATGTCTAAGATTCGGGTCCAGCCCCACCTCTGGGAGATCTCCTGATTTCCCGGTCACCTAGGCCACTTGGTCCATCCCTCTCCAGCGGGGGGGTGTATAGGTATGATACAAGGTTTTGGGCACCATGCCCCCTTCCCCTGGGAATCTGCCATCTCCCGATCACCCTCAAAGTTGAGTCCCTTGACTCCTTGCATTGGTTCACCCATGTATTAAGAGCACTATAGTCTAGGACCAAGAGTGTCTGATTAAACTTGATCAAGTTCCTTCTACTTGTCAAGCTTCGTGTTCCCCTCTATTCGGACTTCCATCATCTTTCACACCCGGAGGGACTCCCAAGAACGGCCTGGATACTACGCCCAAGGGCTCTCCTACCGATACGGGCCAACGCCCTCCAGGGTTTCGGACAACAAATCGATAAAATCCCGCGTTGCGAATATGGTCAGCGGTCGATGCTCGTTTTGTTAGTCCTCATTTCGGGCTAACGCGACAGGATGCTGTGTTGCGAACATGGTCAGCAGTAATCCTCTGTCGTCACGCCAGCTCCTTCAGTCCTTGAATTTTGGTTGCATGATTCACATCATTTTCCACCCCATCATGTCTAGGTGGAATCTCGACACTTTTGGCGCTATCCCTCAGTGCACCTTTGCATGCTAGGGGGACAAAGCTGCAATCTGGCGTCCTTTGGGACTCCCATGGTCCGAGCTCTAAGACCATAAACTAAGACCCATTCGGGACTACGTTCAACTTGATTCCCATCCTCATGGGACACGTAGGACCGCCCAGACACCCTGTCTCCGGGTACAACCCATTCAGGAAGCCAGTCTCTCTCCCTGTTTCACCTCCGTGTAGGCCCCTCGGCCTAAGGTTCCCCTCTCTGGATGGCGTACAATTTGATGTGGGATCATGTCTCCGTCAATTGTGTTTTATAACACTGCACACATTTCCCGCCTAGCATCGTCTCTTCTACGTCTGCGCTGCATGACGATAAAATGCATGCTTGGTCCTATCATACGACCCTAAACTGTGACATTATCGTCCTGGCCGCACGACGAAAAACGGTACCGCATTGTGGTGACCTCGTTGTAGAGGACATCACGTTGGGTATTGGTCATGTGACATACCGTTTGTCAACGCCCATCACGGCTTGATTCTTGTGGTGACATCACGACCTACCGTTTTAGGCCTGTCGCTTCACAAAAAAAAACCATTCACCTTAAAGAACAAACAAGATACATCAAATTCCGCTTCTTTAGTGCAAGGGCTATGCCCACACTTCCCTTTTCCCCTGGCACTGGTACCTTACCGTTCCACCTTTTAGAACTACGTTTGGCTTGATTCTCATCCGTATGAGATACGTAGGAGCGCCCGGGTACTTCCCCGCGGGCCCAGCCTAACCCTGGTGTTCGGTCCCTCGACTCGAGCATTTCCCCAGATAATGCATGGTAAGCAGGACTATGTCCTCATTCATGTCAGATTTTGATGTCATGCGTCCCCTGATCCCTTTTCCCATCCATGGTCCGAGTTCTATGACCATAAACTAAGATCACCCCAAGGGAAAAGAATCTGCTTCCTCTCTCTAATACATTTCGTTGCCGTATTCAGATGTGCTTTGACAAAAAGCCCGAAGCATGGGATTTTCACAGGGACATTCCCCTCATCTCATGACCAAGCTTCGTGAGCTCTCTATTTGGATCCTCATCCTCTTCCACATCCAAAAGGACCCTCGGATGACGTGGATACTAAGCTTAAGGGCTCTCCATGAATGTTGGACCTAAGGGCCCTTCAATCGTTTTGGGCCAACGTCCCTACAGATATTTGACAACATTTGTGACACAGTCCCATGTTTCTAACATGGTCAACGGTCGACCCTCATTTGTTTGTTCCCACCTCAGGCTAACGCGACAGGATGCTGTGTTGCGAACATGGTCAGCAGTAATCCTCCATCGTCACGCCACCATCGTTGTGATCTGAATCTCGAGCACCATGATTCACACATTTCCACTCCCTCATGTTCAAGTGGAACTCCATCATACTCGGCTCTTTCTCTTCGTGCATATAGGTGCGCTGAATGATCGTGTTAGTGTCATCGGTCCGGTAGTCACCGAGAATCCCTTTGCCCTAACCTGCCCCTCTCTGTGTCGGGAAATTCCCACCACTACTGCTTGTTTCCCACACCGAGCACGACTCACGTGGGCTTAGTAGTTTTGGCTGGATGTGTACCAACACGGTCAGGCTGCTCCTTGTCCAGTATGACGTTAAACTGTGCTTCCAGAACTACGTGCGGCTTGATTCCCATCATCACGTGGGATACGTAGAGACACTCAGGCATTTCACCTAGGGTTCAGCCCCTGGAATCACGAAATCTTGTTCCTCCCCATTTCTAGTCCTCGCCAGAGGCCCTGTCTGGAAGAAGGAATGATCCATGATCAGGCCGATGCGCCAATTTGGCGTACTCCCACCACGGTGGTGCAACTACCAAGGTGTTGGATTCTGTTTGAACAAACCACCACTCCATGTTCCACGCTTTGCGTGTCCCTTATTCGGACCCTCGTCCTCTTTCATGTCTGAAGGAACCCCCTAACGGCCTGGTCTTATGCCGCATCGGCTTACCTACCGTCCTGGGCCAACGTTCCGGAAGACTGGTCATGTCTGGAAGGACCCACTAACAGTATGGATGTCTGACCTATAGTCCACCAACTGTCCTGGGCCAACGTCCTAGAAGATTGATCGACAATAAATTGATAAAATCCCGCATTGCGAATATGGTCAGCGGTCGATGCTCATTTGTTGTCCCCATTTCAGGCTAACACAGTAAGGATACCATTTGTCCGCCACGGTTAGTGGTTGTCCTTTATTGTCACTCCATCCCCACAGTGTTCCGAATTTGGGCATCGTGATTCACAATTCCCATTTTCACCTGTTTGAACCGATTTCAGCGCCCCCGATGCTGCCCCATTCGTGCATGAGAGCACGTTGGAGAAACTGTAATTCGGCTATCCTGGAAGTTCCTCTTCCGATCAAGCCTTCCCCATCTTTTGGGAATCTAGACTGGTTTGAGGGAATTGTCGCAAAACCTCCCGCATACATTGTAGGGATGTAACAAGACAATTCAACAGTGGAAATCGTGCGTGCTACGGAGCTCAGAAACAAAGGAGAAAGAAAGAGTTGAAGCACAAAAGTGTTAATAAAAGTTTCTTTCGGGTTCGCTACAATACTCGGGGGTTGACTTCCCCCATGGACGGGTTGACTCCGTCAAAAGAGCGTTGCAGCTCCGCCACCCGTTGACTTGTGGCGTCCAAAGCCTGTTGCCGCTGATTCAACTCCCGCTCCTCTTCAGCAGCAGTGGGGCGTAATTCGTCAACTCTGGCCCTGGCCCTTTCTACCTCGGCCCGGACGGCAGCCATCCTTCCAGAGGTTTGCCCCATATGTTCCTCAGCCTCCGCTAGCTGGGCCTTCAATCGTGAGACCAGCTCGGACTGCGCATCGAGAGTGGCTGAAAGCTCGTTGGCCCGGATCTGCATCTGTTGGACCTCGCCTTCAGCCTCCTGGAGCTTCCTAATGCTGGTCGCCTTCCTCCGCTGCCATCCCACGCTCATCCCACGATCATGCTCCCGGATCTTCTCAGCCATGAGGTCTCGGATGAGCACGTGAGGGCGTTGGGCATCCACTCCCCCGGCACACAGTCCACGCAACCGCGAGCGGAGCCTATCCATTTCGGCCAGCCATTGCGCTAGGGGAGTGTCCCTGATAAAGCGCGTGATCAGCTTCCACGACCGGTGGCGGACTATGCTGCTGTCTTCCTCATCAGAGGACGTTTCGTCCCAATCTGCGCGGTCGGCAGGCTCGTAAGCAGGATATTCCTGCAGGAATTCCTCAGCGGGATCTGCATCTGGTGTTGAGTCTGGTACGACACCTGACGCCGGCGCAGGCACGACAGGACTGGGACTGACCGGTTGATCCTCTTCCTCAGAGTCCACCTCGATGACTTCAGGTATGGTCCTGCTGGTGGTCCCGCCAGTGATGGTGTGCGCCACAGCTTGAGGAGGTGAAGTGACTATCGTCACCATCACCGGCATGCCCCTGGGAGGGACGCCGCCAGACATCCCAACTAGCCTAGCTGCAGCAGCCCACGCCAGTCGGAGAACTGTATGACAGAAAGAGACATAAATGTTTGTTGGCATGGCCCACGTGTGGCAACGAGGAGACCGGTGGAGGAGACTTACGAATATTGACTTCCGAGCGCTGCTCCTAGGCCGGTACTGATGGGACCTCGAGACGAGGCCCCCCGTATACTGTTGGAAGGCCTGGAGATTCCAGAGGAGCCGCCTCAGACCCCCCTGGTCCCACCAGACGCAGAACTGGACGCAGCCATAGGCGCGGGTTCTGAAGGTCCCGCGTCATCACCCGTCAAGGAGCGAGAACGAGGCCTACAGACAAGTTCCTCCTGCATGGCTCGAACGTTGGTGATAAGTCCATAGGTATTCAAGAACAGATCATAAGAAGAGAAGTTCAGAATGCTACCTCGAGAGCCTCCGCGAAGTCGTCGGATTCTGAGCATCGGTCTCCGACCTCGCCCTCCTCCAACGGGCTCCCTCCTCCAGCATCGTCCCCCTGAGAAGAGTCCCCTGATTCCTCCGGCAAGGGGAAGCGCTCCCTCAAATCGGCAGCCGATAACTGTGGGGGCACCGTCTGATTCAACAGTACCCTCACCCGATCTATCATTGGGCGAGGAACACTGCTGGAGTGGACGTAATCCTCCAGCTCGTTCAAGTATTTCTCCGCCTCCGCCCGGAGACACCATGAATCCAGCCCGAACTGGGCCTATGCCCGACAGTTTCATCCTGAGGCGATTCAGGTGGGCCCACATCTCGGGTGGGCTGAGGAATTGTCGGTTGACATCCCAAATGTCCCAAGCTTCCGAAAAGACGGCATATTCTGCCATGTCGATGTGACGCAGCCGCTTCCCCGGAGCCTGAGCGGATATCCGACGGAATCCCCTCGGTGGCCACCCCTCCGGATGACCCTGCTCTCCCGGAACCACCGGATCTGCCACTGCTACCATACCCTCGGCCGGTGCGGGTCTCTCTGCCATGGAAGCCCCGCTGCCGCGGGCGGCCCTAGCTTCCCTCCGACCCTGACCTCGAGATAAAGGAGGCCCACCGTCACCAACCTGGATCGTTGGATGCTTCAGCATCTCCCCGGGGTAAGCGGCCTCCCAGCTGTTGGCGTACTCCTTCACTAAGCCAAAGGCGGCGGTGGGCGGAGGCAATGCGATCTGCATCTTTCCATCCTCACGTGTGAACATGAGCCACAGCTGCCTCATCACACACGGATGCTCCTCGTGACGCACATCCCAGTATACCTATGGGGTCAGCCGCTGGAGGCACCGGAACTGCCTCGCAAAACGATGCGGGGTGTACGGTTCACAGATTGGCTCACGGTCTATCCGAGCCACCAAAACTCCACCTCGGAAGGCCAGGAGGTATGCCCGATGTTCTTCCGTCCCCCGTCCATCATCAGTAAGCCTCCTCGTCGGCAGTGGGAAGGGATGAAAGTTGAACTCGTCCGCCCTCCACACCCTATTCAGCACCATCGGAACGGCTAGTTTGAATGGGAAGCTCCCAACTGCGTTCAGAATGGAGGGGCGAAAGTCTGATCCCGGCGGCGAAATGGGGTTTGGATACTCGTAAATCCCCCTGATATGCGCCGCGATCCACCCATACAGGAGGTGGAAGGGCCCGCATATTCTTGGCGGCTTCTTGACCTCGCTAATAAGCCGCAGCATTCTGTATAGTTTGGCGAGCATCGGGATCCCCAGGTTGATCCACTGCCCCATGGCCAACATCGATGCCATGATGAACGAGCTGGGCCATACCCCCCATGCTTGTATCTCTCACTAGTAGGATCCACCCACAGATGAGAGTCGCGATGAACGCCTCCAGCCTGACTATTGGCTGTTGTTCGGTGCTGACGCTGAAACCCCAAGTCTTCCATTGGATGTCCTCCAAGACCCGCCAGTACGAGTGTCCCTTGCCCCGCTGGGCTGCCCTCGGACAAGTTCGAGGCCTTGGAGGGAACTCTCGATCTTCTGGGAAGTTCAGGAAGCATTTGAACCATCTTCTGAAGTGGACATCCCTCACTGTTTCCTTGTCCTCTCCAGGGACAAGCGCAATCAGCGCTGACGCCAGTCGTGGCATTTGCTCAGCATCTCCCCACACGCTGGCAACGGGATGGAACTCGTCATACATGGCCCCCAAGATCGTGACCCCGGAAATCTGGCGGACATCCCACAGGCTGATGCCCACCTCCCCGTGATGTAGGTGAAAAGTGTTGGTTCTGGACGACCATCTACTCAACAGTTTCGGCATCAGTTGCTTTGGTTGATAAATGTGGAACTAGGAGGCCCATGCCGCCTCATACAGTCCCACTCTCCTCAGCTCGGCCTCGAACTCCTCGCAGGAGGCGCCTACCCAGTAGGCCCAAGCCCAGTCATCGGTAAAGTTGCCGCCCTGGCGCAGGTCCCACTCATCGGACCATCCCTTCTTCGGATCCTGCAGAGCCGCCTTCAGTATTGTGCGGTAGAGAGGAGGGGACGTCTCCGGCTGCAGTGGCCTCCCGTCAATGTCGTTCATATGATTGTAGAGGCAATCAGTGGTGACGGGTGTGAAATCCTCCTGTGCATGACCATCCGCCGCCCTGAACCATTGGTGCTGGCATGGTGTGCTCCTGAACCAGCAAGCTGGTTCATCCCTTCTTGCCTCAGTGATGCAGACGTCATCCCTCAGCCCGAAGCCATACAACGGAAGTTTCTTGCACTGTGGGTAATCCTTCTGACCTTCCGATAGCAGGTCTGTCAAGGAAGTGTGGTCCGAGTGGCTCCGAACCATTTCCCCCATGCGTGGACGGTTGGCCATCTCATCTCGACGAGCAGCATCTGCGAGGACCCCCAAGACAGCTTCTTGATGGGCCATTTTAACTCTGGCCCTCAGAAAAGGATTCGTCCGGATGGATCGCGAAGCTCGATCGCGAAGCTCGATCGCAAAGCCGGATCGCGAAGGTTGGTCGCAAGTTCAAACCGCGAAGTCCGGCCAATGCAGACAAGCAAAGGTTCGCTTGGCGCGGACGCGGAGTCGGAGACTCGCGGTTCGCCGCGAAGCTCGATTCGCGGAGTGCTGTCGCGGAGTACGCGGAGCGTCGCGAAATCGAGAGCACAAAAGAACAAGGAAGGCACGTAATGAAAAAAGAGGGCGGACCCCCTATTTATAGGCGACGACCCTGGAGCATCGCGGCGCGCCTCACCCGCGCGAAGCATCGCGGCGCGTCCGGATCCGCAGCCCTGGCGAGCATCGCGGCCCCCCTTCGCGATGCTGCATCGCGAACCACCGACAGTTTTGGCGATTGTCCCTCAGACTTCGACCCTTCGCCCTCCGCGACTCCAAGTCTGAGGCGGGGCATTTGTTGGCGCCAAAAATGTGGCCTGAAAGGAAGGAACGAAAAAGACAGCCGGCGCGTTGCCTCGCGAAGCACAGCCGCGAAGCACAGCCGCGAAGCCCCGCCGCGAAGCGTCCCCACCTTGGCGGCCCCACGAAGCACCGGAGGCGGTAATCCTCCGCGAACCGGTTTGACGTTCGCGAGCCGCCGCGAAGCACCAGAGGAGGTAATCCTCCGCGAACTCGTTTGACGTTCGCGAGCCGCTGCGAAGCCCCGCAGGCGGCGCGCGAGCCCTGCTTCGCGGCGCCCCTTCCCTATAAATACTCGACTCCCCCTGAGTCCCGAGGACGGAAAATCCGACCTTTCGGCTTCTCCTCTCCCGAATCGTGATGCACGCTTTTCCCCGGGAATCATGAGCTCCGCGAGGTATTTCTACTTCGCGAGACGACTCTGATTTGTTTCGTTTTTAGCCACTCTTCCGAGAGGGATTCCCTTCGCAAAGCTCAAGGGCCTTCGCGAAGGAAGGGGATTCCCAAGGGAACCCGGGCAGCCGCGGAGCACTTGTTCTTCGCGAAACACCCAACCCATACGAGTAATCCCTATGCTAAGGCAGGATCGCTCCACTTCGCGAAGCACATTGATTGGTAGGACCCTGCTTCTCGGACCACTCCTTCTTCGCGAGGCAGTGCTTCGCGAACACTGTTCCACTTCGCGAAGCACCTCCCACTCCCACCTATGCCCCATGCTAAGGCCAAGGCACCCCACTTCGCAAAGCACACTCCTCTGCTTAGCGATTCCTCTTTCCGTGCGACCCTCCAGGTTTGCACGATGTGATTTCAAAGTCCCAGGGACAACACCTCCCGTAGCGTTATTTCGCCTAATGCTTCTTCGCATAGGCACGCTAAGGCTATTGCTTCTTCGCATAGCCACGCTAACGTGGACCCCTCGATGGTTCATCCCTCGACCCCCCTTTACCATGGCCTTACCGGCACCTTCCCTTCCCCAAGGACCAGAGGGTACCGGTTATGTATGCCCTAGGGGTGTGGAGTGAACCCACCTCGTCCGAGCTGCAGGTCGTTAAACTGCCAAGCACCACGTCCTTAACACATGATGTTAAACTATGACCCAACCTCGTCTCCCTCACGAAGGGTCCCCCCCAGCTTGAACATTCATTACACCACTCGTCTCCACGGGAATGGAACTCTTCCGCACATGGAATGAGATCCTCCTTGTCGGAGTGGTGTATGTTCGCAGGGGAAGGGCTGCCTCAGAGCGTAAGCCCCTAACCTTTGGTACGGATGATTGCACCCGTGCATCTCGGTACTTCCCCACTACCAAGGTCAGTGGAGGACGTGACAGGGAACGAGGCACCTCCCATCGTCGGACCAAGGTCCATCTTTCCCGCACTTTGTCGCGCCATGGGCCTCCATCCTGGAGTAAGTCCCAACACCATGGGCCGCCTAACGCGTAAGCCCCTCTTCGCTTCTCACGGACGCACCCTTCGCGACGTGATCGTCAGGTCCGTGCAACCTCTTGTTTATCACACCGAGCATGACTCACGTGGGCTTAGAGAGAGCATCGACCTTGACAATACCATTTGAACTACGAGGTCTTTGATCCATGTCAAGGCATGGTACGTAGGAAGCCTCCACGAGGTTCAAGCCCACCTGTCGCTCATTCACGTCGGGTCCCATTCCGGTCCAGTGGTAAGCCATTGCGACCCACCATTTGAACTACGAGGTCTTTGATCCGTGTCAAGGCATGGTACGTAGGAAGCCTCCACGAGGTTCAAGCCCACCAATAGTGGACCAAGGTCTACTTTCACGTCGGTTTACCGGCGAAACCCAAGTGAACTACGAGGACTTTGATCCATGTCAAGGCATGGTACGTAGGAAGCCTCCACGAGGTTCAAGACCACCCGTCATTTCACGTCGGGTCTCACCCCCGTCCAGCACGACGTTAAACTGCACTCCGGTCCAGTGGTAATCCATTGCGACCCAACCATTTCAACTACGAGGTCTTTGATCCATGTCAAGGCATGGTACGTAGGAAGCCTCCATGAGGTTCAATCCCACCAATAGTGGACCAAGGTCTACTTTCATGTCGGTTCACCGACACACCCACCCGTCGTTTCTTCACGCCGGGTCCCATCTTCGTCCCGCATGACGTTAAACTGTATTCTACGAACTACGAGGTCTTTGATCCGTGTCAAGGCATGGTACGTAGGAAGCCTTTATGAGGTTCAAGCCCACCACCCATTGGACCAAGATCCACTTCCACGTCGGTTCACCGACAAAACCCCTTTTGAACTACGAGGTCTTTGATCCATGTCAAGGCATGGTATGTAGGAAGCCTCCACGAGGTTCAAGCCCACCCATCAACCAATTCACGTCGTGTTCTACCTACGTCCAGCATGACGTTAAACTACACTCCGGTCCAGTGGTAATCTATTGCGACCCATCCATTTGAACTACGAGGTCTTTGATCCATGTCAAGGCATGGTACATAGGAAGCCTCCACGAGGTTCAAGCCCACCAATAGTGGACCAAGGTCTGCATTCACGTCGGTTTACCGGCACCCTCTCGAACTACGTGGAATTTGATTCCCTGCCACGGGGATACGTAGGAAGCCTCTTCAAGGCTCAAGCCCAACTTCACTGTCGCCCCCCTGCGATGGTCCCATTTCACTCTCATCCATCTCCGCTAGACGTTAAACTCGCGGCATACCCTTTGTTGAACACGGGAAGCTGAGGAAAACCTCAGATACGTGTCTATGACATGTAATTCCCCGTGCTCGATGTGGGATGCCTCGGGCTTACACGCCCTTGAGAAGCCTTGTGGTCAAGGATAACAGACGGACATGCCAGGTACCCCAGCATCCAGACACGCTACTGATGCCTCAACGTGACTACTCCCCTGACCGAAGGTTACTGCCCTGACTGGACCCTTTGGAATGTCCCGACAAAAGCAGTGTAATTAACCGGCGTCCATGGAAACATGGCACTGGGAAGAGTTTCAGGAACTACGTATTAAATCTATAAGGGAGACCCGGACTAGGTGACGAGTTCTGAGGAGGAATCCACGGAAGGAAGAACCGACATCCCATCATCCCGTTTCGATCAAGGAGCAGACGTACCTGAACAAGGAACGAATGCCGCCTGCCTTTGGAAAGCGGGAATGCGGGGCAACAAAGCCGTGCGTCCCCCCCTGACGGACGGATGCGAGCGCGCCCCGGCGAAAGCGTCAGAAACAATTACCTTAAAGGGAACGCTATGCTCTATGGCGTACCCAATATGAAACCACAAGTTTCTTTGAAATCTTACTTTGCACTCTAATAAAAAAATAATATTATTTTAAATGGTAGTTAACGCCTAGAAATTCTAATGGTGGGAATGAACATAAATAACTACAAAATGTTTATATATTTTTGTCAAATATTTTTACTTTTGACAATAAATTTATGAGGATTAGAAATGCGAATGAATCCAGTTTTTAAGCATAAATATTCAAATATTCTTTTAAAGGCCGATTAACTGCCTTTTGATGGTGAACCACTTTTAAATCAACATTTTTATAATATTATGTGTTATATTTGACAAAATAAAATTCTTCTTTATAATCGAGACATCAAAATTCACTTTGCGTAAATTTTTAGTATTTTTCCGATAAAGATCATTTTTTTATGAATAGTAAAAAATGTTGTATTTTAATTCAAAACCTATTTTTAATCTAATTTATTTATATGATTAGATTATCTTTTTTATTGGTTTTAAAGTGAAATTAGAATATATTTTTACCATTTAATCCAATAGTTGTCATTCGAATTAGTTTCACTTTGAAATCGGACTTAAACTACTGTCAATATTTTGATACTTTTTGTTTTATAAAAACACACTATTTGTTTTGACAGTGGGAATTAATTGTTATTTAATTAATTAATGAAACTTATATGATTTGAATTTTGTAAAATATTAATCACTTTTGAAATCGGAATAACAAATATAGCTTAGGGTGAAGTTTTGGTATTTTTCTGAAAAACATCAATTTTTGATGAATAGTGAAACCACTAAGTGGTACTTAAAAAGCTGATTTTTCTTTTAAATGAAATTTTACCACCTCTGTATTTTGAATTTCAAAAATACAACATACATGGTTGTCATTAGGAAGTAAAATTTGGTTCAATGGGATTAAAATAATGTTTTGGTGAATAGTAACATTTATGTTTATTAATCGTGATTATAGGTAATTAGTGTAGTTTAAGGTAAAAATAATATTTTAATAATATGAAATGACCTAGACACATTTCATACCCTTATTGGATGTGTCATAGATGACCAAGAAAATCCATGTCTCAACATTGGGACCCGATGGAGCCACTTTAGTACGAAAATGACATTAATATTTTTTTATTTAATGTTAAAATTAAAATGTCACAAACATGAGTTGTTTTATTAAAACAATTTTTACATAGGGTCATACTAGTAGGATTTTTGACTATAAATATTCAATGGAAATATAAAATGATTTCCTACATCATAGTACTTTTTCTATAATTTTTATACCTTAAATAAATTTAATTATTTATGACATCCAAAAGATGCATCGATTACCTCATTATTTAACAATTTAAATAAAATAATAAGATAATTCAAAATCTAATAACTAAACATGTCAAAAACATATTTTATGGGTATATTTCGAACCCTTATCACCTTATCCTTGGAAAAATTCAATGTGGGAGCTTTAAAATCCGAAAATCATTTGAAAATAATGTAACCTTTTATCACTTTCCAAGAGTGCCACTCCTCTCCCCATGTAAAATGCCCCCAACTCTACCTATTTACCCACACCACTCAAGCCTTTGGCTAGGCCAAAACCTACCCATTTTGTCTCTCCACATCCCTCTCATACTCCTAGAAGCCTGACTTTGGGATGAAGTCTTCCCAATGAAGCCGTTGAGCTCAAATCAAAAAGAGTTACCCGATTTAAAGGTAGTGTCTTCTCTTGTGTTCTTTTGTTTTATTTTGCTTCTCCAACCCCCTAAAATATTTTGTTTCATTTATTTTGTAAAAAATCCAGTATCTTAAATATACTAGGATGTTTTTATAAAATTATTCGAGCTAAACTTACACACACCTTCATCTAATGGTTAAAGAACATACTGGTTCTGTGGATGGTGAATTTCTGCCTCACGAAACGATGATTGTTCAACACTCATATAACACCTTAAAAGGTGGACATTAATATGTCACTATATTTATATATGATATATAATATGTTTATGTTTTACTTAAGATTCTGTATTTTTCATTTAACTCATACCATTATGGTTTCCATTATGGGTAAATGCGATATCTTCATTTTAGGAAGTGCGGAGTACCGCCCCCTCAAAGTGATTTGATTCGTTAATGCCCTATGTGGGATGTATAAAGAATGGATTTAAAATTATTATATATTATTTTATAATGTAATTATAATATACCTTCATATCATTATTATTTTCTTTCCATTAATCTATGAGATATAAATGAATGTAGCGTTCATGCGTATGTACGGCTTACTGTCTCCATGAACGGTGCATTTCATTTCTTATCCCCAAATGTAATGTTCTATTATAAGTACATATATATAATGGATATATATGATTTATGTTACATATAAATCATTAATATAATTCTGGAATTAAAATATACATATATCTCATTGATTTTTAATTCCATTAATATGACATAGAAATGAAAGTAGCGTCCATGCGTACGTACGGCTTACCGTCTCCATGAACGGTGCATTTCATTTATTTCCTCTAAATGATTATGTAATATTATAAATACATGTATATTCTGGATATATATGATATATATGATATCCAAATCATGAATATCATTCTGGAAATATTGAACCTTTGACCACACGAACAACATGTAATTGTAAGAAGTCCACTTTTGACTTAAGAACCAAATATCGACAAAACAAACATTAATAACTAAAATGGTTACATAATGTTTATAACAATGCAATAAGTGATATAAAAGGAATAATGATCTTTAATAAGGTTCTTAAGAAAGTAGAAATTAACTCAAGTGTATTATTCAGGACGTTAAAGAATGATCGAGTCAAGTCGGACCCGAGGTAAGGGAACCTACCCATCTCTTTCTTTTTAAGTACCCTAATTTATGTAATTATTTTTAAGCTCATATTTCATATTATTGGGATGTTATTTCATAATTTCCATACTTTACTGATTATGTTCATATGATTAGAGATCCTATTTTCTCTCATCTATCCATTTTGGATGTTTTGAGAGGTGCGGTTAGGCTACCGAATTTTCGTAAGGGATCCAACCCCTCTCTTTCTTTTTAAGTACCCTCTTTTATGTAAAACATTTTAAGAACATATTTCTTATGATTGGGATGTTATTTTATAATTCCCATACTATACTATTTATTTTCATATGATGAGAGACCCTATTTTCTCTCATCAATCCATTTTGGATGTTTTGAGTGGTGTCGTTAGGCTGCCGAATTTTCGTAAGGGAGCCAACCCCTCTCATTCTTTTTAAGTACTCTATTTTATGTCATTTCTTTTAATCTCATCTTTATTATGATTGGGGATGTTCTTTTATATTCCTAATACTGTAATTTTTTTGGTCATATTATGAGAAACCCTATTTGATCTCATAAATACATTTTTTTTATGTTTTAAGTGGCTTCGATAGGCTGTCATGTTTTCGTAAGGGATTTTTCATCTCACTTTTATTACCGTGAGATTAATTCTATGTTTGCCACAATTTTATTTGAGTGGTATAGATACTGACCATTACTCTACTCTTTGTGTAATATAATTTTGTCTGTGAGTATTTACATCAAGTATTTATTGACCTTCATTCATGGGGTGTTTGTTTCGAATGATACCCAAGTCTGTAAGCGAACCTCAGCCTCTTCTTTTTAAAAGACTTCTTTTGATGGGTATATTAATTTACATATTATTATGTTGGGATATTTTCTTTTATATCCTTATTGATGTAGAATTTATTTCCAAGTGATGAGATGCCCTTTTTGTTTCATCAACTCGTTTTTGGAATTTTAAAGTGACGCAGTTAGGCTGTCGAATTCTTACAAAGTAACTTCTTAACCCAATTTCAATTTCTTTGGGTTAGACATTGAATATGTCATCCATTGAATATGTGTGAATGACGTTTGATTGTTTTACACATAAAATCCAGTTATATTGGGTGTATTTATATTTTTCTCACATAATTATGAGATTGATTTATCCTTAATTTAATGATACATTCTTTATAAGTGATTTCATCTCATTTTACATTTCTATTGAGACTTCATTGTTGTTATGCACCAATTCACTATTATATGGTGTATATAATATCCTTTGAAATATTATATCATGAATCCCTTTATTATCATGATATTATAATGTTCTCATTAAATGTTATTCCTCAATTATTGTATTCAAATGTCTCTCATTTTGTTAAAAACCCTTTAACTAAAATATCATTTTAAATTTTTTAATGATTTATTCTTATAAATATTTCTCATTAATATCCATTTTTTCAAAATGGTTTAATGGATTTATTTATTTAGATATTAATGGTGTATAATGTTAAAATAATCAATGTGGTATGGGACACTTTGATTCAAAAATGTCTTTATTAAATGTTTTAAATGGTTTTAGAAATGGTTTTAAGAATAGATTAATTATTTCAATATCATGAAATTTTATTTTGTTATTGCAATGTGGGAATGTTATCTTTCCTTTATGGTTATGTTATGTTCTATGATTATGTTATGGTTCTTGGTGATTGTTATGAAGACCGGTGGTTCTGTGATAAAATAACGGCGGGTGAGCCCGATATAGATCTCCAATGCATTGGGTAACGCGAAGGTGTTAAACGTTAAGGTTTATCCAAAGAGATTTTGGGAATATACTGTGATGGGTATTCCAAACGTAACCAAGAGGATTGCTCCCAATGTAAGAATGTTATGAATTCTTCAAGTTACCTTTATGTCTTATGATTTCTATGATTTATTCATGATTTGATGAGGTTTGTTAATGTGCTTATGTTTTATGGGTAAAGTATGATTTCATTCTTATATATATTTGAACTCATGTTTCCCTTCCATATTTCTATAACCCTTACTGAGCCTTTTATGCTTATCCCATGTTTTTTTGAAATGTTTTTCACCAGACGTATTGTTGAACAGTGTCAAGGATGGGATCAGGGAAATGTCCGGCTTTCTAAAACAAGGAACTAGACATGACTCTTTTGTTCAAAAGTTTTTATTTTTTGGAAAAAAATTGAAGCTGTGTAGATGTGTTTACTTTGTAATCTTTGAGATGTAATATTTATGTCCTAATTCTCTATAAATCTAAACTTGAAAATATCACCAATGTGTAATCTTGTAATAACTCATGATTAAGTAATGTTTAAGGATAGGGCCTTATAATTGGTATTAGAGGTCGGTTTAGATAAATTTAGAGGTTAGGGTATTCTATAATCATAAGTGACATTACCATAATGGCTAGGATTTCAGAAAGAGTCATAGTTTTTATATAAAGTGAATGAGTAAGTATATCTTAGTTTTTATATTCCTCATTAGTACATGAAGATTTTTTGATATACGCACACTGACATTTCTGTTTTTAGTAAATGGATGGATCTAGCAGGGACCAAAGTCACAATGGGTTTGATCGGAACTGTGGTGGTTCATTGATTAAGAGGCTGGATGAAATGGTGGAATTCAATGAGGAATCTCATAGTTGTGCTAAACCAACTATCAAGGAGTCATGACCAACCACTTGAACCTTGGTGAGTTCTCTAATGCATCATGTACGAGATGACCAACTCAATGTGGATGTTCAGGTAATAATTATAAAGGTAACCATTAGGGTTTATATGATCCCTACTTTTTAGGTAATTATGGGTTACTCTATGATATGATGGAAAATTAAAGGCATGAGATAAACTTGAGGTTAAAATATGTTATGATAATTTTCGATGATTTTATCTCATTTTGGGAAATGTTTTAAGAATTATATAGTAATGGAAAAGGGACAACATGCAGACCCTATGACAATCCGTCACGTCGGACAAAGCTGCGGAAATAGAACCCACAACCAAAGTGAGACTGTTATTTATTGCCTACCACTATACTATGTGATGTCCCTAGTTAGTTTGACCAATTATTTTTAGTTATATGATCCTATGAATCTAGAATAATCTGATTTTGGGAATTATAAACCTATCTTCAAGGATATGTGATTAGGTTAAAGACATTTAGAGCAACTGATGTTATTTGAAGATAAGTGTTAATTTGTACCTTGGAAGTTTGTGTGCCTAAATCCTTCAAATAATTGGGTTTCAATCTTAGTTTGGTTTACTTTGAATAATTTTATGGAAAAGTTGTTTGTCGAATAGTCCTTATTGAACATTGGGTTTTTGAGAAATTTTGGAGATTAAGAATAGATTTTCTTTTTATAAAGGGTTATACTTTTGTAGATTATCTGATCTCATACTAAAAATTTTGGTTTTGGATTTTTTCTAAAGACATGGGAAATATATAGTTCTCCTTTGTGGATTAGGTGATTCTCAAGAAGATGATTATAGTACTCTTAATGCGAACAAGTCATCCTAAATACTCATCATTTGGATAAAATATGAGTTGGATTAATGAATCTAGTAAATGTTGAAAGTCTACGTGACAAGTAAATATGTTTCATTATGATTTAGTTAAGCTAAAAAATAAAGTTCTCAATGAAGAGTAACATAAAATAAAAATTTTGTTTGTTAACGTTTCCTACTGGGGAATCGAATACCGTTTAACCCATCACATGTTTGTGTTATTCTTATGGTTAACATTCTCCTAAACATGTTTTCTATCACTCTCCATCAGAACATGACCCCTTGTTTTCACCTCCATGTCCTTGTTTTCTTACATGGAATCCTTGTATGGGTTAACTAGGGTTACCTCTGTACTCCTCTTTCTTTCATTTAAAGTGTTTGTTTTATTGACTCTTGTTCTGACGTGGTATTTTCAATGATGTTTCCAAGCCCAATTTTAAAGTTACAAGGACGGAATTCCCAAAAGGGGGAAGGATGTAACACCCAAGGTAAATAAATATTATGACATTTTCATATTTATCCATATTTTTGAATAACTTATTAATATTAATTTAAAGGGAACACTATGCTCGAGGGCGTACCCAATATGCAACAACAAGTTTCTTTGAAATCATACATTGCACTATATTAATAAAATAATATTATTTTAAATGGTAGTTAACGCCTAGCCGTTGTAATGGCAGGAATGAACAGAACTAACTACAAAATTATTATATATGTTTGTTAAATATTTTTTACTTTTTACAATAAATTTTAGAGGATTAAAAATGCGAATGATTCCAGTTTTTAAGCATAAACATTCTAATATTCTTTTAAAGGTCGATTAACCGCCTTTTGATGGAGATCCTCTTATAAATCAACTTTTTGACAATATTATGTGTTATATATGACAAAATAAAATTCTTCTTTAGAATCGGGACATCAAAATTCACTTTGCTTAATTTTTTGGTATTTTTCCGATAAAGTTCATTTTTTTATGAATAGTGAAAAATGTTATATTTTCAATCAAAATCACTTTTTAATGTAATTTATTTATATGATTAGATTATCTTTTGGATTGGATTTAAAGTAAAATTAGAATATATTTTTACCATTTACTCCAACAGTTGTCATTGTAATTAGTTTCACTTTTGAAATCAGACTTAATCTGGTGTCAATCTTTTGATACTTTTTGTTTCATAAAAACACGCTATTTGTTTTCACAACGGGATTAATTATTAAATTAATTAATTCAACTTATATGTTTTGAATTATGTAAAATAGGCATCACTTTTGAAATCGGAATAACAAATATAGCTTAGGGTGAGGTTTTGGTATTTCACTGGAAAACTTCAATTTTTGATGAATAGTGAAACCAATAAGTGGTACTTAAAAAACTGATTTTTCGTTTAAATAAAATTTTACCACCTCTGTGTTTTGAATTTCAAAAATACGACATAAATGGTTGTCATTAGGAAGTAAATTGTGGTTCAATGGTATTAAAATAATTTTTTTGGTGATTATTAACTTTTATGTTTATTAATCGCTATTAGAGGTAATTAGTGTAGTTTAAGGTAAAAATAATGTTTTAATAATATGAAATGACCTATAAACATGTCCTACCCCTATTGGATGTGTCATGGACGCCAAAGATAATCCATGGGTCAATGTTGGGACCCTATGGAGCCACTTTAGTAGGAAAATGACATTAATATCTTTTTATTTAATGTTCAAATTAAAATGTCACAAACATGAGTTGTTTTACTGAAACAATTTTTACATAGGGTTATACTAGTCAAAATTTTGACTATAATTATTAATTATAAAGCTAAAAATATTTTCTACATTATAGTATTTTTTATATAATTTTTAGAAAGAAAATAAATTTAATTATTTATGACATCATGATGATGCATCGATTACCTCATTATTTAACAATTTAAATAAAATAAAAATATAATGAAAAATATAAGAACTACACATGTCAAAAACATTTTGGATGGGTATATTACGAACCCTTATCGCCTTATCCTCGAAACACATCAAATTGAGACCTTTAAAATCCGAAAATCATTTGAAAATAATGTAACCTTTTATCACTTTCCAAGAGTGCCCCTCCTCTCCCCTTATAAAAGACCCCCACCTCTAACTCTTTACCCACACATCTCAAGCCTTTGGCTCGGCCAAACTCTGCCCATTTTGTCTCTCCACATCACGATATTACTCCTAGAAGCCTCAATTTGGGATGAAGTCTTCCCAAGGAAGCCTTTGAGCTCAAATCAAAAAGAGTTACCCGATTTAAAGGTAGTGTCTTTTCTTGTGTTCTTTTGTTTTATTTTGCTTCTCCAACCCCCTAAACTCTTTTTATTAAGGTATTTTGTAACAACTCCAGTATCTTCAATACACTAGGATTTGTTTATAAAATGTATTCGAGCTACACTTACACACACCTTCATCTAATTGTTAAAGAATATATTGTTTCTGTGGATGGCGAATTTCTGCCTCACGAAACGATGATTGTTCAACACTAAAATAACACCTTCAAAGGTGGCCATTAAGATGTCACTATATTTATATATGATATATAATATTTTTATGTTTTACTTAAGCTTATGTATTGTTCATTTAAGGCATACCCTTATGGTTTCCATTATGGTTAAACGTGATATCATTATTTTTGGAATTGCGGACTACCGCCCCCTCAAAGTGATTTGATTCGTTAATGCCATATGTGCGACATATAAAAGATGGATATAAAATTATTATATATGATTTTATACTGGAATTATAATATACCTTTATATAATTATTATTTTCTTTCCATTAATGTATGATATAGAAATGAAAGTATCATTCTTGCGTATGTACGGCTTATCGTCTCCATGAATGATGCATTTCATTTCTTATCCCCAAATGTAATGTACTATTATAAGTACATATATATAATGGATATATATGATTTATGTTACATATAAATGATTAATATAATTCTGTAATTAAAATATACATATCTCTCATTGAGTTTTAATAATATTAATATGACATAGAAATGAAAGTAGCGTTCATGCGTACGTACGGCTTACCGTCTCCATGAATGGTGCATTTCATTTCTTACCTCTAAATGATTATGTAATATTATAAATACATGTATATGCTGGATATATATGATATATATGATATCCAAATCATGATTATCATTCTGGACATAATAAACCATTGACCACACAAACAATATATAATTGTAAGAAGTCCACTTTCGACTTAAGAACAAAATATCGACAAAACAAACATTATTAACTTAAATGATTACATAATGTTTATAACATTACAATAAGTGATATAAATGGAATAATAAACTTGAATAAGGTTATTAAGAAAGTAAAAATTATCTCAAGTTTATTATTCAAGATGTTAAAGAATGATCGAGTAAAGTCGGACCCGAGGTAAGCGAATATACCCCTCTCTTTGTTTTTAAGTACCGTATTTTATGTCATTCTTTTTAAGCTCATCATTAATATGATTTGGATGTTCTTTTATAATGCCCATACTGTACGGTTTATGTTCATATGATGAGAGACCCTATTATCTCTCATCAATCCATTTTGGATGTTTTGAGTGGTGCAGTTAGGCTGCCGAATTTTCGTAAGGGATCCAACCCCTCTCTATCTTTTTAAGTACCCTCTTTTATTTAATTCTTTTGAAGCTCATATTTCTTATGATTGGGATGTTATCTTATAATGCCTATACATTACTGTTTATGTTCATATTATGAGAGACCTTATTTTCTCTCCTCAATATATTTTGGATATTATGAGTGGTGTCGTTAGGCTGCCGAATTTTCGTAAGGGATCCAAACTCTCTCTTTCTTTTTAAGTACTTTATTTTATGTCATTTATTTTATGCTCATCTTTCATATGTTTTGGGATGTTCTTTTAAATTCCTTATACTGTACTTTTAATGCTAATATTATGAGAGACCCTATTTGATCTCATCAATCCATTTTTGTTATGTTTTAAGTGGCGCCGTTATGCTGACGTGTTTTCGTAAGGGATTTTTCATCTCACTTTTATTCCCGTGGGATTTATTCTACATTTACCAAAATTTTATTTGAGTGGTATAGATACTGCCCATTATTCTAATCTTTATGTAATATACTTTTGTTTATAGTTATTTACATCAATGTTGTATCTCCCTTCTTTCATGGGGTGTATGTTTTGAAAGATACCCAATTCGGTAAGGGAACCTTTCACCTTCCTCTTTTTAAAAGACTTCTTTTGTTGGGTATTTTAATTAACAACTTATTATGTTGGTATATGTTCTTCTATATCCTTATTGATTTAAAATTTATTTCCAAGTGATGAGATACCCTTTTTGTCTCATCAACTCATTTTCGGAATTTTAAAGTGACGTCGTTAGGCTATCGAATTCTTACAAGGGAACTTTTTAACCCAATTTTAATTTCTTTGGGTCCAACATTGAATATGTCATCCTTTGAATATGTGTGAATGACCTTTGATTGTTTTAAACTTAATATCCACTTATATTGGGTTTATTTATATTTTTCACACATAATTATGATATTTATTTATCTTTAATTTAAGGATACCTTCTTTATAAGGGATTTCATCTCATTTTACATTTCTATTGAGACTTCATTGTTGTTATGCACCAATTCACTCTTATATGGTGTATATACTATCCTTTGAAATATTATATCTTAAATCCCTTTATTCTCATGATATTATAAATTATGAATAAATGTTATTCCTCAATTATTGTATTCATGTGTCCCTCATTTTGTTAAAAACCCTTTAACTATAATATTATTTTAAATGTTTTAATGATTTATTCTTATAAATATTTCAAATTAATATCCATGTTTTCAAAATGGTTTTAAGGATTTATTTATATAGATATTAATGGTGTAAAATGTTAAAAGGATAAATGTGGTATGGGACACTTTGATTCAAAAATATCTTTATTAAATGTTTTAAATGGTTTTGGAAATGGTTTTAAGAATGGATTCATTATTTCAATAACTTAAAATGTTATATTGTTATTGCAATGTGGGAATGTTATATTTCCTTTTTGCTTAAGTTATGTGCTATGATTATGTTATGGATCTTCGGGATTGTTATGAAGACAGGTGGTTTCGTGATAAACTTAGGGCGGGTGAGCCCGATATAGCTCTCCAATGCATTGGGTAATGCGAAGGGGTTAAACGGTAAGGTTTCTCTGAAGAGATTTAGGGAATATACTGTGATGGGTATTCCAAACGTAACCATGAGGGTTACACCCTACGTAAGATTGTTATGAATGCCTCAAGTTACCTTTATGTCTTATGATTTCTATGATTTATTCATGATTTGACGAGGTATGTTAAAGTACTTATGTTTTTGAGTAAAGTATGATTTCATTCTTATGTATATATGAACTCTTGTTTCCCATCCATATTTCTATATCCCTTACTGAACTTTTTATGCTCATCCCATGTTTTTTGAAATGTTTTTCACATGACATAAAGTTGAATAGGGTCAAGGATGGGATCAAGGAAATTTCAGGCTATCTAAAATAAGGAACTAGACATGACTCTTTTATTCAAGAGTTTTTATTTTGTGGAAAAAAAATGGAAGCTGAGTAGATGTGTCTAATTTGTAATCTTTGAGATGTAATAGTTATGTCCTAATTCTCTAAAACTCTAAACCTGAAAAGATCCCCAATGTGTAATCTTGTAATAACTCAATATTAAGTAATTTTTACGGTTTGGGCATTATAATAGCAGTAGATACATTTGGATAACCATAAAGTCTTATGGAAATTAGTTCCTACTATTGAGAAGCTACTAGATTATGTTGATGGGACTCTATATTATAGGCTTGAATAAGATCCTTCTTGTGGATGGTTTCTAGAATTATCTGATCATCCCTCATTAATGTGGTGATATGGCCCTAGAATATATATTTAATCAACTTTGGAATATATCGATAGACATTAAGAATTAGAGAAGGTATATGTGCCTCCTCTTATATAGCCTCTAGATTATATCAGTGAAATCATTCATTGTTGGATGTAGAGATATGACAATGGATTGTGTTAGCTACTAGAATTTCACAAAAAGCTTCACTAATAGTAATTTTAAATTTTCTTAAGGTATGGTCTAACCTCACATAGTGAGACATTTTGGAAAAGGGTTTAGACATCTATTAATTTGTATTTGTAGTATTTCACTATTCTTTTTTTATTTCATAATTATAATGTACTGAGGAATTTTCCAATATTACTTGGTGATCCCTAGTTAGAATTGGTATATGAGCCCATTCAAGTTCTTTTAGATCATACGACCAGATTTGTTTGGCAAGAATATGACATTGTTCAGAGGCAGATTCTATCTCACATAGTGAAACCCGATCATAATGGGGATATGAACTCTGTCTTGAGAATTTATATTATGTCAATAGTCTTTTTTGATGTTTTCTTTTTTAGTATCATCAGTCATGTACCAGTATATCATGGTGAGCCATGGCTGGATTAAGAACATGATATTGTTCTGGTGAAACATCCTTTATTTATATATGATTGTAATTATCCTATATGGGAGAAATAATGTGTGATTTTTATGGAGAATCCACATATTCATATTTAACATGGTGTTGTGTTTATCTAACTGTCAGGATAAGAACATGTTCATGTCCTTGTCTCTTTACTATTCCTTGAATATACTATGAGATTTGTTAATTTATTTCTAAAATGCAGTGTCACATTAGAAAAATCTGAGAAATAATGTATACCTAATCATTTTTTCTTCAAAATATACTATAATATCTATTTTTTTTAATGATTGTATATAATACCACTCCATTCTTCTTTATTACATCAATATATGTTGATGGAATTCATTCACATGAAGAAGGGATATATTCCTCCCTCATTCTTGTTGCAGTAACATTCTTGTATACTTGATTCCAGGAGCAGTTATAGGATAATTCCCAAATACTACCTTTGAAATATGCCATTGTGAGTTTTCAGTTGAATAAAGGATAAAACACAACTAAAAGTTTTGTAAAACATTTTATGCCAGGTGAAACTTCATTGGTCCTCTTGCATTGGCATACAGGGTGGAAATATATTAGGTGGATCCCTCATAATGTAAATGAGGTTGACAAGTGGGATGGAACTATTGAAATTGATTTAACATATCCTTACATCATGGATCATAAATATAAATGATTTCATTGTCAACTCATTGATCAACATGACTCAAATATGGGAGATGTTGATTGTTTCCCACCGTGGATATGTTACCAAATCCAATGGAATTGGAAACGAGATCCCATAGATTCATTGATACTTTATTCAGATGTGTAATATTTTTTGACTTTAGAATATTTGGAAACATGAGTGAAAACTCAAGTTTTTGAATCATTACATGTTAATTGTATTCTTAATTCGTTTTTTACATGAAGATGAGTTGGTTAGTGGGTAAAGTCATTCTGCAACCCGCATGGGTTGCAACTATATCTAATGTTCCACAAAAGTCACAAGATGAATACATCTTGTCTATTCTAGTTTTTTGTTGTGGTACTAGTATCAAATGTAAAAAAAAAATGGGGAAAAAAGTCGTCAACTAGTGAATCATCATAATAATTATACATGCTCAATGTGATATACATAGGAAACTCAATTGTTCTTTCTAATTCTCGATTCATCCTTTTTTTCTCACATGGAATTTCTATGATGACAATGAACTATTTCAATAGATATGTGAATATGTGGGATTTCACATTAGTTGTACTCCGTTCTTCTTCATAGGATATTAAAAAATGGATAAATTGATAGAAAACCAACCAACTGTGTTATTTGAGATATTCATGTTTGGTTTACTATTTTTTTCTTATATATGAATAGTGTCCCTAGTTTTGGTGAAAAAGTGTATCATGTATTTTATAATTCAATTACCCTATCATTCTATGAATTCATAATGGGTCTACCATTTTTTCCTTATAAATAGTGGATTCAGGGGTTTTATGTATGGTTTTAAAATAAAAAATTCTCAGTTCTCCATATTTATTTTAAAGAAACTACATAGGGATCCCAAATCCATAATAAGGTATAAAGATAATTTCTAAATCTAGGATGTCAATTGGGATTTCAGATAAAATGGCACTTATGTATACACATTGGTCGATATGATGTTAGGTAAGGCTCATCACACCATTTTGGGGGGATTTATGTCGAACTGTGGGACTCTATTTTATATTTAATATATTTTTAGATTCAATTTATAATCTCAATAAATAAATTGTTAAACAAAAAAAATGCTGCATTTTTAAATCCATTTATTTTTAAAATGGTGTTCTATTAATGAGGTCATCTCTGTTTTCCATGTTTCATTATATGTTTCCTATTATAACTTATTAATGGGTAGATTCTTAGATCATTATTACATATAAAGAGTCACTCACGAGTTTTTTTCCATTTAGAGAGGAAATTAATTTTTTGAGGTAGTTATTAAACCATTATAAAGCATCCTATATATCTGATTTATCATATGAATAAAAACCCATGTGGTTATTTTAAACTTTAATGTTTAAAATTATTCAAGAATGACATAACTGATGGCACTTAGACACTTAGTCTAGGGATAAATACTTAATAATGTATCCTATTTAACCTTTTTATAAATGGAAATAATGTCAATATAGTTTATTTATGCATTCAAGACATAACCTAATGTGGATTCCCTTGTATGGGGTTGGTAATATCATGTCATTAAATGGGGAATACACTATATGGTTTCCCTAACTCGGGGATATTCATGATGTGAATGATATGATAATGTAATGTCCATAAGACCAACTGACCCGTGCTCAATGTGTGAATTAAGGGATAGTATGTAATTGGTGTCACTTTGTATGGATCCTTGATTTATGATTTTGGTAAGCCCTTATGGGGGGTTTGATATAAATTTGGTCAAAGGAATATTTCCAATGTGCCCTATTTATTTATGGAAAATTGATTACCCATAATTTTCTTTCAGCAATCACAAAATGTCTACTAGAAAAGGCCATCATGACTTGTGTGGTATGCCTAGCATGTATTAATTTCATTTCTGACAGATACTTGGTGACTATCGGACATGTCTAATGATAATCGAAATGTTCTGTATACCAATAAAACATTTCTAACGAATAAAACATGATCATGTTAACTCATCCCAAGGATGACACATGACCTGGATGGCATGTACATAGGATTTTTGATGACTGATAGAAAATGTATACGAATTTATATACAAGTCCTTATCTCATCTTAGATATGTCAAATGAAAATAAAATGACACATTTGGATATTATAGGGGATCTTTTATGATCTATTTAGAATTTCTTACGCATATCCCATATTTTCACTTAAATGTCTAGGGGATATTGCATGAATTAGATGACATGTCTGGAGATTATATCATAATATATAATACAAACCCAATGTATACCACACCATCTAGATTACTTGTTTAGAGGGTGTCTCATGACATGACTGATATGGAAAGAGGTATTTTCAAATGTTTCATGACTTGTTAGGCGGACATCACATGAAATTTTTGACATGTAATGTTTCTCAATCATGATCTAGATAGCTTATGAAAAAAATAATGATGACTTATAATTAAAGCTAACATATCCATCATTTTATAAGTATCTATTCCCTTTTAGTATGGTTTTCATTTTTCCCATGGTTCACCAAGTATTATCTACTTTAGATGTCAAGATTCCATGCTGAAATGTGGTAACTGCTTCACATAATCTTGTTGGAATTCTAGAAGTCCATTTTATGACCTATATGGTGATTGACACCAGATTCATTATGTGTGTTCCAATATGGAATTTGATATATTTTACCCATAGGAATAATGTTGTAGTAGAGAGACTTAACAGTCCAGGAAGTCCTCTCTTCTGTTATATTGTGGGTTTTGTCATTGAAATATGTTCATATTTGTCTCCTTTTGAAGAATATAAAAATGGATTTATTGGCCTCAAATCCTTGAATATATGATACCATGAACAATGTTAATATTGAAAATATGAGTCAGAATATGTGGAGGGAAAATCATGTCATACACTCCACATTATCATATCATGGGTTGTCCAAGGCGTTAGATGAAAAATAGTGACAATGATAAAACATTGTCATATGATCATTTATTAAAATTTATTTTATGAAAAAAATTTCACATAATCATGTAATCATGAAAAATGACCTTTGTACCATTGAACTGATATGTCTAATATTCATCCTGATATCAAAGAAATCATTGAAGGGCTCTAGTGTGAACGAATTATACTTATCTCGGGTAATTTGTGAGACTAATATATGTTTTTTGGGGACTCTCTCAATATCACAAGAAAATTTTCAAAGGGCCTTCACATGATATATGGTGATCACCTGAGGTACATAACAAAATCACATGAATATTATTGTATACTCTATTATCAAAATGATTGCATCATTTCCAATATATATTCCTTATTTTAAAGGATTTCATCCCATTAATTTTTTTTCTATTAGGGTGTTGCATGATCAATAGTTGGTCTTCTATCATCGTGTTATCATTATCATGCATGGTTTCTCATATTGTATATGGGGTGTCATGTGATTAATTCCAGATTGTATGATATTATTCATGGATTTTCAATGAAAATACCTCCAAATGTAAATATATCTGATGTGGTGTCATATAGTAAATTATTTGTGTCTAAGTTCTATCACATGATGAAGGTTACACACTATCTTGATGTTTCTTGACAATGCGGACATGTCACTTGGTTCTCAGAAGGGTCTTTTGAATCACATAAACAAATTTCTGGAAGATCAATGTAACTATCCATCACGTATATTTTCATCCTTAATATATCATTATTTTATATATGTATTTAAATGTATTTTTGGCATCCTTCATTTTAAAAGCCTCTTTATTTGAGAAAATCATCTGGAATCTTATTCAAGATCATAAGTTTTTTCGATAAATCTCTGTAAGAACATGATGGTTTGTCAATGGAGATCCAAGTGATTTAAGGAAGATCATGTGAATCTCATGATTATTCGGCATTACCTTATTTGGGTCATGTGATCTTATGTCCTTCAAACGGTTATGTGATGCACATGATCTATCCACTCTAACTATATATGAATTGATCCTTTATTTTTTGGAAATCATTATACCCATTCATTTGGATTTTCTTTTATTCTCGAGTTGGTAATGGTCATTTGGAAGGATTAAACGATATAAAAATCATACGATTATTTAGTCCATCACAATTTCTTTCTAAAAAACTCTACTAATGATGATTAAATAATATATAAACAATTCCCCTTTAATAAGAACAATTAAATCTAAATATATATGACCATTTTAAAATTTCAAATATATATTACATTTATTTTATGGAGTTATTTGATAATATATAAGACTTTATAAATTATATCATATTAATTATAAATAAACTCTTTATTTCATTATCATAATGTATGAAATATAATTTGTTTAATTTTATTTTTAATATTATTATTTAATATTTTTTATCATATTGGGTACTAAAGAAATATTAAATTTTTAAAAAATTAAAATAAAATAATTAGTGGACTTTTTTAATTAAAATGTTAACATAATACCTTTTAACCTAAATTATAAAAATTTTATAAACTATTTAATCCAATTAATAAAGAAAAAAATTCATAATAATGTTAAGACTACTAAATTTAACCTTACACATAGTCTTTATTACCAGTAAGGGTATCTAGTAACTACGTATATGGAGTAAATTTTTATAATGGTATATTTCAACGACCATTACACATCATGTACTATGTTATGAAACATGGGATATTGGCTATACATAATGTATTCTATGTATAGAAATGTCATAATTTACCATTATGTGAACTATTATTATAAGTATATGAATCATTTTACTTTATATAAATATTTAAATCCTTTAATTTGTTAAAGTAAGACCCCAATGTAATAGTGGATTTCAAAAACTATTATGCACGATTCTAAACTAAATTCATGAACATTACTCAAACAAAAATTATTTTTCTAAAAATATTGTAAACCCCAGAATTACCCTAATATGGTTTAAGAATAACTATTATTGACCTTATGTGAAAAAACATTCCTATATTTAAGTCACCAGTTACAATTATATGACCACTTATATTAAAGAAAAAAGGTAATTATCATTATCTTGTTATAGGAAAACACTATTTACATTTTGTTTAACTCTTATGTTTAGTTGTCATCATTATTTCAATTACATGTAAATTTATCTATCATTTTATTACTTCTATATAATAGTAATTAGGTTATAACCATTATCCATTCCACATTGATTATGGTTAACCTGGGATAACACATACACATAATATATTTACATACAGGTGTTACTATTAATATTAAAATTCGATAATATATATAACAAGTATCCATTGTTAATTTACCTCTAAAAATATATTGTTATTTATAAATTTTGGAATTCCTCTAATTCGACTAAAAAATTATATTAATGTTTAATAATGATTTCCGGATGATGTGTAAGTCATTAAAACCCAGTTCCATGGATTACCGATGCTTGATAAATGAAAATTTGATAAATATAAATGATGAACATATTTTAAAAAATAATGTACAATAAAAATCATATATAAACTATTTTATAATCTTTTGATTAATTTTTTATAGATCACATGTGTGTAAAATGAAATCATAACATTTCAAGAGGGATCCAAGAGAAGTAGATTTTTCATTGAATGAATAGGTTCTTTCATCATCCCTTGGTGTTCTAGCACCTTACTATGCTATGTAGAAATAATAATAGAGAATAAGTTCACATGTCGAATAATGAAAATAATCTATAAAATTACATAGAAAAACATTTATTGTATTTTTAGGTTTTATATATCTATAATGATTCACCTCATGCTGTTAAATTTACTCCAACAATTTCTAAACATTAGTAAATACTTTTATGAAAAACTATTGCATAGCATAAATGAATAATCAACAATCGATCCATTAAATAATATTTAATGATGATTTAATAATATATTTTATAGAATACTAAAATAATTGAATAAATTTTATCAATAAATATTTAAGGTATACTAATGTATCATATAATCATATGTTATGAATCCGCATTCATAAATGACACTCATAATTTTAATGCATGTCACAATAATATATATATATATATGTGTGTGTGTGTGTGTGTGTGTGTCTATGTAATTATAATATATAGATATATATCAAGGATAATGTATTTGATATTATCTATACATAGGGAAAGAGAAACATGTTATATATTTTCTAGACTATTAAGTATCATTCTAAGTTTTTGGGAGAAACAGCTGAGTAGTTTCCCTCATTTCAGTGGTCCTCTATGGTTGAGAGAGAAGTGGAATATATTAAATTGAAGTGGGTTTGCCCCTATTATTCTTCAAAAAATTAGTGATTTATAGATAAATGATCTTTATAATGAGATATTATAAAATTTGATTTTTTAAGAGATGTGTGTAATTGATATTCAAATAGCGGGGAGATGATAATCCCCTTACAAGGTTGAATAATGATTTATTTGATTCTATATGAGGTGATTCTTATAGAGTTACATAAATCAATGTTGGTGGTTCATCCTAGGGTAAAAAAATTACCATGACCTGAATCCTCATTTTTCATGGGATAGACTAATGTAGGATGTTTTCATGTTTATTTCACATTACCACAATGATCTACTAGTTATGGATAATCCTAAAGTCCAAATATTTCTCTCTAATCCCATTGAAGTTTTAGAATTGATGTGGGATGATAAATTTTTTTATTTTATTAGAGGTATTCAATAATAAATAACCTAGTTAAAATTAAAAAACTAAAATATGACCTGATCTTCCACTTACCCTATGGGAAATCTTGAGCCCCACGAGTTGGTGACTAATACTCGGACATCAAACAACACCCAGAGTAAATGCTTTCTCCCATCCAGAACAAGACTCAACAAATATATAAATATATCTATACAGATTATATGGAATATATGATTAAAACTAGTAGAAAAATATGTCATAACCAAATGAAAATATTGATTGTCATATAACTCAATGACATATAAAACTAATGGGTATATATTGAAAAAACCATAAATAAGAAATAAAAACCAACAAATCTAAGTTATAATGTGGTAAATTTCCAAATTTCTCACCAATACCAATCCATACACATCTAACATGAACCACTCCACCTCACTCTGATGCCTTTTTTTCCAACATTAAAAAATATCACATGATCTACACAATTCCAAATCGTTGTCTATGGTGTGAGCTAAACTAGATCAGTAGGATCCACCCTAGGTATCCAATATCATGTCTCTAAAAAAATAATCTTTGTACAATCATTTTAATGAAAATTGGAATAATAAATAGAAGATAATTGTTAAATCAAAATAAAGCTAAATATTTACTTTTCTTCTTTATTTATTAATACAATCTATGTAAAATGGTTCAATGTAAAATTTAATGTAACAATTAATCATTTTATAATTAATATACCTATAATAAAAAAAGTACATCCCAATGAATATGTAAATTATACAATGGTCATAAGTGGTTAGAAAATCTTACTACTCATTACAAAATCAATAAAAATGGAAAATAAAAATTCATTGAACATAGGACTATGGTGCATAGGAATGCCCAATGAGTTTACAATCCTACATTGTAAAAAAAATTCCCTAGAGAGAAATATATAGTGATATTAGGAAAAAACAATATGTAGAGACCTTGAAAATAAAATTTATGTTGGAACTAAGATACACCATCAACCTAAGTACCCGTGGATTTCCATGAGATGCATTTATCAAGTCATTTCAATTGGGTTTACATTTCAAAAGCAATTAGACAACACTTATTCCAGAAAAATAATAATTGAAAATATATTTCTCATTTCATTGATCAATTTTTTAAACACGCCATTTTCTATTAAGAAAACAGGAGATAAAAAATATTTTTTTATAATCAAATTTTAGAACATAGAATAATCATAAGGATTCTTAGATTAGAATAATTCAAAAATAATTTACTGATATGGTTTATCCATTATGGTAAAGATATATAACATTACAATTTATACATAGGTCGAATGCTTCCCAAAATAGGATCCAACAACACCAGTAAGAAATAATATAATATAATGGAATACCTAATAATGATCCCCACATCAGATAATCACATTCTATAACAATAAAATGAGGTAGAGAGACCATAAACCACCTACCTTTATATACATACCCACAATACCACAAGAAACAAGATAGTGAGTCATTAAGAGAAAATCACACAATATATCAAGAAAGGATAAAAAAACCACAAGTTTGATGAATCAGTAACTTCAATGGAACACTATTATTGGGACCAATGATAATGGAGAAGATAATATTCCTCATAGTGAGAAAGATGTTATAAATCTACCACATAGATCTAGTTTCGAACAATGTGATCTATAGTTAGAGGATAAAATTACTAATTTTCAATGGGAACATATAGAACCAAGAAGGGATGAGGAAATGTAATGAATTCTGAATATATATTATAGTGAGAAAAAACTTGTAGGTCTCAAATAATTAATGTTATGAATTACCAATTCATGGAGTGAATCCCACAACATCCATGTACACTAAAAAATCCTCCACCTCAATTGAAATAAAAATAGTTCGACTAATTCATTGCATGGAAGTTATTCACAAGGAAACCTATTGAAAAAATATGAAATGTTTTTAGAGAATCTTAAAATGGAAAAATTCACATCATGAATAAATTTTATTCTTTGAATGTTCCCTGCATGATATTCTCAGACTAGTTAATATAGAAATCAAATAGAACTCCATGATGTCCACCAGAAATAAAAATCAGACCCCTACAAAATTATATAAAATTTTTCTTTCACCTGGATATTGAAATATCCCCGCTATAAGATATTTCATCCTCAGAATGTCATATGGAAGAAGTATCTCAATGATGTAGGTGAGGATACTAGTCCCTCATCACCAATTCAAGTTCCAAAGTCTTGTGAGAATCTAATACGTACTACTATAATACTCAGATTGATGGGATGGACATCCCATGCAAGACCTTCACCTAATAATACATGATATTCATTAGTTTATATATAACTTAATAATTTATATTTAATTAATTCTATTTCTAACTTGAAATGATATGTGGATTAGGATGATACTTTAAGAGGTAAGATATATAGAAAATAGATGGATTACCCATCAATTGATTGAGATATACTATCCAATCAGTATCTTTTCAAAGATACTATAGGACCTCAATGGGTCTAACATATCATAGATCTATCGTCACATAATTTTTATTGTTACATTATCCTAGTAGTAGGGAAAAATTCTAGAAAAAACTTTCACATATAAATAAATCCATAGGAATACATTGATTACATACATGTGATTACATCATACAGTTTTATGTCATCAAACATTGACATATGTCTTGAATTCTTAATGACACATCATAAGTGAGAAAAAGTCCCACAAGGGAGTACTATCCCACCTATTCTGAAAAAAATATTTGATCTAAAACAGTGACCATAAAATTCTGCAATGGGAGCCACTATGATCAATAACAGGTAACTATGTTATAAGAAAACTCAACCATCCATATATGGAAATCCAATGATACACCAAAATCCACGATGAATGAAATAGAGTATCCTCTAAAATTATTTATATAATGTTCAATATGCACTTACTTTTAAGGTTGGAAAGCTATACCTAGACAAACATGAGTCCCTGTAAGTGCATGGATACTATTATTTATTCTATAAGTAATCCTAAGATACCTATAAAGGGAAATAGAAGAGTGGACGACATATAACCTCACAATGTCCTAAACAAACATATTGACAAATTTTTTAAGCATAGAAGTGTCAATGGTAAAACAAATGTTATTGATTCCTCAAATAATCAACCAAAACCAAGAAAAATTAAGCCCAATATAATTCAATTGGGATTTAATGAAAAATTTCTTGGACACCTCATCACATTTTGAAACAAGCACTGAAACATCCTGGAGTAACATACAAGGTTTCAAATGATCTACAATTATTTGTTAGAAGGTTTAATTGAATGAAATACAATTTTAAATTCCATGAATCAATACCATACATAAGAATCACCATAGTATATACTAACACATATTTATTTCTCCCATATGGACATCCCCTGATGATTTTTGACATTTAACTAAAACTAAACACCTCAATGATTTTACTAAGAAATTCTTATTCTCTATGTAGAGATTTCCATCAGAAGTGTGATAACAATGAGAAATTATCTCCCTGATATAATGTGTTTCTATGATATCTATGAACTTATCATCATACTAGTGACTCTATATAATGGACTAATGAATGATTATGACAAGTAAAAAATAGAAATTTTAATGCAAGAAACATCATCTTCACAGCCTATATGTAACTACTCAACATGCCCGATAAATATATAGTTTCCTTAAATTCCATGATTGTTCGTGGTGGTACATTATTATTCTAAGCATCCGCAATGAAATTACAATTCCATCAGGTATTAGTGATGTAGAAAATGTATGTATATGGTACTCCACCAATAGCCTCCATCTAATATTGATGTCTAAATATGAGAATGTATTACTAATTCTATCATTAATAAATATTTATATTAATCTATCCCAACAAAGGTAATTCAATCCACAGTAATGTTCATCCATGAATCTGATAATATTTAAATAATGAGTGGTGAAATTTATCAGATTTAGATAAATATAAGGAGAACTAAAGAACACAACATAATCATCTTACAAAGGGGTCTATCCTAGAGCATCACCAAAATACCCACATTATAACACATACCCCTAAGAAGGATCAGTTAAGATCAAAATAAGTGTTCATGTTAGATTCCATTTCATCTCATCAATAGAGGTCTAACACCTAGGAAACCATATAAATTTTACCCATTTGTTAGTAAGCTCAGTCAATGTTTTATAAAATATCAGGAAAACCATTAAATCCAATCAATAGTACCTAGTTAGACATTGTAGTATCTATATCAAAATATAAATACATGTATAATCCTTGGAAAATATAGTCTTCACCTTCCAATGATAAACGGATTACACATGATCAAAAAACACATTCCCCCTGAACATAATAGCCAAAATTAGGAAAAATAATTAAAACTATTACCATATGGAAGATAAATCATTACGATTTATGAAACCTAACATGTATCATATAAACCGAGTTCTAAAATAAATTGATAGTAAAAAAATTTAAATGAATATCATAATATTTTAAAAAATGATATCTATGTACTATAATAGTTTTGTGTCTTTTAGAACATAGGAATATATTATTATAATGTGGGGAAAATATTCATCATATTCCATAATGATCATCCTAATATTAATCCCACATAAATAATTTATTCATATGCTAGGGAAAGGAAAAATAAGAAAAAAGTATTCTCAAATGTTCACTAAGGGTAAACAAGGGATATATGCGAGAATAATATGAGCATAAGGGTACGAGAACAAAATATGATCATATAGTACATATAAAATATCATAATCAAGAGTAGTTGAATAAATATTGGTTTTCAATAAGTCATAAATCATATAGAAAATAAGATCATAATCTCAGATATCATAACATAAGCATAATATATGTGATTTTGGAAGACACATTAATATATAAAATAATTTTCATAGCAGTAATGGTTTAATCAGAAGTCCATATTAGTTAAATGGGTTCACTCCCTAAGCCATATTAAAATTTATTGTTCTATCTCAATAACATCTTAGTCAAAAATATCCATTACTATTATGGGTTAAATCCTTATTCCATCCATGTATTTTTGGACAGGGTTCAGCTCATATTCAATCAGTTTATTACTGAATCTTGTTCATTCATTCTTCCATTCATTTATTATTGAATTTATTTTACTCCTCATTCCATATCTATTTTACTGAACTACATTCACTCCTTGTTTGATCACTATATTAAAAAACTAGATTCTCTTCATTCCAGAACTATATTACTTAACTGAGTTCACTCATCATTCAAACCATGTATTAGTAAACCGATTTCAACCCTCTTCTAGTATTGTATTACCTAACCTAGTTTACTCCTCATTCCTTCATAATCATAATTAACTGATTCAACTTCTTATTCCAACCATGAATATCTCTTATGATATATAAATCATTAACCAATTCATTGAAGGGTTATATAGGTATCACTAAGAACATAATAAAATCATAGTTCCTTCTACTATGAGAAATACATTTATCAATTCTTGACCAATAAAAAATTATTTTCATAAATATCATATCGTATCCCATGAAGTAATAAAAGTATTTCATAAAAACATAATCATATCAAAAACTCTATAAAATGGATTTAATTCATAATAATATATTCAATTAATATCCAATGAAATATGTCGGTTTTATAAGTATTTTATGATGGTATAACCAATGGAAGAGAAATATGTTGTATAAAAAAATGTCTTGAAATACACAAACCATTTATAAAAAGTATTATAATAGTAAACATGGATATTGACTAAATTATATAATAAACCATATTAGATGATGTCATCTTATATGAAAAATATATTTAAAGGATGATTAAAAAAATGTTGTGGAAAATAATTTTTAAACATTTCAAAGTGTCACATACAACATTGAAATATTAAAATCATAATTCACATGAAATTATAAAATTACATGAAATTTATAATATCAATAAATTTGTAACATTCATAATATAAAATATCAAATGGATGTTTATACACCTCATAAAATACAATAGTCTCATTACATAACATGTGTCTGAAATATGGTAAATTGAGAAAAAATTACTTTACCAATTTGGTAAAATTTGAACCAAAATTCCAATAAAATAATAAAATCAACATAAACATTTAATATCATTAAATAAATTAAATTCACGATTTAACATTCCATTTGGAATTTTACATATAACACAAAAAATAATAACTGCTGAATATAACATATATCTCATAGAAATAAAAGTGAGATAATAAAACCATTATGAAATGTATTGACATTCTTCCAACATGATAAACCTCATATATGATGAGTGTTTGTTTATTATATATGTAAGAATAATAATATTATATATCAAACCATATATGGTTTTATTTTGTCTTTATATTCCTCAATGATAATAATTTCATGTTAATGTTTTGGTTGAGGTAATAATCTATTTATTTTTCGTATATATTTTAACATGTTATTCTTCATACTCAAAAATATATCATGATTTAATTATTTAAATAATTCAAAACATTATGTAAATATGGTATATATCAATTATATATTTATTCGTAATAATCAATAAAATATATAAATATGAAATGGAAAACATCATTTAACGATACGATTGGTCGTATGTATACATAACGTTAATTCAATTTTATTATGGGATGGAATGAAAGAAATAATGTGAAATATATTTTTATCTACATAAAATCATTCAAATATAAATATTGTCATATATTTCATTTAATTTCGTTTAAACATTCCTTTAAAAATTACATGTAAATTGTGATCGAATCACATCATATTGAAGAGGTGATAGCCCACACATCCACAAAGAGCTTCATGTATTTACCCAAAATGGAAAACATAAATGAATTTTCTGTATAATAATTATAAAATTATCATTTTAATAAATATAAAATAGAAACTATATATCCATCATAATTCCCATCCTTAAGGTGCCAAATAGTAAAAAAATTTATATCGTTTTGCGAGGCTGTAGTCCACCGTACCCACAAATAATATGTTTGTTACCTATTGGATGGAAATTTGTGTAGGTTTAGTTAAAAAGCATATAATAAATATATATTAGTATAATGAGGCATCATATATAATCATATAATCTAGGAATAATAAAAACATAATTGGTACAATAATAAATAAAACTAAAATGTGTATTTGAGAAAGTTACCAGTTTTTGGGTAATGTTTTTTAGTTTTCACTAACATGGTTAAATGGTTAGATTTATGCCCAAATTAAGGATTCTAGGATGAAATGTGGGTTTTTTTATACTATTTGGAAAATAATTTGGAAAATTTATTGTGTCTTATGACGTGTGAGGATAGGCAGATGAGAATTAATTTTTATAAAGGATTTGATTTTCCATTCTAGTAAATAATGAATGGTAATCACCATTAAGGTCTATGCCTTACCCAATCAACATAAATAATGTTAAAAACCGATCAATGAGTAATTATGGTCATGTAAACCCTCCACAATTCAAAATAATGTTCATTTTTATAATTTGGTTCCATAACATCTATGTTTCTTCACATTTATCAATTTTGATTTTATAAAGGTAACTAATTTACTAAACTAAGTAATTAAACCCATATGACTAAATTAATAAGAAATCCATTAGATAGTATAGTCTCACAAAAAAATAAATTAAATATATAATTTAAATTTCACACTAATTTAAAATTATTAATTCATCTAAAATAATTAAAAATAATAATTTAATCCATTAAATTCAATTATTATACATTTTTATCATTTATTTTGGTTAATTATAATTAAATAATCACCACATTTAGAATTCCGTAGCTGTTAATAAAAATATTTCATAATAAAAATTTAAATATAAATTAATATAATGAAAAAAATAACTTTTTATTTTTAAAATATTATTTACACTTGAACAAACCTAGTTTCTTGTCCATATATGAAGGATTTTTAAATGATATTGTTAAGTAAGTTTCCTATTTTTCTTTCCCATTCATGAATTGTTATATTGGTCACTTTTATAGACTAATATCCCAATAATACATAAGAATATATAATAAGGTGGATATGGTATAAATATTTTAATAAAATGGTTTTCTGATTTGTTTCTGTTCATTTATACACCATTTATTCTATGTTTAATCATTAATTAATCTTGCTATCACCTTAACGTTTGCAAATAATTTGAGAAGTTTCACTAAAACATTCTATCAAAAAATTATGTTGATTTTATTAGACCGTAAATTTTATATTTATTCCAAATATGTATACCCATTATTCCAAATTATTTTCAAAAAAGTGGTTAGAATTAATTTCTAATTAATCTCATAGATGTTGCACCACATCAAGTGTATAGTGAAATGATCAAACTTTTGAGTTGTTTGCATATCCTATTTCATTGTGAAATTGTATCAAATGACATAAGTTTGATTAATTTATGAAACATTTATCTTATTAAACATGAATGCAAAATTAATATATTATTTATTCAATCAAATAAATATTATTAAAAAACTGTGCTCAAATAGAATTCAGTATTTTTCCCATTTCAACTAAAAACTGATATGATTACCCAAAATATCATAAAATCACCCTATGATAATTTTAAAATTATGAAGTAAAAAAATATTTTTATTTTGTCTTATTTATCTTTTAAAATTAAAGATAATTAATTATTATATTATATACATAAGGATATAAAAAAATTTCTTTTGTGAAAATTGATTCCTTTTAAAACATATAGACATATCTGAAACTTATATATTTCATTATCAATTTGTTTCATATAATTAAAAACATTTAGAATAAAATGAAAAAATTGGTTTTTGATATTCAGAATACTATGTTTTATGACTATTTTATAACAGCCCTGTTTGAAATAATAAAATTTCATTTTATTGAAGCTTAGTGTGCTTGTAATGCATGAAATGATGATATTGTGTGTACCAGAAGATTTAATTGTTGTAGATTACCCACATATTTTTCTTGTTTTATCATGATATTAAAGATGCCATAATAATTTAAATTATAAAAAAATAATTATAATCTATTAGAACTCCTGGTGTTACGTTCTTCCGCGATTAAAATGAATTTTCCCACCAAAATTCATTTGGGATATCAAAGGATTAATACATGAATGTTACATTCCATGAAACCCACGTTATAAAAATTAATATTGAAACATCCTTTGAAAATAAAATTTTTGAACCATAAGAGTTACCCAATGTAACACATAACACTTTTTTAATGTAGGAGATATTAGGTTGGAGGTGAAAGCTTGTACATGGGATTAATCATTAAATAATCATAGAGATTAAAAAAATCACTTATCATAAGAATGTGGGTGATCTAGAAATAGTTTAAAACAAAAAACCATAATTTTATAAAGCAAAAATGAGTCCATTTATATCATAAAATGTTATGATAATCAGAATTAATATTATTTCAAGAGTCATTTTTCTAATGTTGATGATTTTTTCAAAATAATATATACTTACATATTTCATTACACTTAAATAGAACAATATCACTTTTTGGTTATGCCTTTATCAATTACCGACTCATCTCTTACTATTGGGAATGATGGTTAATTCCCATTCATAATGAATAATTAGATCACGAGATCCATAAATATAATGATAATTCATTCCATCTTTATTTTGATATTATAACACCTCGATAGCATTGGTAATCCAATAATCGTAAATCCCCATATGGTGGTACTACAGAGTAATCTTTTAAACCACAAATAATCTTTAACATAAACCATCCTATAAATTGTAAACCATTTATACCATCAAAATTATAAATATCCAAAATTATAAAAAGATGGTTACTAAATAATCATAACTATTTTCACCCATATGTCATAATGTTTCTCTTCGTTGTCAAATTCCAATCATGTTAATACCATCATTTTATATTATCTTCAAAAATCGTTCCAACCTGAATTACCATAAATCATTTTCGATAAGTTAATTCTTCTTTATTCAATATATTAAATGATATATTTCTCAAATTATATAATTATTAAACATCATAGATGATATAAAACACTTTGTTAAACAATCTATAATCAGTTCTAAATTCATCAATACTATCCAGCATACTTTTTCTAAATTAATCATCTCTTTATCCCACATAAACATAATATTCTCTAAGTATTAAACAAACTAAGGGCTACATTACCTTAATCAAAATATATTATATAAATTAATCCGATTTTTATATCATTTCAAACAAAAAACATCTCCTTTGGAATCCTTAAATAATATCATATACTAAAATTAAATATTTTTTTCATGATTCATAAAACATTATCAATGAATTCCCAATAATAAATAATTCATTTATCCCACATTATTATTAAACTGTTAAAATTTTTTAATCATATTATTTTGATATATACTTTACATATAATATTAAATATGAAAAGTTTAAATTGTTTGATTAATCACTATTTAACCATTCTTCTTATGTTTAATATAAACAATACTGTAAAAACCCTTACCAGTCACATATCATTTTCATTATCATTATCTTCAGTAGTATAAACTATACTTGTACCACCTTCCTAATTATCATCATGATATTTCCACTAATGAAATTTATTTTTATAATTCCCATACATTACACATCAGAAGAAATCAATGTTAACCTATATCCTTCTATTTTCCGCAATTGACATATACTATAAATCATAATGTGAGAAACACTTATCATCAAGGAAAAAAACATTGTTATGAAAAAATAAATTATTGTATTCCTCGATATTTGATCCTAATTTCAAATTAATGACACATTATTATTATTCATCTAGATAACCCTGAGATTATATTTAGAAATATCCTTAGTGATCTAAATAATGTTTTCTTATCCTAGATTCAAAATATTTAGTAAATACATTCTCTGACATAAACTATAGCGACCCATGGTTTGTATACATTGATATTATAGAATGTAGGATAATTATTTGTCACATTAAAAAATAAATATATGAGGTCCATAATAGTTTAGAGTCATTAGAAACAAGGGAACACAATCTAAAACTTTTGGAAAGACCATCTACCGCTCAATTAAAAATCTTCCCCTTTAATACAACTACATTAAACAATTATTCATTACCTAGGGAAAGAAAACATATTAAAGGGTTGATCACAGATTCCTCTTAAGGGTTACAAGGGATATATATACGTAAAACATGAGAATTAGTGTATATGAAAATGATATTAATACTAGAAGATCATACACTATATATCAAAAAACATTATCAAGAGTCAGGGAATAAATATTTATAGTTAATAAGATATGGTTAATTGGAAAATCAAAAGAATAATTTATGATATCATAACATAAGCATAATACATGTGGTTTTGGAAGAAACATAAATATTGGAAATGATTCCTATAGTAGTCAAGGATTAATTCTTTGACCATATTAGTGGAAAAGGCTAACTACACAAATAATTATAGTAGTTATGGTAGACTACCAATTCCTTATTATGAGAAAAACACTAACTAAACAAGGATCACTCCCCATTCCAGCTCAATAATATTGAATCAGATTCACCTCTTATTCCAGCCCTATATTTCATAATTTTGTTGACTCCTTGTTCCACCACTCTATTACTGAACCATGTTCACTCCTCATTATATAACGGTATTAATGAACCAACAACACTACTCTTTCTTGCAATGTATTACCGAATTGGGTTCACATATTCAATGTTATTCTTACTAAACTGATATCACTCCCCATTCAATCCTCTATTATTTAACTGAGTTCACTCCACATTCTAGTTATGTATTACTGAACAGAGTTCACTATTAATTCTATCCCAATAATATTGAACTGAGTTAACACCTTATTACACCCATTTATATCACACGAGATATATAAATAATTACCCATTTACTTAGAGGGAGATACTGGTCTCATCATTCACATAATAATATCATATAACCATATCCCCAAAAATAATAAAACCTTCATCATATCATAACTCATAAAAAATATATTGGATTACTAGACATCCTATCATAACCCCTATTTTAAAAATGAAATTATAAAAACATCAAACAATAAAAAAATTCAAAATATAGAGGCCTCGCAATAATTTCATCATATAATGAAACATGAAAAGAAGTGGGTTTAATAAGAATTTTATCATGTTATAACATGTGGAAGGTAAACTGGTCTTATAAAAAACATGGCATTAAAATTAATAAATAATTCATAGAAATAATAATAATGGTACCATTAGATCATAAACCTAGTAAATAATAAACTAAATCAAATAATTTAACTTCATAGGGAAATAATATTTAATAATCATTTAATATAATTCTTGGGGAAATAATCTTTAATCATTTCAATGTGTCCCATTACTTATTCAATCCTTTGAATCCTAATTACCATGAATGAATATCATTATAGGATTATTTTAATATCATGAAAATAATAATATTCATGAAATAAAATGTCAATTCTATGTATATAAACCTGATTAAATACTATCAGTGGATAACATAACATTCGTCTCAAATAATGAAAATTAAGATAAAATGACTTTAAAACATTGGAAAAAACATTCTCTACCATATCATCCAACTGAATCACTATCTCTAATGGTTCTATTCAATAAGAGGGTATCAGGCCCTTATGGGTAACCAAAACGATATCAATAAAAATAGAAGGTATCTATCTAAGGGAATTCTATTGAAGTCTTGTGGTAAATGTTTAGGAAATACCCATACAACCATAACACATGAGAAGATTCTATATAGAAATCAGGAACCATAATAGACAACCTATTCTTTATAGCTATGAATAGAGGTATTATATTACAGTAACACCAATACATCACACCCTAAAACACATGAGAGCTCCCATAACACCAGGGAATGGGACATACTAATGATAATAGTAAATTCCTGCAAGATTATTTAAAAAAAATAAATCACAATGATCAAGTCAAATAGATATAAATTAATAATGAGAAAATCCCAGACATACTCTACATTAGCCATTGATAGTGAACAAGGATACAGAAACTTCTATATTATCCTTATATGATGAGGGAAATAAAAATTCATTATATTGGACATAGGATCCGTTAAATATTTCAAAAAAAATATTAATATTTGTATATATGTATTAGTGGGAAGGGTTATCAAAAAAAATTATATAATGACGAAATGATGGTAGACGTTACTATTGATAGAAATATGACAACCTACATTAGAGACTCATCCAATGAGAATAATTTAAATACTCCAATGACATATTCCCAGAACACTATGGGATAGGAAAATTCTGCCTACATCGTAGTGGACTTTAGAATACATTATCCCAAACCAAAAAAGTTGAATATATATATCCTAGATTAACTGTTGTAGATATTTTTTGTAAAAAAAATTGAATATATAGATGATGGAAAAAAAAACAATTTTTTTTCCAAATCATTTTTCACTAGTAATAAGAGGACAACTTTTTTTAACTGTTTATGGTTCATAGGAGGCCCACTATAATGAATTACTTCCACTACTCTTAAGATAATCATAACACTTCCTCATCTTTCTATGAATGGAACTGAATAATAAACTATGTGATGAAGAAGGTGTATAATACCCAATATTTTCAGCCATATCCATTTCAATTATAATATATCAGTATAATATCTTCAAATAGGTTTAATGTATTAGTATTAATGCATTTAATCTTATATCCAATCAATAACTGTTGAATTACATTTCAGATTTTAGATGATCATTCGTAACAAACTCTGGAGACACATTTACCATATCATCAAACCAATTGGTTCAGTTAGCTATGGTTTTCCCTGCCGCCACCATCCTCTCATAGGAATTGAGCGTCTACGTCCCTATAACACTAGGGTTTCATCAATGTGATATTGGTGTTCGGTATGTGGCAACATCGAGGTTTTGGATCTATCCCACTACCTCCTTTCCTCACATTCTGTTTGAGGTTTCGCTCACCACCCTCTAGATCTTTCAATCATGCTCTATATGCTTTCGATCCTATATCTCTTTCCTAGCTTATTGGAATGACTATGGTGGAGTATTTTATGGCAATTCGTTCCAGGGGTCTTCTTCAGAGGTCTTCTCAGGGTTCAGTGGTAGTCCATCTAGCATTAGGTGGTTTTGCTCTGCTTTCCTTACACTGTGCTGTCTAGGTTCTTATGGGTTTTCTGTGGAAGAGGGTTTTCATTTGTTCTTCCTACCATGTTGATGTTGTGATATATCATTACTTCATATGCTCTTAATTGTATAGTAATATTTTCGAAGTAGAAACATGTTTCAAGGCATGGGAGGGAATGTGTAGTCTCATTGAGCAGGTTTGACGATTGCGTTTGGTGTTGTGATCATGGTTTAGTTTAGTTTGAAGTGAGGCATTAATCATGATTAGTGAGGTTTTTTTTGTGGTGTTTTTAATCCTTGATGTTTGTTGAATTTTTGAATTGTTTTTGAAATGGTCCTCTATTTATTTTTTGTGATTTGGTTTTTTTTTTGTTGTCATGTGGCCTCTGAAGCAAGGGTCTTACTACCTGATCTTCTTCGGGGACTACTCCTGATGTGGTTGAGTTGTGAGATTCCATCAGATCCATGCTAATTATAATTTTATAGTTGATATGGTATGGCTTTTCTCCTTTGGTTCCATGCCCATTCTTAAAGTCATCATGGAAGATCTAGCAGACTAGTGACACGAATATTGATGTTGAACCAAATTTTTTAATTAGTGCGGTGTGGGGGGGTCTTTCCTATTTTGTTTTTTTCCAGAATTTTGAGATTTTGTGAACATTGTAGTGATGTTTATTGTCTTCTGTATTTTCTATCAAGGGAACCCACTTATCACATATAAGGAGTTTATTATGATAAAAAATTAATTATTAGTTAGTCATTGGTGAACTAGGAGTCCAAACACTCTACCAACTATAAATGGAGGATAAGCACATAAATTCCACTATCAAACATTCTATAAAAATTGGTGAATGTATTTTTTTATAAACCCTCCCAATTCAATCCAATGTTTCTATCTACCTATAACATGAATCCCACCACTGCATATTGTTTCCCTCAAGCCTGAGCACTCCACACTTCTCCTTAATGATATCAGTTGTTTCCCAAATGTTGATGATTTAATGAAATTTTAAATCCATTTCAATTAATATTATAGATCATATAATCCATTATTTGATATGGGATTCCCACTTATAACTCTCATGTTTGATTCCTATCTCCTCCAAAATATTTATATTCTTTAAAAATAGTTTATGAACATGTTTTAAATATTGGCCTATATAACATACATATCTCAGGATATCCTCTTTAAAATTAGGATCCAATGGTAGATTCCGTTAAGGATAATCCACTACACCCCCTATAGAACCTATGGATGAAATCTCATATGACAACTACTATATGAAAAAACATGAGAAGTAATTATATGAAATGATAAAGAATTTTGGACCCAAAAAATCATTATAAAAAACTACGACTAAGATCAATAACTCAATTCATGAGACAAAATTTCTTAAGTCCCATAATAACATTATTTTTATCATGTAAAGTGTTTGGGAGTCACGGTAAACTACCTCTATAGTTTTGATAGTCATATCTCTTCTATAACAATTGTTCCAAGCCATAGACTCTTCAAGAAAATTCATCCTTTGATACCGATTTGTTATCAAATGAAACATGAACTAATATATCACATACATAATGTTTGTTCTTGATACCAAAGGGATAATGTCTTTTTATATCAAAAATACTCATTAACATTTCCATTTTCTATAGTTTCAAAATAGTCTAGTTATGAATTTTTTTATAAACAATTTTTTTGATCATTTTCCAAATGCCAATGAATATTGGTACTAGAAAAAATAGTACAATTACAAGGAAATTTAAATCATACCAATTAAAATAATGGTCATTATAGAAGACTAATCATCTAGAAAATAATGACTACTACTTACCCAAGTCCTTAAAAATTGTTTTATGGAGAAAAAGAATACCTAATGATTTAACCCTCCCCTTATTTCAATAAAAATATTCCAAGAACAACTTGCTTTGATATCATTGGATCCCCTCATGAGTGAACCACTTTCCAATTAAATGGATTATGAACATAAGAGAGACGTTCAACCTATGTACCCATGTATCCACATGTGCTTCATTTCTAAAATAAATATCAATTGTTTCACATTTCACAAATAATTTACATGATTGGTTATTCCACTAAAATATGATTCGATAATACATTCCCCAAAGTATTCAATTATTCTATGAGATAACCATTTTATTTTTCTAAATGTATCGAAAACATAGGTTACAATAAAATACATTTAAAAAATAAAATAATCATCCAAAATAATTTTTACGAACTTTTAGAATAATAATACCAATGTGATTCATCCAACATAGGCTAGTTTGAGAACCACATAACCCAATATTTGGTTGAATTTTAATGGAAAATAGACCAACAATTATTTAAATAATAGAGTAGAGAATAATTGAGTCCTTAAAATTGATCCCCATATATCAGAATCAAATTTAATAACAAAAATATGCTATTTAATTGGATAAATCACACATACCTTGATAAATATACCCACTATAACATAGAAAACATAAGGGAAGTCTATCATGACCCAACCCTACCAGTCCTGAGCCACAAATTCTGCAAGCCAGCATCAATAGGACAAGGTTTGGTGACCAGTTTTGAAGGATTAAAAATCATATGGAGGCCTTCCCCTAAGTACCTGTACATAGGCACACACAACCCACTCGATGCCGAAGGGTGAAGTAAAATAGAAAACCATAGGAAAAACAGTTACAACCCAACCACATTCATGTATCAACCACTAAAAAGAGCAATTATAGTGCTGAAATTAATAACAAGTAAATAGAATAGTAGAAAGAGAAAAAACACACCCAACCACAAAGGTTCCACAACCCAGCAATAGGTAACAAAAAGGAAAAAACATGATAGATCTCCACCTGAAAAATCTGGCATGACCATGACACGTCGTCCGAGCTCCCATGAACTCTATGCTCCTCCATAGTCACGATTGACCTTTTCGTCATCTACAAGGGCACACCAGGTACGTGAAATTCCCTAGCAGGGGTGAGTATAAAGATACTCAAAAGGATGCCCCAAAATCTCAAGGGAGCAACAAAGGAGTCCCTAAAGAGGTGTGCAGTAGATAGAACTAGAACAATAATAGTGTACAGAATGGAGAGTGCAGCTTAACACAACAGGAGGAAGGAAGTAATCTCATCCAATTGCAAGGAGCTAGGAATGGGGAGAAGACGAACTTCTTTTCGAGTCATCGCTACATATAATAGGAGAATGGACTTGTCCAAACAAGGGGATATAAACATAGAAAACACATGGCATACACAGCACGTCTTCGCCCCTCCTAGAAGGAGTGTAGCTGAACCCTAGGAGTGTGAACTGAAGTCAGGTGTATATGTATATATGCTCCACAAGGAACCCAAATGAGTGTGTAAGGGGACCTCTACCTCCATGCCCAGCCTCGTCAAAAGGTCTGAGTCTAAAATAAGTCGTCCAGCAACACACTTCCCAGCCCAGTTGGAGGGTAAACCCCTAGAGGTCTTCTAATAACCCACTGCCCAGCGCCGCTGGAGGGTAAACCTTTGTAAGTGGATGGGTAACCATCTGCCCATCCGGGCTGGAGGGTAAACGCTGATAGTTCGATGGGTAACCCATTCCTAGTTATGCTAGAGGGTAAACCCTAAATTTAATGGGTAACCCACTACCCAACCCAACTGGAGGTTAAACCCTAATATCAATAGGTAACCCCCTACCCATCCCTGCTGGAGGGTAAACCCATTACTGGTCTGACAACTCTATGCAGCCTGCGTAATCACTAGGTGTCGCTAATATTGGGACAGTACATTAGGTCAGAGTGCATCAAAAAGATCACTAAACAATTCCGTTTAATATTTAATCAATTAATAAGATCACATAAGAGGCTCCGCTCAGGTGAAAATATTACCCCGTTGTTATCAAGACGAAAAAACATGTGAGATAAACTACTTACTTGCTGGAAATGGCCTCCCAACAGAAAATTTGTTCGCCACTTTCAAAGGCTCGATCAGTGTGTCTTGGCGCCCACTATGGTTTCTGAATGATGTTGGGGGGATTGTGCAATTGTGATGGCCTCGGAAAAACAGGTCATATAGACTATTCAACCACCCCGAACAGACGCCTGATGAAAACATCACAAAATGATGTGTGACACATAAAAGATGGCCAGTAGGTCCCATATCAAAACCCCGACATCAACATCTGAAACCATACATGAACTCTCTACCTCAATTCAGGGTCACAACACTACTTATGACACTCAAATCATACATCAGATGTGTTTGCGCAATCCAAAACAAGAACCCCTATAAAAATGAAAATCCTCTTAATGGGAGTGTCGTGCCGCCGAGTCCCCCGTCTTGGAAATTTAAACCCCTAAAAACATCTCCAAATATTCGTCTCAAGTTGAGGACTTCACTTCTTCATACGACATGAAAAATAGACACACATAGCTAAAATTATGGGAGTTTTATGTCAGAGGGGGAGAACCCCTTGGGCTTGACCGGCCAGGTACGGCCGGTCCACAAGGTCTGGGCCGGCCCGTGCAGCCCGACCCGGCTTGCATCACTGGCCCGCGGCTCAGCCGTTCATCCCAGCCATAGACCCCAGGTCCACACAGTGCCGACTGGCCCTCATGGTCGGTAAGGGTCTTTCGCAAAGACCAGCCAAAGGTAGATCTCGGTCCCCGCTTGGGCTCGCGCACCGCGACCCAGGTCTGCCTCGTCGTCGACCTTGCACGCTGCATGGAGCCGCCAACATGCCACACAAAGCCACTACTGCTGAGAATCCCACCATTGTGCCGCCGTACCATAAATCCATCACCGCCACTAGAAGTGTGATGTCGCCACCTGGACCACACCGCACCGCCGCCGTCGCTCGCCAGACATCCTTAGAACCTCCGGAAAAAGGAAAAACGTCCAAGAAAATTCGTGGGGACGCCCCAGATGCCCAGGGAGTTGAAAATTAGATCCGAAAGGTTAGTCAAAAATATAAAATCAAACCATACGCTACCAAGGTATTCCCTCAACAATCGAACAACAATTCGACATAGGAAATTAAATTTTAAGTCAAATCAGAAATCAAAACAAAGAACGATACCTCCTACCTCATTGGGTGTATCCTGATGTTTTGGAATTGGTCTGCCGGAGTCGCCACACCTTTCTGAAGTGGTGGAGGAGAGGGGAGAAGCTCTTAGTGATAAAACCACTAGGGAAGGGCTATGGGGAAGAAGTGGGTGGGGGTGTTTTTTAAATAGAAAACACTTAAACCCCCCGCCCATAGACCCCGTACCCAAATATTTGTCGGGGTCAGGGTTAAGCCACTCTTAGTGTAAAAACCACGTTCTGTGTGCAATGACGGTCTCAGAATTTTAATCCGAGTCTCCATTAAAATTTTGTAAATTCCATGCACGATGCCTCTAAATAACGAAAATTACCCTGGTGGAATTTTCCAAAGAAGGGCCGCACCCGTGAAAGTTATACCCCTCCTAGGGTAATTGTCATGTTCCAGACTCAATGGTGCCCTCAGTTTTCCAATCTGAGCAACCGTTTGGGAGTTATTATTTTTATTTAGCACATCCAGTGTGAATACGCGTCAATTGTAATTCTGGCCACACCGGGGCTCGAAATCGCACACCGTCTGAACGTACCAATTGGAATAACATCATGAAAAACGCAAAGTCTTATAGGTTCAATAATTGTTTCCTTACATCATTACCTCCTTCAACATTTTTTCCCTAAAAAAACCCCAAAAAAACTCAAGATATTGACCCCACATCTCACTCTCCCTCTCCCAGGTGCACTCATGCTCCCTCCTATGCTGCCACTTCAAACGCAATAGATGAATGGCCCGTCCATGTTGAGTCTGCTCCGGTCGGTCCTCAATTGCCACTGGGCGCTCTGCAAAGGTGGATCCATTCTCAATTTCCATCTCTCCCCAGTCGATAATGTGTGTGGGGTCATGCATGTATTTCCTCAGCTACGACACTTGGAAGAGATCATGCACTCTATCTTGCTATGGGGGTAGTGTAAGGTGATATGTGACCTCACCAACCCTGGGAATAATCCGTAAGGGCACGATGAACCGCGGGGACAACTTGCCTCTCTGTCAGAACATCCGCATTCCACACCATAGGGAGACTCTCAAAAAGACATGGTCTCCCTACTCAAAATCCTAATGCATGTGACGTCAGTCTGTATAGGAATTCTATCTGATCTGAGCCATCCTCATCCGTTCACGAATGACCTGCACAATATATGTCTTCTCCTTTAAAGACCCGATATGTTGAAAAAAACTTTTTTCCTAATTTTGTGTGTTATTTTATTTTTTATGCTCAAAAAAACTGTTTCATTTGATATCATGAGTATAATTAAAATGAGTCTGTTGGGTTTTTACTGTTATATGACCATTGGTCAATTTGACCGCTGGAAACTAAACGTTTCGATTATTGTCTCTAAATACAAGTGATCTTGTTTAATTAATATAGAAAGATGATTTGATGGCCTCACCCAGTAGTCCCGGGCCAATCGAAGCCCATCTAACGGAACATTGGAAGGAGTTAGCCCCACTAGGATTTTCTCTGGACCAAACCCAAGCAGAACATCATCATGTGAAGCTATAACGAAATCGCCTTTGCGAGAAGTTCAAACTGATAGAAATTACTACTCGTGCAATGTTGGATGAGCCGCCCTCAGATTCTCTCACCTTATCACACTTTACACTTAGGTCCTATGCTGGGGTTATAAGTGGATATGTAAAGAGACCGTAACTTCCTTGTGTTATCCTTTGTTTTAAATAATAATTTTGATTTCTTCTTATGATGAAGTTAATGAATTTTCAAATGCCCGGATAAATATAGTATGCATATTTTTGATAAATTGTAGAGAAAGGATATTTTAAAAATGTTTATGTAAACAAAAAATAATTAAAAATATCTAATGATTTTCAAAAAATGGTCTTCTACAATAATGTTCAGTATGAAATTTAGAGTCTAATAAAATCAACTTAATTTTTGATGAATAGTAAATTAAGAATAGTGATTTTTTTCTTAAGATTAGTAATGTGACCAAATGGATTTGTAATCTCACTTATATAAATTAATAATATAATCTAGCCACCTTGATTAAGTAATGTGATTCAATATTATGGTTAAATAATGGTTTCATAAATTATTAGTCAAGTATTAGTTTTTTTGGGTGAATAGTGTTTTTTAATTAAAAATTTAATTTAAAATATTACCAAATTTATTTTTATAAAATTTAGTTCATCTTTGAAATCAAAGCTTCGATATTTGGTAAAGGTGAAATTTTGAGATTTTTCCGAGAATGTTGAAATTTCGATGAATAGTGTAAATACAGTTTTTAAGTTAAGGGTGTTTAATGACATCCTTAAATGATAAAATATGTATGTAATTAATATGTTCGACTTATGAATAGTAATATAAGGTATGAGGTGTCCCTTTTGGACAATACCATGGGCAAATACCATGGGAATGCACGTGGTTTTGCCCAAACCACCAATTAGGTGTCCCTTGGCCATTAATGCCTTGTCCCCTCACTTTCCCTATGAATACCAAGCCATCCTCTCATCCATTCACCACCCAACTCTCCACCAATGATTCTATGGTCGCATTACCTCCCAAAGTGTCCTCTCAAGGTACTCCCAAGCCCTCCAGGTCCCAAACATTGAGTTTTATTAGTTGCATTTAAAGTAAGAGATCCTACCTCTCTCTTTCTTTTCAAATAATCTCTTTTATGTCATTTCTTTTGTGCTCCATGATCATATGTTGGAGGATGTTCTTTTATACTCCACTTACTTCCCTATGAATGTTCATATGATTATAGAAACCCTCTTTCTCTCATAAATTCGTTTTAAAATGTTTAAGTGGCACCGTTAGGCTGCCGAAAGTTTTGTAGTAGATTTTTTCACCCTTCTCATTTTCATGTTCTATTTTTTTGTCAAGTCATTCACGTTTCTTTTTATTATGTTGGGGTATGATATCTATATCTATAATACTGATATTTTATGTTTTTATGATGAGATACCCTATTTGATATCTTCAATTTAGTATTTTAATGTTGTAAATGGCGTCGTTATGCTGCCAAATTTTTAAGAAATTATTTCACCATTCTCGTTTTCTAGTTCTATTTTCATGTCAGGTCTTTCAAGATCCTTTTTTTATATTGGGTTATGATATCTATATATATCATACTGATATTTTATGTTAATATGATTAGATACCATAATTTATCTCATCAATTCTCTTTTTGATGTTTAAGTGACACCATTAGGCTGCCGAATTTTCATAAGAGAAATCCTATTTTCATCTTCCCTCCATGTTTTTCATTTCATATGGTATGTCATTAAAATCTCATTACCATGTTCTTATATACATTATTTTATGTCCTTATACTTCTCTTTGGATCACTTATGAGTGGTTGACCTATGTCCCCTCTCTTTTCAATGTTTTCTAAAACCCCGAAGCATAGCCGTTATGCTGCAGAATTTCCGTCTCAAATGTCTCTCTCTTTTTCACAAATTATATTATATTATTAAGTGAATAATCAATGCTCTTAATTTTAAAGGGTTATTCACATATATACCAAAATGTTATATTTTAAAATCTGGGATTTATATACATGAAACCCTCTTTCCTTTTCCGTGGGTTTATTGTGACATAAAGATCATGTCTTTAAAGCAGTTTTAAAAACGTTATGATTATGAAATGAAACCCATTAATTTTATTCTATACGGGTTGTTTATGAAATGAATGATGATGATATATGTGGCTCATAGGATAATAAATAAATATTAAGTTTGCGCTCTGATAGCGCTCTAATGCAATGAGTAAAGATTTAATCTCTAAATATGACCATTTTTAACGACGCCTTGGTGAATAACCTTGGTAATTTTAACGACACCTTGGTGATGGACATTGGTGAAACGAAAATGATTTCCATTATTAAATGTTGTAGAAACATCTTCATGTTATGAAATAAGTTATTTTTATTATGATATTTCTCATGATTTCATTGTCATGCCTTAAAGTTCTTTTTCATAACATTGTTGATGTATCTCAATTTCAATGTTAAATGTTTCCCCTTGTTTCCATTACTGGGCCTTCTGCTCACCCTTTCTTTTCATGTATGTCCCCAGGTTTTGATATGAAGTAATGAACCTAGGATGAACATAAGGAGACTCCTTTCAAGTGTTTAAGAAGATTGTTTTATGTTTTCATATTTTATGTTCCTGGTTTCCATGACACTAAACCTTAAAGATCCTCGGTTTGGTAAAATGTAATGAAAGTTTTTGTGATAAAAAGGCAGGATTTCATAATTGGAATCAATGGATGGTTCAGTTATTTGTGGAAATTAAGATATGAAAACATTAGGAAGTACCCTAATGAAAAGATTAAATATAGGAAATCTTCCTGGTATTTTAGTGAGTATTGATTTAGGGGTTTCCAAGAAAATACATCCTTGTCTGGATACGAGAAGGTAGAGGTAGATCTCGCACATATGTACATAGGGGTAAAACCCGAAAAACCCACTTTGAGCTAGACTCGAACGGGAACTGGTACACAACAAAGGGCCTTGTTTCACTCTTGGTTATGACACTCCAGGGGGATATGCTTTGGTAAATTCATAAGCTTAGTATGAACCATTATTAAAGGAACAAAGATAAAATAAAAAAAGCCTTAACATAAAAATATATGATCATGGGTAACCTATATTGGGACCTAGGGGATCACAAGTTAGGGTATACATTTCTTCTACAATTTTATCCTTCTATGCTTTAAGTTTCATTTTCATGATTATTGGCTATGTATTTAAGCCCCTTAATTATATGTTCTTTTTTTAGTTAATGGCGGGAAATGGAAGAGCATGTCCCAACGACTAATGTGATAGGAAATGTGATAATTGCCCTATTAATGTGATAGAGATGATGAAAGATCATGTTGAACATATTGTGATTATGCCAAACCATCTCTCAAAAATCATAATTAATAATTGGTACCTAGTTGAATGCCCAAATTAATCACGGAAGATGAAGAAAAAGTCTCAAGGTTGTTCATCTGATAAAGTTGATAAGGGAATGAAGACCCAATTTATTTTTTGAAAAATGTGTGGTAAGAGGCACCAAGGAGAATGCCACAAAGGAATCAAGAGATTCTTAATGTGTGGGAATATAGGGCATAAAGTATCCAATATCTTTAAAAATGGATAATTTGATGAATAGAGATAAGGTTTGATCTAATGTACCTTATACTTTTCAATGTCGTAAATGTGGAGAAGTTAGAAAATAGCCAAGGAAATGCTCTATTGGAATTAATGGAAAGCATGATGAGCATCAACAATCTTCGAGGACAAGGGAACAATGAAAGTCCTATGCTGATATAGATCATGATGACTGATGTACATGTAACTTCTTCGCAATAATTGCATATGTCATGTTGTATGTCAGTTCGTGCTCTATGAGCATATCTTTTATGTTTTCTAAGATCATCCAGTCACTTCCTAAGGAGATTTTATATCATTAAGGAAAACATTTATTGTTATGTACCACATGTTGATGAAGTGAAGCTGTTATTCTTAAAAAAAAGATTGATCAGGGGATTAAATGATGATTTTAATTTTGGAAGACATTCACTATATTGTGAACCCTATTTGATCGAGTTAAATAGATTACTATATTATTTTCGTTGAGGAGTAAAGGTTGGCTTATATTTTGAAGATTCGATGAATTTAAGGCGAACTTATAGTAATTTATGCTACAAATGGAAATTATTAACCTATCTTGGGGAAAATGTGATTAGGATAGTTACTTTTGTTATAATATGATAAGTGTGGTTGATGTTGTTTGGAGATGAACGATATAGTCTATCTTGGATGAATATGTTATGATATCATTCTTATAATTGGGTTTCAATCTTAGTTTGGTTTATTTTGAGGAATTATAAGGATAATTATTTATTTAATGGTCTATAATGAACATTGGGTAGTTCCAAGGAACATTGAAGATTTAAAAGTAGTTTTCCTTCCAAAGAGATTATTTCATTTTTAATTGTTTTTTTATACCCTTTCTGTTTTTGGGAAAAATTTTATGATATAAGAAATTGATAGTTAATCTTTTGTGGATTACGTGACTCTCAAGAAGATGATTCATTTGTTTTGACGAGACCAAGTGTTTTTTAATGCTCATCATTTAGAGAAAAGATTAGTTTTGGTAGAAACTTATTAAAGGATGAAACTCTACTTAAAGGTATGTATATTTCCTAATGTTTTTATTCTATGTAGTAATTGAATTCCTAAAAATTATGAAAATGAACGTAAAACAAAAACGTTGTGGGTTTACGTTTCCTACTAAGTAATCAAGGACCGTTTACACACATCACAAGTGTGTGATTTTATTTTGGTTAACTTTATCCTAATCATGTTTTCTATCACTCTCTCTCAGCACATGAACCTTTGTTTTCGCCTCAATTTCCATGTTTTCCTACATGGAATCCTAGTGTGGGCTAACTCGGGTGACCTTCGTATTTGCCTTTCTTTCTTGTAATGTAATAGTTTTACTGACTCCATTTTCGATGTGGGACTTTCAATGAAACTTCAAAACTAAATTTTAAAAATTTCAAGGACGCAATTTCTTAAGGGGGAAAGATCTTAACGACCTGAAATTTTGAATAAATCTTGATTCATAATTTTGTGTGTTATTTTATATTTATAATCAACAAAACTATTTCATTTGATAACATGAGTGTTATTAAAATGAGACCATTGGGTTTTGACTGTTATATGACCACTGGTCAATATGTCCGCTGGAAACTAAATGTTTTGATTATTTTCACTAAATAAAAGTTGTCATGGTTAATTAATATAGAAAGAAGATTCGATGGCCTCATCCAGTAGTCTCGGGGCAATCGAAGCCAATCTAATGGAAATTGGGAAGGAAGTAGCACCACTGGGATTTGTTCTTGATAGAACCCAAGCTGAACTTCATCGTGTGAATTTAGAATGGAATTGCCTTCGTGAGAAGTTCAAACTGAAAGAAATTACTACTCGTGCAATGTTGGTTGAGCCACCCTCATATTCTCTCACCTTATCAGACCTTACACTTAGGTCCTATGCTGGGGTTATAAGGGGCTATGTAAGGGGAGTGTAACTGCCTTGTGTAATCATTCGTTTTAAATAAAAAATTTGATTTCTTCTTATGATGATGTTTATGAATTTTCAAATATCCAGATAAATATAGTATTAATATTTTTGATAAATTTACAGAAAGGATATTTTTAAAATGTTTATATAAACCTTAAATAATTAATAATGTGTAATGATTTTCAAAAAATTGTCTTCTACAATTATGTTCAGTACGAAATTTAGAGTCTAATAAGATCAAATTAATTTTTTATGAATATTAAATTATGAATAGAGATTTTATGCTTAATATTAGTAATGTGACCAAATGGATTAGTAATCTCACGTATGAAATTATTAATATAATCTAGGCACCTTGATTAAGTAATTTTATTCAATAAAATGGTTAATAACAGTTTCATAAATTATTAGTCAAGTATTAGTTATTTTGGGTGATTAGGGTTATTTAATTAAAACATAAATTAAAAAAATTTAGAAAATTATTTTTATAAAATGGTGTTCATTTTTGAAATCAGAGCATCGATATTTGGTAAAGGTGAAATTTTTGGATTTTTCTATGAATGTTGAATTTTCGATGAATAGTGAAAATACAGTTTTTAAGTTACGGGTGTTTAATGACATCATTAAATGATGTATTAAGCATCTAATCAATATTGTGGACTTATGAATTGTTTGATAAGGTATTAGGTGTCCCAAGAGGCCAATACCATGGGAAAATACCATGGGCAAGCCCATAGTTTTTTCAAAACCACCAATGAGGTGTCCCTGGGCCATTAATGCCTTGTCCCCTCACTCTCCCTATAAATATCAAGCCATCCTCTCATCCATTCGCCTCCCAACTCTCCCCCAACAAATATATGGTCTCATTACCTCCAATGTAGTCCTCTAAAGGTGCCTCCATGCCCTTGAGGTCCCAACCATTGAGTTTTAAGAGATACATTTAAGGTAAGGGATCCTACCTCTCTCTTTCATTTCAAGTAATCTCTTTTATGTCATTTATTTTATACTCTATGATCTTATATTGGAGGATATTTTTTTATACACCTATTAATTCCCTTTTCATATGAATATGATTAGAGACCCACTATTTCTCTAATAAATTCGTTTTTTTAAGAATGTTTAAGTGGCGTCGTTAGGTTGCCACAATTTTTGTAACAGATTCTTTCACCCTTCTCATTTTCATGTTCTATTTTCTTGTCAAATCATTCAAGTTCCTTCTTATTATGTTGTGGTATGATCTATATAACTATCATACTGATCATTTATTTTCATATTATGAGAGACCATATTTTATCTTTTCAATTCAGTATTTTGATGTTTTAAGTGGCGCCGATCAGTTGCCGAATTTTTAAGAGATTCATTCACTATTATCGTTTTCAAGTGCTATTATCTTGTCAAGTCTTTCAAGTTATTTTTTATTATTTTGGGTTATGATATCAATATCTATCATACTAATATTATATTTTCATATGATGAGATACCCTAATTTATTTCTTCAATTCTCCTTTTGAAGTTTAACTGACACCGTTAGGATCCCGAATTTTCAAAAGAGAAATCTTATTTTGTCTTCCCTCCATTTTCTCCATTTCATATTCTATGTATTTCAAATATCATTACCGTGTTCTTATATACATTATATTCTGTCCCTATACTGTTATTTGGATCATTTATGAGTGGGTGACTTATGTCCCCTCTCTTTTCAATGTTTTCTACAACCCCAAATTATAGCGGTTATGCTGCATAATTTCAATCTCAAATGTATCTCTCTTTTTCTCAAATTATTTTATTTTATTAAGTGAATACTCAAATCTATTTTTTATAAAGTGGTATTCAAATATATACCAAAATGTTCTATTTCAAATTCTGGGAATTACATACATGAGAACATCTTTCCTTTTCCATGGGTTTAAAGTGACATAATGATCATATCTTTAAAGCAGTTTTTAAAACATTATGATTATGAAATGAAACCCATTTCTTTTATGCTATATGGGTTTTTATGAAATTATTGATGATGATATATGTGTCTCACGTGATAATAATGAAAAATTAATGGTTCTCCCTTATAGCGCTCCAATGTATTGTGTAAAGACTTAATATCTAGAGATGACCATTTTTAACGACACATTGGTGAATAACCTTGGTAATTTTAATGACACCTTGGGGATGGACCATGATGAAACGAAAATGATTGCCAATATAAAATGTTGTAGCCACATCTTAAAATTATAAAATATGATATTTTTATTATGATATGCCTCATGATTTCTTTCTAATGCTATAAAGTTGTTTTTCATGACATTGTTGATGTATCTCTAGTTCATATGTTAAATGTTTCCCCTTGTTTCCCTTACTGGGCCTTCTACTCACCCTTTCATTTGATGTATGTCCCCAGGATATGAGATGAAGTATTGAACATAGGATGAACATATGGATAAGCCTTTCAATTGTTTAATAATAATTTTTTCTATTTTCATGTTTTACGTTGTTAGTTTCCAAAACACTAAACCTTAAAGATCCTCGGTTTTGTAAAATGCAATGAAAGTTTATTTGATAAAAATATGGGATGTCATATCGCATGCACCAACTCCAAGCCCACGATGGAGGTCTCCCCAACCTCCGTAAAACACAATGGTGACCTTCATGGTCTCCCATAGAGGGCCTCAAAAGGGGCCATGCCAATAGTAGAGTTTTAACTGTTGTTATACGCAAACTCTACCAAGGGAAGGTGATCCTCCCAGCTCCAGCCAAAGTCTAACAAGAACGCCCAGAGCATATCTTCCAACACCTGGATAGTGGGATCGGACTACCCATCAATGTGGGGGTGAAAATCTATACTCATCCGCAACTGAGTCCCAAATTCCTCTTGCATGCCTCACCATAATCACTGCGTAAACCGGGTGTTAAGGCCGAAGATGATTGTCGAGTATACTCCATGAAAGAGGAAGATCTCATGAACATATTACTGCCCCAAACTCTCCACTAAGATCTGATCCCTGAAAGAAATGAAGTGGGCCAACTTCATGAGTCGGTCCACTATCAAACAAATGGAGTCGTGGCCCTTTGTTGTGCATGTAATCCCGGTGTCGAAGTCCATAGTTATGTTATCCCACTTCCACTATGGGATATCAAGGGGTTACAACAACCCTGTCGGGACCTAACTCTCTGCCTTCACCTACTGACAGGTAAGACACCAAGAAACGAACTCAGCTATGCTCTGCATCATGCCAGACCACCAAAACTGCTGCTTATGGTCTCTTTACATCTTCCCCACAACGAGATGTATGGCCAAGGGAGAAGTGTGGAACTCCCGCATCACCTCCAACCCCATCACCACTAGTACTACAACTCTCTCCTAGAACAATGATCTATTGATTACCTCATTTAGAATACTCATCGGGTGCATCACCCATGGATATCTGATCACGCAGTACCTCACTGTCGACATCCCCCAACTGCGACTCTCTCACATGCTCAAGGAGCGAAGGAGTAAACACCATCGACTGTAGAAAATCCGTACCCTCCTGTGCCACCAAGGTTAGTCGTAGGGAAGCCAACTGTTCTAAATCTTCCCACACTAAATGATCCTATGTCTTACAAATAAGGGAATCTTCTACTACATTTCCCATCCCTAGAGTGTATACTATCTTGAAATAATAGTCCTACAGATACTCTAGCTAGTTCCTCTGACTCAGATTCAAATCCCTCTGATTGAAGATATAATTTAGGCTCTGGAGGTCATAGTAGAACACAAAACACTCACCTAGAAGGTAGTGTCTCCATAACATCAAGGTGAAGACCATTGCTACCAGCTCAAAATTGTGAGTCGCATAATTCTGCTAATGGGGCCTTAACTTCTATGACCCATACACAATCACTGCACATTTCTGCTTCATCATGAACCCGAGCCTTGCTCTTGAAGCATCACAACATATGATGAACTCAATACCCTCCACTGGTAGCCTCAACACAAGAGAAATAGTTAGCCTCTACCTCAACTCCTCGAAGCCCTTATAACATTGATCATTCCAGGTAAACTGTCATCCATTCCACAACAGTACAGTCAAATGGCCAGCAATACTGGAGAAGTCCTCTATGAACCTCTTGTAGTACCCTGCCAAACCAATGAAAACTCCACACCATAGATGCATTCTTGGTGGGATCCAAAGAAATCACTACCTATATCATTGTGGGATCCAAAGCCAAACCATGTTCTGTAATGACATGCCCCAAGAAGTGAATCTAATGATTCTATAACTAGAACTTCGAGAGCTTCCTGTACAGCTGGTGCTCTTGAAGTAAGTCTTGGACCATCCTCAAATTCTATGCATGCTCCTCCTCTGTCACCGACTAAATGAGTATGTCATCAATGAAGACAACCATAAAACAGACCATGTACGACTAGAAAATCTTGTTCATCATAGCCATGTTGACGACATGAGAATTCATCACGCCAAAGGGAATCACCAAATTCTCATAGTTCCCATATCATCAACGAAATTCTAGCTTTAAGATATCATCCTCATGAACCTGCTAATAGTGGTATCCCAATCAAATATCGATCTTCGAGAACCACTTTTCACCTTGAAACTGGTCAAAGAGGTTTTTATCATTAGAAAAGGGTTTTTATTCTTCATCATGGCCTAATTTAGGTGATGATAATCCACACAATTCCACAGACTCCCATCTGCCTTTTTTACAAAAAAAAAACTGGAGCCGCCCAGGGGGTACACTAGGCCTCATGAATCCCTTCTCACGAAGGTCATCCAATTGATGTCGTAGCTCCAAAAGCTCTGTGGGAGCCATCTGACATGTTGCACTAGATATCGGAGCAGTCCCTGACTGATAGTCGAATTAGAAATCCTTATCTCGCCTCATAGGTAGTCCCAAAACATCATCGGGAAAGATGTCCATGTATTCCTCTACCACGATAGGGAGAAAGATTCTTGTAGCATCTACTGCTATATGATCAATGCTCGATAGCTGGTGCAAAAAAGTTAGGGGTCTCTTATTTAGTGTACCCATCTGTTATTACACGAGGTCTCATTCACCAAGGATGGTGAACCTCGCCCCATCAAAAAACACGACTCTGACTCATGTGTGATGACAGTCGATCTAGACATGATCCATAGAAATCCAATCCATGCACAAGATTACATCATAAGGTTTCATCATGATGACGAGACGGTCCCATGTGAAACTCCCTCCTCCAAACGATATTTCGCACTTTCTGCATATAATGTTCACTGATGAGGCACCTCCTGTAGGAAACATGAGGCTAAGTGCAGGTGTCAACGCCTCAACTAGAAGCTCCAAATCCCATACCAACATTATCGATATAAAAGAGTGTATGTTTCCATTGTCTACTAGTACTAAATCATGTGTGGAGTAAACACAAAGGGTCCCCAGACCATCTCGTGCGTTGGAGGGTCTCGAACACCCATGGCCTGAAGCTGCCCACGGCCCCTAACGCCAGCTCCCTGAGAATGGTGTTGGCCTCTTTGTGGTGTCATTATAGGGATATCTAAATGTCATCCTCCACCTCATGGTCCTACTGCTATGCCTGTGACAACTCCCTGAGAACCACCTGATCCCCACCTAGGTGACCCCTAGACTCGGCGCTTCCTCTGCCTTTGTGGTGTGCTAGCTGCCCGCCATGGCTGAGCTGCATGCCTAGTCGGGAAATCCTGTTAAATATAGGCCCGACCATCTCAGGAATAACATTGGCTTTCTCCCATCTCCCCTGGTGCCCTACGGCGCCACTGAGTTGTACGACTCTGGCCCTGGGTCTGATCATGGAAGAGCCTCCTCAGCTGAGGCCCAACTCTCTATTGAATGCCTAATAAATAATCCTCTCTAAAACGGCTACTGGTAGGTCCTTCCATTGGGCGCACCTCGGCCAGGATGCTCTCAATCACAAGCACCCACTCTAGTAACCTGGAATAAGTGGAGATCCACAAGGTTACCACCCTAGCACAGATCTCCCAGTGAAGACCCTGCTCGAACATCCACGCCCAGATGTAGCTGTCACTGATCATGTCATGCGAGTAGTGTGTAAGATCAGTGAACCGGGCTAAGTACTGGGACACATACATACCCACTAAATCATCTCCAGATGCTCCTGGATCCGAGTAGAGCATAAACATGAGGGATTGTACTCCTCCTGGAAAAGCTGATGGAAGTCATCCAATGTGAGGGATGACTCATCATGGGTCTGCATCACCAAACACCACCATAGACCAGCTATCCCAAGGAAACTACTGGAGGCTAGGGAAACTTTCTGGCCTTTTAGGTTCTGTACTAGCCTGACGCACAGTGCCACTAACTCAAGCCAGTCCTTCACCACCTGGGGATCTAGGACCCAGCGAAACCTCAGTGGCCTCTGATGCTGGAAATCTTTTAGTGTACTCAGTCTGCGTGCATCCTCAGCCTGAGCTACTAGTACTAATTACCTCTCTCCTGGTGGAGGTGCTACTGCTGATGCACTGGGCGGAATGCGATCATGTGAGGGTCCCTGAACCGAGGCCTCATCACTCACCTTGTCGTCATCACGAACCGGATTGGGAGGCCTAGCTAGCTGCTGTCGTGGGGGCATCCTAAAAATTATCAAGGGATACCATGATAAGATGAGCATATACATATATAACCATCATAAAAAAGGGAATATGACATAAGCAAATACCGTGAAAGACTCATCCGTACAAGATTAATTTTCCAATGATCCCTAAAAAAGTGTCTCAGCATGTCGAGTCGACAAGTGGGTTATCAGGGTCCTGATGAATGGATATGTCGGCCACCTGTACCATCGTTGGACTCCTTGGCCTGATTTATGCTCTTGGGAAACATCGACATCATTGCCCTTAATCCCAACCAATACATTTTTAGGGACTTCTGAAGAACATCCCATCGAACAAACCTCATTTGATACCACTTTATCAGGACCCGACCCTATCGGTCCCGATCCAAAACTACCTCAATCTCGGCTCAATAGGCAAGAGGCTGGAGACCAGCACCGAAGGCCTAACAATATTTGGGAGGCCTTATCCTAATTACATGTACAAACACACATACAACCCACTCGATGATGAAGTGTAGAGTAAAAAAGAAAACCATAGGACAAACCACTATAACCTAGCCACAATCATGCATCAACCACTAAATAGAGAATGTAAAGTGTTGAAAGTACTAAACATTAAACCAAACAGTGAAAAGGGATAATAACACACCCAACCACAAAGGTTTCACAAACCTACAACATGTAACAAAAGGAAACAACTAGATAGATCCCTACCTGAAAACTCCGGCATGACAACGAAATGTCATCTGAGCACCTGTGACCTTTACACTCTTCCGTAGTCACGATAATCTCGTCCATCGTCTGCAAGGGAACACTAGGTGGGGGAAAATCCCAAGGAGGGGTGAGTATAATGATACTCACTAGGATGCCTAAAATGCTCATGGGAGCAACAAAGGATGCACTAAAGAGGTGAGCAGTAGATAGAACCGGAATATTAAAAGAGTACATTAAAGAGAGTGCAGCTCAATACAAAAAGAGGAAGGATGTAAACTAATCCTAACACTAGAGCTAGGAACGGGGAGAAAACAAACATCTCACCAAGTCATAACTACCTATATTAAGAGAGTGTCTCATACATCTAATAGGATCTAAACCTGGAAAGCACATGGCATACCCCACGCTTCTTCACCAATCCTAGAAAGAGAGTAACTGAACCCAAGGAGTGTGAACCGAAGTCAGGTGTATATGTATATATGCTCAAAAAGGAACTAAAATGAACATAGAAGGGGACCTCAATCACCAAGATAAGCCATGGTAATAGTCACCAAAAGTTTTAGGGATATCCAACACTGAACCTAAATGTCATGCACATCAGCCAAAAAGGTACAAGTCAAAAGGGGTTCAATCACCGCACCTCGATACTATCCGATATGAGCGGAACTGACTCACCCACATGGCTTTTAGGTTGTGACGTAAGGACGCGTCCCAGTGGGAAAAGTGCCCCTCATCCCCGTATGTCTTATGGTCACGTCAATGTTGTCACATCGCCAATATGTATAACCAAGGATCATGCTCTATTATAAAATGAGAAAAAGTCACTGACTAGCCTCGTCAAAAAATCTGAGTCTAAAAGAAGTTGCTGGGTAACACACTGCCTAGCCCAGCTAGAGTGTAACCCCCTAAGGGTATTAGGGTAACCCACTGGCCTGCCCTATTAGTGGGTAAACCCATGTATGTTAACGGGTAACCCACTACCCAGCCCAGCTGGAGGGTAAACCCTGATAGTTCGACGGGTAACCCACTGCCCAGCTACGCTAGAGGGTAAACCCTAAAATCAATGGGTAACCCACTTCCAAGCCCCACTAGTGGGTAAACCCTAAGGTCAATGAGTAACCCATTGCCATCCCTACTGGAGGATAAACCCGGAACTGGTCTGAAAACTCTACACTACCTACGCCACCACTGGGTGTCGCTAACATCGTGACTGTGAATTGGGTCGGAGTTCATCAAAGAGATTTCCAACCAATGACCGTTCGTATTTCCACATTTAATAATATCACATAATAGGCTCCAAAAATGCGTACAATTAACCCCACCATAATCCTCATATAAAAACACGTGAGATAGACTACTTACATGCTGGAAATGGCCTCTCGACATAAAAGTTGTTTTCCACTACTTTATGCCCCCTTGGGGTCTCATGAGGCCCACCCTCAGTCCCGAAAGAAGTCGGGTGAACTACGCCATTGCGATAGCCTTGGAAAAACACGTCAAATCGACTATTCAACATCCTCGAATGGGCACCTGATGAAAACGCCGCAAAACACTACGTGACGCTAAAAAAATGGCCCGTAGGGCCCATGTCTCAACTCTGAAATTAACATAAAACACCACGCTGAAAATCTCTACCTCCACGCCAGGGTAACAATGTCACTGACGACACTCAAATTTGAAATCAGATGTGTTTGCATCATCCAAAAGAAGAACCCCCAGAAAAATTCCAATCCACATAATGGGAGTGTCGCAGCACCGAGGCCCCTCGTAATTGCACTGAAAACCACCAAAAACATTTCAAATGATTTGCCTCAAATTACGGGTGTGCAAAGTCTTAGGAGGAGAACCCCCTGGGCTGGACAGGCATGGTCCAGCCGGTCCGCACGGTCTGGGCCGGCCCGCGTCGGCCTGCGGCTCAGCCGTATGGCCCGACCGTGGACCCCAGGTCCATACAGTGCCGATCAGACCTCATGGGCGGTCGTATTCTTCAGTGGAGACCCGCCAATGGCGGTTCTCGGTCCCTGATCGGGGTCGTGTGCCGCGACCCCAGTCTACCTTGCCGTTGACCTCGCCTGCCGCCTGGAGATGCCACAATGCCGCATAAAGCTGCCGCCACTGAGGATCCTGCCTTTGTGCCACTGTCCCGAAACTCCACCGCCGCCACATGGAACTCGCCGCTTCCTCCGCCGCCCACCAGACCTCATGGGAACTGCCAGAAAACGGGAAATATGGCCTGGAAATTTCTCTAGGCCACCCGGATTCCCCAGGACTCAAAAATCAAATCTGAAAAAAGCGTTGGGAAGCTAAAATAAATCCCTAAGCAACCCAGGGTTTCACTAAATGATCAGAAAAAAATTACACATAGGAAATTAAATTTAATGAAAAAGCCGAAACCAAAATGAAGAACGAAACCTCCTGCCTTTTGGGCGTAGCCCGAAGCTTCAAAATTGGTCCTCCAGAGCTGCTGCACCTTTCCAGATTGAGAAAAGAGGGGAGAAACTCGTCACGAGGAAACTGGCAGGGATGTGCCAAGGGGCAGAAGAGGGTGGGGATGATGTTAAAATAGAAAACACTTAAACCCCCAGCACGTCGACCCCATACCCCAACATTCGACAGGGTGGGGTTAAGTATCCCCTAGGGTAAAAACCAGGTTCTTAGTCAAATATAGGTATCATAATTTTAATCTGAGCATCCGTTCAAAAGTTTTAAAGACCAGGCCCAATGCTGCTAAATTATAAAAATGCCCCTAGTGGCATTTTTCACAGAAGGGTCACGCCTGTGAATGGTATACCCATCCTAAGGTAAAAGGCACATTCCAGACTCAATGGTGCCCTTAGTTTTTTCATCCAAGAAATCACTTAGGATTTATTCTCTTTATTTAGCGCATTTGGTTTGAATGCGATTCAATTTTAATTCCAGCCACACCGGGGCTCGGAATCGCATGTTGTATGAATGTGCTACTTTGGAATAAAATCATGAAGAATTCAAAGTCTTGTAGGTTCAAAAAATGGGTTCTTACAAAGTCCTTCGGAACATGATCATTGAATGTGTTTTGAAAGAATCTTAAAACATCACCATAGGGTTAATGAATCCAAAATTGAAATGAAACACAACTACTATGACCAATTAAATAAAGAAGAATATAAGAATCTTAATTAAATAACTGACATTCAACCACCTATGAGATTAATTATTGAATGAAGTGATCTAGAATAGAAGAAGTTTCAAAACATAACCGAGTATGATCCAAGGGTAAAAGTCATAGGGGATGAAAAATGAATGAATTGGGATTCCATATTTCATCACATAAAAACATATAGGTCGAAAACATTTTACATTGTGACTTCCCTATTGATATTGTGAATACCACAAGTTCATTGTATGATATAATATTCAGCACATTTGGTTAAACATAACATGATCATTCAATTCATGGTGAATTGCACAAGATTCACATATAGAATGGGTAAAAAATGTATATAGGTCAAAAGAATTTTACATCGTGATTCACCTATTGATATTGTAAATCCCTCAAGCCCAATGTATGTTATAAAATTCACCAAAATAGGTTAAAAAAATATGATCTTTCAATTCATTACAACTTTCTCTCAAAAAATTCACTTAATGAATAACATTAATGGAGTGAATATTCTTTATAATTATCACCTAATTGAGTTTCTATAGAAAACTACCAAAACTAATCAATGTCCTCCAACACCAAATAAACATCCCCCACAATATTAATGGAAACAACCCATTAAATATTATGTTATAGATTAAATTATTTGTAAGAGGTCATGATACTATATGTCCAATCATTGACTTATTGACCAAGTCATCCCAAAACCATGTTATTTATGAGAAGGTTTCGGTGGATATAATGGGATTCATTACTATGGAGTAAATTATATAGATTCATGAGATTGTCCTAATAATAGTTTTTGTCTTAGTAAATTTATTTATGTATTGGTATTTTAAGAGCTCATAAGAGGGAGTCATGACATAGTTGCATATGAGTGTAACATTCAACTATCAATCTAATGTGCTGATCAAGTAAACTATTGAGGTTATCCATGATAGATGGAGGGGTTTCTTGTTATATTTATATAATATATGAGATTATTGCATTCTATTAATATATATTGTGTAAAAAAATAGCTTCCACAAATTTATTGTTATATTTCAAGGCCCTGTATTGGATACCATATAGGTCACACCTAATCTAGAAAAAGGTAAAAAAGTCACCAATGTTGATGTATTATTTAGTGTAGATGATTATTAAGAAATTTCATGTAACCTATGAGTGAATGAAACTCACTGTTATACAATATGAGTCTTTTGGAAAATAATAATGCAGTTTTTGTACTATTAGAGGATAGAGATAATGAATTCAAAATGGTCTCCCAATTGGGTTATTTTTTGATTTATTTTTGCGGGTGGATTGTTTTCCACAATGTTTGTTAGTCTATTAAAGATTATATATAGGGTAGGTGACTAAATATACCTATTTTGGTTTCTCTTGTAGTAAGACTGTGTGAATGTATTCTTTCTCATACTAAAGATTAATATATATGTAATATTTTTAAAAATCAGTATTGATTGATTCATGTGATTTATAAATCACTGATAGAACCACCATCTTAGTGTATAAAATATTAAGAAATAATTAAATGTTGGGGAACCACTATGGGTAATATATTCCAGTAATGAGAATTCATTTACTATATTATAACATTTAATAATTCATTTGGTAGCATGATAGATGGATATATAACTAGTACCCTAAATTTTTAAATTGGTTGTTTTGATTCTATTAATCAATATAACTGTGTGGGATTTCAAAACAATGTGTTTTTAATGTTAAAAACTTGATAATATTTTAATTAATATTTTTCAATATATTCAATATTTTTTTTAGTGTTTTTGGGAATCAAAAATAATATAACAAACATAATATATTTAATTTTTTTAATATATTTCTTTTCATGAGAGAAATGAATTTTCATAAAATTTTAGTCTCTGATATAGAATATAATAGCATGTTTAGAATCAAAATAATATCATTACTAATGAAATTATATAAAATTGGTTCTCACCCTCATCTCTAGAAAATGACCACCATGATTGGAATTAAATGGATGAACAAATTGAAATTATTTAATCAATGAAAAGATAAATTAATTGATTAGTTATATAATTGATATTAATTTCTTTTAAATTTATCATTATCCTTTTTTATTTCTTTTTCACAAATGAAATTAAATTTTTGATATAGTGGGGATAAAGGAAGGGGATTAGATCATTGGAATTTTATTGAGGATACAATAAGAAAATTTATCTTTTAAAATCAATAATAGAGGCATAAATCAAAGGATTATATGTCAATGAGCGGTCCATTAAAAATGAATGGATTAGTTAATTATATATTCCTATATTCTACATGATTTTTATCATGTATCATTTTTTCGTAATTTTAATTATATAATACTTTTCTATGTTAATAATTTGTTTTAAATTTTAGATAAATATTTCTTATTTTTGAATGTATTATCACATTTCTTCCTCACTATTGGATTCATTCCTAATGAATTGAACCAGAACCTCGATACAAGGACACAAGGGATTCTTTATGAGATTGATATTCAAATTTATTCTATGTGGTTTTGTAGGTATCAAATTCCATGGTCATGATATACATGATTGGGGATTGGGTAGATAAGAAAATTGATAATTTGGTCACACAATTGGTCTATGATGGCGTGGCATTAAGTTCCAAAGGATGAAAAATTAGAGATTAACTAGGGTAGATTGTACAAAGTATCATCAATTTTGTTTTATCTGCGTAATATAATTCTAATGTAAGAAGGTTCATGAAAACCTTATTCGTATAATTTTTTTTGTGATACCACACATTAATATCTACCTTAGGAATGACAACATTGATGGAAGGGGCCATTGGTGAATCATTAGGCTGTCACATGGGTTATAATATAGAATTTTATGTATTTCATAGTGTTATATAGAATTTAGTTGAAAAATGATACATCAAAATATATGTGTAATATGGAATAACATCATACACCTCCCAAGATACAATGACTAGTATTTTGGTTAATTATAAATATCACATATATTGTTTCCTTGTTTGTGTATCCTTAAAATGAATATTTCAACGTTAATAGGGAGTAATAATCTATGTATTCATAAATTCACACATGACACATACCCTATGGGAGTCATTGTGTATTACAACCCTCACATGGCATGAGTTGTGATGGAATACATCGAGCACCACCACCAAAACCACACACCACGTATCATATTGTATACTATATGTTTGTAAAACATTAAACCATATTGGGATATGTAGTGAATGAATGAATCATTTTTTAGAAAATACATGATGTGTATCCCAATAGTATAGTTTTTGTGCTTTTAAATCCTTAGCGGATATTCATATCTCATTGATATGAAGATAGATTTTGTCAAGCGTGTAGTAAATTTTTAAATTTATTTTCTTGTGTGATCTGAGAGTTCACTTATTTAATGCATTATAGGTGAGGCACAATGTATTTCACGATGAATACTCTTATTATATATGTATGAATATTTATGGGTATTTCTCCTTGTGATCAATGAATTAGTATTGTGTGAACCACATAATGGATACTTTATGATTGGGAGAACGCACCTCCCCCCAATAAAGTCTACATTAATCTATATAAAATTTTTGTTTACACCCTTATCAGATATCTTAGATGGCTTAATCTTCCTCCTCTAGGGTCAGTTACACCACTGATTAATATTATTCTCTTGTGGTTAAATGGGTCTTTGAATATAATTCTAATGAGGTGGCATGAGTTACATGGTTTGGGTAAGTCAAATTATTATACGATTTTGGAACTTGTTATGTATTTGGGTTATTTATAGATAAATAATTTCTATAACGATTTCGGTTCTCATATTCAATGTATATCTGGTTACTTTGATGACATATTTATTACCTACATGTGATTTTCTTTTGATCAGTATTCCATATGATAACGTTATAATTTTAAAACTTTATTATTGTGTATTTATGTACTCACCCATATATGGGAATATTTTATCACATATGTTGTGTCTTTTGAAGATGACATATCATTTTTTACTGTCATCGGTGTAAAACGTGTTGGTTGAGCTTAGAGGTACATAGATATGACAGATGTAGGAATCATTCACAAAGGTAGCTATCTCATTATAATTATTTATTCCAAAGACATGTTTCAGATGGTTTTTCCATTCGGTTATTTGGTATGACACTTACACATTTCAATTATCGGCAATGTATTAGATTATCATTATGTATCATAGTGTTTTTTACATATATTATATACATTATAATTAGATTTAGTTATCAATTTTATGATACATTATCATGTTTGGTGGTGTGTGTTTCTTAAATTGTTATTTTTATATGTTCTCCCATCATCTATGATAACCATAATTAGCTCATGTTTAAACACCATGATTTTTTATGATATGCATCTATTGAAATATATATAATTATTTTGATTTCAGGTAATACCCAAAAATATGAGTCTAAATAAACCGTATCAAATAATATATTTATATAATATGTATTAAATGTGATGAGTTAATAGTAATTTTTTAAATAAATAGAAATAAATTTTTAGATAATGAAAATTTATTAATTAATATGGGATCTATTATAAAAACAGTCATTATATGCTTTAAAAATACATTTCAAAAAAATGTATTTTATAACATATTTGGGAAAGTTATATAATTTATTTATTCAAATTATATAATAAATAATTCAAAATATGAACATAATTTTGGAAAACATAATTAAATTTTTAACATAGGGTGAATTATTGATAATTTCTTAAATTGATTATTTTTTATAAATAGTGGGAAATACTAATTTTCAATAGATCTGTATTTTTTTTGGAAATTTCCAATATTGCCTTTTGTTTTAAAAGGTGTTTGAAAGTAAAATATTTACATTTCAATTATAAATAATCTATTTAAGGTCATTATTATTAATTTTAAGATGTATTGTTGTTTAAAAAATATTCATACATAAGAAAATTTTTATTTGGAAAACTATATTTCATCTCATTTTATGGGATTAATTTAAAATAAATATTGATGAATTAAATGATTTAAATTTTATAAATTTTATATCATAATAATTAAGAATATTTACTGTGGAATGATTAATTTTTTTCTTAATAAATAGTAAAAATAGTAAATATATGTTACCTTGATAATTTTGAACACCGTTTTACGAAGTGTTAAACTAAAGTGATAAGGGTTAAAATGATTTATTTATAAATCCAATTTTATGTCCCTATTTAGAAACTATATCATTTAATATTTATAAATAGTCCATTTGGGATTTATTTTTAATTATAATGATAAGTTGATACATTAATATTTTCTAAAATATTAAGTTCCACCTCTACATTACTTATATAAGTGCACATATAGAATCTATTTTTACACACATTTGGGATACAATGCTCAATAAAAAAGTACGGAATTATATTTTTAACATCCCTAGACATGATTTGATTTTTTATTTACGGTTAAAAGCATATTATATTGTGCCATAATATGGTATTTATTGGTGTCCTCTCGAAGAAGTTGTAATCAACATACCTAACCAATTTATATTTATTTATTCATATACGTCATATTAATGTACATAATTAATCCAAAAATTATAAATCCAATATCTATATATACATTAAATTCATTACGATTATGGCTCGACCATTATTCATCATCATTTTCATAAAATGGAATGTGGATGTATCACTCATGTTTACGTGTGGACTACCACTTTCACATATATATAAAATTGATTTCATATGAAAAATAATTTATATTAATTAATGTTAGTTGAAATTTTTTATATGATATTTATAACATAAATAAATTTTTTTTAATGATAATATTATTTCTACCTTCTTAATTTAGTATCCATTGGAGATTGATGACCTCACTTGTTCGTATTTGGTGACTGCCACCCCTATGAAGCGATGGGATTAATTTTTCATTTGTTTTTTAAATTGATTTTAATTAGTATAAATTTAATGTATATATATATTAATTATATTATAAATGTGTTTTATTAGTGAATATATGGTTTAATTTATTTTATTATTTTGGTTAGAAATTTAAAACAACGGTCATGTGTACGTATGGCCTTCCATCTCTATTAATGATGTAAACCATTTTTCATTCTATGATTTTTATATATGATAAAAATAATGTATATAATTAATATATATATATTATTTATATGATGAATTAAAAAATTTCAGATAATGTATGTGTGATAAATGTATATGTAATAGAAATACATAACAATATATTTTTTTTTGTAAAAAATAGTTAGTACAATAAAAAGATGATATTAATAATGTTTTTTTTGATAAATAGGTGTTAAAATGTTTCATGTGGATAAAATATGGTATTACAATTATGTTCATGATTCTGATTCATATATCAAATTATAGAAAATTTCACATTATGATATAAGTGGTTAGAACATATTTTACTTAATTGAAAGATAAGTTTAGGGATTTGTGATTATGTCTTTTTTTATCTAGATTACCTATGAATGAACTTTTTATAAGAAAAATTATAAGATACATATATGATAAAAGAAATATATTTTATTCTCATCTAAATATTTATATATTATATAATTTATTTCCATTTATTTTTCTTTATTTTATCACTAAAGAGAGTGAAAGGATTCTTTAAGGAAAAGTGACTATTTCCATCATCAATTAGAAATATTATTCCACCAAATATATGTTATTTATAAACCTATTTAATTTTTTTTTAATATTCATCAATGAACACTTGATGTAATTTTTAACCAAGCTATACATTCTAAAAATATGTCTCAAACAATATTCAAGTCTTCATAGAATCGTGTATTTTTTATATATTTATTAAAAATTTGAAATGCGTTATTATTTTTATATACATGCAATAGAAATATTTTCCCACTATCACTAATTGTAAATACTATGAGTATTACTTTTCAATTTTCCAATGTAATTTTAATATAAAATAATATCATTAATTTTTTAAAATATATTTTAATAATTTATTTCATGGTAAAAATGGTATTTTCATCATGAAATATTCTAGTGAACTTTTATAATATCCTTAATAATTATATAAATTGTACATTATTATTATGATATGGTTTTTATAATACTCATTTACTTTATGCCCAGCAATATGTGATGATATGATACATGGTTTCTGATATTTTTTCATATATAAAAATGAATTGTGTTCATTTGATAAGTGTGAAAGGAATTATATAGTCTTTTAATGAATTTGTAAAATATTAATGTTATAAGTATTTAAATAGTGAACATGAGGTTATTTCAAGGCTAGAAGAGGGTACATGAGAGGTTATCCCAAAGATGAAATAGAATACACTATATATTATCCAAAACACAAAGAAGATTCAATGGTTCTCATCCCAAGACAAATCTTTGATGAATTTATTTCTAGGATTCCTTGATGTATTGTTATTATTATTGTTATAATAAGACACTTTATTCCACTATTTTATGACATGATCATGGGCCAATATTTCTTTCTCAAGTATTATGTTCTTTAAATCATTGATAATTCATGTCTTACAATCTACCATGATTTATTCTCTGACTAATTTTTATGAATTATTAATCTTTGGGTATAATTTTAAAATGATAATATCATGTTTTGATAACCAAATTCACATACTATTTGTAAATGATTAATAGTAATTCCCTTCTTTACCATTTCATATCATGTAAACTAACACATTGTTATGTTTTATATTCCCCAAGATATGATGAATGGTTTTATGTATGACATTTATTTAAAGTGTTCCATTTTCAGTGTACTAGGTGTGAGAAAATATATATCATTTATGTACTTATTTTTTATGTTCTAATGTTTCTAAAGACAAATTTTTTTGTGATTATATTGTAGATCATCATGTTATTTAATAAATATTCATCATATAAGTTGTAATATCTTTGTATTATATGTATGGGTTGTTATAGTTGGTATTAGAGAAATATATAGTGATTTTTTAAAAAAAAGGGGAGGAAACAATAGTGATAATACTTAGTATTTTATATTATAGATGAAAACATCATAATTTTTTGTAATGAAATATTGATGTCTTCCTGTGAAATAAATATATCTTCGTATTCTAAGATGTGGATGAAATAATGGAATAATATAACATGTTGAGCAAGTGTTTTTTTCAGCAATACATAATATTGTTATTTAAAGGGGGAGTTTATATTAACAGTCTATCTCTTTATGTTAATTTTGATTCTCACAAATACCCTTAATTATTTTCTAATGATTTTATCTGTTAAGCATTTTCGAAGAATTTATCATTTTATTTTACCATTGAATATACGAGAATTTATTAGTAAAGTATTCGTATTTAGTGTGTTCTAGAAATACTGTTCATGCGTTACTTATTCAGAATCTGCATGAGCATGCTCTGGAAACACAGTTCATACCCTACGTGGATTAACGTAGCATAAGGATAGAAACTATGTATAATTTTTGAGATAAAGAAAAAATTATGGTTAAACAACCATATGTTATTGGAAATGTATGGAAGAAGAACCCTATGTTAGGAAGGAACCCCATGTTTGGGACATTAGAAAAGTATGGAATGAGAAATGTATGTAAATATTAAACATTACCTTTGTTTCTCAAAAGTATGGTTAATCAACCTTACTTTTGTAAACAACCATATGTTCCTGGAAAAGTATGGATCAAGTAAAAGTATGGATCTTTTATTGAATGTTTGAATGTTAAAGAGAGAAGTATAGATGTCCAACCCTACATTTGGAATAATCCTTACATTTGTTGTCAAGTATACATTGTCAACCTATTTCATCAACATTACGTTCAGAGGATGCTTACAGTTCAACTTATCATTACAATTGGCATCAGAAAATTTAAAATCGATATTTTTATTTAATGGTCAATACTATCATTATTAGGCGGATTTCAAGACAGATTTAATACTGATTTTAGAGTACGATTTTTACTGATTCAAAACCATTTCATCAATGATTTCATAATGGAATTAAATGGATCTTTTTATGTTGAGTCTTCAGGGAAGTTAAGACTACTTTATAAATTCAAATGTTTGAATATCGTGAGTAAAAATGTGAATTTTGTGGATCTAATTTTATAGGAGAGGTTCTTATCATTCTTTTATTTGTATGTTTTAACTGTATCAATGATTATTGATCATGTGTGATCTTTTAATTATTCTAAAAGTGAAGAAAAACAGAGACTACTGAAACACACCGGTCTGCTGATTAAAAAGGTGCATCAAATATTTGTATGTTAAAAAGAGGAAGGAACACGATAGAAGATTCACTTGTTATACAACGAATATAAATAGTGAATTTTCTACTACTGAAGTTGTGAATTATATTTCTATATCTACAAAAATGGGATCAACTCAGAATGTTTTTATGTGAATATTATTATCTCTGAAGGGGAAATCTATCTATTGTCAATTGCATGTTGTTGCATTTGTGAAGAACATCTAGAATGTATTTTCAAAATATGAAAATATTTTCTTTCTATTCATGAGTGATCATATTTTCTTACTAAGATGTCTATGTTTTGTTAGTGAACCAGAAGGATTTGATTTTCCTCGGATTGTAGAGGTGTCAACTGCCTGTACTCAGTTGTGAATTGGTCTGTTGAAACAAGGACCAGATAGTGAAAATCACCAAGCTCGTGTAGTAGAGCGTTGGTGGAGTGGACTAGGGGCCTTCTGTTCCCCGAACCACTATACATATTGTGTTTATGCTATTTAAATTTCCGCTAAATAATTTTATTTGAATAAAGTTAAAAGGAAGAACAGAATCACACAATGATTTTTGAAAAGACACAATTCACCCCCCTCTTGTGTATATTTGGTGTAATACAATCCAACATTTTGTATCAGAGGATGAGCTTTCTGAAAAAGTATTGACAAGCTGAATGTGATTATACACAGAGAATGTTGACTAATACAAGAGAGGGAATGTCTATGGTCAGATCACCATACTTAAATGGATAAAACTACTGATGATGGAAGTCTCGAATGATAATTTATTTGAAAAATCTTGGATATAGAGTCAATTCTAAGATTCTAACTCCATATGAAATACCAAAAAAATCTGAAAAATGTCGTACAGCTACTGAAGCAGAATACGATATGAATTCGAAGGCAGTGAATGCAATTAAATGTGGTCTAGGACTTGATGAGTTTAACATAGTATCTCAACACCAAACAACATATGAAATGTGGAAAACTATTGCCATTGCTTATGAAGGAACTAAGAATATTAGAAAATTGAGATATGCAACTGATAATCATAAATTTGATACATTCAGAATTGTTGAAGGTGATATTAATACTCAAATGAATGGAATATTGAAAGAGATTGTCCATAAAATAACTGCCTTGGTAGATCCCATTATGCAAGCTGATCAAGGTTTAAAAGTGTTGATAGTATTGCCTACAAAATGGATGGATATCTCTACAGAAATCAGACAGTTGACACCTGTCAAAGATTTAACCATGAGAGAACTGATAGGAACATTAATGATGTATGAAGTTTAGATGGATGATTAAGCTAATGAACATAAAGTGATTATCAAAAGAGAAGATACTACCTAGAAATCATCACCACAGATCAAAAAAAGAAATATGATGAAAAATAAAAAAGAGAAGTCAGAGAGATCTGAGTTATCTAATTTTGATGTGGAATTGGATCAGCTAGCTCAAAGATTCACAAAATTTTATATAATGAAAAGTGGCATAAAAAATTCCTTTATGAAAGATTATAAGGATTTATTATGCTATAAATGCAAGAAAATGGGGCATATCAGACCTGACTGTCCTCATCTAAAAGAAGACATGAGAAAGAAATTTTTCAAAATAAATGACTATGAGCATAAGGACAAGAAATCCATGAAAGCTACTTGGACTATATCTAGAGACTCTAGTAGTACCTATCAATCAGAATCAGAGAAGGAGGAAGCAAAACATAAAGCCAAAATGTGTTTTATGGCAGAAACAGATGAGGTAGAATATTACTACACTTCTGATTCTAGTTCTGAATCCAATTACTCTAATGAAAATCTTGCAGCATACTGAAATATGCTTGAAGAATAATATGACTCTCTATTTAAGACTCATAAGTCTGTAAAGAATGTGCATAAGTTTGTTTCTGATGAAAGAGATACAATGCTGAAACAATATAAGGAGTTAACTAGAATATTTGATTCAATTAATTCTGTCAATACAAATTATTAATCATAGATAAAATCACTGCAAACTGAAGTAGTAACTTATAAAACTGCAGCCCTTGTTTTTACTAATGGAGAAAATAATTTAAATGAAATTCCTTGAAAAAATGTCATTAAAAAGAAGAGTTATGGAATTGATAGTAAAGGTGAAAAACAAAAGCTGTACAAAAACTATATTATTCCAAGTGAAAAAAGACTAAACTGTAATTACTGTGGAATAAGGGGACATATTTCTAGAAACTGTTTCTCCAGACAACCCCAAATAAGTGGCATTAAGAAATATTTTGAATTAAATGATCTATTCAGCTCATGTGAAATAAGAAAAACAAAGCAAGTATGGATTCCCAGATCCTTGCTAGCTAACACTACTAGACCCAACAAAATATGGGTACCAAAGCAATTTGTGTAAATGTCTATGCAGGGAGCAGGTCACAAGAGAAAAAAGGTCATACGGTATATAGACAGTGGATAATCATTAAATATCAGTGGAAAATAATTGAATTTCTCTACACTCACTCAAAAATATGGTGTACATGTCACTTTTGGTGATAATTCCAAAGGAAAAATAATTGGTATTGGAACAGTTGGAGATCCAGATGTTGTCTCAATTAATAAAGTACATTATTTACAAGGATTGAAATAAAATCTGATAATTATCTCTCAACTATGTGATGATGGTTATACTGTTGATTTTTCTAAGAATTTTTGCTCTGTTTTCAAAAATATATTGCTTAAATTTAGAGCACCAAGAACTGATAGTTTGTATAACCTGGATTTAAATTCCTTGTGTAAACAACAAGTAAATTTTGTAACTGCTAAAATTAATGAATCTTGGATCTTTCATAGGAGACCCAGACATTTTAATATATATATGTGTTAAATAAGTTATCTAAGATACATTTAGTTTCTAATTTTCCTAGTCTCAAATTTGAAAGTGACAGATTTTGTGATGCATGTCATCTTGGAAAGAAACACATATCATCATTCAAATCCGTTAACAAAATTTCTACATCTAAACCTCTATAACTTATTCATATGGATTAGTTTGGACCCTCAAGATTATAATTCTTGGCTGGTAAATTATATGTATATGTTTTAGTTGATTTCTATGATAGATTTATATGGATTTTCTTTTTGATATTTAAAAATTAACCATTTACTTTATTTGAATGTTTTTGTAATGATTTTTAAAATGAAAAAGTTTATAAAAAAATTTCATTAAGAAGTGATCATGGTTGAGAATTTGAGATTCAATAATTTAATTCCTTTTTCTCAAATATGGGTATTAAACACACCTTCTTTGCACCTAGAACACCTCAACAAAATGGAATTTTTGAAAGAAGAAATAGGACTATTCAGTAGATGGCTAGGATTATGCTAAATGAATACAACCTTTATACCTACTTTTGGGTAGATGCTGTAAGCACAGTCTGCTATATAATGAATAGAGTTTTAATTAGAACTCTTTTGAAAAAGACACCCTATGAACTTTGGGATAACAGAAAAACTAAAGTTAACTACATTAATGTTTTTTGAATAATGTTCTACATGTTAAACACGAATGATAATCTTGGTAATTTCGATCCAAAATCTGATGAATGAATTTTCTAAAGAAATTCAGTTACATCCAAAGCTTATAGAATCATTAATAAGAATTCAAGGATTATTGAAGAATCAATTCATGTGAAATTTGATGAATCTGATCCCATTGAGAAAAGGACAGATCAAATGGATGAATCTGACAATAATGATAACATGATGCTTGGGAAATTGAAAATTGATTTTGAAAAAGATATAAATAAAAGTCAGTCCACACCAGAAGAACATGATACTGAAGAACCTAAAAGTTTTTTTCCAAGACATACTAGAACCCTAAAGAATAACCTTTTAGAAACTATAATAGGATACTTAGATATAAGAATAAAAACTAGTAGATATATAGGAAATCTTGTATAATTCTATGCCTTTATATTCCAATTATAACTCAAGACTATAGAAGAAGCTTTAGATGATGAAAGATGGATGATTGCAATGCAATAAGAATTAAACAAGTTTCAAAGAAATGAATTCTGGGAATTAATTGAAAGACCACCGAACTATCTAGTAATAGGAACCAAATGGGTCTTTACAAATAAGCAAGATGATCAAGGAATAATAACTTGAAATAATTCTAGACTTGTAACTAAAGGATATAATCAGGAAGAATGTATAGATTATGATGAGATCGTTTCAACTATAGCTAGACTAGAAGCCATTACAATCCTCTTACCCTATGCATCTCGGATGAACATTAAATTATTTCTAATGGATGTTATGTCTACCTTTTTAAATTGTTATTTAATGGATGAAGTTTATGTTGAGCAACCTCCTGGTTTTGAAAATTATAAAAAACCATATTCTATTTTTAAACACACTAAAGCTCTCTAGGGCCTTAAACAAGATCCTAGATCTTGGTATTAAATATTAAGCTCTTTTCTTTTGAAAAATGATTTTACTCTTGGAATGGCAGACCCAACACTATTTATGAAAACATTGAATTCTAATATTTTATTCGTTCAAATTTTTATTGATGATATAATTTTTGGATCAACTAATAATTCACTTTGTCATGATTTTTCAATGTTAATGAAAAAAGAATTTGAAATGTGTATGATGGGAGAAGTACTTTTTTCAGGATTTGAAATTTATCAAAAAGATTTTGGAAATGTTTTGAATCAATGAAAATACATTACTGATTTGTTGAAGAAATTTGGACTTGAAAATAGAAAGACAAATACAACTTCTATGTTTACTAATATAAAACTTGATTTTTGATAAAACTAGATAATCAGTTGACAACAAGTTATATAGAGGTATGATTGGTATTTTATTATATCTTACTGCTAGCAGGACAGATATAATCTATTCAGTATGTCTTTGTGCAAGATTTCAATAAAATCCTAAAGAATCTCATCTAACTGCTGTTAAAATAATTTTTAGATACTTAAAAGGAAATGTTTTTCAATCTCTTTTTTATCCCAAAACATATGATTTTAATTTGATTTCATATTCAGATGCAGACTTTGGGAGTTGTAGATTTGATAGGAAAAGCACTTCAATAACATGTCACTTTTTAGGAAAATCATTATTGTCATGGTCAATGAAGAAACAACATTCAGTTTCCCTCTCAATAGCTGAGGCAGAATATCTTTTTGCTGGAAGTTTCTATGCATAGGTGTTGTGGATGAAAAACAATCTTATGGAGTTTAGACTAAATTTTAATAATACTCTTATTTTATGCGATAATAGTAGTGCTATAAATATTTCAAAAAATCATATTAATCATTCTATAACAAAGAATATTGATATCAGACATCATTTTCTAAGAGATCATTTTCATAAAAAGGACATATCATTGGAATTTGAAAGTACTGAAATTAAATTAGATAATATTTTTAATAAAAAACATCCCACTGTAAGGTTTTATTTTATTAAAGGGCAGATAGGTTTATTTGATTTTAAATAATTTTTTTTACAATACTAGTTATTTATTTTAATTCTATTTAAAATAATGTTGCTATTTTTTTCAAACAAAATAAGTTTATTTTCACTGTGTAATCAATTTTATTTATTTATAATTATATTTAATTATTATTAAAAGCACAGGAATCAAGTTTGTCAGAAACCCTTTCGACTTATATATCGTTTTATTTTTGTCGAAATGATTTCGAATCCACAAACCGAGCCTCTTCTCGTGCACCCTAATCTTCGGACCTCTGAAACCCTAACCTTCAATCCTTTATAGATTCTTGTAGATATGGTATGGACTAAGAGAGATAGTGAATATGAGACAAGAAATGAATAGAGGCATGCTCCAAAGGAATAAAAATCTTACAGGGAAAGGTAATCGATCTCGACATGTTATTTTAAACAAATCTACTGTTGAAAGAAGAGATGTCGTTTCAGAACCTTGAACAGACATTCAATAGTGAAAATACAGAATATCTATATGCTGTAGAACTTAGATACTTCTTAAAATCTGTATAGTTTAATCTGGGTGATACTAAGGATAGTATGCTGGCTAAGATAGAGGATAGGGATTTCTCAATCTCGTCAGTAGAAATTGGTCAGATTCTCAAATTCCCTCATGAGGGAGTTTTTCATTTCGATTTGAAAAATATTGGAGATTCTGTGCATAAATCAGAGGACATAATGTCTTTTCTTTTTGGTACTATGACTATACAGAAAATGATTATCAAGGATTTTCAAACTAATCAAAAAATTTTGGTCAAATTTGTGAAAACATGGATTGCACCGAGGATTTCCAAGATAGAAAAAATTTTATATCTCAATATATATATAATGTATCTTTTTTTCAGTGATGTCAAACTTGTAACACCCCAAGATTTTATAGTGTGTTATTTCTTCAAAATAATTCAATAACTTTCACTACACGCAACTCCAAGTTCAATCGCACCATGACTTACCAAACAAGCTGTTCAAAAGAGGTTATGAATAGTGTTAACTAAATTTTAAACTTTATATAATCCTTATAATTTTAGAATCCATATTATGATTTTCTTAGACATAATGTAAGAACAAATTAATTTTTAGTATTGCACTTTTACCAAATTTTAATAGTGAACCCTTTTTAGATACTATATTATAAACTTTTTGACTAAATGGGGACATCAAAAATTTAAAATGAAACATCCCAAGCATCCACGGTACGCTAGCGTGTGTTGTACGCAACACCGAGTTCTAACACACCGTAACCAATCAAACTAGCTGTTATGAATAGTAATACCTACTTTTTGAAGTTATATATATTTTATATTTTAAAATGGACTTCATTTTTGGATTCGGAATATCAAATTTAGCCTAAGGTGAAATTTTGGTACTTTTCGGATAACTTTCATATTTTGATGAATAGAGAAAATTAATAAATTTTAATTAAAAACAAATTTTTTAATCAAAATAATTAAAAGTGATAAATTATGAATTTGAGTGGTTTTAAAGTATATTTAGAATATATTTTTACCATTTAATATAATGTTGGTCATTGGACATAATTTTACAATTAAACCGAACATAAACAACTGTCAATCTTTTGATAGTTATTATCTCTTAAAAACACGCTTTTTGTTTTGACAGCGGGAATTAATTTTAAATTAATTTCTGCCACTTCTGTGTTTTCAATTTAGAAAAATGGATTCCATATTTGGAATCAGGATGTTCAAATTTTGTAAATAGGTAACTTTTATTTTTAGACATTTTGAATAATTACTGTGGTAAATATTTTATTTACCATGGTTAAGGGTAAATCCGGTAAATAAGGGTTAAAAAATAATATTATAATAATAATAAATTACCATAAAACGTGTCCTAAACCTATTGGTTGATACATGGTCGACCATGGGCATCTTTGGGTCGATTTTGGGACCCCATGGATCCACTTGTAAGTGATAATGACACTTTATTTTAATTAATTTAAAATGAATACAAAAATGACACAAGCATATATCTTTTAGAAAAACAATTGTTACATAGGGTTATATATGTTGGATTTTAGATTATAAATATTCATTCGAAAGATAAAAGGATTTCCTACATAATTATATTTTATTTATACTTTTTAGACATTAAATAAGTTATTGTATTTATTCACAATGATGATGCAGTAATTACTATAATATTGAAAAATTAAAATAATTGATATTATAAATACCCAAATAAATATAATATGAAACTTTTAATGAATTAAACTAATTTTATAGGATAATATGATATATTAGGATTGATTTAATTGTCTTTTTTCTAAGTAATCAATCTTTTATGATTTTCAAAAAAATCAACAATTGAATAGTGTCAAAATTGACATAAAAGAGTTCTTAAAACAAATATTTTATTATTAATTGATATTAAATTCCTAAAAATCTAAGGTTCGTCCAAGAGACTTATATCATGATATTTTCATAATTAATGGACCACTTGGGGGTCTCTTGGATGTATGTAGTAAGTTTATTAACCATATTATATAATAATACAAAGAGACATTGTAAAAGTGAAACTAATTAACTTAAAGTTAATACTTAAAGATAAGGTTAATATAAGTACCCAAACCCGTCTAAATTCTATTGGTTGAGTTTTTTTCGACCCATCCCAACCATAACCTTTCAATAGTCAACTTTGGAGCCATTGGAAACCGATTATGAATTTATTATAAACTAATATCTCTAGCTTTTCCAAAGGTGCCCCTCACCCCTCTTATAAAAGGGCACTCCTCCTTCCCATTTCGTCACACCTTCAAAGCCTTTTGGTTCGGCAAAACTCTGTCCAACTACTCTCCCAACATCCCTCACTAAAACCTAGAGGCCTTAGTTTGATCTGAAAGCCAACCTAAAGAGCTCTTTTGATCAAATCAAAAGGAAGAACCCGAAGAAGAGGTAATGATTTCACCACCCTTTTCTAAGTTCATTTCTTCTTCCACTTCTTCTTTCTTTGTTGTTACCATTCTAAAATAATAAATCCAGTATAATATATATACTGTGATGTTATTATAAATATGGTACAACCATATTCAGTATTCTATCCACCCTTTGAATAACATGTCACCATATGTGCGTACGTACGGCTTACCGTCTCCACGTCGTGGTGTAATTGTTATTCAATATATTATTATTTGGATGGGTATAATAATGATATTTAACTCATGTAAATAATAAATATAAAATGTTAATTATTCTGTATATATGATATAACAACCATTTATATATTATTTTAATAACAAGAGAATGATATTGCCGCTCGTGCGTACGTACGGACTACCGTCTCCACGAACGCGATAAGATTCATCTCCATCGTATCCATTCAAGTATAATTATCATTTGATGATTTAAAAATGATGTTTAATAACAATTATTTCACCATTATACAGGAGGTTAACCTACCCCATCCAAGTAAAATTGCAAGGTAAGGGATTTTCTTATCTCACATTCAATTCCGTGAGATTTCCATTATTCGCCACTAAATTATTGAACGTGGTGTATTGTGTACTGGAATTTGATATATATTATCATGATTATCTTTATATTCATGTTATTCTGTAAATAATTTGGTGGTTATTAACTTTTGGCCATACGAATCAGTTGATTAACATGGTAAGGGGTTTTCATCTCACTCCTTATTCCTGTGAGATTCATGCCATATTGCCACCATCACCTTTTGTGTGGTGTGTGTACTGCCCATAATTATATTCATTGTGTAATACAACCTAATTTATGTGTATTTACATATTCATTGTATGATACCTCTTTCATGGGTTGTATGTTTCATAATATACCAAATTGGTAAGGGTTATTTCACAATATCTTCATTATCCGAGGTTGTTTATACGTAATAATCTACTGGGATCTCATTACCATCCACATCCATGTTTTCTTAAAAATGTATTTCCAAACATTTTTATTATTTACAAGAATATGGGTTAAATTAATTTATACCCTTGTTTGACTTTTTATAAGAGGAATCTTTCCGTCGTTTTGAAAAAAAGGTCCTTTTTATCCTTTTCGACAAAATTAAGGTAAGAATGTTTTTTTACTTATACGGCGGGTGCGGTTATTTTCCGCAGTTATAAAATCTTAAAAGCTTTCCTTGAAATATTATAAGAATATTTTCAAAGAAAATGTTTTATTTTATATGGCTGTTAAATGATTTAAAAAATATAAAGAGATATTTCTCTAAAATGTGTTTTGATTTCATCTATGTCAACACCCTTTGATGGCTTTCACGATTATTTGAAGTTGATTTATTATGATATAAAACGTCCATATTGTAATGAAGTTTTGTGATATGTTTGACTATGGATGTGCTATTTATATAGCATTCATGGTTTATGAGTAAAGTATTGACATTTCATATGCTAGTTCCAATAAGAATGTTTATGTTATATTTCAACCTTTACTTCATAAGAATGTGTTGGACAAGTATGTTCCAGGTTGGGGACTGGTTAAAGTAAGCCCTCCAGGTTGGGGACTGGTAAAAGTAAGCCCTCCAGGTTAGGGACTGGTAAAAGTAAGCCCTCCGGTTTGGTCTCCGGTTATTAGAGGAACTCCGGGTTGGTGTTCGGTTATTAGAGGCACTCCGGGTTGGTGTCCGGTTATTAGAGACACTCCGGGTTGGGTTCCGGTTACAGTTAGCCCCTAGGTCTTGGGACGAGGCCTTGACAAAGAAATTAAAGTTCAGCATTATGCATTCCATCATTATGAAAGTGGTTATTGATTTTTCATGTGATTATTCGATTATTAGAATATCCACGTGAATAAGTAAATGGCATTATTTCATTTTATTTATGCCATACCATGTTGAAAGTTCAAGTTTGAAAGGCTTTTGTTTTATTTATACATTGCCTTAAATGTTTATTCTTATTTATGAAATTTTCCTCTATATTGTTATCCTTACTGGGCATTTGAGCTCACCCCTTTTCTATGTTTTATTTTTCCCAGGAAGTGAAGAAGTAAATTATGAATGACCTGCAGGGATATTATGTGGGGATATGAGTGTGAATTATGGAGACATTATGTTGTTGTAGTAGTTTTTCATTTTATGATGTAATGTAAAACTTATGAATATCTCTAGTGTTTCCAAGGCTACTAAACCAATCGGTCTTTCGAGATTTGATCTTTCTTGTGATCATGCCAATGTTATGTAATAATGCACCGACTCTGGGTAACTAGGGTCGGGGCGTTACAGTTGGTATCAGAGGATTTTTAGTACAAACCTTGGAAGCTAGATTTAGATAAAATCTGATTAGAGCACGTAGAACTGAGATGAACTTTGAGGATTAGTATAGAAGAACTTCCTAGAATTTTGGTATTGTAGAGATTTTGTGAGTTTACCGAGCAATACATCCCTGTCTGGATACGAGCAGGTAGAGGCGGCTCTGGCACAGATTTACCTAGGGGTAAAACCCGAAAACATCGCTTTGAGCTAGACTCAAACGGGAACTGGTGCACGACAATAGGCTTTGCTGCACTCTTGGTTACAACACTCCCGTGGGATATGCTTAGGATAACTCTCATTTTCTTTAAAAATATTTATGAAGGGTTTATGAGTATATACTTCCTCAAAGAAAACATTTTTATGATTATGGATTATATCCATAAAATATTTAATTTATGTTATGTGTTTTACAAGTTTGGGATTAGGTATTGTTATTCATAAACTAATCTAGTGTATGCCATTGTTTAGAAATGGCGCCCAATAGAAGGAATGAGAACTCCAGTAATGCACATGATCCATAGAGAAGGAAGGATCATATCTTTCATGGACATAAGATAGAATTTATAAGAGAAATAGTCTCCCATGTATTATCATCATATGATGAAATAATATCATGTGTTGATAAGATAAGTAAAGAGTTTACCGAGTCCTATGGCTTTGAAGGGAAGCAATAGAAGAAAAGGATAGAAGAGAGGAAGATGGATAAAGGGAAGAGGGAAAAGAAGAATTTTCCCATATGTGGTAACTGTGGAAAGAAACACCCTGGAACTTTCCTGAAAGGAATGGGAGTTTGTTATAAGTGTGGAGGAAAAGGGCACAAAGTACGTGACTTCAAGGGTAAGAAAATGGTTTCAAATGTACAATGCTTCATTTGCAAGGAGTTTGGACACTACGCGAACCTATGTCCCAGTCATCAGACTATGACGTAAATGATGCTATTGGATAATAATCAAGTTATGATACTACCACAGATGAAGAGGAATTATTAGAGTTCTTATGTTGATTATGTCAATTGAGTGTTTTATCAACAATATACTTGTTATAATAATTATGGAGTATATAAGGATTGTACTGCAGTACTATTTCATTAAGGACTTGAGATTGTGTGGAAAAAAGAAAAGTGACTCAATAGCAGGTTAAATTTTTGGAAAATATATGGTTGAGAGAAAGATAAACCATTATATGGTTCTGATACCGAGGTAGTGATTTTAGAATAATACATGATTGATTTGGATAAATTATATGGGATATTCTTGACTACCTTGAAACTGATTAATGATTTGTATATTCCATCATTTTTGGGGTTTAAAACATTTTTTTGATTGATGATGTATATCCAGCATTCTATATGGAATAAGGGAGCATGAATGTAATCAATAGGGAATATGGTAATTCAGGATGTTTCAGTGTATTAAAAGAATACAAGATGAAGGTATTCATATGCTATTACGGGGTAAAAAGGATCTACATTATGTTTACCTTCCTTATAAATGTTGGACTGTGAGTTTGGATAGAAGTATTTTGGATAGTTCTAGTTTGTATTATTTTGGATTTCCATAAAAGGACAACCCGGAGGTCGTGCGGCAACCCGTCGCGTCCGGCAAGGCCGCAATACTTGAACCCGCAACCGAAGGGCGACAAGGGTGTATCACCTACCACTATCCCACGAGATGTCCTGGATTAAATAAACTAGATTTTTAAAAGATCTGGTAGATGAATTATAAATTCGTTTATTTTGGAGCCCTCTATTAATAGTATAAATTGAATTTTTTTTACGAGTGAATGATGAGTTTTTGGTAGAAATTTATTAAGGGATAAAACTCTAATTTTAAAGTAAGTATATCTCCTTATGATCTTATCCAATCTCATAAATAAATTCCTCATCATTAAGAAAAGGAACTTAGAACAAAAATGTTGTCCTAGATGGTACCTTAAATCATCACTAATTTATGGCTTTGGGATTGTTGGCCTTTTCATAGCCATGTTCTCTACCACTCTCCATCAGATAATTCATGGTTATATTTTTCTTCCATATCCATATTTTCCTACATGGAACCCTAGTATGTGTTGTTTTCGGTAATCTTCATACTTTCCACTCTTTATTTAAAATAGAGGCCTCATTAATTCATTTTTCGATGTGGGATTTCAACTAAGATATTTTGAAACGTCAAAAATGTGTTATCCCAATACCCTATGTTTTGTTGAACCGATGGTATTTCAAATCATCATAGATTGATGATTTTAAGGACCTCAATTTTATACTTTTTTGTGATTGAGGACCTCAATCACTACCTATAAATATTTACGTTTTCCTCCAATTATATGTCTCTAATTGCCACCAATGTTCTCCTAATAGAGATCATAATTTGGTGGTGATCCTTTCATTTCTCCTTTCCTCATATTAAGACTAAATTTTAGTAACCCAATTTCCGATTTGGGTTTTCCCACAAAGATATTTTCTATTTTCAACCTTTTATTTTCGAAGAACAATTTCAAATTGTGAAGACGCAATTTATTGAAGGAGGGGAGAATGTAACACCCCAAGATTTTATAGTGTGTTATTTTTCAAAATAATTCAATAACTTTCACTACACGCAACTCCAAGTTCAATCGCACCATGACTTACCAAACAAGCTGTTCAAAAGAGGTTATGAATAGTGTTAACTAAATTTTAAACTTTTTATAATCCTTATAATTTTAGAATCCATATTATGAGTTTCTTAGACATAATGTAAGAACAAATTCATTTTCAGTATTGCAATTTTACCAAATTTTAATAGTGAACCCTTTTTAGATACTATATTTTAAAATTTTTGACTAAATGGGGACATCAAAAATTTAAAATGAAACATCCCAAGCTTCCACGGTATGCTAGCGTGTGTTGTACGCAACACCGAGTTCTAACACACCGTAACCAATCAAACTAGCTGTTATGAATAGTAATACCTACTTTTTGAAGTTATATATATTTTATATTTTAAAATGGACTTCATTTTTGGATTTGGAATATCAAATTTAGCCTAAGGTGAAATTTTGGTACTTTTCGGATAACTTTCATATTTTGATGAATAGTGAAAATTACTAAATTTTAATTAAAAACAACTTTTTTAATAAAAATAATTAATAGTGATAAATTATGAATTTGAGTGGTTTTAAAGTATATTTAGAATATATTTTTACCATTTAATATAATGTTGTTCATTGGACATAATTTTACAATTAAACCGATAATAAACAATTGTCAATCTTTTGATAGTTATTATCTCTTAAAAACACGCTTTTTGTTTTGAGAGCGAGAATTAATTTTAAATTAATTTCTGCCACTTCTGTGTTTTGAATTTACGAAAATGGATTACATATTTGGAATCAGGATGTTCAAATTGTGTAAATAGGTAACTTTTATTTTTAGACATTTTGAATAATTACTGCGGTAAATATTTTATTTACCATGGTTAATGGTAAATCCGGTAAATAAGGGTTAACAAATAATATTATAATAATAATAAATTACCCTAAAGTGTGTCTTAACCCTATTGGTTGATACATGGTCGACCAGGGACATCTTTGGGTCGATTTTGGGACCCCATGGATCCACTTGTAAGTGATAATGACACTTTATTTTAATTAAGTTAAAATGAATACAAAAATGACACAAGCATATATCTTTTAAAAAATCAATTTTTACATAGGTTTATATATGTTGGATTTTATATTATAAATATTCATTAGAAAGATATAACTATTTCCTACATAATGATATTTTATTTATAATTTTTAGATATTAAATAGTTTATTTTATTGTTGACACAATGATGATGCATTAATTACTATAATAGTGAAAAATTAAAATAATTGATATTATAAATACACAAATAAATATAATATGAACCTTTTAATGAATTAAACTAATTTTCTAGGATAATATGATATATTAGGATTGATTTAATTGACTTTTTTTGACGTAATAAATCTTTTATGAGTTTCACAAAAATCAACAATTGGATAGTGTCAAAATTGACATAAAAGAGTTCTTAAAACAAATATTATATTATTAATTGATATTAAATTCCTAAAAATCTAAGGTTCGTCCAAGAGACTTATATCATGATATGTTCATAATTAATGGACCACTTGGGGGTCTATTGGATGTAAGTAGTAATTTTATTAACCATATTATATAAAAATACAAAGAGACATTGTAAAAGTGAAACTAATTAACTTAAAGTTAATACTTAAAGATAAGGTTAATATAAGTACCCAAACCTGTCTAAATTCTATTGGTTGAGTTATTTTCGACCCATCCCCACCTTAAACGTTGAATAGTAAACTTTGGAGCCATTGGAAACCGATTATTAATTTATTATAAACTAATATCTCTAGCTTTTCCAAAGGTGCCCCTCACCCCTCTTATAAAAGGTCACTCCTCCTTCCCATTTCTTCACACCTTCAAAGCCTTTTGGTTCGGCCAAACTCTGTCCAAATACTCTCCCATCATCCCTAACTACAACCTAGAGGCCTTAGTTTGATCCGAAAGCCAACCTAAGGAGCCCTTTTGATCAAATCAAAAGGATGAACCTGAAGAAGAGGTAATGATTTCACCACCCTTTTCTAAGTTCATTTCTTCTTCCACTTCTTCTTCCTTTGTTGTTACCATTATAAAATAATAAATCCAGTATCATATATATACTGTGATGTTATTATAAATATGGTACAACCATATTCAGTATTCTATCCACCCTTTGAATAATATGTCACCATACGTGCGTACGTACGGCTTACCGTCTCCACGTCGTGGTGTAATTGTTATTCAATATATTATTATTTGGATGGGTATAATAATGATATGTAACTCATGTAAATAATAAATATAACATGTTAATGATTCTGTATATATGATATAACAACCATTTATATATTATTTTAATAACAAAAGAATGATATTGTCGCTCGTGCGTACGTACGGACTACCGTCTCCACGAACGCGATAAGATTCATCTCCATCGTATCCATTCAAGTATAATTATCATTTGATGATTTAAAAATGATGTTTAAGGACTTGATATCATTCTGGATATGTATAATATACAACCTATCCATTACAAACATGTCTTACGTAACAAAACATATAAAAGAAAACGAGTAAGTTAACACCCGAAACGATGATAATTCTAAGATATTATTAACAAAGCAATTTTAAAAGATCATATATGATATCAGATTAATGTATATGATTATTGAATAATTTAATAACAATTATTTCACCATTATACTGGAGGTTAACCTACCCCATCCAAGTAAAAGTGCAAGGTAAGGGATTTTCTTATCTCACATTCAATTCCGTGAGATTTCCATTATTCGCCACTAAATTATTGAAAGTGGTGTATTGTATACTGGAATTTGATATATATTATCATGATTATCTTTATATTCATGTTATTCTGTAAATAATTTGGTGTTTATTAACTTTTGTCCATACGAATCAGTTGATTAACATGGTAAGGGGTTTTCATCTCACTCCTTATTCCTGTGAGATTCATGCCATATTGACACCATCACCTTTTGTGTGGTGTGTGTACTGCCCATAATTATATTCTTTGTGTAATACACCCTAATTTATGTGTATTTACATATTCATTGTATGATACCTCTTTCATGGGTTGTATGTTTCATAAGTTACCAAATTGGTAAGGGTTATTTCACAATCTCTTCATTATCCGAGGTTGTTTATACGTAATAATCTACTGGGATCTCTTTACCATCCACATCCATGTTTTCTTAAAAATGTAATTCAAAACATTTTTATTATTTACAAGAATATGGGTTAAATTAATTTATACCCTTGTTTGACTTTTTATAAGAGGAATCTTTCCGTCGTTTTCAAAACAAGGTCCTTTTTATCCTTTTCGACAAAATTAAGGTAAGAATGTTTTTCTTTACTTATACGGCGGGTGTGGTTATTTTCCGCCGTTATAAAATCTTAAAAGCTTTCCTTGAAAGCTTATAAGAATATTTTCAAAGAAAATGTTTTATTTTATATGGCTCTTAAATGATTTAAAAAATATATAGATATATTTCTCTAAAAAGTGTTTTGATTTCATCTATGTCAACACCCTTTGATGGCTTTCACAATTATTTGAAGTTGATTTATTATGATATAAAACATCCATATTGTAATGAAGTTTTGTGATATGTTTGACTATGGATGTGCTATTTATATATCATTCATGGTTTATGAGTAAAGTATTGACATTTCGTATGCTAGTTCCAATAAGAATGTTTATGTTATATTTCAACCTTTACTTCATAAGAATGTGTTGGACAAGTATGTTCCAGGTTGGGGACTGGTTAATGTAAGCCCTCCAGGTTGGGGACTGGTAAAAGTAAGCCCTCCAGGTTAGGGACTGGTAAAAGTAAGCCCTCCGGTTTGGTCTCCTGTTATTAGAGGAACTCCGGGTTGGTGTCCGGTTATTAGAGGCACTCCGGGTTGGTGTCCGTTTATTAGAGGCACTCCGGGTTGGGTTCTGGTTACAGTTAGCCCCTAGGTCTTGGGACGAGGCCTTGACAAAGAAATTAAAGTTCAGCATTATGCATTCCATCATTATGAAAGTGGTTATTGATTTTTCATGTGATTATTCGATTAGTAGAATATCCACGTGAATAAGTAAATGGCATTATTTCATTTTATTTATGCCATACCATGTTGAAAGTTCAAGTTTGAAAGGCTTTTGTTTTAGTTATACATTGCCTTAAATGTTTATTCTTATTTTTGAAATTTTCCGCTATATTGTTATCCTTACTGGGCATTTGAGCTCACCCCTTTTCTATGATTTATTTTTCCAAGGAAGTGAAGAAGTAAATTATAAATGACCTGCAGGGATATTATGTGGGGATATGAGTGTGAATTATGGAGACATTATGTTGTTGTAGTAGTTTTTCATTTTATGATGTAATGTAAAACTTATGAATATATCTAGTGTTTCCAAGGCTACTAAACCAATCGGTCTTTCGAGATTTGATCTTTCTTGTGATCATGCCAATGTTATGTAATAATGCACCGACTCTAGGTAACTAGGTTCAGGGCGTTACAAAACTCAATTTTCTTAGGTTTATGGTTAGATACCTAAGATATTTTTCTCATAGTGATGCCTTAATGAACTTTTATCCTTTTGGTCGATTCATTTCCAAGTTGTTACTTAAGAAGGACAAGATGAGATTAGTGGATGCCCGCATACAATGACATCACAAAAATTTGTTTAATGCATGAACTATAAAGAAGGATGTATATTTCTCAAGTACTATCGAAGGAAAACTTTTCCAGTAGGAGCAGATGATGAATTAGAGAATACTCAAGCTCAATCTGCTATGCACAAGGAGAGACAAGCTGAATAGAGAGTCAACACTGTGGCAAGAAGGATCAGATTTGAAGTGGTAGAAACTGAGGAAGAAATAAGTTAGGAGGGACTTCAAACTTAGAGGAAACAACCTGTGACTGAGGAACTTACATCTGCTGATTTAACTACAGGGGATTTCATCTCTTATAGCATTGTCATAGAAAAGGCTAGAGAACAACCTCCAGAATAGAATGTCACTGTTACAGATCCGGATCAAGAAAGAAATGTAGATGAATGATCTGAACAACATGATGTAGCTGATTTTGTTATTGACATTCAACAAGAAAAAGAGGAAGATCCTATTGAGGAAGTGTCCAAACCTCAAGAAACTCCAAAGAATATCATTTTAGATATTTAATTAGTTGAAAAAATTGCATATATGCATGGTGATCATACTTCTAATGCTCACACAGAAGTTATTCAAGAGGATTTTTCTATAGAAGAGTCTATAAAGGACTCAGAGGAAAATCTGTGGACCAACCTACTCAGGCCAAGGAGAAAGAAAAATCTGATGCTGAATCATTACCTTTAGTACTACTACATCAAACAAAACCTGAGAATGCGAATCAAGCACTAGGTGCTTCTGATTCAATGAATATAGAAACTGAAGAGTTGTACAAAAAGTTATCTCAACTAAAATTTGGGGATGCTTCTCTGAGAATCATCTTAGAATCCGAACAGTTTTAATTTCAAAAGCTTAATGATAAAACTGTTTCAAGATAAGAAGTTGAAATTTTTAAATAGGAAATGGTAAATGATGTTGCAAAATTGAATCATGAAACGGTAATCATGTCATATTTCTCAGATCATAAGTTGTTTCTGGAGACACAATTTGAATTAATTGGAAATAGTGTTGCTAGTGGATCAGGAAATTCACCTGATTTAATCAGAATATTTAAAGAAATCACACCTGAAATGAGAAATATGAATGATAGGATACAAGATCAGCAGTGCAACAGTGCTCTATTATCTGTTCTCTTAGATAATCAGAAATTATTAGTTGATCAGATAACATCCAGTGAGCATGGAATCCATTCTGTCTCAGAAAAATTCACAGAGAAGTTGTCTTTGTTTATGGAGAAAGTAGAAAGGCTTCACGATTTATTCAAAGTCAATCTCATTGAAGATATTCATATGAATCAAGAGGCCAGAGATATTATTATTAATCATGGTGAAGGACTAATGAAAATGTTGACAGAATATTAGCAGAAATCAAGGCTACAGTCTAGCGAAGATAATTCCAACCTGTTCACTGAAAAAAATGATTCATGTGTTTATAATCCTTGTATCTATTTTAGATTTTTAATGAAAATTCCATTCTTTCTTTATATTTGGTTTACTATCATTCTTTTGATATACTAGTACTCCTGATTTAATTATTGAAAAATAGTTAATAATAGCATTTACCTACAGTTTAGTGCTAAATTAAATGAGTTAAAATCCATGATTTATCATTCTTTTTAGATATCACAAAAGTGGGAGAAATTTGGATAATCCCAACATTTTATTTTAAAGACCTCATTTAAATGATTTCCTGTATATTTAATGTTTTAGATTTATTAAGATATATACTCATACAGAAAACTATTTTATGTTATTAACAGTCATTTATTACAAAGGGAATTTTTTTTTGTTTTTTTCTGAGGGAGATATTTGTATAAAACTAGAAACTTTTATTTCTAAAGAAAAATTAATTTATTTTCATCAAGGGGGAGAAATTATTATTTATTGAAATGATTTTGTTAAAATTAAATATTGTTTTATCCTCTCAAAATTATAAATCTTTATGTAACTAATTTTGAAAGTTAATTTCATTTAATTAGTTTTATTTTTATGGGTTTTGTGCACATCAAAACAGAGGATATTGTTGAGCTGGTGTTGTTTTCAACAATACATAATATTTTTATTTAATGGGAGAGTTTATATTAATACTCTATCTCTTTATGTTAATTTTGATGCTCACAAATACACTTAATTATTTTATAATGATTTTATTTGTTAAGAATTTTGCAGGAATTTATCATTTTATTTTACTCTTGAAATTATTGGAATTTATAATTAAAGTATTCATATTTATCGTGTTCTAGGAACACTGTTCATGCATTCCATATTCAGAATCTGATTGAGCATGTTCTGGAATCACTGTTCATTCCCTATTTGGATAAACCTAGCGTAAGGATATAAACTGTCTATACATTTTGGGATAAGGAAAATGTATGGTTAAATAACCATACGTTATCAGCAAAGTATAGAAGAAGAACCCTATGTTTGGAAGGAACCCTATGATTGGGACATCAGAAAAGTATGGAAGGAGAACCGTACTTAAATATTAAAAGTTACATTTGTTTCTCAAAAGTATGGTTCATCAACCTATATTTTGTAAACAACCATATGTTCTTGGAAAAGTATGGTTCAAGTAAAAGTATGGATCATTTATCATACGTTTAAAAGATTAAGAGAAAAGTATGGGTGACCAGCACTAAATTTGGAATGAACCTTACGTTTTTTTCAAGTATACATTATCAACCATTGTCATCAACCTTATGTTCAGATGACGTATACAGTTTAACTAATCCTTCCCGTTGGTGTCAGAGAATTTAAAGTCGATATTTTTATGTAACGGTCAATACGCTGATTATTAGGTAAATTTAAATCTAGATTTAAATCTGATTTTAACGTACAATTTTGACTGATTCTAAACTGTTGCATCAATGATTTGATAATCAAAATAAAAGGAGAATTTTATGTCAAGTCTTCTTGTAAGTTATGATTGCTCTATAAATTCAAATGTTTGAATATCGCGAGTAAAAAAAGGTGACTAATTTGGATCTAATTTTACAGTAGAAGTTCTTATCGTTATTTTATTTATATTTTTTAACTGCATCAATGATTATTGATCGTGTGTGATCTTTTGATTATTCTAAAAGAGAAGGATAACAGGGACTACTGAAACACACTGATCAACTGATTCAAAAGGTTTATCAAAGATTTGTTTGTTAAAAAGAGGAAGGAACGCGATAGAAGATTCACTTGTTCTACAACTAAGATCAACTGTGAATTTTCTACTACTGATGTTGTGAATTATATTTCTATATCTACTACAACGGGATTAACTCAGAATGTTTCGTATGTGAAGATTATTATTTCTGAAGGTGACGATCTATGTATAGTCAATTACATGCTGTTTCAATTATGAAGAACATCAGGTAAGTATTTTCAATATTCGAAAATCTATTATTTATATTCTTTAGGGATCAGCTTCTGGTACTAAGATGTGTAGGTTCTATAAGTGAACCAGAAGGATTTTAATTTCCTTTTGTTATAAAGGTGTAAACTGCATGTACTCTGTTGTGAACCGGTCTGTTGAAACGAGGACCCGATAGTGAAAATCACCAGGCTCGTGGAGTAGAGCATTGGTAGAGTTGACTAGTGGCCTTCTATTCCCAAAACCACTACACATCTTGTGATTTTTATATTTAAATTTCTACTGCATCATTTTATCTGATTAATGCTAAAAGGCAGAACACAATTAAGCACTGATTTTTGATAAGACACCATTCACCCCCTCTTGTGTATATTTTGTATAATCTGATCTAACATAACATAGGGTTAAAAACATTAATGTAGATGTTTGTTATTAAAATTTTCATCACTAGTACACAATTACCTATAAAAAAATTTCTTAATTGGATAGACACTCTTGATGGATATGATTGACATAACTCACATTTTTATTATGAATCATTTTGAATGAATTGAAAATATGGTGACTATATATGTCCAAGTATAAGCCAAAAAATTCTTAGATTGAAAACTATTTCTCATGATTTATATATCCAAGGAATGTGTTTTATTGATTACATAGTTTTCTTCCAGGATTATTATTTATTACACTATATATATTTGTTTAAGATGATGGATGGAACCTAGTAGAAGAATTTTATTTCTACACATTATGGAAAATGAAATTATCATAACACAAGAAATGAATTGTCATAAGATCAATATATTTTAATTCATTTTGTTATGATTATGAAAAATATATCAATTCATGAATCATGATATGCATCTGAATGAACAAAGGAGGTGATAACATTTTATTAAGTCCATCATGATGAATCTTCTACCTTATTCTAGTGGGCCTATAGATCTCCTAGTTTTATATCAACGTACTACTACCAATAAATAGATAGTTTTCTATCACACCTGTTTGGATAATTGAATATATATTTTTGATACCTATCACTTGAAAAGTATAAGAATTCAATGTTGAACCTCCACTGAGTACATGATTCTATTTTAATAACGTTTTTCCAATAACTGGGATGAATTTAGAAGTATATCATTCATCATGAACACACCACATATTTATTATACAAAAATAGAGTTGCATGATGAGATAAATCAAGTATATTTTTAATTAATTAGTTTTTATGGTGAAAATAATACATTACTTTTGAGTAATGCTTCTAGTATGATCATTGAAATATAAATTAAGATTGAATTGATCATTACTGGAAGAAACCAAGACTCCCAAGGTCATTACCTATAATATACTTCAATAGTTACGAATAAACATTCAAAATTATACCAATGTAGATACCGAATATTATTATCCTTTGATTAGAGTAGAATTGATGATGTATACATGGATGATATTATCATAAGGGGACTACTAAATGCTTTATGTTTGTAAGAAGTTCCTCAAGAAATAAATTTATAAAGTTATAGTAATATGTTAGGTAATATTATAATATAAAAAAAACACTATATAATGGTCCCCCAATAATATGGAATTTCATATTATTGGATTTGGTCATTATTCTAATAATTAATTACTAAAAAATGTTAATGGCAATGATCAACATTAGGAACCTCTCAGGAGTTGAGAAAAAAAGGAAAAACTCATATGATCATTATCACTGATATGAGGTTCAATAATTAATGAGTGAAAGGTAAACATACTATATACTATTGTAATTATAATGTCCTTTTTGATTATATATCTACCAAAAAAATTATAATTTATAATATATTAAAGGGTATCAAAATACCACTCGAATTATTATAGGTAAAATTATCATTGAACACATCAAATTGTAAGATGTTCACATCTCAAATCTTGGCTTATTTTTTGATGGATGTATGTGGAAATGTGACTCATGAAAAAAAATCATCCACTATATGAATTTTATGCTTTTTTGGGAATTTATTTTCCCTCTTTATAGAAGTACAATTTCAATTTATGAGGAAGGGTATCAATACTTAATCACCTAAACCAAAATTAGATCAACTATCAGAATGATAAAAAATATAAAGTTTTAATGGTTGTTACGTCAATTTGATGGGTATCAAGTCCTATAAAAGGTAGTTTTTATATCATTTGGATAGGGATAAGCACAATATAATAGATATTTATATTTGAATTATGTTTTATGATGTATTTTATGAATATTTTCATGAACTTATTCTAGATTTTAATGTTGATTTTTCACAATATATATTAAATGGTGTTATAACAATTTCAAATACACAATAGATAATATCCCCAATTGAATTAAATAAAATTTATTAGAAATTCTAAATATTCTTGATAAATAATTAATTTGGAAAAGTAAATATCAATTCGTTGAAATTTTTATTCTTTTTAAAATTAAAGAAGGATTAATACTACCTTATATTTATTATGAGGAATATAAAAAGATTTCAATCAAGAATAAGTATCTAATTCCGTATTATAGTGATTTACCAATTAATTTTTATGATATAAATAATATTCAATGATAAATCATTGATATGGTTACATTAGATTTAAGGGTTAAATGTGAAAACATACACAAGAAATCCTTTCTTACAAGATATGTAGATTATTAAATTTTAGTGATTCTGTTTGGTCTAAATAATTCCATGATATATTCATATGTTAGATTAATAGAGTCAATAATTAATAACATAATAATTATTTAGTATTATTTTTAAATATAATTGTTATATATTAATAAATATAGGTATTTTATGATTACCACTAGAGAATTTCACCAAATACCCTATTGAAATATATGTTGTACTAAAAGCACACCAAGTGAAATTTTTTCTACAATGATGATAAATTTTTTGTTTCATATAATCTCATGAGACTCTATTTTTGTTGATCCATAAAGGAAAAATGTTATTGAATGTTTTAATTGACTGTCCAAAATGTCTGAAATCCAGAGTTTTCACTTTTGGAAGGATATTTTCGACTCTTTGTGATTGTATTCTTACGATTTCTTAAAACAGAAACCATTTTAACAAGGAAGGGCATAAATTTACATCATAATTATAAATATGAAAAATATTTCAAGGATATAAATAAATTTCTATATATCATTCTTATATTGACTTTAATATATAGTGGAGAATGATTTTTGATTTATACTATATAATCAAATAATGGATTTTGATGCATCCTTATTTAAAATTATTCAGTGATGTCTTATGCCTCAAAAATATATATGTATCTTGAGAAACATTACCCAACTCATCATTTAGAGATAGTTATTTTAATTTTTTAATTAATTAAATAGATATATTATAATTATAAATAACAGTGTTACATAAATACTAATTGTAAATGTTTAAAATTTATATAAACACTTTAAGTGTTAAATGTGCTCTAATGAAGATGTTTGCAGCAGAGTAAATATTTTTAAAACTCAATTAATTACAACATTAGTAAAGTTATCAATGAGAAAAATTGTTAGAGTTTAAAATATCATGAATTTCTTTCAATGTTATGGGTCACAAAAGTTCCAATATTTATGGATTTTCAACGGATGGATATAAAAATCTAAATGGATGGGGAGAGATCATATATATTACAAATTAGTGTTCAATAATATATATATGTGAAGAAAAAACAGTCTTAAATAGATTAATGTGGATCTATAATAGAATGTGGGATATTTTTCAGAATTTGACCCTGAACGTAATGGAATTATAAGGTTTATGAATTGGGTATATTTCAAATAAATACTATATTTTAAGATGGAGTCTTTGTTTTAGGATATAGTTTATCATTATTTTTTCATCCAAAAAGTACACAGAAGTATAGAGTTATGAAATAATTTTTCATTTAGGATAAGATGAAACCTTATATTGTAGAAAATGAAAGAGGGATAAATGTCCAATTATATATTATATCTATTACCCATAAAAAGTTTGGAATTGGATAAAATTTACAGTAGATTTTTTTTTTCAGCATCGTTAATATATAAAAATGAAATAATTATATTTGGGTTTTTGTCTACTAGATTATGAAATAAAAAAAATAATTTCTAGTAGTGAATTTTATTTATTGATTAACATAACACAATATAAATTAAGAAAGTGTAAATGTTTCATAGAGAACAATGTATTATTTAATCAAATCAAGATATGAGGTTTAATTTTCTATTTTAAATAAATACTCAATAAACATTGCATTCAGTTATGTATTTCAGTATATAATTTTACCCTCAAATAGATAGCCAATATGATAGATCAACTTCATCCACAGAGGATATATTGAGGTCTTGTTCAATGGATATAAATGGTATTTGGTGTCCAAACATCCATTATTAATGTTTCCATACAGTTGTAGATTTCTATTGATTGTTCAGATAGAACCTTACGAATAACTATTTATAAAGATGTATATAACTCTAATGTGATGCGATAAAGTTGGAGAAGGAAATCTATTTGGATCTGAGATAGTTGAGAAATGGTAGATAATGTTATATTAATTTAGAAGAACATCATGTAATCTTAGAGTTAACATCAATGTTATTATTATAATCATTAGGGATATTTAGAATATGAAATCTGTAAAATGGTATTTCTATAAATTTATATATGGATGATGGTTTTGAAATTTGAATATAAGGTAATTATTTTCCCTATGTATATTCACTTCAATAAGATTCTTGAACATGTGGAGATGTTAACTTATATCAAATAAATTTCTCCGAATATCTCTCATGTTGAAAATGTGATTAATGTTTCTCAGTTTAGGAACTCCATGCTAGATCTTTAACATGTACTAAACTCTGATATTGAACATTTTGAGAATGATTTTTTCTTATGATGAAAAACCAATTTAAATACTATATTATAGTGAAAATAATTTATACCACAATACTCCTCAACTCATAGAAGTTTTTTTGAGAGATCATATATTCAAAAATGCTACATTATAACTTGGTGATGTAATGAAACAAATGTAAACTCATTTTATTGTATTATAGTGATGTAAAACTTAGGGTCAAATTAAACATAATGGGGTATATGAGTCCACATTGTTTCGATATATTTCTCTTTTAATCAATTATATTTCATTGATATCAAGTGATCCTCACAAGCATAACTTAATATGAAACAAAACAAATTAGACCATTATAACCTAAGTAGTTATATTTGTTCATTGAATATGAACACTTTTTTTGGAAAAATATATATATATATAATGGTTTCTTATAAAAACATATAAATAAAAATATGATATCAAATTTTAGTAAAGTCCTTATATGTTTTTAAATTAATTATTCCCTCAAAAATGTGTTTTATTATTATTTTGATAAAATAATATAATTAATTTGTACTGCTTGTCATAAATATATTGGACAAAATGGACATACATTTATAAAGAACCAAGCTAATTATATATTTCAGTTATTTTTATATAACTTTTTCAAAATATTTATTATTCAATGAATAGTGAAAAATATAATTTTTTTATTTGAAACTATCATTTCATTTCATGAATAGTAATTGTTCAATTATATTTTAAATGATAATAAAATTTTAATTTCTATATTTATTTTATGAATAATAACATTTATTTCATTATAATAAATTTTATGATGGATTATGGTATAAAATCTTTTTATTTCTAGGAAATATTTCTTTTCTATAAAACTATTCTTCATTACGTTTTTGTAGTTCAATTTTAAAATAATATATTAAATATTAGTGAATTATATTTGATTTAAAAGGTTTTATTATTTGGAATTTGTGTAATTTAAATTTTTTAATATATAATATAGAATGTTTGGTCATAAGGAATTCTAAAAATAGTAATAATCCATTATCATGCAATAAGTGAAAATAGGTTTAACATAAGTTAAAAGTTTTCATTAATGGTTAAGATGTTCCTAAAGCAAGTCTATGTAATATTGGATATAAATATTAAGACCATATATCATCAATTTATGATAATAATTTAATAATTTTATTATTCTTATTTCTTAAGACATTAATTTTGTTTATTATTTTCAAAAATATCATTTGTTTTCTTTCATCACATATAAAAGAACACCCCACCTCTCTTATATTAACATGGGTTTGAGCCATATATATCTAATAAATCATACCCAATTCTATTTTCAGTTACATAGGGATGAATTAATGGTTATGTTAATATTAAAATTCCATTTCATGGGTCCTCAAGAAAATAACTAAATGAGGTGTATAGAATAAGAGTTAATTGATATTCAAGAATGATTACAATTTATTTATATTCCTAACTCCTATGAATATGTGGTATTAATTATAATGTTATTTTATAAATATTCATAATATTATATAAATTTTGTTATGAATATGGAAACCCCATTATTAACCATGTTGTATATCAAATTGAATGTTAATGTATCGATTATGAGTACATGTGAACTGCAGATTCCACAAAGTGATACAATTCATTTTCAATTATTAACATTTGTGGATGATTAATTTAATGCATAAAACATATATATATTATTTTGAGGTTATAACTAATATTTTGGAATTATAATATCATATCTGACTTCTTACATTAGAATCTATTGGAAAACAATAATTTCACTTTTGCATACATGTGGAATACTACCAATATGAAGTGATGGGATTAATTTCACATTTATTCCTTAAATTCATTATTATAAGGAAATATTTAATATTTATTCCGTTTCATTATATATATTTATGCTTACATTACAAAATAATATTATAAATCTTTATTTCATTCATTTATTTTGAAAATGAAAATAGTATCCATGTGTATATACATTTTGTTGTCCCCATGAACAGTGTCAATCATCTATATATTAGAAAATTTTTTATATGATATTAAATATATTTATAATAAATGCATATGATATTTATATCATGAATATAATTATATATATTATGGAATCCTGAAAAATGTATAATTATATGAAATATCTAACTAAAAAAACCATGAAACATAAAGTAGTTTACACCGTGAAATGATAATTTTAATATTGTTTTATCAATAAATCAATATTAAAATGTCATAAGTCGATTGTTTATAATATTATATGTTTATAAGTTATTATATTACAGAATTATGTTAAAATTAAATTTATTATAATATATGTTAGATTTATTTCTTTTCATGTCAAACCTGATCTAATGGATTTTTTTTTCAATCTATTTTTAATTGGGATTGAATACACATGAACTACAATTAAAGGAAATTATATTATATTTAATAGTTAATATATTTAAATTTTATTTTATTATATTAATTTTAATATAATACATATTTTTATTTTATTTTCCTCTCACTACATACTAAATTAACTAAAATATTATTATTAAAATAAAACATAAATTATTTCTCTTTTCATTCAAAAATACATTTCATCCATATCATTTTTTTCTCTATAGTATTTTGCATATTATTTTTATTACTATCATATTATTGTTTTAATTCAATTATATCCATGTTTTACTATATATAAAAAATTTCATTTGACTAAATTTTTCATTTTATTAATATTATAATTTTAATTTTTTGAAATCAAGAATGTGATATTAGTTTTTATAATAAAAGTCTTGGAATAGATAAATTTTCCAACAGTCTTTCATACTCAATTATTTGAATTTACATTATAGGATTTCTATTTTATATTTAATATATATATTTTCCATTATGTTTTTAAAATTTATAGGTCTTTAATAATTGAATCCATGATGGAAATGGTATTTTCCACAAGAAATATTATAATGATATTTTATGAAATTTATCATCCATTATGACATCCATTGATGTTACTTATTATTTAAAAGTGATATTATACATTGATACCATAATTATTATTTTTATATAAGATTTATGATAATGAAAATAATATTTTTATGAATATTATTTATTTATCAGAGGGTTAAGAAATTATGATATAATAAATGATTTATGATCATGTTAAATAAATAAGAATAGATTAATATTTTGTGATGGGGTGGTGAAAAATTATATAGAACACAAATTCATTATTTAAATATTAATATTTTATAACATAAAAGGGTATATGAGTGATTATCCCAATCTAGAAACAGATCACATGAGAATTTATCCCATATAAAAATATGGTACACCTGAGGTTATCTAATGCCCTAAATAAGGTACTAGAGTGGTTATTACAGGACCAATATAGGTAAAAGGATCATTACAAGAATCCTGACAGGCAATCAATGTTTCAAATTCATTCCATTATATATAATTTTCTAATATTTTGATAGTTCTAGGATTGATTCCACACTTTTATGATAAGATCTGAAACCAATGTAATAATCCCATAGACTATGTTCTTTGATTACATTATGATTCATGTCTGGTGAACTATATGATTTATTCCATGACACATATTAATGATCATTGATTTATTTTTTATGGGTTTTAATGGTTATTCTCTTGTTGCTAACCTGTTACAATCATGTAATGTTTAAAATTTCCATGAAAACATCTGTTTTTTACCCTTATAGAGCATCTTAGATGACGATTTATTAAGTTTTATGTTATCCATGATAGGAATTACATTTTTGTGGATGTTATTTATGGCATGGGATATAGTTAATTAGAACCAAGTGGTAGATAATGTAGACCATTTATTTGGTATTTTTTTATATATCCACGAATATGATGACCCGCAACCTTTATGCTTATGGGGAGGATCGTAATGTTTTGTCAATATTATTAATCTAATAATACATATTACATATTTATCAAAACTAATGATCTTTGTCTAGTCACAATTAAATGACCAATTAATGTATATATGGGGATGTCATAGTAGGGTTACCACTACCTAAAAGGGGTCCCAATGGGAAAGGTCACATGATTCACTTCAATGACATTCTTGAAACAAGAATAAAAATATATTTTTTTCTATAACATTCATCATTCAATGATGAAATTTGAAAAAATGAAACAACTTATATATATTTCAAGATTTCATTATACATATCCAAATAATACAAGATCACCATTTCCATATATAGAAATAATTCAGAAAAAATAATAGATTCTACACTATTGAATAGAAATTCTATATAATAATTATATGTTCACAAGTTGAATATGATTTGTTAAATTCAAGGAAGAAGAAATGAGATCTAATGATATATGTAATTACTTGAGAAACCTGCTGGAAATCTTGGTTTTACCAAATTAATCATATGTTTAATGATTTGATAAAATAAAATTTATATCTTATTCCAATAATAGCAGGAAATTTACTCATATTGTTGAAAAATAAAACACTCACATCATATCACAAAGTTAATAAATAAAAAATAGAAACATAAAATTATTATTTCACAAATTTATAAATAAAGATTAATACTTGGAGTATTTGATCATAGTGTGTTAATTTATTATATATTAATACTAGTAACTATGGTTATTACAATAATATCAGGAAATGTTTTCTATTTATCTCAGGGACAATCATTATTATTATGAACATACACATATACAATGCTTGGAATATGATATATATATATATATATATGTTACATTTAATATTTTATAGATATGAATATCTACTTCTGGTTATCATAGGTTGTTTAGAAGCGCATCATCATCATCCCCAATAAAAAATTGTGTAGGGAAACATTTTTTCACTCCACATCTTCAATTCAAAAAAAAGTATGACTCTTTTAATGAGGGTTGACTCTATTTAATCTATAAAAATATATAAGTTGAAAATTTTAGTTCTAGATAAAGATATTTCTTCAATTTAATTTTCTTATGTCACTATACCTTTATCAAATTGATTTAGTAGTTTAGTTTCCCAATATTCTTTGAGCATTCTCTTTCAAAATATAAAAATATATGGAAATGGAAATATCAATGGCTCCCTTAATATTCATGTAAATAAAATTTATTAATATATTCATCATTTCCCTTATTTCTAAAACATCTATGATAATTATATAAATATTACTTGAAACCAAACCCTTTATCTGAGGGTTGGGATCAATTCATTTCTCTTGATTATCATGATTATTCTAACAGTATGACATACATTTTGTATTCTCATTAAGATAATATCAATCTTATATAACATTATGAATATTAGAAAAACCATAATTATATAAATTTCTCATAAAATATATTAGATAATATATAATCATGTTATTCATAGAGTAATTAGCGTCATTATTACATTGTCTCTTTCTTCACATCCATCCAAAGGTGTAGAATTCCCCTTTCATGATGTGATCTTATGAAAACTTATTAATATCAAGGTAATTTAACACATAAATATTATAATATAAATTTCATTAGAAAAAAAAATTCATCCATTTATATAATGTGAAATGGACTTTAATAATTTTGTGATCCATAAAACTATCATGGGGGGAAGTTCTTATTCACATACAAGTGATACAAAAGGATTAAATCTCACATTCCCCTTTCCTATTCTTCTAGTAATCTTATTGTGGAGTCATTATACATGATATAAAATTGATCCCATCATTATTTTATATATCATGATCTTAAAATGATCTGACACTCATGATAGAGAATGAGAAACATTATGTGTCCAGAACCATAGAATTCCATTAAATGTATTTAAACCATTTTTAAAACTCCCATGATGTGTTCAAAATATATTTTATCTTATAGAATCCCTATACTAAACTCCCTCCCATTATAGAAAGGGATACCAACAAGGTAAGTCTTCTCATTTACCTTTTATTGAATTGTAATAACTGAAAATACACAGAAGACCATACAAGACTCCCAATATTTCCTATAAATATACAAAATTTTATTCATGCCTTTTCTAGTCATACAAATCCAATACAACACTCCAAACACCGAAAAAACAAATATCATTACAATTATTGTTTCAAACCATTACCATATTTTACTAAATACCTTTACAAAATTGTCCTAATGTAATAACCTAGTGTTTATAACATGTGTTGATCAATAATATTTTTGGTGAAATCCTTTAATCTGGACCTTTTAAGGCAACTTGATGAGTTCGTGGAGGTTAAAAGTAAGTTTGAGGGTTGTTCAGAGCTCATAACATGGATCATGGGAAAATTTATTGTGTTTCATATATAGTAGAAATTGATAATGATAGTTTTCATGGTTTCTCCAAACTATGTAGGGATAGAGAGAGGGTCATGTAGGGCACACAAAATTCCAAAACCGTGGACCCACTGCCTCATCAATGTGATGATATCTCAATAAAAGGTATCATATGTTGATTTTACTATTCACACGTTGTTTGTTCATGTTTTCTCAAGACATCCACATAAATCTATATTGGGTCCCTTCATATGTAGTGGTAGGCACACAGTTGGTTCACAGTATGGAAAACCATGAGGCCAAATCATATAACCCAGTAATTTTGGAAAAAATGACTACATTGACCATAAATGATTTATAATATTACCCAGATACCATATTAATCATTATTGGGTATAAGAGAGAACTTTTTTCATATTGAACATACTAAGTGACCTCATTCTAGTCTGTCAACTTGTTATTTCATTTCATGTTCCATTAATGACATGTTGGTCTTGTTGGATTCCTCCTGGTATGATCTTCCATCATTTATCTTGGTAAATTATTTTCCTTCTACTCAATGATGCTATTTTTGATTTAGTCTCATATCCTTTATTTTCAGGGAGTTGATATTTTCATCATATCTCATTGGATCATGCACAAACTAGAGGCTAATAATGGATGGTGAGAGTTTTTTAGTATGATATATGTTTTATATGACCCATCTCTCATGTATATCAATTTTATAAACTGTCATTTTCATCCACCCACCAATTCCATATGACATTAAATATTTAATTTTTATTTAAAGTTTATATTTATCATTCTCATATTCTAGATCCATTTCAATATGTGTATATCCCAGACTTAGAGGTAATACCTCAATGTTTACCACCCCTTGTAGGGTGCATCCATTTTTTATGCATCATATGAAATTTTATGGCTATATATGCCACTATTCTGTTGTGATTTTACATAGAATTCAAAATGATAAGTGTTATGATTAAATTAATTGTGAATTTATAATGGATTTCATTTGTAGTTTATCGTTTCCCCACCTATGATAAATATTTCAAAATGAAAAATGAATCTCAATAGTAAATGGAATGTATAATATATGTATATTATCACATAGTTGAATGTAATTAAATTACTTGGTTGAATTTCTATTCCACACCTTTTCATACTTAATGAAGTCACTTTATTGAAAATAATTAATGATTAAATGGTTTACGTAATAAATGGTTGTATGTCTTTCATAACTTTTTCACACTAATGAAAAGTAATTGGATGAACAGTGAAAAATAGTAAAATTCAACTGTATTTCATGGCCTTAACTAGATAATGATTTCTGTATAAGGTTCATATCTTATACATATTTATTCATATTTATAAGAGTGGTAAAACTTAATCCATCTTTATATTACAACGGTAATGCCTTGTTAACTTAGAGGACAAAATTCTAATTCTACGATATTGGTTTCTAATGGAGGTAACCACTATGGAACCCTATCCTTGTGTTTTGTGGATGCATGTAATGAACTCGTAAGAATCATTCATTATCATTAAAATATTATGATGACTTTTATATACTCTAGGGATCCATATTAATGTCTTCGTACATATTCATCCATCGATATAACCATTGGGACCATTCATTGATTATCCCATTATACCTTGGATGATATCCTTGGACTCAGTTCAAATAATTTTATGGTGGAATTCTACTATTAGTATATCCTTGATTACAATTGTACCCCTTATATCAAAGATAATGGTCATTACCAAGTTTCCTTTACCCTAGAGGTTATAGATTCTTTAGTTACTACCTTGGATACTCTTCATTAATATCATCATAAATGATGCCCTGGTTATTCCCTTGGATCCTAATTTAATATTATAATTATTATAATATTCCTTCATTACCCCTTGTATCATCTTACATCACTTATTAAAAAATGGAAAATAATTAATTAAATGATTCTGTAATCAGAAAACTATTGTGGCTAATGCAGGCATCCTGATATTTACATTATTGTACTGAATTTACATTCATATATACTTCTACAATATCATTTATATTTATCAGAGATGATGGTATAGACATTGTTGGTGGTGGTCTACTAAGATTTATTTCACACACTATTTGGATCCACTTTGGTACCCTAGAATATTATATGTATGCATGTGTTGACAGAGAGAAGCATCCCACTATGGACACCGGATCATTACTGCTTACATTAGTATAGAGATTGGTATTAGATGATCATGATATTGCTCAAGATGCATTTATATTTTTTTATTTTTTCTTCTTTTATATATCCTTTATTTATAGGTTCCATGTATAAGGATGATTTAATTTTTATAGATATTACATGTATTATCATCATTTGGTATATGATTCAGTGTCCAGATGTGGAATATTACATAGTGTTTAGATTTTTATCCTTATATTCCACTACATATTCAGTTATTATAATGATCAACTGTTTAACTATTATTATATAAATATCCACTATGATACACTACAGTAATATGGGAATAGTAGCGTTATAGACTCACCATAGGACCTCACATCTAGCTAACATCCGATGGTGTATGTGTATGCATGCTTGATACTATGTTCCTAACTGGGTTTGAGGAACCCTAGAGTGGCACATGGGTCAAGATATCAAAAAGGGGTATCATAGAAGTTTTCGTTTATTTTTCTTTGATTTTTTAGAATTTATGTAAGTGTTTGTTAATATATATTAATTTTTTTATGATATATACCTAGGTGTAGTTAAACAATGTTTAGGGTAAATACAATGTTTCCTAAGAATGAGATATTTTATATATTTTTCTTTATTACATATGATATACTTTCACCATTGGTTTATTTAAAGGTGTTGTGGTATTTGATATACCTTATTAAAAATTATCCTTAGTCCGTTAAGATGATGGAAAAGAGTAATTGTTAAATTTTTCATAATAGGAACCTATAATTCAAATACCTTTCATATATTATTCGATATAAGTACATTTATCGACATTCATTGCTTTTGTTTCCAACTATTATTGAATAATCCTTGCTTGTTATATATATTTATGTTGATAATAACATTTTTAGTATAGGTAGTGGGTTATTTAATGTGTCAAAATTTATCAAAATATTGTTTTTATATATTAGTTGTGGGTTACATATTAAATAGATAGTTTCCACCCATTATAGTTATAAACCTCTAATTACATGATATACTCATTGTTTATGATTATGTAATTAGGAGTCTCAATCCATGAGTGGTATAGTCCCTCATGGATTGTAATGGGTAATTCAAAGAGTTGAGACACTGAATATTATCCATTATATTCAAAAAATATATATATAGAGTGTTAAATTGATATTTAATGAATGTTGATTTCAGTGATAAGGCATATGTTTCTTGATTCAAGGGGAATAGTGATCCATATAATCAACCTATTTATATATACATAACATAATAAATACAATAAATTAAATCATATCATATAAAAATAAAATTGTTTCTAATAAATTAGGATCCTTGTGTGACTGAATCATTCACATAGGGAAACCCCTGTAAATAAATCATAAACAGTTCACAAAACTCCATCCATCTGTGTGGGTAGTGGTGGTTATACCATTGGTACTGATATATTATTATTATGAAATTCTTCCTCTATTTATCATATATGATCTTAAATATTGATCTGAGGCATGTGATTTTTATTTAAAGAGTTATTCAACCATGAAAACCTTGAGTCATGCACTCGAATGGTAGCGAAAACCATGCTTTATAGGTGGTAGACCATGACCCACCAGAGATTCCTATTATATTTCAACAAGAAGAAGATCTTATTATACAAAAACATGGAACTAATGCTCCAATATATGATAGTTCCTACATCTGATGTAGTCTGTGTTGTGTTGTCCACATTCTGCACTTACAATGGCTGATCAAACCTGTGTGATCCAGTAGCATCATGCACCCATTTTATCAAGGGATGGAAGTCCACAAGAAGTTGAGTTTCGAAAGAAGTCTACTATAACTATCATCAAAAATTAGTATATGCCTATATAGTGGAGAATCTTTGATTTCCCATATATTCTTTTCCATTTTTCCACATGTTAGTTTGATTTTATTACCCAGGGTGTACATCCTTAGGGCATGGTTTGGGGTGAATTTTTTACCACCTTCTATGATCACATCATTCCTCAGACATAGATTTCAGATCATGATGGATTTTTCAAATATCTCTAAGAGAGTTATATTCCATTTAATGACTATTCATAATGTCTTACTAAGTATCATGTATATTCAAAACATTTTTTAGACATATTTTATCGTGAGCACGACATTTGAAATAATGAATCCAATATTCCATCTATACTTACATGAATGTATTTCTCCTAACTATACATTTATGGGATCATTAATTAAGATATTTTAACTATGTGAAAACTGAGAAAAAGAAATATATTAGGGAATATTTTTTTTAGTTATGAGATAGTCCAGTATATCTTTTGATAGTAGAATGTTCTCCCTCAAGGAATCATGTCATAGTTATGGAGGATAGAGTGAGTTCACTAATAGCTCCATTTGATGCTATTAGTGTGGAAAGAAGGGGAATCTAAAGCCTTATTGTGATAGATAACCTATGGACTATCATTCTAATATATATATTGGGAATCATCATGTATTCTATCTGAATATTCTATATACTTCCATTGGATATTACTCCAGACTAGCTCTTTCATTAGGGGAATGAACTTTTACGGCTCCTCATAATGGAAGATGGAGAACCATTATTATAGAATCATGGGATTTGTAATGTGAATACCCTGATTTTTAGTCCCTTATTAGTGGAGTTGGAAATACATGTGGTATATTATCCTCCCAAAATAGATCGTTTTTGTGATTTATTTCTGGAATACATTTTTGTCTTACATATTGAGAGATAGGCAGACTTTATGAATGATCTCATTCAAGAAACTAACCTAGTGTCTATTCCTCCATATAGGATAGAACCTAATAAACTCCTATAACTCAGTGGATGGTTGGTGGATCTAGAGTCCAATGTATTTATACAAACTATAACATCCTATATGGTTTCACCCAAGCTTTTCACCATGAAGTTAGATGGGAACCTTCAACTATGTGTGGATTATTGACGGATTAACTAGCTTAGGTTATAGTAAAAATCCACTTCTTTGAATAATTGATCTCTTTAGTCATCTCTGAGGAGCTAGGTTATTCTCTTTGATAAAACTAATGTCATGATATCATCAGTGTATGTTGGACCTTCATAAATACATCATTTATATTTTCATAGTAGGTATGGTCTGTATAAGTTTCTTGTTAATTTTTTTGGTCTTATCGACATGGCCATAATTTTCCTTTAATTTAGGAACAATATTTTCTACCCCAATATGTATTATTTTTTCCTGATTCTAGTTATCAATGTAATGTTTTATTATCATTCTCATTGTGACTATTCAATAAATATTGAGATAATTTTGAATACATTGAGAGGGAATCATCATTATTCCTGGATTTATAAGGGAATCATATATATAATAATCATTCACATTTTTGTCATATTATATCAATATTTAATGTTTCAATTCGAATAGAGAAGGTGTGTGATGTGTTTTACTGGGAGAAGACAAAGAATAGCATTGATATATAATTTTTATTTTGGGTTGATAAATATTAAAGGAATTTTATGTATGAATAATAAAACATTTCTAAACCTATTACTAGTCTTGTAAAGAAGTGTGTTATTTTTTTGTCGTCATAAGAATGAAAAAAATATTTCATTAAATGAACATAATTATTTTTTGGCACCAGTTCTAATTCATTCTATGTCAGGTAGATGATACATAGTGTTTTTTGAGGAATTAGGAATAGTTCTTGGTGAAATTATGATGTACGAGGTCAGATTCATAACATTTCAATATATTCAATTGATTCCATCTGAGAAAAATTAAAAGAAACCAGACCTTGAACTAGTAGCAGTTGTCCATGCCCTACATTAATGGATAAATAATCCGTATAATGATTAAATTTTTCTGTATATGGACCAAAAGAGCCTCAAATATATATGTTAAGAGTGTTAATTGAATCTTACATAGTGTAGATGAATAAAATACCTTCAATACTTCACTTTTGTAAATTCCAATACACATGGAAAAGAAAATTTAGTGAGAGATGTGCTATGATGGGAAACTCAGAAACAGTCCATACATAAATCTAGTGATTCTTTGAAATTGATATCTCTATTCTATAAGATGAATTTCATGTTTTATGAGATTCATAGTCATCATTATCTTTAATTCATGATAGATTCATCGTCCCTTATTGATAGGGTGAAGATAAATATGTTTTTAGATCCCGAAGGCTTGGTTCTCATGTAAAGTATTACTTGTGAGGTCCCACATTTTGATTTGTATTTAGATGGAGATGACATCCTATATATACATGGAAATATCTATGTTCTGAATGATATTATAGAGTAATTTATGTTGTATTACCACTCTACATAGTAGGTAGTTCATCTTGACACATCTAACACTTATTAATAAATGTGACACTGGTATTGGTGGCACAGGATGAAATGCCAAATATCATGTTTTATCATTAAGGGACCCAAAATTAATTAGGTGAAAGAGGAAAATAGAAACATATAGGATTTCTTTTGATGCTTATAATACTAGAATTAAAATGGAAATATGTTGAAATAGAATTTTTAGTCAGATTATCATGTTTTCCTCATGTTAGAGATGTGGTTTGGGTTGTTTTTCATAGACTAGTGAAAGTATGCCACATCATTCATATATAAGAGACATTCTCAGTAGACAATATTGGATGACTGTATGTTTGTGAGATCATTTGGATACACAAGGTCTATTATACTATCATTTCATATAGGGATTCATGTTTTACATCCATGCTCTTGTGGGTTTATAGAAATATATGTGTACATAGGTTACTTTGAGAAAGTCCTTTAACCGTTAAATAGATGGTTAGTCAGAATATAATATACATTTTTTGTAACGCCCCGACCCCAGTTACCCAGAGTCGGTGCATTATTACATAACATTGGCATGATCACAAGAAAGATCAAATCTCGAAAGACCGATTGGTTTAGTAGCCTTGGAAACACTAGATATATTCATAAGTTTTACATTACATCATAAAATGAAAAACTACTACAACAACATAATGTCTCCATAATCCACACTACTATCCCCTCATAATATCCCTACAGGTCATTCATAATTTACTTCTTCACATCCTGGGGAAAAATAAAACATCGAAAAGGGGTGAGCTCAAATGCCCAGTAAGGATAACAATATAGCGGAAACTTTCATAAATAAGAATAAACATTTAAGGCAATGCATTACTAAAACAAAAGCCTTTTAAAATTGAACTTCAACATGGTATGGAAAAAGTAAAATGAAATAATTCCATTTACTTATTCACATGGATATTCTACTAATCGAATAATCACATGCAAAAATCAATAACCACTTTCATAATGTTGGAATGCATAATGCCAGACTATCATAACCACATAGCCAATGCCTCGTTCCAAGACTACAAATAAGATTTTGTCAAGACCTTGTGCCAAGACACTAGTTTGTCTCATGAGACCTACCGATGCATCGAGGAGCTATAGCGGGCTCCACCCGTCACTTATTAAGTCCAATGCATTCCCATATGAAAAGGTTTAAACATAACATAAACATTCGTATTAAAACTAGCATACGAAATGTCAATACTTTCACAATAAACTATGAATGGTATAAAAATAGCACATCCACAGTCAAACATATCACAAAACCTTCAATACAATATAGAAGTTTTGTATCATAATAAATCAACTTCAAATAATCTTAAAATCCATCAAAGGACGTTGACATAGATGAAATCAAAATTCTTTTTAAAGAAATATCTCCTTTTATTTTGAAATCATTTAAGATCCATATAAAATAAAACATTTTCTTTGAAAATATTCTTATAAGCTTGTATGGGAAGCTTCGACGATTTTATAACGGCGGAAAATAACCGCACCCGCCGTATAAGTTAAAAAAAACATTCTTACCTCAATTCTGTCGAAAAGGTTAAAAAAGGACCTTGTTTTGAAAACGATGGAAAGATTCCTTTATAAACCTCTTATAAAAAGTCAAACAAGGGTATAAATGACTTTAACCCATATTCTTGTAAATAGTAAAAATGTTTTGAAATACATTTCGAAGAAACATGGATGTGGATGATAAAGAGATCCCAGTAGATTATTACGTATAATACAACCTCGGATAATGAAGAGATTGTGAAATAACCCTTACCTTGTACTTTTCCTTGGTTGTGGTAGGTTAACCTCCTGTATAATGGTGAAATAATTGTTATTAAATTATACAAGAATCATATACATTAATATGATATCATATATGATCTTTTAATATTGATTTGATAATAATATCTTAGTATTATCGTTGTTTCGGGTGTTAACTTACTTGTTTTCTTTCATATGTTTTGTTACGTAAGACATGTTTGTAAAGGATAGTTTGTATATTATTCATATCCAGAATGATATCAAGTCCTTAAACATCATTTTTAAATCATAAAATGATAATTACGCTTTAATGGTTACGATGGAGAATGAATCTCATCGCGTTCGTGGAGACGGTAGTCCGTACGTACGCACGACCGACAATATCATTCTTTTGATATTAAAGTAATATATAAATGGATGGTATATCATATATACAGAATCATTAACATGTTATATTTATTATTTACATGAGTTACACATCATTATTATACCCATCCAAATAATATTATATTGAATAACAATTACACCACGACGTGGAGACGGTAAGCCGTACGTACGCACGTATGGTGACATGTTATTCAAAGGGTGGATAGAATACTGAATATGGTTGTACCATACTTATAATAACATCACAGTATATGTGAGATACTGGAGTTATTATTTCAGAATGGTAAGAACAAAGGAAGAAGAAGTGGAAGAAGAAATGAACTTAGAAAAGGGTGGTGAAATCATTACCTCTTCTTCGGGTTCTTCCTTTTGATTTGATCAAAAGGGCTCCTTAGGTTGGCTTTCTGATAAAACTAAGGCCTCTAGGTTGTATTGAGGTATGTTGGGAGAGTATTTGGGCAGAGTTTGGCCGAACCAAAAGGCTTTGAAGGTGTGAAGAAATGAGAAGGAGGAGTGCCCTTTTATAAGAGGGGTGAGGGGCACCTTTGGAAAAGCTAGAAATATTAATTTATAATAAATTCATATTCGGTTTCTAAAGGCTTCAAAGTTGACTATTCAAATGATGAGGTGGGGATAGGTCGAAATCAACTCATCCAATAGAATTTAGACAGGTATGGGTACCTATATTAACCTTATCTTTAAGTATTAACTCTAAGTTAATTAGTTTCACTTTTACAATGTCTCTTTGTATTTTATATATTATGGTTAATAAACTTACTATATACATCCAAGAGACCCCCAAGTGGTCCATCAATGATTAACCTATCATGATATAAGTCTCTTGGCCGAACCTTAGATTTTTAGGAATTTAATATCAATTAATAATATAATATTTGTTTTAAGAATTCTTTTATGTCAATTTTGACACTATTCATTAGTTGATTTTTTTGAAACTCATAACAGATTTATTACTTCGAACAAAGTCAATTAAATCAATCCTAATATATCATATTATCCTAGAAAATTAGTTTAATTCATTAAAAGTTTCATATTATATTTATTTGGGTATTTATAATATCACTTATTTTAATTTTTCACTATTATAGTAATTACTGCATCATCATTGTGTCATAAATAAAATAAATTATTTAATGTCTAAAAATTATAAGTAAAATATCATTATGTAGGAACTCTTTTTAGCTTTCTAATTAATATTTATAATCGAAAATCCAACATGTATAACCCTATGTAAAAATTGTTCTTCTAAAAGATGTAAGCTTATGCCATTTTTATTTTTATTTTAACTTTATTAATATAAAGTGTCCCTACCACATAAAAGTGGCTCCAAGGGGTCCCCAAATTGACCCAAGGATGCCCATGGTCGGGTATGTGTCCACCAATAAGGTTAGGACACGTTTTAGGGTAATTTTGTATTATTATAATATTATTTTTTTAACCCTTATTTACCGGATTTACCCTTTAACCATGGTAAATAAAATATTTACCACAGTAACTATTCAAAATGTCTAAATATAAAAGTTACCTATTTACACAATTTGAACATCCTGATTCCAAATATGGAATCCATTTTCCTAAATTCAAAACACAGAAGTGGCAGAAATTAATTTAAAATTAATTCCCGATGTTAAAACAAAAAGCGTGTTTTTAAGAGATAATAACTATCAAAAGATTGACACTTGTTTATGTTCGGTTTAATTGTAAAATTATGTCCAATGACCAAAATTATATTAAATGGTAAAAATATATTCTAAATATACTTTAAAACCACTCAAATTCATAATTTATCACTAGTAATTAATTTGATTAAAAAAGTTGTTTTTAATTAAAATTTAGTAATTTTCACTATTCATCAAAATATGAAAGTTATCCGAAATGTACCAAAATTTCACCCTAGGCTAAATTCGATATTCCGAATCCAAAAATGAAGTCCATTTTCAAATATAAAATATATATAATTTCAAAAAGTAGGTATTACTATTCATAACGGCTAGTTTGATTAGTTATGGTGTGTTAGAACTCGGTGTTGCGTACAACACACGCTATCACATTATTCAAAGAGAAGCGTACCATAGAAGCTTGGGGTGTTACATTATCCCCTCCTTCAAATAATTGCGTCCTCGCAATTTCTAGGGTATTACTGCATAAAAAGACTCGGGTGGTTATTCAACATAAGTTCCTCGGGTTCCCACGTTGCCTCTTCCATCTTATGATTCCTCCACAAAACTTTTACCAGACGCGTCGTCCGGTTTCTCAGCACTTGTTCTCTCGTATCAAGAATCTTGATGGGATCTTCGCAATAGGAAAGATCGGGTTCCAGTTCTAATTCCTCATAGGTGAGTACATGCGTTGGGTCAGGCATGTATTTCCTCAACAGAGATACGTGGAACACATCGTGAACTTTGGAGAGACTTGGCGGCATTGCCAATCGGTAAGCTACAGCCCCAATTCGTTCTAGAATTTCGAAAGGTCCGATGTACCTGGGACTCAATTTACCTTTCTTACCAAAACGTATGACTCCCTTCCACGGAGATACCTTCAGGAAAACATGATCACCGACTTGAAATTCCAAATCCTTCCTTCGATTATCGGCATAGCTCTTCTGCCTACTTTGAGCTGCTTTGATGTGATTTTGGATTACCTTCACCTTTTCCACCGTTTCCTCCACCAGTTCTGGGCCTACAAGTTTTCTTTCACCAACGTCATCCCAACAGGTTGGTGTACGACATCTCTTTCCGTATAACGCTTCATATGGTGCCATTTGTATACTCGAATGGAAGCTATTGTTATAGGAAAATTCTACCAGAGGTAAATATTGATCCCACATACCCTGAAAATCAAGTGAGCAAGATCTCAACATGTCTTCTAAGGTCTGAATAGTCCGTTCTGATTGTCCATCTGTCTGAGGGTGGTAAGCAGTGCTCAAATGAAGTTCAGTATCCAGGGATTTCTGAAGACTTTTCCAAAATCTTGAAGTAAAACGGGGATCACGATCAGAAACAATCGATATGGGAACTCCATGAAGTCTCACAACTTCATTAATGTATAGTCTTGCTAGACGTTCCAGGGGTAGATCTTCTCTTATAGCAAGAAAATGTGCTGACTTGGTAAGACGATCAACAATAACCCATATTGCATCGTTCCTTCTAGGAGTCTTTGGTAGCCCCATGACAAAGTCCATCGTAATATTGTCCCATTTCCACTCCGGTATGGGAAGAGGTTGCATGACTCCTCCAGGCTGTTGCCTTCCAGCTTTCACTTGTTGACAAACCATACATCTTGATACAAAATCAGCAATCTCCCTCTTCATGTTGTCCCACCAAAAATGTTCCTTCAAATCTCTATACATTTTGGTGCTCCCAGGGTGTATAGAGAAATTAGAACTATGAGCATCATCCAATAATTCCTTTTTCAGATCAGGTAAATCGGGAACACAAAGTCTCTTTCCAAATTTCAAAGTTCCATCTTTATACACAAAGTCTCTCAATCTCCCATCATTCACAGCTTTAATATTTTTCTGAAATTCTTCATCATCGGTCTGAGAACTCTTAATCCTTTCTAGTAAAGATGGTTTGGCAACCATTTGAAAAAGCATTGATGTTTCACCTTCCCTGGTTATTCCCATGTCCATCTTCTCTAGATCCATGAAAATTGGATCCCTTTCAATTCTCATCATGTTCAGAACTCCATGGTCTTTTCTGCTCAAAGCATCTGCTACTTTGTTTGCTTTCCCCGGGTGGTAGTGTATCGTGCAATCATAATCCTTGAGTAATTCAAGCCATCTCCTTTGCCTCATGTTGAGTTCTTTTTGTGAGAAAATATACTTCAAACTCTCGTGATCAGTATAAATCTCACATTTTTCACCATAGAGGTAGTGCCTCCATATCTTCAAAGCAAAGATCACAGCTGCTAACTCAAGATCATGAGTAGGATAGTTTTGTTCATGAATTTTCAACTGTCGTGATGCATAGGCAATAACTCTATCATTCTGCATAAGGACACAACCAAGTCCTTTCTTTGACGCATCACTATAAATAACGAACCCATCATTCCCCGATGGTAGAGTCAATATAGGAGCATTGACTAATCTTCTCTTCAGTTCTTCGAAACATTCTTCACACTCTTTTGTCCAAACAAATTTTACCCCTTTACGTGTGAGCTTCGTTAATGGGTTAGCCAATCGGGCAAAATTCTGGACGAAACGTCGATAATAACCTGCCAAGCCAATAAAACTACGTACCTCAGTTATACTCGTAGGTGCTGGCCATTCTTGGATTGCCTTGGTCTTAGAAGGATCAACAGAGATTCCATCTTTAGAGACAATATGGCCAAGAAAAGAAATCTCCTGAAGCCAGAATTCACACTTGCTAAACTTTCCATATAATTCATGCCTCCTCAGAGTCTTCAAGATAATGCGCAAGTGATTTTCATGATCTTCGTAGGTTTTGGAGTATACCAAGATATCATCAATAAATACCACCACAAATTCATCGAGATACTCCTTGAAAACTCTATTCATCAGATCCATGAATACAGAGGGTGCATTAGTCAATCCAAACGGCATTACAGTAAACTCGTAATGCCCGTACCTGGTTCGAAATGCTGTCTTCGGAATGTCTTCCTTCTTTACACACAACTGATGGTATCCAGATCGAAGGTCAATCTTTGAAAAGTATTGAGCTCCATGCAGTTGGTCAAATAAATCCTCAATACGAGGTAGGGGATACTTGTTCTTTATCGTTATAGCATTGATCTCCCTGTAATCGATACATAACCTCATAGATCCATCTTTCTTTTTAACAAAAAGAACAGGGGCTCCCCATGGAGAAACACTAGGGCGAATAAATCCCTTATTACTCAATTCCTCTAGTTGTTTCTTTAGTTCGACTAGCTCTACAGTGCCCATTCTATAAGGGGTCTTCGATATAGGCCTTGATCCAGGAATCAAATCAATAGAAAACTCAACTTCTCGTTCTGGAGGATGTCCAGGTAAATCTTCTGGAAATACATCTACAAATTCTTTCACAACAGGTACATCCTCTATTTGAACATTCCTTTCCTCACCGATAGTTACTTCATTCTCTTCCTCCCCAATAATTGAATTAAGTTGAGATACTGGGGGTGGGTCTAAATAAGAATTAGGTGGTGACGATTCTGCTCTAAAAATAAGGTGCTCCTTATCATTATCATCATGAATCGTAACCTCTTTCTTCTTACAATAAATCTTCGCATCATAGTCCGAAAGCCAGTCCATACCGAGGATTATATCAAACTCAATCATAGGTATGACGATGAAATCAGCAGATAAAGAAAATTTATGTGCTCTAATGGGGACTGATTCACAAAACATTGTTGCAACGATACTTCCCTTAGGAGTTTTAACTGACAACTCCCTTATTAAATCAAATTGGAAATATCTAATTTTCTTAGAAAACTGGGAAGATATGAAACAATGCGATGATCCAGAATCAAATAATGCATTTGCTAAACTTGAGGAAACCATTAAATTACCTGCCACCATGTCTTTCGGAGTTTCTACCTCAGCAGTAGTGATAGCATAAGCCTGGCCTTGATCCCTTGGCCTTTTCTGAGGTAAGTTCTCCTGACGCTTAGGACATGCATTTGCATAATGCCCCATCTCCCTGCAATTGTAGCACTGAACATTGGTAGCTTCCTTCTTCCCCTTACAATCATGAGCTTGGTGGCCTTTTTCACCACACTTGTAACAGACTCCCATTCCCTTCAGGCAAGCACCGGGGTGTTTCTTCCCGCACTTACCACAAGATGGATATTCAACCTTTCCCTTCTTCCCCTTATTTCCATTCCCAGATTGATCAGCAGGTCTCTTCTTCTCTTGCTTTGCTTTAAAGTCATAAGACTTAGAGAATTCCTTTTCGGTCTTGATAGCACATGAGACAATGTCTTCGTACGATGAAAAGGATTGTGAGACTAATGCTCGACGGAGAAATGGTTTTAACCCATCAAAGAAACGATCAATCTTACTTCTTGGGTTGCGAATATAATCACCAGCGTACCTCGCTAACCTTGTAAAGTTAGCCTCATACTTTGTGACATTATCATCCTCCTTTTGTCTCAGACTCAGAAATTGCCTTTCCATATCTGCTCGATGGTCGCGAGGAAAGTATTTTTCTAAAAACAGATCTTTGAACTCCCTCCATTCCATGTTTGATACTTCATCATCTTCCTTCATGTTTTGAATCAATGACCACCATTGATCAGCATCTCCAGTGAGGCGGTAAACTGCCATGGTAACTTTTTCCCTTTCACTACTCCCCAAAGCCTGAAATATTTTCTCTAGGGAAAATATCCATTGCTCAGCTACTAAGGGATTTGTACTCCCATTGAACGTTGGTGGTTGTTGTCTCATGAATCGATCTAACATTGATCCTCCACGCTGCGGATCAGGGTGCTCCATACGGGTAAGGTTATTATTCATAACCTGAGTAAGTTGTCCTAGTATGGTGATTAGTTGATCAGCACCAGTTGCATCACCAGCCCCACTATAATTATCTTGAGCAGGAGGGAAATCCCTACATGGAGTGCGCGCATTGATACGGTTTCCATTTCTTCCACTAGGCGCCATTTCTAAACAATGGCATAAACTAGATCAGTTTATGAATCAAAATACATAATCCCATACTTATAAAACACTTAACATAAATTGAACTATTTATGGATATAATCCATAATCATAAAAATGTTTTTCTTTGAGGAAGTATATACTCATAAACCCTTCATAATGATTTGTAAAGATAATGAGAGTTATCCTAAGCATATCCCCCGGGAGTGTCGTAACCAAGAGTGCAGCAAGGCCCGTTGTCGTGCACCAGTTCCCGTTCGAGTCTAGCTCAAAGCGGTGTTTTCGGGTTTTACCCCTAGGTACATCTGTGCCAGAGCCGCCTCTACCTGCTCGTATCCAGACAGGGATGTATTGCTCGGAAAACTCACAAAATCTCTACAATACCAAAATTCTAGGAAGTTCTTCTATACTAATCCTCAAAGTTCATCTTAGGTCTACGTGCTCTAATCAGAGTTTATCTAAATCTAGCTTCCAAGGTTTGTACTAAACTTCCTCTGATACCAACTGTAACGCCCCGACCCCAGTTACCTAGAGTCGGTGCATTATTACATAACATTGGCATGATCACAAGAAAGATCAAATCTCGAAAGACCGATTGGTTTAGTAGCCTTGGAAACACTAGATATATTCATAAGTTTTACATTACATCATAAAATGAAAAACTACTACAACAACATAATGTCTCCATAATCCACACTACTATCCCCTCATAATATCCCTGCAGGTCATTCATAATTTACTTCTTCACATCCTGGGGAAAAATAAAACATAGAAAAGGGGTGAGCTCAAATGCCCAGTAAGGATAACAATATAGCGGAAACTTTCATAAATAAGAATAAACATTTAAGGCAATGCATTACTAAAACAAAAGCCTTTTAAAATTGAACTTCAACATGGTATGGAAAAAGTAAAATGAAATAATGCCATTTACTTATTCACATGGATATTCTATTAATCGAATAATCACATGCAAAAATCAATAACCACTTTCATAATGTTGGAATGCATAATGCCAGACTATCATAACCACATAGCCAAGGCCTCGTGCCAAGACTACAAATAAGATTTTGTCAAGGCCTTGTGCCAAGACACTAGTTTGTCTCATGAGACCTACCGATGCATCGAGGAGCTATAGCGGGCTCCACCCGTCACTTATTAAGTCCAATGCATTCCCATATGAAAAGGTTTAAACATAACATAAACATTCGTATTAAAACTAGAATACGAAATGTCAATAATTTCACAATAAACTATGAATGGTATAAAAATAGCACATCCACAGTCAAACATATCACAAAACCTTCAATACAATATAGAAGTTTTGTATCATAATAAATCAACTTCAAATAATCTTAAAATCCATCAAAGGATGTTGACATAGATGAAATCAAAATTCTTTTTAAAGAAATATCTCCTTTTATTTTGAAATCATTTAAGATCCATATAAAATAAAACAGTTTCTTTGAAAATATTCTTATAAGCTTGTATGGGAAGCTTCGACGATTTTATAACGGCGGAAAATAACCGCACCCGCCGTATAAGTTAAAAAAAACATTCTTACCTCAATTCTGTCGAAAAGGTTAAAAAAGGACCTTGTTTTGAAAACGACGGAAAGATTCCTTTATAAACCTCTTATAAAAAGTCAAACAAGGGTATAAATGACTTTAACCCATATTCTTGTAAATAGTAAAAATGTTTTGAAATACATTTCGAAGAAACATGAATGTGGATGATAAAGAGATCCCAGTAGATTATTACGTATAATACAACATCGGATAATGAAGAGATTGTGAAATAACCCTTACCTTGTACTTTTCCTTGGTTGTGGTAGGTTAACCTCCTGTATAATGGTGAAATAATTGTTATTAAATTATACAAGAATCATATACATTAATATGATATCATATATGATCTTTTAATATTGATTTGATAATAATATCTTAGTATTATCGTTGTTTCGGGTGTTAACTTACTTGTTTTCTTTCATATGTTTTGTTACGTAAGACATGTTTGTAAAGGATAGGTTGTATATTATTCATATCCAGAATGATATCAAGTCCTTAAACATCATTTTTAAATCATAAAATGATAATTACGCTTTAATGGTTACGATGGAGAATGAATCTCATCGCGTTCGTGGAGACGGTAGTCCGTACGTACGCACGAGCGACAATATCATTCTTTTGATATTAAAATAATATATAAATGGATGGTATATCATATATACAGAATCATTAACATGTTATATTTATTATTTACATGAGTTACACATCATTATTATACCCATCCAAATAATATTATATTGAATAACAATTACACCACGACGTGGAGACGGTAAGCCGTACGTACGCACGTATGGTGACATGTTATTCAAAGGGTGGATAGAATACTGAATATGGTTGTACCATACTTATAATAACATCACAGTATATGTGAGATACTGGAGTTATTATTTCAGAATGGTAAGAACAAAGGAAGAAGAAGTGGAAGAAGAAATGAACTTAGAAAAGGGTGGTGAAATCATTACCTCTTCTTCGGGTTCTTCCTTTTGATTTGATCAAAAGGGCTCCTTAGGTTGGCTTTCTGATCAAACTAAGGCCTCTAGGTTGTATTGAGGTATGTTGGGAGAGTATTTGGGCAGAGTTTGGCCGAACCAAAAGGCTTTGAAGGTGTGAAGAAATGAGAAGGAGGAGTGCCCTTTTATAAGAGGGGTGAGGGGCACCTTTGGAAAAGCTAGAAATATTAATTTATAATAAATTCATATTCGGTTTCTAAAGGCTCCAAAGTTGACTATTCAAATGATTAGGTGGGGATAGGTCGAAAGCAACTCATCCAATAGAATTTAGACAGGTTTGGGTACCTATATTAACCTTATCTTTAAGTATTAACTCTAAGTTAATTAGTTTCACTTTTACAATGTCTCTTTGTATTTTATATATTATGGTTAATAAACATACTATATACATCCAAGAGTCCCCCAAGTGGTCCATTAATGATTAACCTATCATGATATAAGTCTCTTGGCCGAACCTTAGATTTTTAGGAATTTAATATCAATTAATAATATAATATTCGTTTTAAGAATTCTTTTATGTCAATTTTGACACTATTCATTAGTTGATTTTTGTGAAACTCATAACAGATTTATTACTTCGAACAAAGTCAATTATATCAATCCTAATATATCATATTATCCTAGAAACTTAGTTTAATTCATTAAAAGTTTCATATTATATTTATTTGGGTATTTATAATATCACTTATTTTAATTTTTCACTATTATAGTAATTACTGCATCATCATTGTGTCATAAATAAAATATTTTATTTAATGTCTAAAAATTATAAGTAAAATTTCATTATGTAGGAAATCTTTTTAGATTTCTAATGAATATTTATAATCGAAAATCCAACATGTATAACCCTATGTAAAAATTGTTCTTCTAAAAGATGTAAGCTTATGCCATTTTTATTTTTATTTTAACTTTATTAATATAAAGTGTCCCTACCACATACAAGTGGCTCCAAGGGGTCCCCAAATTGACCCAAGGATGCCCATGGTCGGGTATGTGTCCACCAATAAGGTTAGGACACGTTTTAGGATAATTTTGTATTATTATAATATTATTTTTTTAACCCTTATTTACCGGATTTACCCTTTAACCATGGTAAATAAAATATTTACCACAGTATCTATTCAAAATGTCTAAAAATAAAAGTTACCTATTTACACAATTTGAACATCCTGATTCCAAATATGGAATCCATTTTCCTAAATTCAAAACACAGAAGTGGCAGAAATTAATTTAAAATTAATTCCCGCTGTTAAAACAAAAAGCGTGTTTTTAAGAGATAATAACTATCAAAAGATTGACACTTGTTTATGTTCGGTTTAATTGTAAAATTATGTCCAATGACCAAAATTATATTAAATGGTAAAAATATTTTCTAAATATACTTTAAAACCACTCAAATTCATAATTTATCACTAGTAATTAATTTGATTAAAAAAGTTGTTTTTAATTAAAATTTAGTAATTTTCACTATTCATCAAAATATGAAAGTTATCCGAAATGTACCAAAATTTCACCCTAGGCTAAATTCGATATTCCGAATCCAAAAATGAAGTCCATTTTCAAATATAAAATATATATAATTTCAAAAAGTAGGTATTACTATTCATAACGGCTAGTTTGATTAGTTATGGTGTGTTAGAACTCGGTGTTGCGTACAACACACGCTATCACATTATTCAAAGAGAAGCGTACCATAGAAGCTTGGGGTGTTACATTTTTTAAAGTATATTCTCCAAGAATCCATTCTTAATATTATAGTTTTTTGGGGAAATAATATCCATCTTATTGAGTTCAAATATAATATCATATTTTTTGTGACGATTTAGATGGATTCTATTGAGGCCCTATATTATACGTAGTTTCACTAAATCCTATGTTTGTTAGGGGTAGGATAGGTATTGTTACTAGGTCATTGTCTCATGCAAGAGACTTTGGAGAATGTTCTGTGTGTTAAGAAGAATACGTTTATTTAATTTTCTAGATAGGAATATTTTTATACCAGCATAAAAAACCTCTATATTTTGAGACATGGGATCGTATTTCTTAATGGTGTCACCCAAACATGGGAATATCTAGATACAAAGGTAAAGAAAGATTTCAACATGGTTTTTCAGGCCATTTGAGATTATGGATATAGTTTGGCCAATAAACTATCATTTCATATAACATGAGAGGTACCATTTCATGTATGATATCATAAATGTTTCACAAATTCCTCATTATCATGTTGACTCATTAGATACTTTTGATAATGGGATTTTTTAGTTAGATATTGATGCTTCTTTTGAGGAGTATTATATACTCATCATGGACTGATGTAAAAAGTTCAATGCCCCGACCCCTGGTACCCGGTGTCATTTCATTATTAAATAACATTAGAATGATAAAAGGAATCATGTCCTAAAATGAAAATCAATTTAGTATTATTGGAAAAAATATACGTACATAAGTTTAATATTACATCTTAAAAAGAAATACAACATTAATATTTTCTATTAGAAACATCCAAGAATCATATAAAATTATTCTTGCAAGTCAATCATAACTAACATCTTCATATCCATTGAAAATGAAACATAAGAAAGGGGTGTGCTCAAATACTCAGCAATGGTAATAAATACATTATAAGATAACATAAACATTAGGCATGGTGAATAATTACAAACACATGCCTTTATAAATAATTAACATGAACATTTTTTGTAAAGAATATGAGATGAGTAAATAATTCCATAATAAAACATATTCATGGGTATTCTACTGGTCGAATAACCACATGATCAATCATTATTATTTTAATAATGAGGGAATGTATAATGCCATCCATTTTGATACATCTTCTTAAGTCCTTGTCCAAGACGTCTAAAAATGATTTAGGCATTAGCCAAAACCATATATCAAACTGGGAAAGGTCTCAGCCAATTCCATGTATAGTTGTCTCATGAGACCTACCAATGCATCGAGGAGCTATAGAGGGCTCAGAACATAACTTAATATGTCCCATGAATTTCATCATATGAATAGGTTTAGATATAACATAAACATTTTTATTAAAACTATCGCATGAAATGTCAATACATTATCCATTAACCATGAATGATATAAAAATAACACATCAATAGTCAAACATATCACAAAACCTTCAATACAGTAGGGAATACTTGTATCATAATAAATCAACCTCGATCGAGAAGAATATCCCATAATGTATGTAGAAATTTGTGAAAATGATCTGCAAAAAATATTTGAGTGAAATGTCCATTTTTTATGAAAACATTTAAAAGTCTGACTATTTATGAAGATGTTGTTTATAATATATTTTATAATCAATGTGTCCTATAGAACATTTAAACATTTAAAATGAATTTCAATTTTAAAACATTAATTTCAATACAAATAAAACATTAATTTTTTTTAAAACATGGACATGAATGACAATAATTTAGAAGAATAAAATTTTAAAATATTTAAAATGATATTTTACTTAGAGTTCCTGACCAAATGAGAGATGATTGAATTAAAATAATTGAGGTAATAAAAAATTATTATATCATGAGTATTAATGTATTCATGATACAGTATGTCAAACTATAGTATATACACCAAAAAACTGTAAATTGGTGCAAAACAACAAAAAAGTCTCAATGGAATGTATGTTAAGAGGAACTTCTATACAAAGACCGTATCCTTTGGTTAAAGATAATTCAATGACATGATAATGTTTGAAAAATATATATACACATAATATGATGGTTTTTTCAATTTCAATCAATAATAGTACATTCACACATATTCTTATCACAACAACACCTATGACTTGGATGTTTAACTCAATGAATAGAAATTGAGTTAAAATCATTCATATCAAGTTTAAATCGATGACATCAGAATATATCAATGGAGTGATTATATTAATAAAAATTTTATCTTCAAAAAGGGGAGTGGAAATATCAACATAAGTAAATAAATATTTATTTCACACATAATCGTGGAGTAATATAATCAGTGAATTTTTCGTAAAATCGAATGAGTGGAAATTGAAATTTGAAATTCTCTTAGAGATTTGGTAAAATATGAAACATACACCCCATGACAGAATAATAATCCAATTATGATGTAAATACCCATAAATTAATGTTTATTACATAATAAATACAATCATGGGTAGTACATACACCACACAAAAGGTAATAGTGGCAAATATAGCATGAATCTCATGAGAATAAAAGTTAAATGAAAACCCCTTACCTTGTACCATTACATAGTCGAGGGTACGTTAACATCCTAAATAATAGTTAAATAATTGTTATTAAATTATACAGAAACCATATACATAAATATGATATAATATATGATCTTCTAAAATAGGTTTGTTAATAATATTTTAGTTATTTCGTCATTTCGGGTATTGACTGATTCATTTTACTTTTTATTTTTTGTTACATAAGCTTTGTTTGATGATGATAATATGATTTTAATTCATATTCGGAATGATATTAAGTATGGTAAAATTATTTTTTATCATCAAATTAAAATCATTCTTTATTTTTTATGAGGTGGAAATGATTCTCATCTTGTTCGTGGAGACAGTAATCTGTATGTACGCACGAGCGACAATATCATTATATTGATCGCGAGATCGTATTTAATTGGATAGTATATAATGTATAAAAAATAATTAACATGATATATTTATTATTTAAATTAGTTATACTCATTATTATACCCATCCAAATAATGATGTGTTCGAATAACAAACTACACCACGACGTCGAGACGGTAAGTCTTACATATGCACGTATGTTGACTTTTTTATTTATATTATGGATAAAATAATGAATATGGTTGATCCATATTTATAATAATGTCACAGTATGTATAAGATACATGATTTATTATTTTGGTATTGAAACAAAAATGAAATATGAATTGGAAGAAGATAATAACTTTAAAGAGGGTGGTGAAATTATTATCTCCGCGTCAGGTGTTTCATTTTGAGTTGATTAAAAGGGATCCATAAGTTGGCTTTATGATCAATGTAAGGCTTCATGTATGAAGTGAGGGAATTTGGGAGGATATTGGTATAGGGTTTGATTGATCAAAAAGGCTTTGGTTGTGTGAAATTATTATATGCAGAAGTGCCCTTTTATAAGATAGGTGAGGGTCACTTTATGAAAAGATTGAAATATTATTTTATAATATAATCAATTTCAGATTCAAATGTCTAAAAAATGATTTATTTTGATTATAATGTGGTAATGGGTTGAAAAACTATCATCCAATATTTTTTAGACTAGTTTAGGTTACCATATTTACCTTAACAATTATATTTAACCCTTAGTAAATATTAGGACATTTACAACATCACTTTGTATTTTTATATTATTTGGTTAATAATAAAACTATAAAATACAAAGAGAATCCAAAATGGTTCATTATTGATATATATCACCTTATCTACGTCCTCTAGATGAACCTTTGATCTTCGAGAATAATATATCAGTTAATAATAAGTATTTGTTTGAAAAACTCAACTATGTCAATTTTAGAAATATTTAGAATTTAAATTTATTGAAAGCCATAAAAACATTATAAATTCGACTAATATTTAATTAACTAATAATAACATGTCATATTAAACTAGAAAATTAGTGTTATTAATTAGAATTCTCAATTTACATTACTTTGGATATTTTAAATATCCATTGTGTTAATATTTCACTAATAAGTTAATTATTGCATCATCATTGTATCATAAATAAATTAAATTATATAATGTCTAAAAATTATAAATAAAATAACATTATGTAAGAAATATTTTTACCTTAATAATGAATATTAATAGAGTATTTTATATTGTTTCTAACACTATATTAAGAATGGATTAGTTATTAAACAATGAATATAACTCTTTTAACTCTTCATTAAAAAAATAACAATAAATGTTCAAATCCAATCAAAGTGGAACAAATAGAGTCATATTTTATATTTAAATTTTTTTAGTCTAATTATACGTATGAATTAGAATTAGGAGACGTGTTAAGGTAATTATGATATCATTTTTACCCTTAATTACCCTATTTACTTTTAATCGTGGTAAATAAAAGTCAAAAGTTACTATTCACCATATATTATTTTCATCTTATTGAACCAAAATTTACGTACTTATCATAACCATGTCCCTTGGATTCTTGAAATTCATCTAACAGAAGATGAAAAATTAACTTTTATGAAAATTTGTAAATGCTTCTAGAAGGTGGGTAAAAGAGAATAAAAACTGCCCGACATTTTTATACATCTAATTTAAATATAAAATGATTTCAATGAATTTCATTGAACTTATATAGGTATAATATATATATATTTATGTAAAAAAAATTTAAATAAAAAAATAATTATTTAAATAGAAAGTTGGTTTTAAATAATAACGTAGTATTTTTCACTTTTCATAATAAATTGTATGTTTTTAAAAAATAACAAAAATTTAACCTAATTTTTTTTGGAATTGAAATATTAATTCTATTTTTCCAAATTAAAAAAATATAAGTTGCATTAATTAATATAAAATTAATTATAATTGTAAAAACAGAAGGGCGGGTCTTCAAAAAGTAAAAAAATGTAAAACATGACATGTGATTATGTCAAAATTAAATATAAAATTACTTCTAATGACCTAAATTGTATTAAATGATAAAAATATAATCTAATTATACATCCAAATCATTGAAATTCCTAATTTAACACTATAAATTATTTCAATTAGAAATGTTTTTTTCAAATATAATATATAATTTTTCAGTATTCATCAAAATATGAATGTTATCAGAAAAGTACCTAAAATTAATCCAAAAAAATTTTAATGACACAATTCTAATGAAAAATTTAATTTCCTATAATTAAATATATAAAAGTTTCAAATAGTGGTTTTAAAAAGCGTTTTCCATTAATAGGTGGTAAATTTTCATTTTTAATAAAATACATCTTTATATGAAAAAATTAATTTGTTCATATATATGACTACGAAACACATAATAAGGATTCTGAAATTTTATGGAGTATATACAATTAAAAATTATGTCAACACTATTCATATCTTATTTTTTGAAGGGAATGATTGGTTAGTCTTGGTGCGCTCGAACTCAATGTTGCAAGTAGCACAAGCTATTTAATTATTTAAATAAAATAACTTGCTATGAAATCATGGTGTGTTATATTCTTCTCCCCCTTTTGAAAATTGCGTTCTCAAAATTTTAAAATTGGTCTTCGTAAATTCATTGAAAGTACCACAACAGAAAAAAGAGTCAATAAAACTATCACATTAAAAGAAAGAAATAGAAGTTCTAAGGTCACCTGAGATATCCCATACTTGGATTCATATAGGAAAACATGGATATGGAAGATAAATAAGTGTCATGTTCAAAGGGAGAGTTATAGAAATCATGATCTAGAAAATGTAAACAACAATAAAACAACAATATTTTGATGGGATAAATGGACATTAGTCTTTTCATTTGGAAAAGTAACTAGAGAACTTTCTTTTAAGTTTCATTTCATAAAGTTGAGAATTTTATTTGTGAGATTAAAAAAGAACATAATGAGATATACTTAATTTTTAAGAATATTTGTATCCTCTAATATATTTTTACCACTAACGATTTTTTTTCAAATAATGAGTATTCAAGATGACTTAGTCACAACTGAAGATATAGAATCAACTTCTAGAGAATCACATGATCCACAAAGGGTAAAATATATATCCCATTGTCATTAGAGATTAAGCAAAACCAAAATGGCTAGTACAAGATCATATGATCCCCAAAAAGGATAATCTATTAGAGAAATAAATATTAATCTTAATTTCAAAAATTAATCAATCATTACCCAAATTTAAAAAAATATCATTCAATAAAAAATTGTCAATAAAATCTTTCATTATAAACCAAGATAATGTTGAAACCCTAAACGTAGAGTAATTTGATTATGTAGTCTTCCTAATTAAATTTTATCTTCAAATAACATAAAATACTCAAAATTTCACATATATAAAAGTAATAAACCTAATCAAATAACCTCTATGATAAGATAATTATTTCCATAAATAACCTGAATCGCAATGAATCCACAAAAAAACCATAGATAAAAATCCACCATTACTCATCAAATGAAACCAAAAAGTATTCTATTTTCCTTAGGCATATAGAGTTCCGAACAGAGAAAACGTCTTCCAAAAAAAAATTGATCACTTAATCACCAAATCATTTTCCTATACTATGTATATCAATTTGACAAGAAAAAGATACAAATAAACTAATTTTTTTTTCTAAAAAACCATTTTACAAAAAGAATTAGTCACAATAACAAGGGACATCATGGAGTTCAATGGTAGGTGATAAATCTCCATCGTACTCTTGTTGTGTGTTGGGTTTCCACAGCTCTATCCAATGCGACGGGTTGTTAAATGGTCTACGTGTTGTCCTTTTCCAAAATATATATTTCATAATATTCACAAAATGAGTTAAATTCTTCAAAATAGCCATAAAATAATTTCACCAGAAATGTTATCTCATACAATATATTTTCATCCCAAAATTAAATAACATGTAATTGCCTCAAATTCTAGGATCATATAAACCCAAATGGTTATTAATAACTATATAAACAATAGAAAATAGAATTCTTCCTAAAATATCATTTTCCCATTACAATCATCAGGGATACACATACAAGAGAAAAGTATTCCAATGTAATCCCGTCAACAAAGTGCACTAATACATTTAAACATTTCTCCATCCATTGACTTCCACATAGGATCTTCCTTGATCTGGAGGTGTTCCTATAGATTAGGGCATTCACTCAGGCAATGCCCAGGTCTACTACATTTATGGAAAAAAAATATAAATGTATTATTAGGATCATTTGTTTTCTTTCTTAGTACTATTCATTTTTCTTTAGCAATTCTTTACTTTAGGTTTTTCTTTCCACACATAAAGCATTTCATTGTTCCATTAAAACACTTTTCTAGGTGACTCCTTCCACATTTCCTGTATATGAAAATTGAGCTTTCTTTTCTCCATAGTCTCTACTATTGTATCTCTTATAATTAACTGCCTTTCTCTTCTTTGATGACTCTGAGAGTTGGTTAATATATATTTTTTGATCATATTTTTTGGTAAACTGATTTCTCATGAACGCGATTGATTTTACATATATCAACATTTCATTTCGTTGTACATTTCCACCATCGATCCCAAATTTTACATCATGATCGATGTTATTATGACGTCTTTGGAATCTAATAATTGACTAAAACATGAAAGCATTGTATGAGTGATAATAATAATTTAGATAATATCCTAATATATTATTTTTATTGTAAAACAACTTTGGAGTAACCTTGGTTATTTATTGTCATATTATATTAAATTAAACCAACTCTGGTTATAATGAAAATGTGAATAATCCAGAGAATATACCCCAGTAGTGTCATAACCAAGAGTACAACAAGTCTCATTGATGTATACCAGGATACACCGGGTCAAACCCGATACTCCTTGTCATTGTTTTCACTACTAGGTATATCTGTGCCAGAGTCACCTCTACATTCTCATATCCAGAAAAAAATTTATTACTTGGAAAACTCAAAATACCTCTACATTACCAAAATTCTAGGATGTTCTTATATTTTAATCCTTAAAGTAAATCATAGGGTAATGTGCTCTATTCATAGTTTTTTTTAAATATAGTTTCTAAGGTATATACAAAAATTATATGATACCGACTATAGTGCCCTGAATGTAGTTTCCCAAAGTCAGTGCTTTGATACATAATATTGGAAATATATAATGAATCATGTCCTAGAAGACCAATTAGTTTAGTATTATTGGAAAAAAGTAACATACATAAGTTCAACATTACAACTCGAAAATAAAAATTACAATAATTTATTCAATTATAAACAACAAATCCTCCTAGATTATGCTCCAAATCACACATTTCTAACTACCTAATATCCAAGGAAAATGATCCATCAGAAAGGAGTGATCTCAAACACTATGTAAGGGTATGAAATATAGCATAATATAAAATAAAAATAGGGTATAGTGAATAATTAAAAACATATGCCTTTACAAATAATAAAATTTAATAGTTTATGGCAGGAATATGATCTAAGTAAATAAAGCCATAATAAAACATTGTCATGGGTATTATACTAGTCGAATAACAATATGATCCATGATTATTATTTTCATAATGAGGGAATAGATAATTTCAGACATTCTGAAACATCTTGTCAGGACTCATCCAAGATATCTAAAATTGATTTAGGACTTGGCCCAAACCATATATCAAATTTGGAATGGCCTCAACCAATTCCACATATAATTGTCTCATGAGACCTACCGATGGATCGAGGAGCTATAGCAGGCATCACTTGTCACGTAATAAGTCCAATTCATTCCTCAAATGAAATGGTTTAAACATAACATACACATTTGTATTAAAATACCAAATGAAATGTCAATACATTATCCATAAACCATGAATGGTATAAAAATCACACATCCACAGTCAAACATATAAAAAAACCATCAATACAATAAGTATGATTTTTATCATAGTAAATCATCCTCAATAAAGAATAATATCCCTAGAAAGATGTTGACATTTTTGGAACTGATCAGTATTAAATTTTGGAGAGAAATTTCGTTTTTTTATGAAAACATTTTGAAGTATCACTATTTATCAAAAATCTTTATAAAATATATTTTTTAATAAAATTGTACAATAACAATTTGAAAATTTTAAAAGGAATTTTAATTTTAAAACATTAATGTTCATATTAATAAACCATAAAACCCTTTTTAAAACATGGTCGTTAATAAGAATGATTTAGAAGAATAAATTTTCAATACATTTAAATTGATATTTTATATAGAGTTTCTAACAAAATGTGAGATGTTTAAATCTAAATAATTGATATAACAAACATTATAATAACATGATAATAAATGGATTCATGATATACTATGTAAATGTACAATATATAAACTTAATAAAATTTAATTGGCATATAACAATAAAGAAGTCGTAATGGAATGTATGTTGAGATGAATTTCTTTATAAAGACTGTATCCTTAGGTTAAGTATAAATCAATGACATTGTTATGTGTGACAAATATAAATATACTAAATATGATTGGATATTTAGTGTAAATCAATTAGAGTACATTTACATATATTCTTGTATAAACCTAACCAATGACATGGATGATTAACTCAATGAATCGAAATTGAGTTAAAATTACTCTTATCGAGTTTATATTGATGACATGAGAATTTATCAATGGATTTATTATGTGTATCAAAAGTATATCTACAAAATGGGATGTAAAAATTACTACATATGTAAATAAATAGTGAAATCTCATTTAATCATTGAGTAACGTAATCAATGAAGTCTATGTAAAATTGAATGAGTGTAAATTGAAATTTAAAATTCCCTTACAGATTTGGTAACCTATGAAACATAAACACCATGATAGATGGATAATCCCATGGTTTTGTAAATAACCATAAATTAAGGTTTATTATGAAAACAATACAGTCATGGTATGTACATACACCACATAAAAGTTAATAGTTGAAAATATTGCATGAATATCACGAGAATAACATTGAGATGAAAACCCCTTACCTTGTAGTTTACCTTGGTCGAGGGTACGTTAAACTACTATATAATAGTTAGATTCATTAAAATTATATTATAAAATAATCATATATAAAAATATGATATCATATATGATATTCTAATATTTTATTGTCAATAATATTTTAGTGTTATTATCATTTCGGGTGTTAACTGATTCGTATTCCATTATATGTTTTGTTACATAATCCATGTTTGTTATGGATAGGATGTATTATATTTATATCCATAATGATATTAATTTTGTAAACATTATTTTTAATCATAAAATTAATATTATTCTTTAATGGTAGCGATGGGGAAATGAATCTTACAACATTCACGGAGACGGTATACCGTACGTATGCACGAGAGACAATGTTGTTATATTAATGTAGAAATCGTATATAATTAAATGGTATATAATATATAAATAATATTTAAAATGTCATATTTATTATATATATCATCGATTCTAATTATTATACCCATCCAAATAATGAAGTGTTTGAATTACAAACTACACCATAATGTGGAGACGGTAAGTTGTACGTACAAATGTATGGAGACTTTGACATTTATAGGATAGATAGAATAATGAATATAGTTGTAAAATATTTATAATAACAACAAAATATTTGGATGGTCCTTGATTTATTAATTTGGTATGGAAATAAAAATTATTGTGGATGTGGAAGAGAAAAAGAACATGAATGAGTGTGGTGAAATTATTACCTCTACTTCGGGTGTTTCATTTTGAGTTGATCCATAGAGCTCCTTACAATGTCATTATGATCAAATTAAGGATTATAGGTTTAAGAGAGGGAATTTGGGAGGATATTTGGGTAGGGGTTCCCCGAGTCATAAGGCTTTGGAGGTGTGAACTTAGAAGAAGGAGCAATTCCCTTCTATAAGAGAGGTTACAGTCACTTATGGAAAAGACTATAATATAATTTTATATAAAATAAATTTAGATTTTTAATGGCTCAAAAATTATCTATTTCTAGGATAAGGTGGTTATGGGTCTAAAAAACCTCACCAAATAGTTTTTAGAGAGGTTAAGGTTTCAATATTAAACTTATCTTTTAGATTTAACACTTAGTTAAATAGTTTGACATTTACCATGTCTATACGTATATTTATATTATATTGTTAATAAATATACTATAAACTTCCAAGAGAACCCATCGTGGGTAATTATTAATATATATATCCCTATATAAGACTTTAGTCCGATCGTTATATTTTTATAAATATTATATCAATTAATAATATACTATTTCTTTTAAAAACACAATTATGTAAATTCGGACACTATTTTGTATTTTATTTTTTTGAAAGCCATAAAAAAATTATCAATTCGAATAATATTTATTTAACCAACCCCGACGTGTTATATTAACCTATAAATTTAGTGTATTTCAACAAAAGTCTAAATTTACAGCTATTTGGATATTTATAATATCAATTTTTTAATATTTCATTAATAAAGTAATTACTATATCTTCATTGTGTCATAAAGAAATTAAATAATATATTGTCTAAAAATTATAAATAAATTTCCATTATGTAGGGAAAATTTTGATATTTATAATTAATATTTATATTCTAATTTATATAGTGTGTAACACTTTGTTTAAATTGGTTTAGTTATGAAACATTAAATTTTAATCCTTTTAATCTTCTTTAAATAACTTAATAATAAATGTCCTAATCTAATACATTTTGTACAAAACGGACCATATATTATTCCTATGTTAATTTTGGGTCAAATTATACTTATCCAAATGAATTAATACATGTTTTTGGTAATTATGATTTCATTTTTACCCTTAATTACCTTATTTACTTTTAACAGAGGAAAATAAAAGTCAAAATTACTATTCACCAAAAATTGAATTAATATTATTCAACCAAAATTTACATAATAATGGTTACTGTATCTCTCAAATTCTTGTAATTCATCTCACAAAAGCAGTAAAATTGTGTTTTATAAAAATTTACAAATGCTCCTAGGAGGTGGGTAAAAGACAGTAAAAAGTTCAATAAAATTTTATACATCTATTTTAATTATAAAATGACTCCATTGAATTACATTGATTTTATATAATTATTATATATCTATTTTTACAAGAAATAAATTTAAATAAAATAAATAATTATTTATTGAAAATGTCAGTTTTAAACAATAACCTATTGTTTTTCACTATTCAAGACAAATTTAATGTTTTCTGAAAAATAAAAAGAATTTATCCCAAGATAATTTTGATGTCATGAATTCAAAAATGATTTTTATTTGAAAAAATTAAAAACATATAAGTTTCATTAATTAATTTAAAAATAATTCATGTCGTCAAAACCAAAAAACAGGTTTTTAAAAAGTAAATGTTATCAAAAGATTGGCTCGTGTTTATCCAAATTTAAATGTGAAATTTTGTAAAATGACCTAAATTTTTTATTGGATAATAATATAATCAAATTATACTTCCAAACTATTAAAATTAATAATTTAACACAATAAATATTTTCGATTAAAAATTTTGTTTTCAATTAAAATTTAGTATTTTTCAGTATTCATCAAAATATAATTTTTATCAGAAATGTATGAAAATCATATCCAAAAAAATTATGTCCCAATTATAATGAAGAATTTAATTTCATTAAATTGAATTCATAAGATTTTCCAATATTCGTTTTAAAAATGATTTTACATTAAAAGGTGGCAAACCTTTTTTAAAAAAATACTTCTTTTATCTGAAAAAATGAATTTGTTCTTATATAATTTCTAAGAAACTCATAATATGGATTCTAAAATTATATGGAGTATATAAAACCCAAAATATAGTTAATATTATTCATAACACTTTTTTAATGGCTACATTGGTAAGTCGTGGTGCGCTTGAACTTAGTGTTGCGTGTAGTGCAAAATATTGAATTATTTTAAAGAAAATAACATACTATCAAATCATAGGTTTTTATAATAAGGCTATATAAAACAGGTATATAACTTTCATATAAGTGATAAGTTAGCGCAACCATTTACACAAATGCTCTTCAGAAAAAGGGACCAATGTATTTGTTAACATGACGAAGTAGTTTTTCGATGATGTTTTTAACCCTTAGAAGGTGAACCCGGTGACATGTTCCTTTAATGGGGGAAGAATATAAGGAATTATTATTTATCTCATGTGTAGAAAATTTTAATTTTCATAATAATCCGTTATTTGGTGCATTTTATGAATGTATACTGAGTTCATGGATTTTTCATGTGAGTTTGGCGCCTGTTTAAATATCAAAAACCCGAATGGTGGGAAATGCACTAGGATACAAAGTTAGTTGAAACTGTGTAATCCAGTGCATAATGTATCTCCAAACAATGTAACACTAGACACTATTTAATGTAAGGAAATATATTTCCCAAACTGTGCACCCAATACCACATGGCCATATAGGCATATCAATAAAATTTTGTAGAGCAGATTTTATGGTTTTTTCCAAGGCAGTCAAACTGCGTAAATGAAACCGTGAGGGGTCCCACCTCATGCCGTGGGAGGTGTATAGTTGGCACACAATTCGGAATTTTTTATCGGAAACATGTGACAAAAATATTTTTCTTTAAATGAATACATTTCCCTTAAATGTTTTAAAAAATTAACCCTATAATTATTTCCTCATTATAGTGGATATTAGATCCTTTTTCTTCATCTAGGATCTCTCAGGTGACCTTCTTGTAGATCATTATCTAGTACATTTATCCAGTGTCTAATATAAGATTTGATAGTATTGTTGAATTCTTCATTGTATGATCTGTGATCCTTTTGCTCGGGTTTTCATTTTTCTTATCCTTAATGATGATATTTTGATACAGGCTCATATGTCATATTTTTGCAGTATTGATCCATTATTCATTTTTTTCTAATCTAAGTATAACAAAATGATAATACTAGATGATGACAGTGTTATAGTTTTTCAAAAGGTGTTATATGACTCATCCAGCAAGTATTTCTATTGTATATACTATTCTAGTAGTTAAAGTGCCGATTTCATCGGATTTTGCCTATATATTCATATGTCATGATTATATTCATCATGATTCTTTTTTAGATCCCTTGAGAAACATGTATATCCCAATGATAGAGGTAATATGTCATATTAGACCACCCCCTTAAGGGTTATTCTGTTTTTTTGCCTCATATATAATTCCATGGCTAGCTACGTCACCATTCAAGTGTGTTTAGACATAAACATCACAAAGGTAAGTGTTATGATTTAATGAATTTTTAATTGCTGATGGATCAAGTATGTAGTTTCCAATTGACAATTCTATGTTTTGTGTTTCAATATGATATTTGAATCTCAATTATAAAATGTAATTAATATATACATCACTTGGCTAAATTGAATACAACTGAATGATTTTTTTCATATTTATAACATACATTTTCAATATTAATAAATTGTAGTGATGTAAACATTGTTAATGATTAAGTGACTATGGTAGTAAATGGTTTAATGTCATTATTTATCATATCACACTAATAAAAGGTAATTGAATGAATTGAATTGTTTATTAAAATTCATGGGTACGACATGGAAAAAATTAGATAATGGATAATGTATAATGTGGTTATCACATGAAGATCTATTCATCTTTTTACAAGTGCTCAGACTTAAGATAACATCATATTCCTAGGGGAATTCCATGTACAGTAAATGTATGTCATTTTGATTCATTGATGTGAATTTCCAAGAGAGATACCCATCATATAACATGGTATATATCTAAAATTGGATTCCCTATAATAAACCATAGGATTGTGCCATTTTCAATCAGATATTGGTATTCCTTGAATAAACTCCATGGATCAATCATGACATATTTAGACATGAGTAGTCATAGATACAAACCTTGGCCCAAGTAATTATATAACTAATTTTACCTTATATAAGATCCTTGGATTTGTTAAAATCATATTGGGGTTGAATTCCTTGGGCAAGTCAACCTATATTTCACTAAATACTCTTATAGCCAGGAAACAGGTTATTTCTGAGTTGGCTCTACCCTAGAGGTCAAGGGTAATATTCTTACTACCTCAGATCCTCATCATAATTATCATTATAATGGAATAATGGTTTATTACATTGCATCCTATGTTATTGATATTATTATTATTTTTATTATTGTATTACTTGGTTACTTAATGGTTCCTATTACATCATTTTTTATATATTGGATAATAATTAATTAAATGATCACATGGTCATAAAACGAATGAGGTTGAAAAAGACATTAAGGTAGTTTCATTATTGTATAGACATTAAATTCATATATAAATGCTCCCTAGTAGTTTAGATTTCTCAAATTGGATTGTATAGATGTTCTAGGTGGTGTCATACTAATTATTATCTCAATCCATATATCGGACACGTTTGGTACCCATGAAAATTATATTCATACAATTGCTGACAAGGGGAATCACCTGATCTGGACACCTACTCATGAATGATATTATTAGGATATATATTTGTTGTAGATGATTGGGTAAGTACTTAGGATGATTGGGTAGGGTTTGGGTTCTTATTTATTTTTTATAGAATGTATTTCATGCTTCATTGTATATTGATTTTCTTATTTTTGTAGATAATAGAAATGTATAATTATCATTTATATATAATTCTATTTCTAGTTTTTAATTATTTTTTAGTTCTAGTATTTTTTTTCTCATTATCTTCTACTTCTTATTCAATTCTTTTAACACATCCAATTTTTACCAGTTTATATATATAAGTACACACAAACACACAAAGATAGAGAATTATATATACATATATATATATCCATTCTGATACAATCATTAATGAGGATATATTCTCTCTAGGAAATCACCCATACCCCAACTTCTAGTTGACCACCTTTTTCATAAAAGAGACATGCTAGAGGCCATGCGACAAAACATGTTTGTGGATCCTTTTAATGGAACATAGGTCTGAATGTCACACACGATCAATTTCATATATATAGGGATGCACCAAAATGGAATTTCTAATTTTAATGTGATGTCAAAATTATTACATTAATATATTCTGTATTTGGAGTCCATGCCTTTTAAAATTTTAAATTGTTTTTGAAAATTCGCTGTTATATTAATTCTAGATTATCAAATTTTGGGGAAAATAACTTAGGATATGGTTTTATTACCCTAAAATGTGAAGTGATATTCTTTCATTCATCTTCCACCATCATTTACCCAATGATTATATAAAATTTAAACATAAAATAACAACATCCACCAAGTACATCTATATCCAAGAAAATTATCTCCCTTCCCCACGATATATAAAAATTTTCCCTTAGTTCTAATAATGATTCCTCAAATTAACTTTTTATAGAACCCTTAGATTCTATGAAATAGTATCTTTAATTTTATATATTTTTTTCTATATTTTTTATTATTTGAAAAATAATTTTAGTTTTTTTTATATTCAATGTCAATTTCAGCTCTAGTTACAAGAAACAATGATTTTCTTCTAGAGCATACATGACATTTTACACTAGGCTTCATCGAACCACGAAATAATATTATTTTAAATATGACTACTATAACATAGCCATAATAGGTGGGTATGGATAAAAATAATATCTTTTAGAAATATAAATATATATATATTCAATACTAAATATAAATTTATTTATAACAACTTAGTATATAATAAACTTATTTTTTGTAAAGTAAATATATTCTTTAAAAATATGATTTCTTCAAAAATGAATTTTATAGTTATTTTGATAAATATAATATTTAATTTATATTGATTTAAAAAATTAATTTGATAAAATGAGTTATATTTTGGTAATCATTATAATGAAATTAATTTATTTGTGAAAATTTTGGATTTTTTAGAAAATATTATTTTTTAGTGAAAAGTGAAAAAATAATGATTTATTTAAAACTACTACTTATTTTAAATATATTATTTAAATTAATTAACCAATTAATTTATAATTATATATAACTATTTCTTTATTAAATTTTATACTTAGTTAATTTTCAACCGACTATATATATATTATTTTAGAATAGGTTTAGTTTTGGGGTTTAAAAGTGGGGATTTATGATAACTTTTTTAATGTGTATATTTTTTCACCATTTTAATAAACTAAAATTATCCCTAATATAGAAAATTTCAATTGAAATTTAAATATCATATATCAATAAATTAAAATTAAAATTAATATAATTTTTTTTATAAAAACATAGTTAATATAAAATCATATTGTGATGAAAAAATTACACATATCAAAAACATGCTTTTTCATTGAATCTGTGAGTTTCTTTCATTTAATTTATTATAATGTTATAATATTTCATTTAAATAAATAAATAAATATTTTTAAAATAACTATTTAAAAATATTTTATACTGAATTTTTTATAATTTTTGAAATGTTTAATTTTTCTTGATTAATGGTGAAAATACTAAATTTTAATTAAGAAATGCAATTTTTTAATGTATTTAAAATGTTAAATTATATATTTAAAAGGTTTAAATGTAATATTAGTTCAATTATAAGTCCATTATTCCAATTTAATTAATCTTAATTATTTAAATTTTGAATTTTTATATTAAATCACCGTAAAATTTGGAAAAGTTTCTCTTTAAAAACAAACAATATCATCATATCTAGGGGATCAATATAAAAATGATTATTTCCTCTTATATAAAAGGAATTTTTTAAATATGATTCCTTGTTTTTATTCATTATTATATTAATTATCTTACAAGATCGGATTAATTTTAAAAAAAATTGGATTGTAAAAATTGTAAAACTTATTTACCATTATCATTGTAAAAACTAAGATTGGAGAGTTAAATAAGAATGATGGTGGTTAAAAATAACCCAAAAAATTTTAAAATCCCATTTATGGTAATATTTAGACATTATAACTATATTTCAAGATAATGGTCCATTATTTATTCCATTTAACATGAAAACATTTGCTTGCAATAATTTTTTTCAAACAATTACATGTGTGTCACTAACATCCCTAATTAATTGTCACCCCTTCTTATCATCTATTCACACATCATGCCATTTTGGAACATCCAATAACAATAAAAACTACTTTCCAACCGCCTTAATCTTGTATTAGGAGAATTATTTGGGTAAAAAATTCACTATAGGAAGGAATTTGGTGCAAAACGAAAGAGGATACTCGATGAAGACGTATCTTTCATCAAAATTAATTTTTCCATTAATTTTTCCTATACCTCATTAATATTTTTTTATAAATTGATGAAATAATAACATCAGCATAATTATTATTCTTATAATTTTTATTTTAGTGGAATTAACTAAAACCTTCTCCACATCCAACAAATCATTTATGGAATAATTTTTCTTGCGTATACCTGACTACCGCCTTTCAAAAAGATGTCATTTGTTATATAATTTCCATCAATCAAGATTATACATAACGAAATATTTCTTATATATATATATATTAGAATTTGTATATTATTATACTTATAGAATTATTGAAACTCAAATAAATTCATTCATTCTATTTCATATGAACACGATAACATCTTTTGTGTGTTCGTTGGACTACCACCTCGTGCTTCAAAGTGATTAACACATGATTTTCATGGAACTTAATATGGATAGTTTTATAAAAAATATGTGATATATATTCCATAAAAACTATTAATTTAATTTAACCTAAAACTTACAATAATATATTTTAATATTATATGAAAATGGAAACTATATTAATGTGTATGTATAGCCTTTCATCATCATGAACTATTTATCTCATTTTCAATCACTAAATTTTGTGGATTAATATAAATAATTTGTAATTATTATATGTGATGTTTATATAATGGTTAAAATTTTGGATACGAGGAAATAATGATTAACTTAACATCAACAAAACTAAATAATCACGATATATACTAAAAAATTTTTAATTTCAAGAAACATAAATTTAGAATTGAATTTTAAATGAATTGGTACAATAAGATCATTAGATAATAAAATATTGTACAATATTAAAAAATAATTTAATTTAATATATGTATAATAAACTTATATTAATTATTCATATTGTTTTTTTTGCGTTTAAAGAAACTCAAGATTTAAGGAAACAAATTTCTAGTCCCCATTTTATTTCTATGAGACATAAGAAAATTCACCACTGGTTTCTAATGTTCAGTGTATATAATACCACATTGGAATGATATTTGATGAAAATAATATTTTTCTGGATATTTAATTTTTCAATTGAATTTTTTATTTATTAGGGATAATGATCCAATTTATCTATAAAGTGATAAGGTTTTTTTCTAACAATTTTATTCTTTGATACTTATGCAATGTTAAGCACATATATTTTTTAATGAGGTATATATATGAAAAAATTTAAATGTAATCTAATGAATTTATTTTTTCTCCTGGAAAATTAGTTTTCTTTTACTTTTATTCTTATATGGGGAAACCAATCCAATAGTACCATAATGTTTTGAGTTTTATTTTACAATATCTTTATTGATAATAATTGTTTATAATATGGATGAAAATGATGAAATATTACAATTTATCTCTGAAGAAACTAATGAATTTTGATATTATCTAGTTTTATCCTAAGAATACATGTTTTCCTAAGAAATTATATCTTTTATGTAATCATTAATTCCAAAATTAATTTAATAAAATCATTTTTTTTCTATATTCTGTCAAGAACTCATCATTTTATCAAAACCATGTTTTCTTAAAAAAATTAACAAATGTTTTATCATTATTCAATTGAATTATCAATGAATTTTTTTATACAAATTTAATTTTTAATTTTTTTAAAATCAATATGCATACTATTTTTAAAAGTAATGGCATTTTAATTTTACCTAAAATATGAAATGACTATTAGTTTTTAACATGAAAAAAATTAAAAAATATTTCATTATTTAAAGGCCATTCAATGGTTTAACGATAATATTAAATGTTTCTAATGTTTTCTTCAATGATAATTGTTACTTAAATTTTGGTAAATTATTATTTTTTAAACAAAATATTTTCTAGTAAATAAATTATTTAACAAGTGTTTTAAAATTTGTTTTCATCATATTGGAATAGAAATCAAGAAATATTTGAAATTAGTTTTAATGATTACTTTATAAGTTTTTTAAAATTATTTCCAAATAATTGGATTTCCAATTTTTTTGGAATTTTATTTTTAAGAGGTTATTTGAATAGAATATTTATCTTCATAATGAAATATTCCATATGAGTTATAGTTCCAAATAATTCTCAATTTATGATTAATTGCCTTGATGTAATTTAATATATTATGGATTTATAAACCATGTTTATCAATTTTATTCATTATTTTATTGACATGTGATGGAAATAAATTTTTTAAATCTATTTATATTTCATCGGTTATACTATAAGAAAAATCATGCGAAACTTGTTCCATTTCACTTGTCGTGTTAGCATGAATTGATGAAATTATTATGTATCTTGTATCTTTTTGACATGTTATAATATGGTGACCTATTTTTGAATCTCAATCCATTTAATGTGTTATGATAATGTTAATGGTTTAAAATATTATACAATAAATATGCATTACTTTCTCTGTGTGATATGTGGAACACATAGCTTCCTCTAATTCATTCACTAATTATTTATATCACACGAGATTGATAAGTCTAAAAGAGGAGTGAATAGAACTTGGTAATGGGGATTATACTCTATAATAGTATTGGGAGTGATCCATGATTATTATGATGGTTTAGGGGGTGAACACAATCACCCATTTTTGTTTTGTAGGTGATCCTTGAGTACTATAAAAATTATTTTCTATTCTAATGTCATTGCCACAATTCCTTGTATTATGCAAAATTATAATAATCAAGACTCATATACCCAGTGTTTCAAATGATTTTTGTTTTATGAACATCCAATATTTATAACATGAGTCAATATTATGATCTTTGATATGCAGGGTATCTGTTTAAAATGTGATGACGATGTTATCATACCATTATGAACATGTAATTCTTTTGTATCTCCATTTTCTATATTTACTAGTCATCTTAGCTCACCCTTATTATGTTTACTTTCCCAAAGGTAAGAAGATTTATTATAATTATGGTATTTTTGGGAAGAATACTAAAAAGGAAGATCTTTATGGGAATCATTGAAGATATTTCATGAATTAAGAATTATGTGTTCCATGTTACCAAAGACACTAAACAGTTACAACTATCAGGAGGGGGTTTGGGTAATATCATGAATATAAGTATGTAAAATTTCATATCTATCCATATGAAGCATGAGTTAATATAGTTCTTATCAAATGATATTTTCATTTAACCATACATGTCTTTTATTGGGATACGTTATTGATATATTTACGATTATTTGTAAGGATCTTCATTAGGATGTATTTATGGATAATTATATGGATGAATCAATGTTTATGAAAATATCTTTATTTTTCATAAAGGATAATGTTAATGGTGTACAAAAAATTAATGTTATGTATAGATAATACAAGTATAGTTGTCATTGGAACATAGCTACCAAGTGGGGATAACTCAAAAAAGGTGTATTGAGCTAGCCTCAATCACCTCCAGGTGGATGACAACTTTTCTTACTATACACAATAGTTTTGACAAAATTGGGGGGGGATGTGCATTGGATATTCAAAAACTCATTACTAAACATCATGATTTATTATAATTGGATATTAATATGAATGACCTTTGACAAAACAATAGTTTCATATATAAAAAATTAGGTTTCGTGATTTAGATATCTAGTATGTGATTTTCAGGGTTATTTCGCTACCTATAATAATTATAATTTCTAACATGATGTTTATTAGTTTTAGCCAATGGATAGATGTAGAAGAAACATGGTTGAATTTTATAGTGATAATTTTTTTTGATAATATGTGTAATTTGATACTAAATATAGTTAGGGATATTGTGATTATTTATAATTAACTATCATGAAACATGATTAACAACATTCACATTAACCAACTCTTGAACACCTCAAATAATATATGAATATAGTTCTTTGAGAGTTCTGGTATTAGAGACAATGGAGGAAAAAATATGTATTTTTCTATTTGTCAATAATGTGTGAAGAATCACTCATGGTAATGTCTTAAATGGATGAGTGTTTTTGGGTTTTAAAAGGAAGTACACATTTAAAGTAAATCTAAATGAAAAAAAAACAATTTGGTACACTATAGATGAAAATAATTGTTTCCATAAAGATCATTGACTAATAAATTCAATAATTGTAGAATTTATGCGCATTATAAGTCTTCATTTCATATTGGGTATCAGAATATTAAAACCATAAAATTTTTATCAGTAATGGTCATATTTATGAGTATGATGAGACTAAAAATGACATATGAATGTAAGAGGTTTCATGGAATAATATGACGAATCATAGTTGCTGGTGTATGAAGAAAGTGTATTTATTGATATATTTATGTATTTTAATTAAAACAATTATATTTATATAAGTGGTATTTTTATTATTAGAATCACAATATTTCAGTGGATTGTTCCACTTTAGTGTTTCCTTAATGAGCTCAATGAATATATTAAAGGTGTTGATGGAAAATAAATGTGATTTATTAGAAATGTGTTATTTTTATTACTTGAAGGTAACCTTTAATATTTTTTCTTGATGTTGAAAAAAATATTTTATTGGATAAATAAATTATTGATATTGATAGATTAAATTTGAAATTGTGTATAATATCCTAATTGATAATGTATTTTTTTTGAAAAGTGTTTCTTGTAATCATTGATATCATTATGAACAGTATAGTTTATATATAATATAATCAATATTATGTGGTTCAATTCTAGGAATGAGATAGATTAAATGTTTTCATTAAGGTTAAATAGGATTTTATTCTTTTTATGTTTGATTTGAAAACATGCTTAAGTTATTCCCATAATTTGTATTTGTAAATAATGATCTACTTTATTATATATGACGAATTAATGATATGTTGTTTTTTATATATTTAGTTACCTAATTTATAAATTTTCAATTTGGATGTATTATATTCTTAAACATTTATGAAGTGGGTTATGTTTCACATTGGATGAGGTTTTAGAGATTACTGTATTAAATCACCATATTAACATTTATATATATTGGATAACCACTCTAAAAAACATTTAACAATAGAAAGAAGGAATGATTTTTTATTCATCTAGGTATTTTATATTTTCATTTATAAATGAAAAAATAATCTATAAGAGTCAGAGGTGTAGTAAAAAATCGATCAAGGTGAAACCACATGAAGAATTTTTTTCATATGAAGTAAAATGATATCATGTACAGAAATATTACTATGTTCACAATGTAGATAGAAAAGAAATTAATAAATATTAAAAAATTAATAAAATATTTTCAAATCCTTGTATTTTTTTAATGGTGTCAATGTAATTTTTCATTCCAATTTGTCTTATGGATTTTTGGTCATTAAGCTTTTGTGTATCAGTCACATTATTTTGATAAATGATCACTATCACCTTCTATAAGTATTTTGGTGTTCATTTTATATTTTAAATCTATGTGTTCACTAACCACCCATGTTATCTAATTTTAAATCATATGATTTGTTAATTTATCTGACTTTGAATCATCAAATTATTTTTTTGTGGATTTTTTATTAAACATTTTAATTTTTTTTTCTATAATAAAATTTTCAAATTGTGAAACTTATGATTATCAAGACCATTTTTGTTGGTGAAATTAAATTTAAGGTGTGTAAAATATATCACCAGGAGATTTATTAGAATAGCGTTTTCAATGGTATATAATCATTTTGATATTCTATTTTACAAGAATAGATATGTATATCTTTCATTGTACACAATACCAATTTTATATTTTTTCACATTCCATAATGAGTTTCTCTAAGAGGATGCATGATATATGACACTATTCAATATAAAACCACTGATTTATTGTTAATTTCAAAATGAAAATTATAATATAGCCATTAAATATGTGATTATTAATAGTATATACCACTTTATGAAATGAACTTATAAATTACTGATATAATATAATTTTTTTCGAAATGGATTGTTATGTAATCAATCAATATTTTTAAAGTAGTTATATTCAAAATATAATCATAAAATATATTAAATTTTAATTTATTTTCCACATTTTAAATTTGGATGTGGGGAAACCTTATGTGTCCTATAATACTAGAGGCACATAGTCATAATGAATGACCCATCGTCCTAGAGGATTCTAGCCTAAAACATTACACTGAAGGCTCTAAAAACATAACTCCACTAGAAATGACCGTACAAGCTTAAATTTGGATAATAAACAAAGAAACCGACCTTGTATGAAAAAAACATAACATAAACCCATGAAAAAAAACAAGAAACATGGTAAATATTGAAAAAGATACACCTTATGATCACTCTGATTCAGTAGCTCGACAAAGTTAAGTGCTACTGCTCTGAAGCCCCATCTAGATTAGTATAGAGGACTGAGGTTCAAAAAATGTTATCCTCCATCTAAAGATCAACACAACCTTAAAACACTACTGAACATACACTAATAAACCCAGATAAAATTAAAAAAAACATGGAACACCATATTTCCATCAGTTGGTATACCTTAGGATACCATCGCATCGATGCACTATAGACCACCATTGAGGGACCACTGTCCATGGAACCTCATCAAGGGAACTTTGTTCTAGACCATAGAGGGACCATCTAACCTATTGCATCCATAAATATATCAATGTTTCCAAGGTATACTAGGTTCTGACCACCAACACTATTAGGGAAAAAGTGGATGATGCCATGCCAAGACATCATGTCGAGTCCACTGAAGAATAACCATACCTCATGTGAACGCCAAGAGCCACCCCCCAAATGTCGATCGTAGCATCCTAAATGAATATAACACCGTAAGGAATCACTGTAAAGACACTAAAAAGCTAATGAATATGGATTCCAATTGTATAAACTATTCAATAATTAGAGTGCTCTCAGCCAAAGATGAGAACCCCATTTATTTAATTATATTTTTCAAAATGATTTAATCTTCATAATAAAATTTATTTTTTATGGTAAAATATTATAATTTAATTATCAACATATTAAAAAATTTATTTTATAAAATTATCAAAATATTTAATATCACAATATCAAAATTATCTTATGAAGATATTTTATGAATTAAAAAAATATTTTTTATTGAATAGTTAGAAATTTACTTTTTTTTTTAAATTGATATTTTTTTATCAAATTATCTAATTTATGTTCCAGATTTTGTATTTATGAATCATAAGTTATATTTATTTAAATTTAATCTACAGAAATAATTTTTAATGAAATTAATAATTTATTTTTGTATATGTTTATTTTTGTGCTTTCTAAGAGGGGTTTTATTTAAACTATTTTAATATATATAATGTTTCTCCATTTTAATTAATTTTAACAACACATAATAGAAAATTTCTAAAATGTAATTTATATAATATATGTTATTAAATTTTAATTAATATTAAATAAATTATTAATTTTAGACATAAAGATAATACTGAATCATCTTGTACTTAAAAAACTATACTTATTGAAAACCAACTTTGACATCATGTATGCCAGATTTTTTTAAATTTAATAATTTAAAACTCTATGAAAAAATTAATAATAATATAAATTTTTGAAATAATTATTTCAAAATTATATTAATGTGAATTTATATTATTTTTTTAAAAGACTATTTGTTTGATAAATACTGTAAAATAATGAATTTTATATAATAATCGTCTTTTAGAATAATTTATTTATGAAGTTAAATTATATTTAAAATTTGATTTAATGTTAAATTAAATCAATTATACAACAATTAATCCAATATAAGATATTTTACTCAATTTAATATATAATATAAATATAAAATCATTGAACAAGTTTACACACTTTCTCTTTAAAACCAGCTTTCCTGTCACATCTACATGAATAATTTTAAATTAATTTTTTTCACATATATTAATAGAATTTAAATGAATTCATTAAATAATTGTAATTATAAAAATTTATATTATCTATTTTTATAAAAAATAGAAAATAATTAACCACGATTATGGTTGAAATTGGCTTAATAAGGGATAAAATAAAAAGATAAGTGTTAAAAATAACCCAAAAATGTCCATAACACCTTGTCATTGAATATTTAATCCTTTTACCTTATATTATCTAAAATGGTTCATTATTTGCTGCGTGGTAAATGAAAAAATGTGGGTGTAGTTATTTCATTCAAAAAATTACAAGTATATGAATCAACACATTTATATATAGAAACCACTTGTCCCCTCATATTTACACCACAACACAATTTTGGATTAGAAATGAACTAAAAAATTAGTTACCAAATTCTCAAATATCATGATACAATAATTTTTTATATGAAGACATACTTGGACAGATTTTTCTGAAAACATATGTATCACACATAATGAATATGTATTATTGATCATTTTTGTTTGTTTAATTCCTCCGTATCCTTCAGATATTATTATAAAATGGTTTTATAATAAATATAATAAAAATAATATTTTTTTATTCCTCAATTTTATTCTCATTTCATTTAAAAGTGTCCACTTCTATCAAATCGGTTTCAAAAACATCATTTGTTTGTATAAGATACAACTTCAGAATTAACATTTGACGTTAATTTTTCATTCACACCACTCTAAGTTGGAAATGATGATGTTTTTTTGTTTATATATGACATATATTGTATATGTATTATTATTTAATTCTTATATCACTTATTACTTCATTCTTTAAATTTTTGGCAATACAATAATTTCACTAATGTGTTTAGACGTCTCTCGCATAGAGAAGCGACGTGATTTGTAATCATGTTACATGAATGGTTTTAAAGATGGGTTTAATGAAATCATTTTATATATATGAAATTTTTTAAATGAAGTTTAAATATATAAATTACATTTATTTTTTAAAAATTGAAAAGAAAATGTAAACATAGTTCTTTTGTATGTATCACCTTTCATCTCCATGAATAATGTATCTCATATCCATCAATAAATTTTAGTTATTAACATAAATACATATATACCGAATATATATGATATTTATTTTATAGTTAAAAATATTAATATTAACAAATCATGATTATATTATGATGTAAAAATAGAAAATCCAAACTTAAACGAAAAAAGTAGTCATTATTCGAAACATAACATTAACATAGAATTGTTAATAAACATGTTATAAAATGTCCTAAAAATCATATATGGTATGATATATATTAATATTAATATATTATATTTTTAGACATAAATTATATTTCTTATAAAAAAGGTGTAGTAATCTCTATATTATTCAAGACTTAATGTAAGAGATTTCTAGTCTATCTTTTATTTTTTGGAGATATATAAACATTTACCACTCATTTCATTTTTGGGGTGTATATACAACCACATAAACATGTTATTTCATAATTAAAATACATTTAATAAAGTTTAACAATTTTTTTTATTTTATTTTTTAATATTGATACGATTAAAAATACCAGTAAAGTAGTAAGGTATTTTTGTCACAATTTTACTTCATTGAGACTTTTTTTTATATAGTACACCTATATTATTTTATGATATGATTATGCATCCCCTTTGACATGTAATATAATTTAATTAATTATTATCTTTATATTTTATCTTTATTTAAATTTTATTTCTTATAGAGGCTTACAATTTTGATTTACCAAAGTGTTAAGAGTGTTATGATAAAATTTCATAATTTATCGAGATTGATGATGATTAAGATTCCGAGGATGAAATATTTTGATTTGTATTTATATAAACTATTTAAATTAATTATGATATTTTTGTGTCTTTATATTAATTTTTCAATCGTTTTATGGAATTTTTATACTAAAGAGATCAATTTGTTTTAAAACCCTTATTTATTTCATTATTTTGTCAAGAACTCAATTTTATTCAAAAATATTTTTTTTAAGATATCAATTTTTTGATATTCATCAAATTAATTACTAAAGAAAATTTTAGCATTTTTTTATTATTTTCAATAAAAAAATAAATATTAATGTTATTTTCCCAAACATTTCCCATTTTGATTCCATAGAAAATGACGATATAATCTATCTCTTTTAGATGCATGAAATGGGTTGTATTTAGTACATTCATAGACACTGAATAATTTCATGATTCCATTACATTTTCAATTTTTATTTGTAATTAATGTTTTCCCTTTTCAATTGGCAAAATTAGTATATTAAAAATAAATAATTTAAAAATAAAAAAATGGATTTTGAAATTGATTTAAAATGTATTTCTTCAAAGTGGAAATACTATAATGAAATATTTTAAATAATTTTGAACAGTTAATTTATAAATTTTACTTATTTATTTTAATGAATATTATTTCAAAAATATTTTATATGTAATTTTTTTAATAGGTTACTTTCATTGCAAATTTACCATCATTAAGAAATCTTCCTAGTGATTTATCATTAAAAATAATTCCCTATCTAAGTCAAAATATATAGATGTAATTTTAAGATTTACTATGGAAATGAGCCAACGATACCATTATGATTCTTTGTCTAAATGTTTTATTATTACTATATGTTTGTAAACCCTTATTCAATTCTACAGGTTTTGCCATTAAGAAATTCCTTTTCAACAGATATCTTTTCAGTGTCTATGATAGGGTTAAATAATTAAATGATTATTCAAACCATTAATTTTTCACAATTTATAGTACAATGGAATGTCATTGAATTAAAATTTATTTAAATGGTTATAAATATGATCAATTTATTATGATCTTATATAATATATATGTATTATTTTTATTTTGTGATGGTTGTTACTTATATGTCTCTATAATAAATTGGGTAAGAAATTATATGTCATGAGATTGAAAAGACTAGAAAAACAAGTTTACCTTGTTCATTAAGTGATGTGGGTTGCTTTTATTGTCTTCGGTGTGACCCATGACAACTATAATAGTCTGGGGAGTGATCCCATTCAATAATGATAGTTTTGGCAATGATCCTTGACTACTATTGAAATAATATTATATGTATATGGTTATGATATAAAATCATGTATTATACAAATGTTATATTGGTATGGATTAGGTTATTTTATTTTCTTATGTTTTAAGTCTTAGAATTCCCAGTATTTTTTCCATGATACAATATTATGACCTTTCATATGTACTAAATAATTTTTGAATTTATGTTCGTGTCCTCAAACACTTATTTTCATGTTATGCATACATATATCCCTTATTTACCGATATTAGGAATCTAATCTCACACAATCTTTTGTTTCCCATCCCCATGTTATTAATAAATTTTTTAAGGGAGGTATTTTTGGGAAGAGTACTAGAGTGAATTTTCCTTATAAGAATCATTGAATTTCATTCATAAATTAAGGGGATTGTGTTTTATGATTTCAAATACACTAAACTCATCTAAAATTTGTAATATATATGAATGATAATATTGGGTCACTATACGTTGACATATTCTCTATAATATTAGATAATTATAATGATTGTAATGAAATAAATTAAAAACACATCATTGGTTCAAAAAATAGTAGAGTAACCAAAGTTATATATTATATGGGGGAACTACACCTTGTACTCATAGAATCTTATTGGGAGTTATTGACCATGGTTACTCAAATGTCCCTCCCCCACTGTGTTGTGAACACTATAAATAAAAGAATCATTGAATTCCCATATGAATTGGAATAATTTCTCCGAGAACATGGATATGAATTTTATCTTGATCTAGGAAAAAACACAAAAAATGTATTACATTTATCCCATATTCTAAATTCCTAGAAAACATATTAAAATCATTGAATATTGGATATAACACAATATCCACAATAATATAAACAATTTATGTGTTTTTTTATAATTCTAAGCACCTGAAAAATTGTATAATTCATTTTAATCTACCTACATTGGAGGACACATTTTTTCAAGGATATATGTGAACTATAGAATCTTCATACATTTATCACAAATATATAAAATAATCACATTATGAATTACAAAAAATTGTTATCTAATAACAAATGATGCATGAAATACATTTGAATTTAGTCATTATGTAGTATCAAAATTAATGTCAAATCCACGATGCCATAAATTTTATATTCATTCCAATAAACATTATTTTATATCATATAATATAGTCCCCAAAAATAATAATAATTAAATATGATTATTTTAAGTCACTCTATATAAAAAAATATCATAATTTTTAAATTAATAATGGTATACTTATTCATCATAAATAATCATTTTTTAATAGAATTCATGTTTTTTAACACTTCATTAAACCATTACAATTAATTTCATATCATATTGTTATAGAGAAAATAAATTAGTCACTCCTAAAAATGTTAGGATAAATTATTACCAATTTATTATTTTTTTTTATTTTTTAATCCATTATAAAAAATAATGTACATTACCTGTGTAATTTTATATGGATCCATCATAAAAAATAGATTTTCTTGAATCATTAAAAAATAATTAGTTTTTTCCTATTCTGGTAGATTTTTTAGGATTTCGGTTGAGGAAAATTAAGTCATTACAATTACAAAAATAAAAAATACATTACTAACTGTACACATAAACATAGTATCTTTTTTCAATAATATAATACTTATACAAAATAAACATGATTTATTCTCAAGGTTTATCTTCAAAATTATGATCATTAAGTCATAATTATCCTTACACATTCCTAAAATCTAATAAAAAACAAATATTTACTTTAAATTAGAAAAAAATATCATTAAAGGATATAAATTGAATAAATCCATTTTTCCACTTAAAAATAGAAACTCATAAATTTATTAATTTTATCATCAAATTCATTGATTGTTTTAAATAATTTTTTATCACATGAAAAATAAAAAACAATTTTATCTTATATAAGACCAATAAACATCATAGTAAAAAATAAAAACTCATTTTTGAAATTTAATGTTTTACATTAATAATCATTTTTATTCCCATGTAATATATAACATGATCATGGTCAAATCCTTAGGATAATTCCTCTGGAAAATCTCCCCTCAATTCCTATTATGTCATAGAATATCACCCAATGTTTTGGATTGTTGTCTAGGCCCACCAATCATTTACACTTCACTATGATCACTCATTTTAAATGATATATATTTTGGATCAACACATCATATAATATATATCAGGATCATGTATTTAGCTTATATAATTCTCAAGTACAATATCGTGAATAAAAAAATTATTCTTGAACAATTTCATCATATAAACATTGAAATATACTATTAAACATGAAAGAAATAAACATCATATTCAAACTATTATTTTCTTTATAAACCGTTATTTTAATATAAAAACAACCATAAAAGAAAATATGGTGTTTATATGATAAGAAATAAATTATTTTAATTGAAAATAAAAATAAAATAATGGTTAGGGTATGAGTAAACGTCATTTTAAACTATATTTTAATGTAGAACATTCATTTTTGTCATTCGTAATGAAAGTAGAAATATTTTTTAAAAAATAATCATTTTCAAAAACATAAAAAATAATTTAATAGAATCATAAAATATATTTAAAAAAATTTATATAAATATAAATTCATCCATATCATAATTTTTTAAAATATGGACTTGTAAGAAAAATATTTGGAAAGGGAACTATAGATGTATATTTCTTAAAGAGTATTTATTAACATGCATCTAAATCCACATGTATGTTATGTATATTCATAAATTAAAAATAATACTTTAATTATTTACATCCTTTAGAAAATTTTCAATTTTAAATTTTATTTTCTTTTATTTAATATAATGTTGTATACAATAAGAGAATAAATTTTATCATGTTATTTATTCATTTAGTTTTTTTATAAAATATTGTATAGTCTATGATAATTAGTTAAGCTCATGTTAACTGTTTCGAGTCTACTTAGTTCATGATTCAAAAATGACTTCAGTAGGTTTAGATTGGCCAGAGAGGTAATTCTTCCATCATCTCGAGGATAATGATCCTGAAATATTTATAATTTATATTTATCATCTATACTTTTAAAAAAATCATAAACTGTGATTATAAAAATGAATTATGATGTAATCATGGAGACAATAGGTTGTACATAATCATCAATAACATTTACATTTTATAAAAATCCTTATGGATAGAAGTTAAGTACTAATTTATTTTTATATAGTGATAAAAAATTAAATAATACCATATTATTTATTTAAATATTTTTAAATATACAATTTATATGAACATGTGATGTTGAATAAATCACATTATTTTAAGGAGTTGGTAGTCCACACAGACACTTGAACACTGAAATCATTCTTCAATTAATAAAAATGTGATAAGAAAAGGGTTATATTATCTTTATAAATATATAAATATTTTTTTAATATCATATACAAATTCATTACACACATTAATAAGTTTTTTTATTAAAGGTGTTGATCAAAATTAAATTACATTTTTTCCATAAGGAGGTAGCCCGATGTAAAAATAAATAGTGAATTTATTTCTCATTTGATGGAGGTCAATATTGATATAAGTTGTTACAATAACATAAAAACACCATATTATATATACGACAATGATTTATAATTATTTCATCATTGTATAATGATATTTTTAGTTTGATGAAGATGAAATAAAACAAATACACATAGTTAAGAACTATAACTCTATTTTGGAAAAAAAAATTCTTCAAACCTAATGACCTCCATAGTTGAAATTATTCCACACCAAATTACTATAAGACATGAATAGGGATTTAATTAAGAGTTACAAATACCAATTGGAAGCTAAATAGTCTTTTATTTGTGTAAAAATGAGAATAAAAGGTGCACTATTATAATATATGTGAGGTATACTCTTGGAATTTCATAAAATTTTAAATTAATATAAATTAATTATAATATATAAATAATTAACTAATTTTAGTATTGGATGAAAATATTTTTTTCAGTTGAAATTGACTTATATATAAATATTTGGACATGTTTATAATTCATTTTTAACCTTCTCAATTTTACTTAATCCTATGTAGACACTTATTAGTATTATAGTAATATCATTGTTTTTAACTATAAATGGGTTAATATATAGACTATAAAATAAACTGAGGCCCATAAATTGATCATAATTGATTTCATAGACCATATATCCTTAACAATTATGAAAATACTATTTTTGGAAAATACAAATCATTTACTAAATGAATTATTATAAAATAACACTCTTATCAATTTTTGAAATATTCTATTAATTTAATATTTAAATTTATAATTTAAAAAATTAATAAGAATAATATTTCTAAAAAACTCTATAACATGTCATTTGTACAAAAAATGTTCTATATAAAAAATATTATAATAATTTTTATTTTCCTAACAGCATTTATAGTATTTTTTTATTAATTGAGTATTTATTTATTCATGATTTCGTTTGATTTTAAATTAATCATTACTTAAATTAAGATTTTAAACAAATAACCATGATGAAAATAAATAATTTATCATTAAAAATTATTGTATTGAGCGAAAATATAATCTATTTACCCATATCTTTAAAATTTTATACCTATTAAATTAAATACTGTGAAATTTTTTTCTTTTTATTTTGTTAAACATTATAGATTTAATTATCATGTCCAAATTGGAAATGGTAATATATGTCAAATATTTATAATAATTAGAGGTAAGTACAGAAACAATAAAATTGTGGTAAAATTTTGGGTCTTTCGTTTTTCATTATCGTTATATTTTAAACCATAACTACATCATTTAAATCATGTGATGAAAAAATTTCTTTACTTACTATTTATAATTTCGAAGAAAACAATACTATTCATTAAATTTGGATGCAATTATTAAAAATATAAAATAAATTTTAAAAATGTCCAGAATATTAAATTGTAATAAATTAAGATAACAATTAACAAGAAGAATTCAATTAAATATACTGTTTTCATAAAAATGTATATTTTATGTATAAATTAAATTTATTAAAAATTCTATAATAAATTTAATTTCATAATCTTATTATTAGAGTATTTTAAATCAAAATTAATTAATGAAATATAGAAAACCTATAATATATTTTTAATTTGTACATAATTTTAAATGAAATATGATATTGAAAAAAATAATATATTTTCATCATTCATTTAATAATCAATATTTTTAAGAAAAATTATAAAAAATAAATCCTATGATATGTTTTAAATGATGGATTAAAAATTGTATTCATTGTTTCAAAATAAACTTCTATAATTTTTAAACAATACTTTTAAATCAATACTTATAAGAGAGGAGTTTAAGAAATGAATTTTAGTTATTTTTTTATAAAATTAACATATTAATTTATAAAGTGTATAAATTTATATCTCATGAATACTAATAAATTTAAAAGAGAAATATTATTTCATTAATTATGTTGTTACATTTATCAATACATTTCTAAGTTGTTTTCACTATATTTTATTTACTTATGAAACTACTATGCATATCATTCCTTTATTGAATTTTAAATATAACATTATCTTATTTAAAATTATTGGATTTCAAAAAATATATATTACATGATGAATTAGGGAAAAAATTTCATAACATAAGAACATGAAATACTTTGTTCGCAAGGGTTAATCATTGAATAAAGGTTAATAGATTATAATTTGATCATTCTTTTTAATAATTTTAATACATTTCAATGAAGCATGGACCCATCATTCAATTTTTACAAATAGGAATTACATTTTTTCATGAAGATACATTACGAAAATCATAATCACTTACCTTGAAAGAAAGGAATTTCCAATTAATATTCTTATATTTTGTTGGGATTCATTATGTAGTCCTCATTTATTGTAGAGTCAACTTCACTTTTCAACCATTTCATTGATCAAATATAGTCCGATCAACGTCGTATCTCCAAATTCATCTGAGAACCAGGTAATCTGGAACTAATTTGAATGTAATGCATCAAAAGGATCCATATGAATACAGAAATAAAAACTAATATTATAATAGAACTAAACCAATGAATGCTTTCCAACAAGAATGATGTCCTCTAGTGTCTGAATAATTTTATTAGAGTGTCCATCTGATTTAGCATACAATGTTGTAGTAAAACGTAATTTTAAATCCAACAACTTGTGAAACTCTCTCCAAAAATTAGATGTGATCCAATGATCATGGTCCAATGTAATAGAGAGAGGATCTCAGAGAAATCTTATAATCTTATTGATGAATAATAAAGAAAACATTTCCATATATATTTAATCAAAAATTGGAATGAAAACGATATTGTTAGTTAATCGATCAAAAATAAACCAAATAAAGTTATTACCTTGATATGTATTTGTAAATCTATCTCTAAAAATAATTGAATTATTTTATATTTTCCATGATGGAACTATAAAATACTGAAGCATATTTTTTGATAATTTTTATTCTTCTATAATTTGAGTATTGTTCAATCATTTAATGATATAGCTATGAATATAACTTACAATTTCATCCAATTAAAACTGATCCCAATACTATTCTTATATATTTTTATTGAATGGATTATCCATAAACATGGAACTAATAACATCAGTAAACAATTATCTTTTCAACTGATAAACACAAGGTATATAAAAATCTATTTTCAAATATAAAAAACATTCTTTTTCAATATTAAATCTGGAATCTTACAATTCATAGGTAATTCTACCGTTCCATATTGGTCAATTTATTTCTTTTGAAATTACATGGGATGAAATTAATCAAATCATTAACCAAAGTACATGTTCCAGAAGTACCATGGTTAATGATCAATTCCTTTTATGGCATAAATCATCATTTTTTATTTACTACAATGATAGTTAATTATTAAATCATAATACTTGTTTTGTTCAGGCCATATTATATATATATAATATTCAACTCTTTTTGAATAAATATATATACTTTAAAAAAAATTATTAGTATTTATTTCAAATTATATAATAAATAAATTTTGCATCTAATTTATTCAATAAAAAACCTCTAAAAAATTATAGATCATGTGTAGGATAATTTAACTCATGTAATTTTATTTTCTAAGAAGCATAACCAAAAAAATGATCATTTTACATTATAAACCTTCAAATTTACATCAATGAAGCATTACTGTAGGTAAAAATATCCATCTATAGTGGTAAAGTGAAAAATAATATCATTCATGACATTTTCTCATTATTTTATAAAAACAATCATTTTATTATTTTATCTACATAAAATTAACTTTTATCATGTTTACATAGTCAATAGGATAAACAAATAAGAAAATATTAAAAAAATCATGAATATTAATACAATAAATAATGTATGTATCTAAATGAAAGTTTATGGTATTGGAAATTCGTAAATGAATATAGTTTTAGTTGAATCAACTGTTTTTCAATAATTAGAAATTACTTTTTCAAGAAAAAAATTCTGCAACAAAATTTTAAAATTAATAAATATACTATATAGTTTATTTTCATATAATGAATACAATAATTTTCGTAGGTTTCATTAATGAAACTCCCAAAATATAGAATATAAAAATATTTCATAAATTGATAAAACCACAATCATATAAAAGAACTCATTGAAAACTCTATTCATAATATCCATTAATATAGGTGATGCATTAGACAACCCGAAGGAAATAACAACATTCTCAAGATTACCATATATACTCTAAAATACTAAATACTAACTACATTCCCCATTAAAATTAAACTGATGTTAACCCAATATGTGATAAATAATTATAATTTATAGTTCTCCAGAAATCTGAACAAACAAATAATAGATATGTGGAATGTGATACTTGTTTGAATAGTGATTTTATTCATGGATATATAATCAATTCAATGTTTAATTTGACAATATTTATTTTAAAAAAAATAATATAATATCTCCCCATAGTGAAGTGTTAGGATGAAAGGAACCTTATTCTAGAAACTCAATTAATTGACTTTTCAATTCAAAAATACACATGTTTGTCATTTGATAAGGGGGTTTCAAAATTATCATAGCATCTAGATGTAATTAAAAAGTGTATTCACCTTCTTGATCAGGTATGACCCTCAGAAATTAATTGTGGAAGCCTCCATATAGTCATTCACATTATAACATCACTAATTTGACAATTAAATTCTTTTCAATAGATTGAGTAAGGTAATATTCACATCCATCCCAAATCAAATTTTTAGATTCATGGTAGGGTTTCAAATATAACATATGATAGGAAAAAATTCATTGTTTTCAATCTATAATATAATGATTAATTAAAATCCAATCCATATAAAAATAATATCAAACTCTAAAATGGTATGTTTAATATTAATTAGATTTTATAATATATCACTAATAACTATAGTAATATTCATATAAATCTTGATGTCATTAAGATTTCCAACTAGATATTTCACCAAAAATTCTCTATTACATTTATGAGGTGATATTCCAAAATTACAATCAAATTTATCAAAAAATAAGGAAAGTGAGAATCTGATGTGGAATAAAAATATAGTCATATTTTAAATAAACATGTATCACACATGTCTCAACTACATTATAGGGCCCAACATCAATTGTAATAGAATAAAATGATTTTTTTAAAACATTTATATTTTCGATCTTAATGATATCAATTATATGTTTAATCCATATAAAACATGTTAGAATTATTACATTACTCCTTAAAAAAATATATCCCCAATGGATGGACATTTATTACCCCATGCATTTATTTTTTAGTACTTATTTCTTTAGATTCACTAACCTTATGACCAAACTAACCACACTAGTCACACTATCTAGGTCGTGTGGAATATTCCTTATAATTAATTTTACCACACTAAGAACATGTTAGGGGATTATGACCAGAATTATTAGATGGTTGCAACTCTATTTCCTAACACCTTGAACATTCCATAGTCTAATAATCATGATTAGCATAAGTATCAAAATCTCCTTATAAATCTCTTAAAAAAATATAATCAATTTTAATGTTTAATTTGGTCAAATTTAATTATAAACATGGAAAAGATCCCATAAAAATTCTATTAATTTTACTACCAATGTTCTAAAGAATATCGGTTATATACATAGCCAATACTGTAAATTTTAATTTATATACATCTAATGAATCTTATCCTTTTTCCTTAGTTCCATGTTATATTTCACCATCTCAATATGATAAACCTTATGAAAATGTATCTTAAGGTAATCATTCTCAAATGTTTCCATTCCACTAGCTTCAATCTCATATAAATATTAGGTAAAATTATCTAAAGACCAATAATAATCTATTCCGATATCAAAACGATAAAGAGAAAGATTTACCAATTTACAATCTGAATATTCCATGATTTATAACATCATTTAGATTAAATTAATACATCACATCATATATGATTAGGTGACAGTATATTCTTAATATTAGTGGTTGTTTTCTTATAAAACGATTCCATATCATCATATTCCTTTGTAGTAGATCTAGATACTCTCTAGCATAAATTCCATGACCATTAATAGCATATCTAAACTTTACAATAATGGAAAAAACTACTCAGATACAATTCCAACCATTAATGGTAGCCGAATTGGAATAATATTTCCCTCTTGGTGCCTTCCCACTACAGCTTCCAGGTTATGTGCATGCAAGACCATTCTATGAAACAATTATGTACATTATGATACATTTTAATCTTAAAATTCTATATCATATATATTTAAAAAATATGTAAAATATTCTACATTTATTATATAATAATTATCATATAACCTAACATTATATAAACATTTCCTTTTATTTAACTCTAAGGATCCAAACATAAAAATGTATATTCTTTTATTTGTAGACATGAATTTATTTTTAATCATTATTAAATATCTTTAAATATTATATTTTTTTAGAATTAGGCCATCACCCATACACAAATAAATATAACATTGTAAATGTAAAACATCCACATAGTATTAATTTTTTTATTATATAAATATTATAAAGATTTATTTTTATTTGATGACCAATTTTCAAGATTTTGATATTATCCTTATGCTTTTCCATACTCATATTTAAAAAAATATAATATTTTTTAAATATGAAATAAAAAAAAGGTGAGTGAGGGACAAAATTAGAAGAAATACATTAGTCTACTAAAAAATAAAACCCCATAAAACAGTAAAAAATTTCAATATTTTTTTAATGAATAAAATAAATCATTTCTGTAAGAATAATAGAAAAAAATATTTCCATAATAAACCAATTAAAACCCATTATAATAAAATAAATAATTCTAGGTAAAATATATCATCATATTCATATGATATTTTAACCTCATGTCAGTAATAATCATTTCATAGTTAGGTCCATAAGAGAAACCATATAATAACTCCCTCCTTATTCTCATTAAGATAAGGAACATTACCAAATGCATTAGAATGCAATCTTTTTCCACTCAACAAATAATCAATATCAAGAACACAATTTAATGACGAGATGTAATGGAAATTAACCCATAGTTCACGATGATGGGGATACCTAGTTTTTCAAAAATAGTATGATATACCATATCATTAATAAACCATTTTATTCATTCACTTTTTCCAAAAAAAATTAATAACCTTTTATATTTTATGAAATATTATTTCGAATATAGAAATACCAATTTACTTTCATAACCCATTTTAATTTCAAAATTAATATAAAAATGGAATGATCTTTATTCATTGAATAAGGAAATATTTCATTTAATGGAAAAAAATAAAATAATAGTTATTATCATGGAATCACCATTTTTACTATTTATATTACAATATAAAATTCTTTTTGTATTTGGTTATGAAATTCATTACATTATGTAAATATATTGTATTTAAAAAAACATTGAAATAATTACATAAGAAACAGAAAAAAATTATTATTAGTTATTTAATATCCAAATAAAATCATTCATTTAAAATTTTTTCAAATTTTAGTCATGGATGAAAAGGAGTTGTTTAGGAAATATTAAAAGAGGATTTATATTAAAAAGTCCCTTACATTGAGTTTGACTCAGTATATATATTCATTATAAACATAGATAAAAAAATTATATTGACTATATATATTATTTAGAACCATTTTCTTGTTTATTATTCTTTTATTTTATTTAATACCATGTTAATTAATTTTATATATCCCTTGAATTTCACAATGGATGTTTAGATAATACATAGATCAAAGATCACAAATAACATCGGTAGGTTAAATTTGGTCAAATAGACCATTATTCTATCTTCCCAGGGATAATATTCATTTAATAATTAACATTTACATACAAAAATATATTTATAAATCCAATAAAAAATATGGTTATATTAAACGAACTATGTTACAATCGTAGAGATGGTAGGCCATATGTACGCATGAGTGACATTTAAATTTATTAAAAATCATTATGGAATGAAGTTATTCCTTTTGTATCATTAAATATTAATAAAAATATAATAAATTAATTAATATTTTATAAAAATTATTTTTATTTACATAATCGATGTTTTTTGGAAATGAAGAACGCCTCACATCACTTTAAGGAGGTGGTAGTCCAAACATACGCATGAACAACATTATCACTCTTTAGTGAATAAAAATTAAACAAAATTTATTTTTTATTACCATTATACAATGATAAATTCATCTTGAATATAATATTCACAAATTGAATCCATCATTATAAACATCCACAAGAGGTGGTGATGAAAAATAAATTATAATGGTCCACGAGGCGCTACTCTACCATTCAAATGAATGATAAATTACTTTCACATTTAATGTAATATGATATGTATTTATGTTTTTAAATTATCATAAAATTTAATTTTTATATTTAAGATAATATTTATATTATTTATTTTGGTTTTAAAAAAATATGGTGGAAGAAAAAAAAACAAAAATAATCTATTAGTAATGATACATATTCATTAGAAAGCATCATTTTCATTTTACCTTAAGAACAATACGGTATGAATTATTCCCAAAAAGGCCATTAGTAAATTTATTTGGATAAAATTATGTTATTTATTCAGGTATTTGGTGTACCAATAGGTTATCTTGTGTAAATAAATTAGAACATAGGGCACCATATGATTAAAGATATGAGGGACACTATTGAAATTTCATAAAATATTAAATTAATAGAAATAAATTATTATGTCAAAATGGATTGAAGACAATAAATTATTAATCTAATATGTGGAATATTTTATATCATCTCATTCAATAAAATTGTGAAAATTTTAAATGAAATTCCTACCCTTTCTATTTTTTTCTTATCCCAGTGTAAATCATTTTTGCAATTACAGTAAAATCAATGATTTTTATTATTGATGGGTTAATATTGTTACTATAAGAGAAAAAATAGACCATAAATGGAAAATTATTGATTTGATGAACCATATTAAATTCACTTATATAATGATAAAATTTTTGAGAAATGTAAATCATTGGAAAAATTACTTTTTATTATAAAAAACATTAATGTCAATTTTGGAACTATTCATGTAATCTAATTTTTTAAAAAATAATATTACAATGGAATTAGAATCCAATGAATAAAAACCACTATAATAATAAATTATTATTTAAAAAATAGTATAACATAAATATTCATTAAAATTGTATTTATTTATTTAATTATAAGATCATATATTTTATTTTTCTATTAATTCAATGATTATATTGTATATGTTGCATAATATTTTCTTTTGATAATTTCATTAGTAAAATTTATAAATAAATTAACATGACAAAAATAACACATTTTTATTTTAAATTACTACTTATAAATAAAAATATCTTATAATTACCTGATAAATTAAAATAATACTATGTTACATAATAAATATGATACAGAACACTCCGGATAAATGAACGATAAAATAATATTTTTTAAATATGACCATTATAATAAATACCTTAAATTTGTGTTTTTCAATAATATAAAATAAAATTTTTAATTTATATAAAAATAACTATCAATTAAATTTTTGGATTCGTTATTAGAAATTCAATAATCAATTTTTAATAAAGACATTTTATTTAAAAATATAGTATGTTTAATTTAGTTAAAGGATAATATAAAATAAATAATTCATGGAAATTTTATAAATATTATTTCTTAAAAATGGGGTCCTATTTGATATTATAATTTCAAAAATATTTGACAATGATATTTTGGGAGTTTTCTGAAATGTATGAATTTTTAATGAATAGTGTAAACATTAATTTTTATAAAAAAATATATAATATATTATTTTATATTTAAATTATATTTAAAATTAATTAGTAGTTTTAAAATTTATATAGTTTAATTTTATTTTATTTAATCTAATTTTGGGTATTTAATTGAATTATATAGTTGAATATAGTATGAAAACATTTTATTCTTGAAAGTGAATTTTCATGAAAACCTATAATTAATCATGTTTTAGGGATTAATTTTAAAATAAAATATTCAAATTATATTTTATAAAATTTTAAGATAGTTCCATAATTTTTATCAGGAGTTTAAAATATATTTCATAGTACAATTTAATGTTTTTTCAAAATTTGTAGTAACCTTATTAATTTATGTTATTCTAGGTAATTAATGTTATAATATAAATTATAAGTTATATAAAATTACCCTATATCATTCATTAATTTTATTATATGAGTCTATTTAATCAGTAAAAATATAATACTTCTTTATGTGACCTTTTTTATGAATTGGATTTGATTATAACCATCATGTCATTTTACGTAAATAAATGAAAAATGAAACTCCTGTTTTTTAAAAATATTATATATTTAACATGAGTATAAATATAAGATACATTAAATAATAAATATTCATATGATATAATAATGTTTTTTATTAATTATGGTAATTTATTTGTTATATTTTAGTTGAAAAATGATTTCTATAAAACTGTGTACAATAGTAATGCCTTAATTTTACAAGTAACAGAAAATAAAAAAAACATAATATTAAAGACATTACTGTTTCATTAATATGAATTAATTGTGGTGATAATAAAATATAATTGAAATTTTTTTTTCTAATGTATTAAAATTATTACATGAATTTTAGTAGCTTTCATGATGTAATTAAACTCAAGGAAAATGAATAGTACTAAAATTGACATTAATGACATTTTATGAAAATAATGTTTTTATTAAAAGATCTAAATTTCCCAAAGAATACAATATTCAAATAATTAAATACTTATGGTTTACAATATCAATAAAGTGTTCATTAAAAAAAATTCATTTATATTTCATATCATAACTTTTAATTGGAAAACACATTATAGTCATGGTATGTGTTAAAAAGGATAATATTCAGTTAAACAAAAGTATAGAAATGTGGTAAAAATCTATAAAAATTTAATTGCATGAGATGATTTATTATCATCATTATTTTTCACTTCTAATTTAATCCACATGGTTCAAAATTGGATTCTAGATAATTTTATTTTAATTTAGTATTTAATGACATTTTCAAAGTGCACAAATACTCTTTCATTAAAGGGAACCAATTCTTCTCCATTGATCACATATCATGAACCACATTTTGTAAAATAGCATCTCAAATAAATTAATAACATCCTTAATAACATAATATATAACTTACATTGGGAAAATACCAATCTTATACATATAAATTTCAAAATATTATTAGACTCTCTGATGTATAGGTATAACATATAACCGAATGTTTTTGTTTTATTTCTACTTCCACCTCCAATAAAATATTATTAAAACATGATTATAAAATAAAATAAATAACTACTATATTATTATATGTTATTAATTTAATTAAATAAGAATTATTCATCTCAAACCGATGTCAAATGGGAATGGAATCCAATGCTCGTTTGTAAGGCGGAATTCCACATCGTGAACCAATGTAATTCATTTTCCATAACCATCTATCATATATATATTTAATGCTGATATTAATATATATATTTATTATTATAATTACATATTTATAAATATTTTTATATAACATACCCTTTATATTCTAAATTAATCATTCATTGATGAATTATAATGTCATTTGTACAAACGTCTGAACTACTACCTCCAGGAAGCGATGTGATTTGATATTCATCACCAAATCACATGGATTACATATAAATCTTTGATTAATGAAATAATTTTTAAATTCAAAAATAATTATAATTATCTGAAAATAAAACTATACATTAATTCTTTCTATAATAATCATTGCAATATAGAAATGTTGGTCATGCATATGATCAACTTGTTTTCTCCATCATTGTAACATAATATATTTTTCATTAAAATGTTAACAGTTTGGATTAAAAGGAATATTTAATATATAAAACACATATTTATCAAATTGTTATTATTATAGTTTTTATAAATCAAAATACATTTTACTATGGCCAACATTTGGAATACATTTTTAAATTATGAACCCAAAATCCAAAGAACACATGATTTGTAAAAAACTGATAATGTAATTAAACATGACATTATAATAAATGAATAAAACTCTTAATGATAATGAAAATAAAAAATAAATTATTCTAAAATAAGTAATTTATTTATTTATTTTCATAATATCAGAGATTATGAAATAAATGAAAAATCTAGAATTAATGTAATGGATATCATCTTTATTTGCCTTTATTATAGAATTATTTTATTTTTATCCAACTAGTTTCATTAGTATGTTCTATATGATACCCCTTTTACATTTTATATAAATAATCTATCATAAATTGTGGTATTTTATGTAAATAAATTAATTACTTCATACATGGGGATGTAACTAAATTGATACCATAAGGTAAGAGATTTATTAACACAATTTCCATTCATAGGATTATAACTCAATTTCATTAAAATTTCATTGATATGATTATGTTTTAGTTTATCTCTAAATTTTTTATACAATATTTAAGCATTTTTATGTATTTAAATATTTTACAGATAGTCTATCCATTTATTAATTCTCAATTTAATTTTTTGGGAATTATATTAATGATAAAAACATATATTATTTTATAAGTTCTATAAACTATCCATTGGGAATGAAATACCATGAATATCCTTATTTTAATTATGTGAAATGTTTTATTTAATGTTATTATTTTAGGATTCATGTAATTGAAATGTTACCACTGAGTTAAAGTCTTTATGTTCAATATCTATAAATTTTTTTATTATATATGTTCAAGATTCCACATATAGAAATTATATGATATTACTTTCATGAACCGAAATTACTTTATTCAATTATAGTAATGAATTATCATTAAATATTTCACTTACAATCCCTCACATAATGATAAAAAAGTGATTAATGAGTGTTATTTGTAGGTGATATAGATGTTTTTTATCATTTAGATCAAAAATATTTCTATTACATATATATGATTTCTAAAAGGTCCCTTTTTAATCATAAATTATTTCATAAATATATTTTTTATGGTCTTTAACCATCGTTTAAAATTTTAAAAATTGAAATCTCATAAATTTTTATGAAACTGTCAAATAAAACTCATTTTAAAAAATGATGATAACCTATATATATTTGAAAAATTAAAATATAAATGTATTAATTAACCTTTATGACCATTATTTTCTTGAAATAATCACTTATTTATATCAAAATATAGTTTTATGAAAATAATATAGAAACTTTCTGAGATTTTTTGAATATTATTAATAATGTCAAGAATTTTACATTCCTCAAGAATGACTTTAATGATATTTTAATAGAATTTTTATTCATTAGCATAAATAAATATTAATTTTACAATTGTTCCACTTGGGATGTTTTTTATTTATACCTACCTAAAACTTTATCAAGATGTATTATGATGATTTTAATTAGAATTTCAGGGAACCTATTCATTTTTCTATAAGAAAATCACGTATATGAAAATAATAATGGGTGTTTATAAGGGTTTTGTAATGAAATAAATTATCTATATATATTATTTATGTTAAATTTAAGGGTAATTATTTTTGATTGATGGTGGTTCCCTCATAAACCATATATGGATTGTTCTATAAAAACTATGGATGGGTGAATTTGTTTTAAAAATATACATGTTGGTCTATCATAGACATTTAATCAATTGGGTTTGGAAGTCAACCATATTGTTCTTCTATTTGAAATATTTACTATATGTGTAACATAAAAATAATATCCCAAGTTACCTACATTCTATATAAATTATTTATATGGGAATTTAAAAAGAATATTTTGATTTCAAATTATAAGACAACTTGTTTATCAATAAATAAAAATTCCTTTCTACATCTTATGTGTGAAGAAATATATGTTTTACTGATTACATTCATCATTGATGACATTACATGGACAATGATGGTTAATGAAGTTTCCCTTCAGTAAAGAATTTTTCTACATTTCATGATTTATGATGTATATATTTTTGGGTATGAATTCTCTTATAATATTCTCATGCCCATTAATTATGTTATCTTAACCTTTTGCGCAGGTTATTCTCATTGATGACATTTAACTATTAATTCTCATGTTTGATATTTATAACAATTTTTCCTTCAATATAACATGATTCAATTCTCATAGGTTATTGTGAATGATTTTAGTCTATAAATGTTTCATATTTAAATAATATTGTGTGAGGTATTGAAGACATTATAATGAATATAATTACACGATTATATTGAAAATATATTTTCATGATATCATGAGTTCTTTTTTATGTACTATATTGTAAAAAATTTATAAAATATTAATTCTAAAATATTCATTGGTTTCATAAGTGATCAAATACTCATATTTCTTTTTTCAGGTTTAGTGGGAATGAATTAAGTCACATCTATTAGTATTGAACCCATAAATATAAATGTTATGCTTTTTAGTAGTGTTTCTGGTAGTAGAGGTTCAAGGACATTACAATTGTTATTAGATTAGGATTTAGATATCATTACGGATTAGGATGTTTCATGTGATTTTATCTTCTGGTAAATTTATTTCATTATTATTTTATGATTTCAGGGTTGATCTTAAGTTCAATGACATATAAAACCCTTATGAAAATTTATGTGAATGTATTTTAAGGTGATTATTGATATTTTTTGGGAAATATTTTGGCGATGTATATGTAACCATTAGTTTTAATGGTAATGATTATTTTTTTAGAATGCTACTACATATTTCTGAATATTAATAATATATTTGGGAAATTTATTTAATTTATGTTACCAAATTATTGAAAAAAAATTGAAACCCATATGCTAGGAGATGACCTATCACATTTTGTAAGGTTGTACAACTTGAACCCAAAAATGAATTTATATAAAAGTGCATCGACTACCACTAGAATATAAAATATTGCTTATTTTATGAGACTTTTTTTTCAATTATGTTGCTTTTTGGATCACATGATATGTCACATAGATAACTATGATATTAAAAAGTGATTTGGTTATTATTGGAATGATTTTTTTCAGTGTAATTTCACTATTTTAGGAATTTTCTATGAATAATTTGACAATTATATAGTGGAATTTTATTATTGGATTAATGGTTGAATTTGATTCTGAATAAATTTTAACGTATAGTTTTGGTATTTTAGTTTTTTGTTTTTAATTATTATCATATCATAGATATTATATTATTATATAATTTTTCATTAAGGGTTTCTGTTATTATGAGTAAATAATTATATTTAGATAAAAATGTTAAATTTATCATGGATGAATTTGTGACATAATAATTATGATTTTTGTAGAGGTAATTCATTGTCAGGAATGCATTGGTGAATTTAATGGTTTTTTAATATGTGATTTACTATGAACATTTTTTTCTTAATGTATAATTTTCGATATTAATGTATTATTTCATTATATGATGGTTTATCCATATTGGTAATAATATTAGTTTATCATATCCATATTGGTTTTGGTTAATATAAAAATATAGGTGGAAGATATTATTATAAATTTTTAATTATGTGATTATATAATATTTGTTTCTACATAATCATACATTAAAAATTATTCTTTAATAATCATCATTTAGAGGAAAACAAATCAGATTGAGGGGTAAATAAATTAAATTACTAAACTGTAATTTTCAATGAAGTAAATATTCTTATATTTTTATAATATTTGGTAAATAATTTACAAAGATTAGTGTATGTTCAAATTAGTTTGGAGTCTAACCCATTGAATGTTTCAAAAGCCCGTGGATTATAGAGGATTCGTGTTGTGGGTGTAGAGGTGTTTGGTTAATAAAATCTAGAATAAGGGTTCATACATTTTGTGTAAATGATTTATGTCATGTATTCAATGCCATATATTTCTATGAGATTCCATTCAGGACCTAAAATCCATTCATATATTGTTTTAGGATGGTTTCTAGGGTGTTACACTATAATTAAATATTAAAGATTAATTTATTCCTAGAGAAGTATTTTTTGGTGAGATCTGATGAAAAAAATTTACATTTCATGAAAGGGTTTCAATCGATATAAATATTATTTCAGTTCTATTATTAATGTTAAAGTGCTTCAACTTTTTCTCATAACCTAAAACAAACCCTACATTCAAGGGATCTCACGACCCTCTCTAACGATGTTTTATGATTCCTTCATTGGGGATTGATTCTATTCCTTCCATCTTCGATCCATGGGAATATAACGTATGTTATTCCTTTACAATTTTGGTTATTTGATCTTGTTCCCCTTGTTTACAATTTCCCTAATCTTTTAGAACAAATTTATTTTTCTAATAGTTTTTTCATGATTTTTTCTACTATGGTTGAGACATGGTATGCATAGATGGATGTGGGTTCTTTTGGGATAGGTGACCGAGATCCCCGGTGTTAGTCAATTATCATGTGATGAAAATTAAATTCTTTAAGGAAGGCTATTTGTTTCGATTCCATTTATTTTACAATAAATTATAAATCTATCATGGTTTGTCCCTTCGGATGGAAATGAAATTAACCTAACAATTATTGAACCACATTGATAAACAAATGGGTTATAGATATCACATGATTTTACTTTCAACCATGATAATAATTTTCCTCATGATTTTCTAGATAATGTGATATAAAAGATATCATTTTTTAGAAATAAAATATGCTTGGTGTAGAATGTTAAAATTAGTAGTGAATGTAAATGTACAACTAATTGATTAACTGACATAACAAATAACAAAGATACATGTTGGAATCTGGTGTTTCTTGTGATTTGATGATAATAAAATTAGTGAAATGTGAATGTATAGTTAAAGATAAATTTCCCTATAATTAATCGAATAGATAAATAATGTGAATCATGATAATTCATTATAATGGAATAAATTAATGGACAACTAAAAATTCAGATTCAACAATGATTTTTTAAATAGTAATGAATACATGGATGTATGTTTAAATTAATTATGTTATTTATTGGGTATCTTAGGGAAACTTGATTCATTAGGATTCCAATAGTGGGATCTTGTGAATATTGAATCAGTTAATTGAGGTTATAATAAAAACTAGATTAATGAAAAATATATTTATTTTGGATCAGGTGTCCATTATCCTTGAGAAGATAGAGTGACATGAATTAGGAGTCATGAGGGCTCATTTTCATGTAATGGAAATAAGAACTGTTTTGAGGGGTAGTTTCCTTAATGAATTTTCTTTTATGTTTCATATTTGTTTCACCATGTGCTTGGAAAAAGTGTCTTAATAATGAGATGGGATATAATCCATGGATGGATTAGTCTATAATGGGAAATCTAATGTGGGTGGGGAGCCCTTAATGATGTGGCATTACATGATTCTTATAATGGAAAGATGAATCAGGATATTCATGTGGGTGTCTGAGATGGAACTAGAGATGATGAAATGGGTTAATCATGGGATTCCCCATTAAATTAAAACCGATATCATGAATTTTAACATTTAAATATAATTAATTTCTATTTTTCGGGTATCTTATCTTACCTATATTAATTTTCATAGTTCATGAGTCATGTGGATTTGAATAATTTCATCTTTCAATTTAGTGGTAGAGTAAGATGGTTTTCTTAGAGTTCAAGGATTACAATGTAATTATAATAACGAGTAAATAAATTATTTAACAATATGTGTGTTGTTTTTTGAATTAAAATGATGACAACATATAAATATTAAGTAATTAGGGATCTGATTGGGATTATTATTTGAGGGCATATACTTTACACTGATGATTAATGTAATAAAATGTGGCCAAAGTGAAATGATTAATTTAATAGATAATAATATAATTAATGTATGTAAATGATAAAAATGAAATATGTAAATAATTTGGATCTATTAAATGTTTTTTATAGAATATTTTGTCTTATTAGTTGCAGTCATGAGTCTTAGTGACATTATCCATAAATGAGTCTTATAATAGGTTATTCCCATAGTATGGTTATATAGTATATTATATACAATATATTTTGTGTTTTTATATTCTACCCCACACATGTTAGTTATGGTGAAGGACACACAATGGGGTCTGAGAGGGTAATCATCCCAATGTCTTGATTGGAGGATAGGTGGATAACTAACCCCTCCAACCCCACTCTTTCCTCTTAGTAGTTACATATACCGGAAAGCAAGGATGTTAGATTCCCCACATTTTTGTGATAAGGGATGTGGGGTATTTTTTAAATTTTCACTCATGTAAATAAAAATATAGTATCCAAATGATTTTTATATATAAAAAATTTATAGGTTGTGATTTCATAAGGTACTTCCTAGTGTATGGGTTTTGTTGACTTCAGTTATAATACCAGATATATCAATCACATTAAATTGGATGTGTTGGCCACAAAAACTACTTGGTATCATTATATAGTTATGTGATATGGGATAATTTTATGATGTTATACAGAAGGGGAATGGTCTGATTCCTTTCTCTGGTGCCTTAATGATCTATAATTTTGGAGAGTGTTGTCGTTGGATGGGCGATGATGGGGAAAATAGGAAAAGCAATGGGGAAGCTAGTGTGGGGTACCCTTGATGTTTAACTACTATATTATATTCTCTATTTTATGTGATACTTGATGAGTGTTATCATGGGTGATCCTAGGAACATATTATAACTAATTAGATGATGAATTTGTTTCACTGCTGGTCCATGTGATTTTGAATTATTAATTTATATTTTTCATGAGAGGATCCTAATGATTATTCTGTTATTATAACCATATGTATATAGAAAACATTTATCTGGTTATCTAGAGTATGTTGAATGTCATGATGGATATTACTATCTCGTGGTTAATCCGAAGTTATTTAGGTGTCATGTTCATTTTATTCTTCACATTTTTTGTACTTTCATATTTACTTTCATTTGAAAGAGAATTTTATGGAATTTCACATTTTTACTTGCAGTTTATTATATATATATATATGAATGTATGAGAATGCATTTATTTTTGTATCTTTCATAGCACTCTATTTTGGATATTATCTTATAGTGAAATGAATCCCATATTCATGTTTATTATACCCATAGTGCTAGTCGACAACCAAGTGCCAATTGGATGTGGAACTAAAGAAGTCACCATATGCCTTCTCCCATTGCTGACCTTGGAGGGGTATACTTTTGTGGGAGTGTGTCATGATAAAGTGGTATCATAGGTTCAAGATGATGTATAATAAAAATTTTGGAGTTAATAAAACGTAAAATTTTGTTTATTTGTATATAAATAGTTTCAGTGAATTTTATTGAGCGATGTATACAAGAGAGACAAGGAAATACATGTTTATTTAGGGATCCTATGATCTAATTCACATAAATTTTAATTTTACTGATCTTAATAAATAATGTGATACATGTTTCATGGTAGATACAGAGGAAAGGATCATTAATTATTCCCCTTTGTTCCTATGTTTGAAATGGGTAGACCATAGTATAGTTTAAATCCATAAATAGGTAACAAATAAATAATTATTGTTAAATATTCCATATTACAACATTAAGAGATCTGTATGTTTATTCATTTAGTAAGAGGTGAATTAGTTCAACGTCCACATCATCATTTCTCTGATGATATTTAGAATGATGTTCAATAAGATTATCTCAATGTGGAATTAGAAAATGAAAACACATAATGGTTAAAACTCAACAATTTTTAATTCCAGTCTTTTAAAAGTATTGTAGGTCCATTTCAAATTAATTCATAGATTATTATTGGAGTAGTTTGAAATAGATATCAGTTTGATTTGTTTTCAGAGGTAGCACTATTTTTTGGTTTTGACGATTTTGAATGATGAATAAAGGTAGTGGGGTTTCTAATTGATTGAGGATTTATAGGATCTAAAATTTTTTTGGGAGACATTCTATGACTAATTCTTAGAATAGTTCCTTTATTTTTCAATGATAAAGGATAATATCCCGGGGATTTTTAAACTTCAATAAGTGATTTCGTGTAGGTGAGAGTCTGTGGTCCATTTTAGGACCCTTTTATGATTTTATTCAGACCCGTTTCCAGAGAAGGTTACCAAGGAAAGGATATTAAGGAAGGATTTACGTCATGATATATAGTGACTTATCACACTATTTATAATGTAATAAAATATTAAGATGCTTGTGAGATAAACATTTATTGATAAGAAACTGTCCATAATTGAATCATTATGAGAGGAGATTCATCAGGATTCCTAATAAACAAGATTTATAGTCTAGGGTTGATGTTTATTACAATAAAAGATCTTTTTTGTTGCTTCGATTTGGTCCTAACGCTCTCTATCCCATTTCTCTAAGGGTGTAATTTCATTGTTCCATACCAAGTTATTTTTTACATATTTTAATGGAGTCAAATGTCAATAACAACAAGAGTTCCTAAACTATCCTAGAATTAATCATGTGCTATGTGTTCCTCTTTGGGTACCTTAATTGAGGATTCTTTATTTGTTGATGGACCTGTAGGGTGATCTATTTTGGGATCAAAATAGAGGATATGAGAAGGTTGAGTTCATCATAGGTACACTCCTCATCATTAGGGATAATAGAATTAACATGGGGGTGTTCATTAGTAGGGTTAAAATTTAGGGGTTTCAGTGATCATCTATTTCATGCTTTAGAAATTTGAATTCCAAGAGAACCATGTATTTTGAGAGATTATATTTTCTTTTTTTATTACATTGTTACATGATTTATTTTTCTTCAAGAGTGACACACTCCTTTATATAACAACGCCATTTCGAATACATGGGGAATGAGTTAAAGAGGATTCAATTACCCCTTTCACTCCCAATTTTGTTGGAGGGTGAGCTTACTTATATGATGTTTTTAGATATTGTGTTCTAGTAGAAAGGAAACACTAATCCATGAGAGATTTCCAATGTTTATGGACACATCCATGTTACATCATTTTGATGACCAATGTTTTTGAATGGAAATTATTTTCCTATAAATATTTTATAAAATCACATGATAACACAACATAATGAACTACTATGTTCTAAGTGACCTTTAAACAAATGTTTGTCATTTCTGTGATTGGAATTTTGAAAATCTGACTTACACGGTTGTGTTCATGATAATTTTTGGAGTCTAATAAAACAAAATTATTTTCTGTTGAATAGTAACCTACACTTATGAATAGTAACATACACATATGAATAGTTATATACCCTAATGAAAAGAAACCTTAACAATGATAGTATAAAAATAATATTCAAGTTTATGTATGATTTACTTATATTTTAGAATAAGTAAATGAGTGTTTTATAACTATTTTTTAGTAATAAACAATTATTTTAATTAAATATTAAATTAATCATACAAATAAAATTATTTTTCAAAAATGGACTTTATTTTTAGATTCTACGCGTCGAAATAATGTTCGGGTGAAAATTTTGGATTTTTCTGAAATACCTGAATTTTTTGATGAATATTGAATTAGAATAACTTACAAAACAAGCTAAATAAGATAATTATAGGGCCATATGTGATGTTCTACTAATGTAAGCACACATTGTTGGGATTACATTATAAAACTACTATTATTGGTCAGGCAATACTCACTATTCCTTGTCTTGTGGGGAAATAATAAACTAATAAATTTTATATTAAGGAAACCCCTCTCCCCTCCACTGTAAATACCACCCTCGACACCCTCATTTCCTCACACTTCTCAAGATTGAGGCCTTATCTAATAATTTCTAATACATATTCCCTAGCCCCTCCCCCATGTCCAAGAGCATTGGGTCTCATCAAAATACCATTCTTAGGCCTTTATGGAGTATCCCAAAGGAGGAGTCAAGTGGTAATTTGTCTCCCTCTTCTACTTTAATTCCCTCTCAATTTCAAGTTCTTTTCTTATTATCTCGCCACATAACTTTTTCAAAATGGTTTGGTAACTCCATAATCATGGATATACTGGAATTGTATGACACTAATTTGATATTATATCATACAACCCATTTCCCTATTCCTTTTATTTTTTTAAAGAAAACATTTCTCGCGAGGTGATAAGTTATCACCTTCTAGAACGACAAGTTTTCTTCTTCCATTTCTACCTTCAGATCTGGTCATGAATCCATTTTTACTACTGATACAGATTATTTTATATTTATTATTTCATGTTTAATGTTCTGTAACTAACTTAAGTACAAATTACTAAGTGATAAATTAAAACAAGTTTGTTGTGATCGAAAAACCACCCAAATTAACCCAAACAATCATCATTTAATTTTAATCTAATGATTCATCCACATAGTATATAATATTACTCATTATAAAATCATGAATTTCATTAATAAAATGTAATATATATTATGGATGTTTACACATGTTCAACATGAAAATCATTTTTAGAATACAAGTGAACAACCCAAGAAAACCCCTAAAAATGAACAGCACCGAACAATGTTTTTAAAATCAATAAATCATAGAAAGGAACATAAAATGACATAATGAAACCAGAATGAAATCTATTCATTTATATAAGGTACCTTATTTATTATAAATTAGTATAATTTTGTTATACCGGTCATTAAATAGAATGTAGTGATCGGATACAAGGTAAGGGGAAATTTCTTGAACCCAATTTTCATTCTTCATGTTCTCCCACTTTCAATCCATTATTTATATGGTTAACCCATAAAAATCATTATTTCATCATTTTATTTCCTTTTCTAGGATATAAATTTCAAACGCTATTGTTTATGTCAATCAAAATATTTTCCAAATGAACATTTCATCTAACAACTCACCTTTTACTACTCATTCAAGGTTGACAGTTCTTGTATCAAGAATGTTATTCACTCTTTGTTTTGGGAACCCAAACATTATTAATGTTTTCTTATGAGATGAATCCCATTCCATTACAAGGGTTAGTTATGTTCATCATTGATTTATTTTCTTTGTGGCATGCATGATAATGTTAATATTATGATGTGATGGGTGCACTCGGAATTATATAGCACAATATGAATGTATGAATGTGAGGGGTGCACATAGAATTATAGAGTGCTCCAATTCATTGGGTAAATTGATGAAACTAATGAGTAAATGTGAAATTATGTGGAAAATATGATTTAATTGCTCACAGTTATGTGATGTAGTTAACCACTAAGACATTATGTTTCATTTTTATGCATTTCCACACTTCAATTCTTTTATTAATTCTTTCTCTCATTTTCATGATCATTTTCCCATGTTATGACTATGCTCACCGCATTATATATTATTATTATATATCCACTAACTAGGCATTTAGATCACCCCTTTTTATGTATATCCCTAGGTGGCCACATGTACTAAGGAGAGGTCAAGTGAAAATAAGAATCTGGAGAATAAGAAATTAAATATATGTTTATTCTTGATGATGTAATTCCTATGTATAGTCCTAGTTATCCAAAGACAGTAATCATTTGGATCCCCTATGTGTAATACTATTATGTTTTATATATTTAAAGTGATTTAATATTAATTTAAGAAAAGGTTGGGTCATTATAGTTGCTATTAGAAGAATGGTTTAGTTTATTTGGGAATTAGGATTATTGAACCCTAGAGAAAACCTCTAGCATGAGACTAAGTAAAAATAGGCACACAAGAATATTTACACAGGGATCCAATATTCTATGATTTTAGTATAAATTTTGAAAATGAATATTTTATTTATTAATGAATTGTTGATTTTTTTTTGTTCTAAACTTTTCAATTTTAGAAAATGGTGGGAACCAGGAGAAATCATGCCAAAAACTCGTTCGAGGGACAATGCAATGATAGCCCGAATGACTTCACCAATGATTTGTCTGGAGGAGTTCAATACATCATGAAAATTCTTACTCAATTATCTTAGGATATGAATAATGACCATAATAATGGGTAACATCCCCCATCACCAAAGAGAGAGCAACTGGCTGTCTAATGTCTTATGCGGCAATGCCAACTGATGTTTAGTGGATCTTCCGATCATCTATTTGATGAAAAATAGGTATAATCCATGGAGATGATCTTTTTTGTGATTCAATTTTTTGAGAGAGAGAATGTGAATCTTGCCATTTATCATCTATATGGAGAGGCCGATCAATGGTGGTAATTTATTAAGAAAACCAAGGCAAGGGTGGAAATTCAAATGATGAAATGGGATGAATTTGAGATTGTTTTTCTTAACAAGTATTTCCCATGAACACTTCACACAATGATGGAGCGAGAATTCATATAGATTAATAAAAAAGAAGGAGAATCTCTCCAAACCTATGAAGTGAATTTCAAAAGGCAATAAATGTACGCATTATGTTTTGTTATCAACAATGATAAAAAATTTGATAGATTCTTTAGTGGATTAAAATCATACTTTCAAAAGGATCTTGAAATTTGAGACTTTGGGTGTTAAAAATATGTTGTTCGGTGTGCTTTGAAAGTGGACATGGAGTTTGGAGAATGGTCCCACATATTTGGTGATAAGAAATGAATGATGGAGTTTCATGCTAGTGGATCTAATGATAATGGTGGTATGATAACTCAATGACACACATGCCAAAAATTTGGGAATTTGAACAATAGGAACAGCCTTAATGGGATGAGGAAATGCTATAGGTGTGGGAAACAAGGACATCATGCTCAAGAGTGTGGAAAAGTCATGAAAATGAAGGATAATTTAGCGTAATAAAGGAAAGAACCACCCATGGTTTAATGATACAAATTTAGGGAGCTAGGGAACTAAGAATGAAAGTGAACTAAACCTATAGTTCTCATGGGTTATCAATGTCAGCATACACCAAACCAAAGAAACAAGGGAATGATTATGCCATTATTACTGTGGAAGTGGAAAAAGATAATGATGTTTTACATGGTAAACTAATTATTCACTAAAGAATGGGAAAATTCTATTTTGATTCTGGTTCTATGCATTCTTTTATATCTTACATGTTTTCTAGAACTATAGAATCGAATCCCCGAAACATTGATGTAGTGATTTCTATAAAAACACAATGTGGTGAAATCATTGAAACCCAAGTGATTGAATCTTCTCCTATTGACGTTTGTGGGAATATTATTCTGCTGAATCCCGTAATACTACCATTAGTTGAATTTTTTTCTATAAAGGGAATGGATTGGCTCTCATTATATAGAAAACATATCAGCTTTCAAGAAAATGAAATATCTTTTCCTATTCCAAACCTTCCTATGATCCTCTGTAAATTCAAGGAAGATCATAAATATCATGTGAAAATATCCTTCATCTGTGTGTATGTTGATCCCCTATGAAGAAGCATACCTCTACCAAATGTTTGGTTCGAAGGATAGTTCCAAAATTGCAGAAATTTCCATCATAAGGGAATACAAAGATGTATTTCTCAAATAGTTACCTAGAATTCTCCAAGATCGTGAGGTACAGTTCTCAATTGAAATCATACCCAGAGAAACTCCTATCTCAATCTCTCCCTATAGGATGGCTCATATAAAACTAGAGGAGTTAATGAATCAGCTACTAGAGAATCTCGACAAAGGGTTGATACACCGTACATAATCACCTTTGGGTGAACCAGAGATCTTTGTGAGGAAGAAGGATAGAACAATGCGGCTGTGTATTGATTATTGGGAACTCAATAAGATCACCATAAAGAACAAGTGTCCTCATAATAGGATTTACAAATTGTTTGATCAATTTAGAGGTGCTCAATAATTCTCAAATATGGATCATATTTCTGAATTTAATCAGGTAAAGGCGAAGAAAAAAGTTATTCAGAAGACAGCCTTCCATAAATATTTTGGGAAATATGATTTTTTGGTGATAACCTATAGACATACTAATTCCCCTGCAATATTCTTGGATTTGATGAATAGAGTATTTAGGCATTACATTGAAAAAAATTTGGTAATGTTTATTGATGATATTATCATCTAGTCCAATTGAAAGGAGGAACATGAAGAACATCGAACACTTTTGTTGGTGACATTGAGAAAAGAGAAGTTGTATGCCATGTTTAGAAAGTGAGAATTTTGGAAGAAACAAGACAAGTTCTTGGGATATGTGAACATAAGTGAGAGAATTTCTGTGGATCATTTAAAGACAAATCCGATTGATGAATGTCCCAAGCCCTATAGTGTCACATAAATCCATAGTTTTCTTGGATTATCATTGTATTAACGACATTTTGTGAGATACTTCTCACGATTGTCAAGCCTGCTAACTATGATAACAAATAAAGGGGTAAAGTATGTATGGACATAAGAATGTGAGGGAAGTTTCACATAGCTATGAGAAGGATGATCACTACACCTATACTCACAGTACTGAAAAGTAAAAAATGTTTTGTGATATAGAGTGATGCTTCAATGAATGGCTTGGGTTGCATACTCATGAAAAATGATAATGTGATTGCCTATACCTCATGATAGTTGAATATTAGTGAGCAATATGACAAACATACTTTTTATAACAACTTTATCAAGCTTTATTACATAAAAAATCACTTGATACAACAATGAAGATCGATAGGTTTAGTGTCTTTGGGGATTAGGATCATTACATAAAACTTAAAACATGAAATACTACATATTTATTGAAAACATCCATTATACGACCACTACATTCCATTGTACTTAGCATTGCATGGGACACCTAAGGACATGCATAAGAAAATGTTGAGCTATAAATCCCAATAAGGAGTACAGATGCAATTAAATTAGGAGTACAATATATGTTAGGAAATAGGCATGTCAATAGATTATAAGAGAAACATGAACATAAAGGCATGATAAAACATGATAATCATAACATGGAAATCTGGCAACAACACTTAACATTGAATTACCATGAGCAAAGGCTCATTGCACATGAAGCATGAGTAAACCCTCTTTCCACATGAATCACGAGTGAACCCTTGTTTCACTTGAATTAGAATGACTCAACACTCATTACACATGATGTATCATGATACTATACTTTACCCAATTCATTGAAGTGCTATAAGGGAGAACCCTTCTTAAACATTTCATTTCATGCATAAGTGTGCCAAATGGATCATAAAACAAGGATTCATAAAACATAATCATTTATTCCACAATAATGTAATGTTGAATTCATACATGATTATTTAAAATCAATAATTAAATGTTCATAAAGGTGAATACCCTTTATGGAGAAATGGTCATGGTATTCACTACACAATGACATTGGCTTAGAAAATCGGTGCGATTTCGGCAGTGTAACAGTGTGACATAAGAATTCATAAAAAGGTTGATGAGAGAGAAAGGGGTTACTAATCATATTTACATTTAATGGACAGTAATGAGTTCATATAGATACATGTACCAACAATTTTAATGGAATTTAGATTCATGATACAAATGTATTGCTTGAATATAAAAGAGGAGAGAGAAGTTCCTTTCGGAATTTCAGCATAGTAACGGGTGTAAATGGGAAGAATTTAATTAGAGGGAAAGGGTCTCCATTCATTCAAAAATAAAAAGGGAAGTATGATGGAGGTTCTAAACCATACCCAAATATTTATAATTGAAATTAAAATGGAAAAATCAACTTAAAGAAAATTGGACACAAATGAGAAAGGAAGAAAAACCCATTACTTGGAAGTATTCTTCCAAAGGCTAAGGAGAGGCTTGTGAGAGGCTTCTTGGGAGCTTGGGCACCTTGGAAGGATTCTAGAGAGATTTGGGTAGAGTTTGTACAAACTCCAAGGGATTTTAGTGAGGAGGTAGTGGTAGCGTGGGTTGGTTTTTATAGGAAAGGTGAAGAAATTCTTTATTATTTAGGGTTGGGACCCCTTACAATAAATTAATCCAAACCAAAAACCATCCCATGGTTTTTGCCCATGGTTTTTGTCAATGGGAAGAGAAAAACAATATTTTATAAGGCCTATGTCCGAACTTCTTAAAATAATAAGGTTGATTATGTAGAGGTGAGTCACACTCCCATGGAAATTAATTTAAAAGGGCAAGGTGTTGAATATGTCTTGGGGGGTCCATTAATGCTTTGGAAAGTAAGTAAAACAAACCCAAAATCACATTATTTTAATGATAAAACATATATTGGCCGAACATAAGGATTATGGTATCTTATTACTTCACCATTGGGTCATTATGATGTCATAAAACACATTATATATTTAAACGGTATTTATTTTTTACCCAAAAATTTGATTGTCTCAGAAAATTATGAAAAATTCACCGTTGGATAATTTCGACGTCCGGATTCCAAAAATTACATTTATTTTATCTAAATAATTTTATATATAGGTGAATTTTCACTTTTAAAATAAAAACCTACATTTATAAAAGATTCACCGGTTTTGACAGAAATGGCCTTCAAACCATAATAAAAAATTTTAATTGCATTCATAAAATTATAAGATCATTTATATTTAATAAATATTAATTTAATATTAATAATAATATTTTATTAAAATATTATTTAATTCAAAAATCCCTTAATTTAATAAAAATTAATTCATAATTAAATAATATTTAAAAACACCATTCGTACTTTAAAAACCATTTACAATGTATCAATAATTACTATAAATTATATTCAATATTATATAGAAAAATAATGTACATGAACATAGTATTAATTATTTGTTACATAACCCCTTAAAACAGCCACATAAGACCTAATGGTATGGTGTGCGATGGTGACAGACTCTGGTGTCGGCTAAGATAACATCTCTCGAGTGGTAATTTCAATCAACCTCCACTTTTCCCATAGACGGACACATTAGAGCTTCACATAATGAAGCTCAACTTGGGATTGGTCAAGGTCGAAGCCCAAGGATGCCACCTCTTTTCCGAGCTCTGTCAAATGGGCTTCGTATGGGGAAATTCTACAGGATGAGGCCATCACTTCCTTTGTTTGAGTAAATTAGATTTGTTAAGGTCCTATATTTATATTAATCATGTGATCACTGTTAAAAAGCTATATTAACAATGGTCAAAATTCTTAACATAAAACCAAAGAAGTTGACATCTTTTAAAAACATTTTTCATAAAGAGACATTTAACTGGATCAATAGGGGTTTCCATTAATGAAACTTTGGGTCGTTACAATATTCCCCCCTTAAGAAATTTCACCCCCAAAATTTTCCTTTTCCCACACTAAAACAAATGTGGGTAACTCAACTTCATCATATCCTCCAACTCCCATGTTTCTTCTTCAAACATGTGGTTTCTCCAAAACACCTTAATGAGGGTCATTGTCTTATTTTGTAGAACTGTTTCTCTACAATCTATGATCTGCACTGGTTGCTCCTCATAAGAAATATCATCTTCCAATAGTACCACCTCGGAAGAGAGTACATGTGAAGGGTCCCATATGTACTTCGATGAGAGGGATACAAGAAATACATAATGCACCATGGCCATGGTAGGTGAATGTTCTAGTCGATAGGCCACATCCCCAACACGATCAAGAATCTCGAAGGGGCCGATGTACCTTGGACTTAACTTCACTTTGTTTCCAAACCTCATGAAATTCTTATATAGAGATATGTGTAAAAACACCATGTCTCCAACTTTAAACTCAAGGTCTCATCTACAATTATCTGCATAAATCTTATGTCGACTCTGGGCTACCTTAATATGCTGCTGAATGGTTTTCACCTTCTCCACCATTTCTTCGACCATTTCTGGTCCAAGCAGCTTACATTCACCGACCTCATCCCAACATGCTGGTGTTCTGCACCTTTTCCCACACTGGGCTTCATATGCTTCCATTTGGATGCTCGAGTGAAAACTATTATTATAAGAGAACTCAATCAGTGGAAGGTGTTGATACCATCCTCCTTTAATGTCCACCGAGCATTCTCTCAACATGTCCTCAAGAATTTGGATAGTCTACTCAGATTGTCCATCAGTTTAAGGATGATTGGCCGTACTGAAGATCAGTTCAGAATTCAGAGCATGTTGAAGACTCTTCCAAAACATAGAGGTGAATATTTGATCTCGGTCAGACACAATAGATAGTGGTACTCCATGAAACTATACCAATTCCATGATATATATCCGCGCCAGTTGATCCAATGAGAAATCCTCCCAAATAGAAATGAAGTGTGCAGCCTTTGTAAGACGATCCACAAAAACCCATATTGCATTGTTGCCTTTGGATGTCCTTGGAAGTCTGGTGACAAATTCCAGGGTCATGTTCTCCCATTTCCATTCTGGTATAGGCAATGGTTGCATCATCCCCATAAACTTATACCAATCTACCTTCACTTGCTAACACACCGTGAAAATTTATGTATATTCAGCGATCTCCTTCATCATATTATCCCACCAAAAGTTTTCTTGGAGATCTCGATACATCTTTGTGCTCCCTGGTGAATAGATAAATTTGAACTATGTGCGTCATCCAAAAGACCCTTCATCAGCTCCAGACATAATAGACCACATAGTCTTTTCCCAAACCTCACAATTCCTTATTCATTAACATTAATCTCCGAGGATTTCCCCTTTTTGATAGCTTCAACATTTTCTTGAATTCCCACATCATCGTTTTGAGCATCCATTAACCTTTCCAAAAGAGATGGTCGAGCAATCATTTGTGAAAGGATTGATGATGTTCCATTCTTTATGATTACCACATCCATATTCATCAAGTCTAAGAAGATTGGGTCCTTCTCAATTCTAATGATTGATAGAATCACTGGATCCTTTCGACTTAGGGAATCTGCCACCTTGTTCGCTTTCCCAGGGTGGTAATGTATTGAACAGTCATAATACTTGATGATATCTATTAATCTTCTCTGGAGCATATTAATCTCTTTTTCTGTGAATATATATTTAATACTCTTGTGGTCAGTATATATCTCACATTTCTCTCTATAGACATAATGCTGCCAGATTTTCAAGGCAAAGAACACCACTGCCAACTCTAGATCATGCGTTGGAAAGTTTCGCTCATGGATTTTCAACTACCTTGAGGCATAGGATATCACATTATCATTCTTCATTAGCACACAACCTAAGCCCTTCTTTGAGGCTTCACCGAATACAACAAAAAGTTCCCCACTTGTGGGTAAAGTGAGCACAAGTGCAGTGATAAGCCTCCTTTTCTACAGCTTGGCGCTTTCTTCGCATTCATCACTCCAATGAAACATTACTCCCTTTTGAGTTAGCTTGGTAATAGGGTTGTACAATTGTGATTAATTTCTCAAAAATCATCGATAATATCCATCTAACCCCAATAAGCAACAGATATCTGTTACGGATGTTGGCCTCGGTCATCCCTCAATTGCATCTATTTTGAAGGGGTCCACAGATATCGCATTGATTGTGATGATATGGCCCAATAATGAGACCTTATTCATCAATAACTCACACTTGCTGTAATTTTCATAGAGCTTCTCCTTGCGCAAAGCCTCTAGTACAGTTCTTAAATGCTCCTCCTGGTCCTCCTTGGTTTTGGAGTATATTATAATATCATCTATAAAGACTACCACAAATTCGTCAAGGTAATCTCTAAAGACTCTATTCATCATGTCCATGAATATTTCTGGAGCATTGGTGAGTCTGAAAGGCATTACAATGAATTCATATTGCTCGTACCTTGTACGAAAAGCAGTCATGGGGACATCTTCGTTCTTCACCCTTACATGATAATATTCCGACTGCAAGACCACCTTGGAGAAGTATTGTGCTCCACACAGCTTATCAAACAAGTCATCAATTCTTGGGAGGGGATACTTGTTCTTTATCGTGATTTTGTTAAGTTCACGATAATCAATGAAAAGCCTCATTGACCCATCCTTCTTCTTGACGAAGAGGACTGGTGCACCCCATGGTGAAGCACTTGGGCATATAAACCCTTTATCCAGATTCTCCTGTAGTTGTTTCTTCAAATCTTCAAGCTCAACAATATCCATTCTATATGGAGTCTTGGATATTGATAATTCCCCAGGTGTAAGTTCAATTGAGAACTCAACATCTCTTCTAGGAGGAAGACCAGGCAGTTCCTCGGGAAACACTTCAGCGAATTCCCTCACAATAGACATTTTTTCAAGGATGGTTTCATCCTTGGACTCAATCATCTGAGCCAGATATGCATGCTTATAAGGCAGTAATATCCATGCTTCAGATGATGGATCTAAAGGAGATTCATCTTCCACCTGACACTTGTAATTAATCGGGGGTTAATTCTCCATATGGAGTGTGATTTCCCTCTCCCGACAATTTATGTTGGCTCTATATAAGGAATGCCAATCCATGCCAAGAATTGCATAAAATTCCACCAGAGGGAGTATGAAGAGGTTCTCCAAGAAATTCAATCCACAGATTATAACAGGGGAGGACTTATACTCATGGGATGCACTGATTGCCAAATTTTTCATACTCACCGACATTTATACTTCCATAATATTTGGTGGTGCTGGGATTGTTATACTAAACTTTTCAGATATAATATAATGCGTAGAACCTGAATCAAAAAGTACATTCGCTATTCTTGAATGAATAACTAGCATACTTGTCACCGCTTTGTTTTCGGGGTTCACTTCGGCAGAAGTGATGGAAAAAGCTCTTCCTTGCTGTCTTCGAGGTTGTTGGTTGCCTCCGAAAACCATTGGATTAGGGCACTGATTTGCAAAATGACCTGGTTCTTTGCATTTGTAGCATTGAAAAATGGGTTGAGGTTCAAACGGAGCGTTCCTCTCCTCTCTCGCAGCCGCGGGTCCTTCTTGCCAACAGCTAACAGCTAGGTTCCCTTCTCTTCCACACCTGAAGCATTTCCTTATCCCCTTAAGGCAATTTCCAGGGTGCTTCTTTCCGCACTTTTGGCAAGTGGGGTGTTGGAACTTCTTAGTGCCGTTTGATTTATCCATGGGCCCACCAGCATTGAAGTCCACCTTATGCTATTTATCCCCATGATACCCCTGTGAATATCTGATCTCCATTTCGACCTTTAGGGCACATCGGACAATTTCATCATAGCTGTCGAAGTCACGGATCGCTAATGCTTTCCGAAAACTAGGCTTTATCCCACCAAAGAAGTGGTCAAACTTGCATTTAGGGGTAACAACAAATCCGTAAGCATATCGTGCAAGCCTTGTGAAGTTTGCCTCGTACGCTCCAACAGATTATTCATCTTTTTTCTTGAGGTAAAGGATGTCCCTTTCCATATTACGCCGGAAGGTATGTGGAAAATATTTATCAAAAAACATCTTCTGGAATTCCTTCCATTCCAAAACCTCGATCTTCTCCTCAGGCTTCGTATTTTTGATCAACGTCTACGATTGATCAGCTTCACCCTCCATATGATAAGCAACTAGGAGAACCTTCTCTTGTTCAGAACATTGGAGGACGGAGAAGATCGTTTCAATGGAGTTGATCCATTATTCAGTGATTGTGGGATCAGATGATCCACTAAAATTAAGAGGCCTTTGTCTAATGAAACTCTTAATAGAAACTTGTTATTTCATAGGGGGGTTGAACGTTCCTCTTGACCCGTGTTTCTATTCAAACCTTGTGTTAGCTGAGACAGAAGTGTGATAAAGTTCGTGATTCCCTCTCCCATTGGATTGGGCATCTCATTAGTACAATCATCACACCGATCTTCACAACAGTTGTTAGACCGAGTCCTCCTATCACCGGCCATTAGCTGGAATACAAGGAAAGTTATGGGTAGCACATAAAGGGTAATCCAAAGAAAAAATTTGATGAATTATAAATAAACATCAATTTATTTAACTCATGAGTCTATAGGCTTCAATCTTGGCTTTTCATTATCTACTTTCTAACATATATTCTTAGTGTCATTTTTCCCTTAATAATTGTTCATAGTAAGATTGTGAATTTATCAAAACATATCCCATGGGAGTGTCGTAACCAAGAGTGTAGCAAGGCCTATTGTCGTGCACCAGTTCCCGTTCGAGTCTAGCTCAAATTGGTGTTTTTGTGTTTTACCCCTAGGATACTTCTGTTCCAAAACCTCCTCTACCTGCTCGTATCCAGACAGGGATGTATTTGTTTGATAATCCACTTAATTATTATTTACCAAAACTTAGGGATGTTTTTATTATACATATTCTTATATCTAAGGCTTTACTAGGGTTTCCTAATCCCAAAAATAACTAAACCTATCCTGTGATACCAACTATGGCAACCCTTCTTTTTATTAAAACATAAACATGCTTTATTACATAAAACTTCACTTGATACAATAAAGAAGATTAAGAGGTTTAGTGTATTTGGGGCTTAGGATCATTACATAAAACATAAAACATGAAATACAAGATATTTATTGAAAACTTCCTTTACACGACCACTACATTCCCTCATACTTAGCATTACATGGGATAACCTGAGGACATGCATAAGAAAAGGGTGAGCTATAAAGCTCAGTAAGGGAGTACACATGGAATAACATGAGGATAACAATACATGTTAGGAAATAGGTATGTCAATATAGAATAAGAGAAACATGAACATAAAGGCATGATAAAGCATGATAATAATAACATGGGAATGTGGAAACAACACTTAACTGTTGGTGCCAAAAATGTGGCCCGAAAGAAAGGAATGAAAAAGGCAGGTGCGCTGCCTCGCGAAGCTCCGTCGTGCAGCTCCGTCGCGAAGACCCGCAGCGAAGCGCCCCAACCTTGGAGGCACCGCGAAGCACCGGAGGCGGTAATGCTCCGCGAACCCATTTGACATTCGCGAGCCACCCCGAAGCACCGGAGGCGGTAATGCTCTGCGAACCCATTTGACGTTCAAGAGCCGCCGCGAAGCACCAGAGGCGGTAATGCTCCGCGAACCGATTTGACGTTCGCGAGCCGCCGTGATGAACCCAAGGCGGTAATCCTCCGCGAACCCCTTTGACGTTCGCGAGCCGCTGTGAAGCACCGGAGGCGGTGCGCGAGCCCTGCTTCGCGGCACCCCTTCCCTATAAATACTGGACTCCCCCTGAGTCCCAGGGATGGACAATCCAACCTTTCGGCTTCTCCTCTCCCGAATCGCGAAGCACTCTTTTCCCCGGGAATCATGAGCTCCGCGAGGTATTTCTACTTCATGAGACGCCTCTGCTTTGTCCCGTTTTGAGCCCCTCTTCAGGAAGGGATTCCCTTCGCGAAGCTCAAGGGCGTTCGCGGAGGAAGGGGATTCCCAAGGGAACCCGGGTAGCCACGGAGCGTTTTTGCTTCACGAAACACACAACCCGTGCTAGTGATCCTTATGCCAAGGCAGGATCACTATACATCGCGAAGCACACTGCTTCGCAGGACCCTGCTTCGCGAGGCACCCCTTCATCGTGAGGCAGTGCTCCGCGAACACTGTTCCACTTCGCAAAGAACCTCCCACTCACACCTATGCCCCATGCTAAGGCCAAGGCACCCAACTTCGCAAAGCACACTCCTCTGCTTAGAGATTCCCCTTTCCATGCGACCCTCCAGGTTTGCACGATGTGATTTCAAAGTCCCATGGACAATACCACATGTAGCGTTGCTTCGCCGAATGCTTCTTCGCATAGGCACGCTAACAACTATTGCTTCTTCGCATAGCCACGCTAACGTGGACACCTCGATGGTTCGTCCCACGACCCCCCTTTACCATGGCCTTACCGGTACCTTCCCTTCCCCAAGGACCCGAGGGTACCGGTTATGTAAGTCCTAGGGGTGTGGAGTGAACCCACCTCGTCCGAGCTCCAGGACGTTAAACTGCCAAGCACCACATCCTCAACACATGACGTTAAACTATGACCCAACCTCGTCTCCCTCATGAAGGGTCACCCCTGCTCGAACATTCTTTACACCACTCGTCTCCACGGGAATGGAACTCTTCCACACATGGAATGAGATCCTCCTTGTCGGAGTGGCGTATGTTCGCAGGGGAAGGACTGCCTCAGAGCGTGATCCCCTAACCTTTGGCACGGATGATTACACCCGTGCATCTCCGTACTTCCCCACTACCAAGGTCGGTGGAGGACGTGATAGGAAACGAGGAACCTACCTATGGGCCTCCATCCTGGAGTAAGTCCCAACACCATGGGCCGCTCAACGCGTAAGCCCCTCTTCGCTTCTAACGGACGCACCCTTCGTGACGTGATCGTCAGGTCCTGGCAACCTATTGTTTCTCACACCGAGCATGACTCACGTGGGATTAGAGTGAGCACCGACCCTGACCCACCTATCTCTTGAACTACGAGGTCTTTGATCCATGTCAAGGCATGGTACGTAGGAAGCCTCTATGAGGTTCAAGCCCACCCGTCTTTCACGTCGGGTTTCACCCCCGTCCAGCTCGACGTTAAACTACATTCTGGTCCAGTGGTAAGCCATTGAGACCCACCCTGAACTACGAGGTCTTTGATCCATGTCAAGGCATGGTACGTAGGAAGCCTCCACGAGGTTCAAGCCCACCCATCTGTCATTCACGTCGGGTCCCATTCTGGTCAAGTGGTAATCCATTGCGACCCATCCTGAACTATGAGGTCTTTGATCCATGTCAAGGAATGGTACGTAGGAAGCCTCCACGAGGTTCAAGCCCACCCATCCGTCATTCACGTCGGGTCCCATTCTGGTCCAGTGGTAAGCCATTACGACCCATCCTGAACTATGAGGTCTTTGATCCATGTCAAGGCATGGTACGTAGGAAGCCTCTATGAGGTTCAAGCCCACCCGTCTTTCACGTCGTGTTTCACCCCGTCTAGCACGACGTTAAACTGCACTCCGGTCTAGTGGTAAGCCATTGCGACTCACCCACCTATCTCTTGAACTATGAGGTCTTTGATCCATGTCAAGGCATGGTACGTAGGAAGCCTTCACGAGGTTCAAGCCCACCACTAGTGGAACCACGGGTCTACTTTCACGTCCGTTCACCGGAGAATCCCCATTGAACTACGAGGTCTTTGATCCATTTCAAGGCATGGTACGTAGAAAGCCTCTATGAGGTTCAAGCCCATCCATCATCCAATTCACGCCGTGTTCTACCTACGTTCAACATGATGTTAAACTGCAATTCCTGTCCGACGGCAAGCCGTTGTGACTACCCCAGACTACGACGTCTTTGATCCATGTCAAGGAATGGTATGTAGGAATCCTCCCAGAGGTTCAAGCCCAACTCCCATCGGAACAAGGTCCCTCATTTACGTCGGTTCGCCGACACCCATCGCCCGTCGTTCATTCATGTCAGGGTTCACGATCGTCCTGCATGACGTTAAACTGTATCCCCGAACTACGCGGACTTTGATTCCCTGCCACAGGGATACGTAGGAAGCCCCGTCAAGGCTCAAGCCCAACTTCACTGTCACCCCCCTGTGATGGTCCCACTTCACTCTCCTTCCACTCCATTCACCAATCGCCCATGGGCTGGCCCCGGTATTGATATCCTTTCAAGGAGGATCCCTCAAATCCGATCTATCCTAGCTAATGCTCTGGTTGGGTTGATCCGTCCCCACCGGACGTTAAAATTGCGACATACCCCGTGTTGAACACGGGAAGCTGAGGAAAACCTCAGATATGTGTCTACGACACATAACCCCCCGCGCTCGATGTGGGATGCCTCAGGCTTCCACGCCCTCGAGAATCCTTGTGTTCAAGGATAACAGACAAACATGCCAGGTACCCCGGCATCCAGACAAGCTACTGATGCCTCAACGTGACTACTCCCTTGACCGAAGGTTGCTTCCCTGACTGGACCCTTTGGAATGTCCCGACAGAAGCAGTGTAATTAACCGGCGTCCATGGAAACATGGAACTGGGAAGAGTTTCACGAACTAAGTATTAAATCTATAAGGGAGACCCGGACTAGGTGATGAGTTCTGAGGAGGAATCCGAAGGAGGAGGAACCGGCATCCCATCATCCCGTTTTGATCAAGGAGCAGACGTCCCTGAATAAGGAGCGAATGCCGCCCGCCTTTGGAAAGCGGGAATGCGGGGCCACAGCCGCGCGTCCTCCTCACGGACGGATGTGCGCGCCCCGGCGAAAGCGTCGGAAACAGAATTGGTGAACCCGACGTGAAATTTCTTCTCCTCAATATGGAGATTAGTAGCGTTCGAGACACCAATAGATTGACGTGTCACCGGATCCAGATATCCGGTGCCTGGTCCCGCCAAGAAAATAGTGGGCCTATCGTGAAACTCACCGGAAGTCGGGGTAGTAGAACGTGGGGCAATCCGCTCTGCAGTGTGTCGGCGTGGGTCCTTCTCACAGACATGGAGAATGGAAGAACGTTGGGGCACTGGCTGTCAATCCTTTTCCTCTCAGTACTGATGAGCTGATCACTTCGTTTCTCAGGAACCAGGTTGCTATTTCAGAGATGCGGTCACCATCCACTCCTTGCCCACGCAGGGGCAGGGGAAACACCACGACGACCACCCCACGTAGCGCCGCTACCGCCACGATGGCTTCCACGTCACGGAATACGGGATGCCCACGTACCCTTTCCCCATCAGAGTTCATCCAACGAAGGGTGATCAACCGCCTCGTGTGCAGGTATGAGGAAGAAGGGGTCATCCCAACCCAGGATATGGTCCGCCTGGACCTGGAGGCCTCCAGGCCCCGCCGTCAACGCCGCCCTAACGGCCGCGCAGGGAGCCCCTGATCCACACCCCAACATTAAACCGTTTCGGGAGCCTATCCCCGGAACGCCTTGACGACTCCTCGCCTTACGCTGAAGAGGAGGGCGCTGTCCGGCTCAGTCTGCCCAGGGCCCCGACCTGGGGCCCCCAGGCGAGAGCTCCCATCCGGTCGTGTCAGCGCCGCCATCCGGCCCCACAGGAAGAGCAGGCAAACCACATCGCTGCACCCCCTGCACCGGCCCGCCTGACCCAACGTCAACGCCGGGCCCGGGCTGAGGACGCTCGCTCAGGTGCGTCCACGTCGACAGCTACAGTGGCCCGAGCCACCTCCGACGTGCATTATAAAACCCCCGCATACACTGAGCAGGGTCACTCCTTCACCCAACCAGGATCGAGACCCCAACCGCCCTATGGGCAGGCTGGGTCTACTCTCCGGGTTGCAGGCCCAAGTGGTGATCACCGCGAGCTAACCCGCGGTAATGCCACCCCGTACGGAGGTCCTCCCCGTACCACTACTCCACAGAGCGTGGGCCTTCCCCACTCTGAGGTTCTTCATGTAAGCATGCCTCGTGCTACCCCCATTCTACAGGAAGACCTGCCCCTCGGCAGTGACGCTCAGCGCGGAAATATTTCCCGCGCCCGCTGTACAGGGTATGGAGTCCATCCTTCTGAAGGCACCGTCCATCCGGTCCTTCTCCAACGTGGAGGCCCTCCCTACGTCCTCTCTGCAACCGGCGAAGATCCTCTTCGCCCCAAAAACTCGAGGAGTGAAGGTCGGCCTCGCTCCACTCGCATCCACCATGGAGGTCCTCCCCATGCTCCTTCCAGTTCCAACAGAGGCCCCGCCCACATGGGTACTGTTCATGGAGGTCCTCCCCATGTACCCTTCGACATTTTCCCTGGTGCCCCTCGCACCCCGGCTATCTCGAGTGGGGGCCCTCTCCGCCACGGCGCCAGCACCGCCCCGAGGCTGCCTGATAGGGGTCAACCCTGTCCTGAAGAGCCACCCAGGGACAGAAGAGCGGGTCGTCACCGCTACAAGAATAATCCTGGGAAGGCCCAGGTGGAGATCAAACCTGACCGCTTCTCCGATTCGGAAGCAAAATGCGATTCAGCGATGGAACCTTCTCCCCGCACCTCCGTATCAAGGACTGGGGCAGGAACCAGACGCGTTAGCCTCGTTCTCCCAGAATTTGAGGTCCACCGGATTCCCGTCTCTCTCCGCAGGTACATCCAGGAGGAAGAAATCCTGGATATTCCGCAGGTCTCGACCACGCAATCACCGCCTCTGTCACCAAAAGAGCCCTCTACCTCTACCAGGGATCACGTAGAGTTATTTTGGGAGCCAACGACGGTAGAGAGATGACACGACCTGTCACCGGTAGCCGCGGCTCCTCTTCCGGAAGATGCAATTATCAGCCCGTCGTATCGTGACATCGTGGCCAGGTCACCCCACTCTTTGGAGGATGGCCCGGAATTTGGCGGCCAGTCAGCTCGTTTGCCGTATTCTCCACCACCGAGCATACTATATCAAAGGTCTGCCTCGGTACTGCTTCAGGTTCCTTAGCCTCCCCTGGTTGACGAGTGGGGAAACATAGGGCCAGACCCTGAGTCCGAGCCTAGGAGCTTCTGGAGTATCCTTGCATCGGATTACTTCCAGTAGAAGTTCTGGCCGACAGCGGCACAGAATTTCTGCATACCAGAGTCTCTTACCCCTGAAGACGTGGGTTGCTTTTGTCGAACCCTGTGGGCGACGCACTTCCGCCTCCGTTATGAACGGGTGGTGTACCCCAGAAGTCGTGAGCACTTCGAAGAAATCGGCTAGCAATGCCGCCTGATCGATGCAGCCGCACTTCTTGTGGCCCAGCACCCTGAGTCGCTAGGCCACCAGAGCGCCCTTAAATGGAAATGAGTTCAGAGTCTTAAAGCACTCCGCAGAATCGTCAGGGAAGCCACCCCCCATGTGCAAGTCCGTGGTTGGGGACACTATGCCACTCTCCTCTTCGACCCTATCCGACGACAGCCCGATTCGCTATGCGACATCGAGGATATGCCCTCAAGAGGGGTTGCAGTCCACATGGCCGACGTTTGTGGATAAGGAAGATGAGCTTGAGTTCCTTGATGGAGACTTACCTCCCGAGGGCGTACCGCCGCTGCTCGACCCGTCAGGGAGAGTTACCCGTCAGCAGAGAAACCTTTTAGGCCTCCCCGTACCCACCGAGTCGCTGGTACTCGGACGAAACACTGGCAAGGGTAAGGAGCATGTCGGAACAGTCAAGCACTCTGACCCATCCGCCTCTGCGCAGAAAACGGACGAAGATCCTGAGAAGGCCACGTTACGCCAGCAGCTTGCTGAGCAGAAGAGGCTGGTTGACGAACTCTTGGATAAACGCGCCGCAGAGCGACGACCCGACTATGGTAATCCCAGGCCGGGGCAGCAGGGGCAGGAACAGTTTACCCCCAGTGAGATGCCTCCGGGAAACCCTGATCATGCTACTGCCGCAGACAGGGCAGAAGCCGGAACATACGGCTAGAGGGCGTGATACGTCTCGCCAAACCCCCCTGAGCGACGGGGCAATCTGAAGAATCCAACCCGGGTTCCCCCAGTCGCCCCGCAGGTCGTCCAGCCAGTTGACCCATGAGCGGTCGAGGCCGTCTACCGTGTTGAAGAACCTGGCAATGCACTTGTGGTTAGGGATCCCCGTCAAGATAGGGACCCCCACCCGAAAGACCTTATTGTGGCACTCACAGCCCGCCTCGAGGCGTTGGAAACGCGGCAGGTGGCGGTCCCACCGGATGGAAAGCCTTATCCCGCATGGGTGGATGATATGCCCGCGCCTCCGGGTTTTGGGAACACCACTTTCTCGCCTTTTAACGGGACCGGGGACCCGCCCCATAACTTGGCTAATTTCTCTTCCAGGTGTGGCCCCATGCTGGGGACCCCGGCTCAGCAAGAAGCCGCCATGCTCCGATGTTTTGTACAGACATTGGAAGGTCCGACATTCGTCTGGTACAGCCAGCTCCCTATCGGGTCGGTGACCAGTTGGGAGGATTTTCTCCGGCAGTTCTTGTACCAGTTCAGCTCCACCACGCGAAAGATCATCATTGCGGACCTCTTCAAGTGCAAACAGAGGCCTGATGAGCGGGTTGCAGATTTCATCGCCCGGTGTAAAGGACATACGTATTCCCTCGATATGCCACTGACTCAGGAGCAATTACTGACGATGTGTGTGGGGAACGTTAAGACAGAGCTGGTACCCTCCTTGATTACCCAGAACTACCATGGAGGGTTCAGGGATTTCTCATACAAGGCTCAACGCCTCGAGGAAGCCCTGTAACAGCCCAGTCTGGCACGTTTGCTGCCCCCTATGATCCCAACCAGGAGGACCGCCTGGGCTGAACCCGCCGCGGTGGCTCAAATAGAAGCCCTGAGGCAGCTGGAATTGCTGCCGGTGGCACCACCCCCGCAACCCCGCAGAGGTCCTCCACCTCAAGCACAGGCTCCCGCCCAGCAGCGACCGCCTCAGAACCGACAGGTTCCCACGCGCAACGCGCCACCGCCACCGAGGCGAGACAATCAGGCGCCACCTCCTCAACAGGCCCCTTCGGCCCCTCGTCAGCACTAGGCCCCCAGGGCCCCCTATCCGTAAAGAAGGTACCAGACCTATTCATTCAACGAAAATCAGGTCCCTGGCAACTTCCGAAGTGCCCTAGAGCATGGGATTGTGCGTCTTCATGAGTGCATAAGGCCAGCAGAGGCGCATCTCACCGATCACCCCAACTACTGCCCTTATCATCGGATCCTGGGGCACACCCTCAAGCGATGATATGAGTTTGAAGACTTTCTTCAGGACCAGGTCAACAACAACATAGTCAAGTTGGGCCCAGCACCAGCGCAAGTGGCAGGCATCTTTGCAGGATCCGAGATCGGCAGCGACAACAAAGGTGAGTGGCAGTAGGTCCCTAGTCGCGGATCCCAGAAATATGATGACTGGATGGCTCGAAAGACCGTCGTCCATGCCCAGGGTATCATCCGAGCGCACCTGAAGCAGTCAGAACCTTCAGAAGAAGTAGACGATGCCTCTGCGTCGTCTTCACAGTCAACCTCTGCCCAAAAGGGCAAGCAGCAGCGACGCAAGAAGAAGCAACGTGCACCGCCAGTGCCGTCGTCATCCCGCACTCTCGGTGAATTTATGCCCCTCGAAATGGGGATCCATCCCAGAATCCGCCCAGCGGTGGATCAATCCTCGAGCGATAGCCAAGGGTAAGCTTCAGTTAACACCGTGGAGCTGATAATGCCCTATATGACCCCCGATGAGGGGGAACCCCAGGCAGACCTCCCCAACGTTTCCAGCCGACGTCAACGTCAGCAGAATCGCAATCGCGCCGGTCATCGAGGCACGTCAGCAGGCACTTGTGGCCAAGCCGTGCACGCTACCGAGACCAGGCAGCAGGCTCAGCACAGATCTCAGCACGCGCAGACCCATCCAACACCCTTGGCTCTACCTCCACCGCCGTTCATGCTACTGGATCGGGGGGAGCTGCCTCATCCGTATCATAGTCAGTCTTGCCCGGCTGCAGGCCAGCCTCCGCTATCCGATCCTAGTCCGGCGACTACTCTTCAGGCTTCTACTGGTAGGGAGCAAGATGTACCCAGTACTAGTCGATCGCCGGTCCAGCCAGCCGGACCCGCTGTGCCTCCAAGTGCCGAACGACCCCCTGTGAGCAGAGGTTCGTGTTTGGCATGAAAGTAGGATGTGCTGAAGCACCTGGCCGGCATTCCGGAGAGGCTCTCCATCCTGGAGGCCCTTCTCCTGTCATCCGAGATGTGTGCGGCGCTTGCCTAGGCCCCAAGGAGCCCCCTCTAGTTTGAGACGGAGGTAACAGCTGTAGAAGCCTTCCATACCAAGACGATTGAAAACGCCGAATGTCAGGCAGTCATCTCGTTCTCCAGTGAAGATGAGGACCCTCCTATACAGGGGCACATTCACCCACTGTATATCACTGGCCGCTTCAACGGCGTGGAAGTCCGCCGCTACCTCGTTGAAACGGGTTCCGGAATCAATCTAATTCCGACCCGGACGCTGCGAAAGCTGGGTTTGTACGAAGGTGATTTAACTCCCTCTGACCTCAGGATCTAAGGGTACGATAGGACAGAGCAATCCCCAGTCGGCAAGATCCGCCTGAAGACTCAGTTCGGTGGCTTAATTGCCAGCACCGAGTTCATGGTTGTTTCTCAAGACACCGCCTACAACGCATTGATGGGTAGGCCATGGCTCTATCTGCATGCAGCGGTCCCCTCGTCGTATCGGCAGTGCCTCAAGTACTCGCTCAACGGTCGAGTAGGCGTGCTCCAAGGAGACGCGTCCCCTTTCGCTTCTTGTGAGGCCCGCTATCTGGATGGAGGCTATTACAAAATTAAGGACAAGAAAATCCTGGTAAGCGAGGATGATCCCACCCTGATCACAAGTGATCCCTGGGCATGCATGGATGACGCCTACATCCTCCCGATCCACCGATTGGAGGCCACGACCCCCGACATGGGGAAATTCATTGTTGTTTCGGGTACGCAAGGAATACATGTTCCCGTGTCCAAGCGACGGCCGAAAATCACCTCGTACTCCTACATCAACCAGGCTCAGGTGATCCCAGAATCTCTTGCCCCTATACGGTACCGGGACGTCAAGCTGATGACAACAGTGGTGCGCCATACGTGTCTCTTTTGCCGGGCTGGAATTAACCGACTCAGGACGACACGCCACCACTGCTTTGATATCATCAAACGTGGCCCTTTAGGCCGAATGCCAGATGGGATAGGGTCGACTGCCTTCATTGCCATGGTCTCGATGGAAAGTGAGTCTCCTGATGTGATGACCACCACTGCCCAAGTCGGCACCAGCTGCCCCGTGGATCTTGATAGCCCAGAAGTATCTTCCATCGCGGGATGTCCCCCCACGGGTGGGGAGGAAGACTTGGAGGATGCTCCCCCAGCCTTTGAAGAAGGTGTCTCCACCACGGTTGATGAACTGGTACAGGTGAACCTTGGTAGCGAGGCGGATCCGAGACCCACATTGATCAGTGCAGTCATGTCCCTCGAGGAGCGTCAGTAGTACGTAGACTTCCTCAAACAGCACCGTCATGTGTTTTCCTGGAGTTACGATGAGATGTCGGGGCTGGATCCCCAAGTGGCCGTCCACCGTCTGGGCCTCCCGGCAAAACATCGTGGGTTTAAGCAGCCTCCCAGGAAGATGCACCCTTCCCATGGCGCTATGGTTGAGGCCGAAGTTGATAAGCTAATCAAAGCCAACTTCGTCATGGAGGTCCAGTACCCCAAATGGCTTGCCAATATTGTGCCAGTCAGTAAGAAGAATGGGCAGATCAGAGTCTGTATCGACTTCCGCGATCTTAATCACCACTGCCCAAAGGATGACTTCCCACTCCTGGTGACAGAGCTGTTGATTGATGCCACGGCTGGATTCCAATCCCTCTCTTTCATGGATGGGTATTCCGGGTATAACGAGATCCGGATGGCCCCCGAAGATGAGGAGTCCACTGCCTTCAGGGCTCCCCAGGGTACCTTTTGCTACCAGGTAATGCCATTCGGTTTGAAAAATGCAGGTGCCACTTATCAGAGGGCCATGCATCGCATATTAAAACCGATTCTCGGGACATTGGTGGAATGCTACGTGGATGACCATGTAGTCAAATCATGCCAGCGCCAGGACCATCTCAAAGACCTTGAGAAAGTGTTCGGTTTCCTCCGTTCCCGTCACCTGAAGATGAACCCGCTGAAGTGTGCCTTCGGAGTCCCCGCCGAGAAGTTTCTGGGCTTTGTTGTTAGATACCGAGGTATTGAGATCGACTCGGAGAAAATCAAGGCCATCATCCAAATGCCTCCCCCGAGCAACATTCGAGAGCTCCGAGGCCTTCAAGGCCACTTAGCCTATATACGCCGATTCATTGCGAATCTGGCCGGCAAGTGTAAGCCCTTTTCCCGGCTCATGAAGAAAGGCGCTGCCTACGAATGGAATGAGGAGTGTCAGACCGCCTTCGAGGAAATCAAGCAGTATCTGCTCCAACCTCCGGTCTTGATGCCACCCGTCTCTGGAATGCCGCTGGACCTTTACGTGACCGCCCTGGAGAGATCCCTCGGTGCGCTGCTCGCCCAGAAGAACAACGAGGGTACTGAGAATAGTCTCTACTATCTCAGCTGCATGCTTCTTGATACGGAGATTCGATACTCCCCTGTCGAAAAGAGCTGTCTTGCGCTCGTCTTCACCGTGCAGATGTTGCGGCACTATCTGCAACACCACGAGGTGCAATTGATCTCTCGGGTAGATCCAATGAAGTACATCCTGAACCGCCCCCTGCTGACTGGCCGACTGGCACGGTGGGTGGTGATCCTCCAGCAGTTTGATATCAGGTTTATACCTCAGAAGGCCATTAAGGGACAAGCATTGGCAGAATTTTTAGCTACCCATCCAACCTCCGTGGATCAATCCCTGGACCTGGATTTCCCTGATGAGACGATCCTATCAGTCGATCATGTTGTCCCGTGTTGGAAAATGCATTTAGACGGTGCCTCCCGGAGCCCCACCGGTAGAAGGCTCAACGACCCTAAGCTCAACAAAGTGGGCCTGGGTATTGTCTTCATTACCCCGGTGCAGGCCGTCCTACCGTACTCGTTCCTTTTTTCAGAAGGTTGTACGAACAATGATGCAGAGTACCAAGCCCTCATCACCGGCCTCGAGCTGGCACTTGAGATCCATGTTCCCCACCTACATGTGAAGGGATATTCTGAGCTGGTAATCAAACAGTTTAATGGCGACTACATCGTCAGGAAGCCAGAGCTTGCACCGTTGCTGGAGTACACTCTCCTCCTAATGGCCCAGTTCTCTTCTCGGCCAGAGGTTACCTATGTCCCACGGTCGTAGAACGGCCAAGCAGACGCCCTGGCTGGCTTAGTCGCGTCGCTCGCAGAACCCGAGCAAGATGATTTGGTCATACACGTGGCCCACCGGAGAGTCATTGCCCCCATCACCCAAGAGGACCGTGATAGCCTATGGGTAAGTCATCTCACCACCGGACCCTCCGTATCGGGAACCCGGGGTTCGTCAGACGTAGTGGTTGAAACCACCCCCGACTGGAGAGCACCTTTTGTCGAGTATCTCCAAAATGGTCAGCTCCCAGACGACCGGGCCGAACGCGAGCGAATCCGACGCCGCATGCTGCAATTTACCCTCCAGAGCGGCCCCAGTCTTGAACAGATCCTTTATAAGCGGAGTTTCGATGGTGTACTTCTCCGTTGCATCCAAGGAGGGGAGATACCTCAAGTTATGCAAGAGGTTCACGCCGGTTCCTGTGGCGCCCATCATGCTGGGCCGAAACTGTCCCATCAAATCCGGAGGTTGGGATACTTTTGGCCCTCTATGATCCACGATTGTGTTGGATACGCCAAGAGATGCCACGCGTGCCATGTACACGCCAACTTCTTTCATAGGCCGCCAGAGCCCCTCCACCCCACCAATTACTCTTGGCCATTTGCGTTATGGGGACTTGATGTAGTGGGACCGTATCCACCAGAAACAGACCGCCAGTGCAGGTTCATCATGGTTGCTACAGATTTCTTCTCCAAGTGGGCAGAAGCAGTTCCGCTCAAAGAGGTCAAGGCCCGTTCCATCGTTGACTTTGTGAGCTCCAACATTATCCACCGGTTTGGGGTCCCTCACGCTGTCCTCACCGATAACGGCACCAATTTCCGAGCAGCTGAATTGAAGAAATTGTATGCCAAGTACGATATGCAGTCGATCCATACCTCCCGCTACCACGCGCAGGCGAATGGACAGATCGAGGCGTTCAACAAGACCCTCTCTAACATTCTGCAGAATATGGTTGGTCAGAACAAGAAGAGTTGGCTGGACAAGCTCCCCAACGCCCTCTGGGCTTACTGGACGACGAATCTCAACTCTACCCAGGTGACCCCATATTCCCTGGTGTATGGGGCTGAGGTCGTCCTACCCATTGAGATCCAACTGTCGTCACTACGCACTGCAGTTTATGATCACCAGACATCAGATGAGGTAGCTGAGACCTGTCTAGCTGAATTAGAGGCACTGGATGAGAACCGGCTTCGTGCCCTGCACAATCTGGAAAGGCATCAGGACAAGATTGCGAGAGCCTTTGACAAGAAGGTTCGTCTCTTCTCTTTTCTACAGGGTGACCTGGTATTGGCCCTTCGAGCGCCAATGATTCCCGGTAAGAAACCGCCCAAGTTAGAACCCAAATGCGAAGGGCCATATATCATCCACAAGGTTTACCCCAATGGAGCATACTCCTTGGTGACCACGGATGGAGAGCGTATAACCCCTCCCACCAATGCCAAGTTCCTCAAGCGATACTTTACCTAGGGAAAAAGTGGTCCTCCACGACCCTAAATTGCGAGAGGGTCCTGCACGACCCTAAACTGCGACTTGGTCCCGCACGACCTTAAACTGCATCTCCGTCCTCACTGCAAGACATTAAACTGCAAGCCGGTCAGGCCTTCCTGACCAAGGCTCAGCCTTATGTCCCTCGGCCTCCTCGGGCCCCTGGCCCCGTCTCCACCGCGGTTTGGCCCCAGGTCCCCTTGTTGTCTTCTCCCCGACTTATCCTCTTGTTGGATTGTACGGTGTGGTGTAGGACCACGTCCTCATTCACGTCGGATTACTTTTCCTACCGTACATATCCCCAAATGAGGTGCTTCTCATCGTCCCTCACGACGTTAAACTGCATTTCCAGAACTACGTGTGGCTTGATTCCCATCTTCATGGGATACGTAGGAACGCTTGGACGAATTGTCTTGAGCCCAGCCCCAAACCTTTCTCTTCCGCTATTCCCCCTGGGAATAGTCTCCTTGGAGGATATTTGTGTAGTAGGTAGTAGGCTTTCTTGGCCCCGCTTATGCAACCCCGCTCGCACAAAGATTGTAAGGGTCTCACCATGCGCCCACTTCCGTTCTTCTATCCCCCCACGTCCTAACCGTATGACTCTAAACTGCATGGCCTTCAAGAACTACGTATGGCTTGATTATCATCCTTATGAGATACGTAAGAACGCCCAAACACTTCGTCCGTGGGCCCAGCCCAAAAGCCAAAATCTTCCCCTCGGGTCAAGACATGGCATGGTGCACACTTTTGCCCCGACCCACATCGAGCAAGCCTCGACTCGGATGCACATTCCCCCTGGAGGTGTTTGCCCCTTTCGTGGATGGATACAACTATGATTCACCCACTCCTTGACTGGGATTCCGTCATTTTCACACCCATAGGGACCCCCAAGAACGGCCTGGATTCAATGCCCAAGGGCTCTCCTACCGATACGGGCCAACACCCTCGAGGTTTTTCAAGCAACAAATTGGTAAAAGTCTCGCGTTGCGAATTTGGTCAGTGGTCGACGCTCATTTGTTGCCCCCATTCGGGTCACCATAGGAACGCTGTGTTTCGAATATGGTCAACAGTGTCCTCGATTTTCGGGTCCACCCAGAGATGTCCCAGGCATCAAGAACAGTGGTTCATTCTGCCCCATCCCGAGGTGACAAACTTCCCCCAGGTGGTGCTAGCGGTCCGGGCCACGAACCAAGATCCCTCATAAGGGTGTACGGTGTGATGTAGGACTACGCCCTCATTCACGTCCCATGTCGTACTCCCTCCCTTTACGAGGCCCGGCCTTAGGCCCCTTGGCCTTTTTTGGTCCCCGACCCTCGTCCTCATGTAAGACGTTAAACTACAAACCAGTCAGGCCTTCCTGACTAATGCCTGATCTTAGGCCCCTTGGCCTTCTCCCCAATCTCTCACCCGAAGCGTACGGTGTGGTGTAGGACTACGTCCTCATTCACGACTAGACCATGTACCATGCCGTACGACTCCCCTTACGAGGCCCAGCCTCATGCCCCTTGGCCTCCTTGGGACCCTGGCCCCTCGTCCTCGTGTAAGACGTTAAACTGCGAACCGGTCAGGCCTTCCTGAATGATGCCTGACCTTAGGCCCCTTGGTATTTCCGGGCCACGACCCAGGTCCCCTCTTGCCTAGGGTGTATGGTATGATGTGGGACTATGTCCTCATTCACGTCGGCTTCTTCACCATACCACACACCTCCTTTGTTTCGGAGTATATCGCTTCCCCTTCTCGTCCAGTAAGTCATTAAAACTGCGTATAGAGAACTACGTGTGGCTTGATTCCCATCATAATGGGATACGTAGGACCACCTGAATGTCCAAAATTCGGGTCCAGCCCCATCTCTCGGGAATCCTCATCCCATCTTGGCCCCTTGGCCTATCCTTCCACCATGAGAGGGTCATATGGTGTGGTGTGGGATTAGGTCCTCATTCACGACGGTCTCGTAATGACCATGCCATGTTTTCCCCCTACTGAGCTATTTCGTCGATCCCTTTTTCGGCGGTTCACCAATGTGCTTAAGATTACTCTGGTTTATTACTTGGAATGCCAAGCTTTACTCAGATGCGTCCGCACCCGCTTTCCTAGCTTTGCATATCCCCGCATCAGGGCTTTCATCATCTTTCACACCCGGAGGGACCCCCAAGAACGGCCTGGACACTACTCCCAAGGGATCTCCTACCGATACGGGTCGACGCCCCCCAGGGTTACGGACAACAAATCGATAAAATCCCGCGTTGCGAATATGGTCAGCGGTCGATGCTCATTTTTTGATCCCACCTCAGGCTAATGCGATACGGACGCTGTGTTTCCATCATGGTTAAAAGTTTTCCTCTATCGCCACATCAACCCATTGAGCCCAAATGTCGGGTACACGATTCACACCCTTCATCACATTATCATGTCCAAGGGGAATCTCAATATTCTTGGTACTTTTCCTCCGTGCACGTCTGCACGTTGGGAGAACAAGCTGCATCAAAGGTGTCCTTCGAAACTCTCCGCCAACTCCCCTTTGATGGACGCCCCAAGTATTGCGATGAGGACACCCCCCTTGTTTCCCGCACCGAGTTTATCTCACGTGGGCTTAGGGATTGGGATGACATATATGCTTGCTCGGGAGTTGTCACCACCCACGATCCGAGCTCTAAGACCATAAACTAAGATTCTCATCTGGAACTACGTTCAGCATGATTCTTATCTCGATAGGATACGTAGGAATGCTCGGACCCCTTGTCTCCAGGCCCGGCTTGAGTTCAGCAAATTTACCTCTCTAATCCTGCCTTCAGGACCCTGATTACAGGGCTGCATGGCATAGTGAGGGACTGCGTCCTCATTCACGTCAGGTTTGCAATAGCTGCAACACGCACGCCCCCATTCTGTGGTTCAGTCCTCCTATTCCCTGTCCTGCATGACATTAAAAGGCACCCTTCAGAACTACGTGTGGATTGATTCCCATCCTCAGGGGATACGTAGGACCACCTGAATGTCTAGGATTCAGGTCCAGCCCCACCTCCTGGTGAGCTCCTGATCTCCCAGTCACCTGGGCCACATGGCCTATCCCTCTCCAGAAGGGGGATGTGTAGGTGTGATACAAGGTTTTGGGCACCGTGCCCCCTTCCCCCGGGAACCTTCCATCTCTCGACCACCCTCAAAGTTGAGTCCCTTGACTCCTTGCAGTGGTTCACCCATGTATTAAGAGCACTCTAGTCTAGGACCAAGAGTGTCAGATTCAACTTGATCAAGTTCCTTACACTTGTAAAGATTCGTGTTCCCCTCCATTCGGACTTCCATCACCTTTCACACCCAGAGGGACCCCCAAGAACGACCTGGATACAATGCCCAAGGGCTCTCCTACCGATACGAGCCAACGCCCCCGAGGGTTTTGGACAACAAATCGATAAAATCCCGCGTTGCGAATATGGTCAGCGGTCGATGCTCGTTTGTTGGTCCTCATTTCAGGCTAACTCGACAGGATGCTTTGTTGTGAACATGGTCAGCAGTAATTCTCGGTCGTCACGCCAGCCTCTTCAGTCCGCGAATGTTGGTTGCATGATTCACAACATTTTCCACCCAATTATGTCCAGGTGGAATCTCGACACTTTTGGCGCTATCCCTCAGTGCACCTTTGCATGCTAGGCGAACAAAGATGCAATCTGGCGTCCTTTGGGGCTCCCATGGTCCGAGATCTAAGACCATAAACTAAGATCTATTCGCGACTACGTTCAACTTGATTCCCATCCTCATGGGATACGTAGGACTGCCGATATGCCCTGTCTCCGAGTACAACCCATTTAGGAAGCCAGTCACTCTCCCTGTTTCCCCTCTATATAGGCCCCTCGGCCTAAGGTTTCTCTCTCCGAATGGCATACAATCTGATGTGGGATCATGTCTCAATCAATTGTGTTTTATAACACTGCGCACATTTCCCGCCTAGCATCGTCTCTGCTACGTCTGCGCTGCAGGACGATAAAATGCATGCTTGGTCCTATCATACGACCCTAAACTGTGACATTATCGTCCTGGCCGCACGATGAAAAACAGCACCGCATTGTGGTGACCTCATTGTAGAGGACATCACGTTGGGTATTGGTCACATGCCATGACATTTTTCAACGCCCATCACGGCTTGATTCTTGTGGCGACATCACGAACTACTGGTCTAGTCATGTCGCTTCACAAAAATAAAACCATTCACCTTAAAGAACAAAAAAGATACATCAAATTCCGCTTCTTTTAGTGCAAGGGCCACGCCCGCACTTCCCTTTTCCCCTGGCACTGGTATCCTACCATGTCACTTCCAGAACTACGTATGGCTTGATTCTCATACTTATGAGATACGTAGGAGCTCCCGGGCAATTCCCCGCGGGCCCAGCCTAACCCTTGTGTTCGGTCCCTCGACTCGAGCATTTCCCCAGAGAATGCATGGTAAGTAGGGCTTAGGTCCTCCTTCACGTTGGGTTGTGACGCCATGCGTCCCCTGCTCCCTTTACCCATTTATGGTCTAAGGTCCATCAAGAACTACGTAAGGCTTGATTCTCATCCCTATGAGATACGTAGGGGCACCCGGGCACTTCCCCGCGGGCCCAGTCTAACTTTTCATGGTCCGAATTCTATGACCCTAAACTAAGATCTCCCCAAGGGGAAGGAATATGCTCCCTCTCTCTAATACGTTTCATTTCCGTATTCAGATGTATTTTGACAAAGATCCCAAAGCATGGGATTTTCACAGGGACATTCCACTCATCCCACGACCAAGCTTCATGAACTCGCTATTTGGATCCTCATCCTCTTCCACGTCCAAAAGGACCCCCGGATGACATAGATACTTGGCTTAAGGGCTCTCCATGAATGCTGGACCTAAGGGCCCTTCAATCGTTTTGGGCCAACGTCCCTACGGATATCTGACAACATTTGTGACATGGTCCCGTGTTTCGAACATGGTCAACGGTCGACCCTCATTTGTTTGTCCCCATTTTAGGCTAACGCGACAGGATGCTGTGTTGCGAACATGGTCAGCAGTAATCCTCCATCGTCACACCGCCACCATCGTGATCCGAATCCCGAGCGTCATGATTCACACATTTCCACTCCCGCATGTTCAAGTGGAACTCCATCATACTTGGATCTTTCTCTTCGGGCATCTAGGTGCGCCAAATGATCGTGTTAATGTCATTGGGCATGTAGTCACCGAGCGTCCCTTCGCCCTAACCTACCCCTTTCGTGTTAGGAGATTCCCTCCACTACTGCTTGTTTCCCGCACCAAGCACGACTCACGTGGGCTTAGTAGTTTTGGTAGGATGTATGCCAATACAGTCGGGCAGTTCCTCGTCTGGCATGACGTTAAACTGCGCTTTCAGAACTACGTATGGCTTGATTCCCATCATCATGGGATACGTAGAGACACCCAGGCATTTCACCTAGGGTCCAGCCCCAGGAATCACAAAATCATGTTCCTCCCAATTTCCAGCCCTCTGGCCTGACCCCTCGGGAAGAACTATGTAATTGCAATTTTACCCTAAACAAGTTCAGGATGCCCCAAGGTCCCATTGGGAAGTGATAGATCCCCTCGCCAGAGTGGCCCTGTCCTAAAAAAAGGAATGATCCATGATCAGACCGATGCGACCATCTGGTGTGCTCCCACCACGGTGGTGTAACTACCTATGTGTTGGATTCTGTTCAGACAAACCATCAATCCATATTCCACTCTTTGCGTGCCCCTTATTCGGACCATCGTCCTCTTTCATGTCCAAAAGAACCCCCTAACGGCCAGGTCTCATGCCGCATCGGGTCACCTACCGTCCTGGGCCAACGTTTCGAAAGACTGGTCATGTTTGGAGGGACCCCCAATAACGGCCTGGATACTACGCCCAAGGGCTCTCCTACCGTTACGGGCCAATGTCCCGAAGGATTGATTGACAACAAATTGATAAAATCCCGCGTTGCGAATATGGTCAGCGGTCGATGCTCATTTGTTGTCCCCATTTCAGGCTAACGCAGTAGGGTACCGTTTCCCCTCCAAAGTTAACGGTTGTCCCTTATTGTCACGCCATCCCCACAGTGTTCCGAATCTTGGGTATCATGATTCAAACTTCCCATTTTCATCTGTTTGGACCGATTTCAGCGCCCCTGGCGTTGCCCCATTCGTGCATAAGGGCACGTTGAAGAAATGGTAATTTGGCTATCTTGGAAGTTCCTTCTCCGATCAAACCAACTACCTCCTGCATCTCACATTGGGCTCGACCCATGTGGATTTGAAGGATTGTCGCCAAACGTCCCGCAAACATTGTAGGGATGTAACAAGGCAATTCAACAGTGGAAATCGTGCGTGCTACGACATTCAAAACAAAGGTAAAATCCGGAAGAATGAAAATACCAATAAAAGGGTTTTGGATTTGTTACAATACTCGGGGGTTGACTTCCCCCATGGACGGGTTGACCCCGTCAAAAGAGCGTTGCAGCTCCGCCACCCGCTGACTTGCGGCATCCAAAGCTTGTTGCCGCTGATTCAACTCTCGCTCCTCTTCAGCAACAGCGGGGCGTAATTCGTCAAATCTGGCCCTAGCCCATTCTACCTCGGCCTGGGCGGCAACCATCCTTTCATAGGTCTGCCCCATATGCTCCTCAGCCTCTGCCAGCTGGGCCTTCAACCGGGAGACTAGCTCAGACTGCGTATCAAGAGTGGCTGAAAGCTCGTTGGCCCGGATCTGCATCTGTTGGACCTCGCCTTCAGCCTCCTGGAGCTTCCTAATGCTGGTCGCCTTCCTCCGCTGCCATCCCACGCTCAGCCCATGATCATGCTCCCAGATCTTCTCAGCCATGAGGTCTCGGATGAGCGCGTGAGGGCGTTGGGCATCCACTCCCCCGGCACACAATTCGCACAACCGCGAGCGGAGCCTATCAATTTCGGCCAGCCATTGTGCTTGTGGATTGTCCCTGATAAAGCGCGTGATCAGCTTCCATGACCGGCGACGGACTATGCTGCTGTCTTCCTCATCGGAGGTCGTTTCGTCCCAATCCGCGCGGTTGGCAGGCTCGTACGTAGGATATGCCTACAGGAATTCCTCAGCGGGATCTGCATCTGGTGTTGAATCTGGCGCGACACTTGGCGCCGAAGCAGGCACGACAGAGCTGGGACCGACCGGTTGATCCTCTTCCTCGGAGTCCACCTCAATGATTTCGGGTACGGCCCTGCTGGCGGACCCACCAGTGATGATGTGCGTCGCAGCATGAGGAGATGGAGGGACTATCGCCACCATCACCGGCATGCCCCTAGGAGGGACGCCGCCAGACATCCCGACCAGCCTCGCCGCAGTGGCCCACGCCAGCCGAAGAACTGTGTGACAGAGAGACATGAACTTTAGTTGGCATGGCCTACATGTGACAATGAGGAGATCGGTGGAGAAGACATACGAAGATTGACCTCCGACCGCTGGTCCCGAGCCAGTACTGATGGAACCCCGAGATGAGGCCCCCCGTATACTGTTGGACGGTCTGGAGATTCCGGAGGAGCCACCTCGGGCGCCCTGGTCCCACCAGACGCTGAACTGGACGCAGCCATAGGCGCGGGTTCTGAAGGTCCCGCATCATCACCCGCCAAGGAGCGAGAACGAGGCCTACGAACAAGTTCCTCCTGCACGGCTCAAACATTGATGAGAAGTCCATAGGGACCCAGGAACAGGTCGTAAGGAGAGAAGTTCAGAATGCTACCTCGAGATCCTCCGCAAAATCATCGGATTCTGAGCCTCGGTCTCCGACCTCGCCCTCCTCCAGCGGGCTCCCTCCTCAAGCCTCATCCTCCCGAGAGGAGTCCTCTGATTCCTCTGGCAAGGGGAAGCGCTCCCTCAGATCGGCAGCAAATAACTGTGGGGGGACCGTCTGATTGAACAGTACCCTCACCCGGTCCGTCATTGGGCGAGGAACACCGCTGGAGTGGACGTAATCCTCCAGCTCTTCCAGGTACTGTTCTGCCTCCTCCGGGGACGCCATGAATCCAGCCCGAACTGGGCCTATACCCGGTAATTCCATCCTGAGGCAATTCAGGTGGACCCATATCTCGGATGGGATGAGGAATTGCCGGTTGACATCCCAAATATCCCAAGCCTCCGGGAAGACGGTGTCCTCTGGCATGTCAATGTGACACACACGCTTTCCCGGAGCCTGCATGGATATCCTACGGAATCCCCTCGGTGGTCGCCCCTCCGGATGACCCTGCTCTCCCAGAATCACTGGATCCACCGCTGCTGCCATACCCTCGGCTGGTGCGGGGCTCGCCGCCATGGCAGCCCCGCTCCCGCGAGCGGCCCTAGCTACCCTCCGACCACGACCTCAAGATAAGGGAGGCCCACCGTCACCAACCCGGATCGTTGGCTGCTTCAGCATCTCCCCCGGATAAGCGGCCTCCCAACTGATGGCGTACTCCTTCACTAATCCGTAGGCGGCGGTGGATGGAGGCAATGCAATCCACATCTTTCCATCTTCACGTGTGAACATGAGCCACAGCTGCCTCATCACACACATGTGCTCCTCGTGACGCACCTCCCAGTAGACCTGCGGGGTCAGCCGCTGGAGGCACCAGAACTGCCTCGCAAAACGATGCTGGGTGTACGGTTCGCAGATTGACTCACGATCTAACCGAGCCACCAAAAATCCACCTCGTAAGGCCATAAGGTAAGCTCGATGTTCTTTCGTTCCTCGCCCGTCGTCAGCAAGTATTCCCGTCAGCAACGGGAAGGGGTGGAAATTAAACTCATCCGCCCTCCACACCCGATTCAGCACCATCGGGATGACCAGTTTGAACGGGAAGCTCCCGACCGCGTTCAGGATGGAGGGGCGAAAGTTCGATCCCGGCGGTGAAATGGGGATTGGATATTCGTAAATCTCCCTGATGTGCGTCGCGATCCACCCATACAGGAGGTGGAGGGGCCCGCATATCCTTGGCGGCTTCTTGCCCTCACTAATGTGTCGCAGCATTCTGTACAGTTTGGTGAGAATCTGGATCCCCAGGTTGATCCGCAGCCCCATGGCCAACATCGACGCCATGATGAACGAGCTGGGCCGCACCCCATGCTTGTATCCGTCACTGGTAGGATCCACCCACAGATGGGAGACGCAATGAATGCCGCCAGCCTGACTATCGGCTATTGTTCAGTGCTGACACTGAAACCCCAAGTCTTCCATTGGTTGTCCTCCAAGACCCGCCAATACGAGTGCCCCTTGCCCCGTTGGGCCGCCCTCGGACAACTTCGAGGCCTCGGAGGGAACTCTCGATCTTCTGGGAAATTCAGGAAGCGTTTGAACCATCTTCTGAAGTGGACATCCCTCACTTCCTCCTTGTCCGCTTCAGGGACAAGCGCCATCAGCGCCGATGCCAGTCGTGGCATTTTCTCTGCATCTCCCCACGCGCTGGCAACGGGGAGGAACTCGTCATACATGGACCCCAAGATTGGGACCCTAGAAATCTGGTGGACATCCCACAGGCTGATGCCCACCTCCCCGTGATGAAGGTGAAAAGTGTTGGTCCTAGATGACCATCTGCTCAGAAACTCCGGCATTAGCTGATTTGGTTGGTAAATGTGGAATTGGGAGGCCCATGCCGCCTCATACAACCCCACTCTCCTCAACTCTGCCCCGAACTCCTCGCATGAGGCGCCTACCCAGTAGGCCCAGGCCAAGTCGTCGGTAAAATTGCCGCCCTGGCACAAGTCCCACTCATCAGACCATCCCTTCTTCGAATCCTGCAAAGCCACCTTCAGCATGGTACGATAGAGGGGAGGGGAAGTCTCCGGTTGCAGTGGCTTCCCGTCGATGTCATTCACATGGTTGTAGAGACAATCAGCGATGACGGGTGTGAAGTCCTCCCGCGCGTGACCATCGGCCGCTCTGAACCATTGGTGGTGGCACGGTGTGCTCCTGAACCAGCAAGCTGGTTCATCCCTTCTCGCCTCAGGGATGAAAACGTCATCCCTCAGCCCGAAGCCGTACAACGGCAGTTTCTTGCACTGCGGGTAATCCTTCTGACCTTCTGACAGCAGATCTGTCAAAGAAGTGTGGTCTGAGTGGCTCCGAACCATTTCCCCCAAGCATGGACGGTTGGCCATCCCATCCCGACGAGCAGCATCTGCAAGCACTCCCAGCACAGCCTCTTGATGGGATATTTTGATGCCGACCCTCAGAAAAGTTTTTTCCCCTTGGGTCGCGAAGCTGAATCGCAAAGCTCGGTCACGAGAACAAGCCATGAAGTCTGGACAAGGCCGACAAGAAGTTCGCCTAGCGCGGACGCGGAGTCGGAGACCCGCGGTTCGCCGCGAAGCTCAATTCGCGAAGGACTGTCGCGGAGTACGCGGAACTTCGCGAAGTCGAGAGCACAAAAAGACAAGGAAGGCATGTGAAGACAAAAGAGGGCGGACACCCTATTTATAGTCGACGACCCCGGAGCATCGCGGCACGCCTCACCCGCGCGAAGCATCGAGGCACGTCCGGATCCGCGGCTCCGGCGAGCATCGCGGGTCCCCTTCGCAATGCTGCATCGCGAACCACCGACAATTTTGGCGATTTTCCCTCAGACTTCGACCCTTCGCCCTCCGCGGCTCCAAGTCTGAGGGGGGGCATTTGTTGGCGCCAAAAATGTGGCCCGAAAGAAAGGAATGAAAAAGGCAGGTGCGCTGCCTCGCGAAGCTCCGTCGCGAAGACCCGCCGCGAAGCGCCCCAACCTTGGCGGCGCCGCGAAGCACCGGAGGCGGTAATGCTCCGCGAACCCATTTGACGTTCGCAAGCCGCCGTGAAGCACCGACGGCGGTAATGCTCCGCGAACCCATTTGACGTTCGCGAGCCGCCGCGAAGCACCGGAGGCGGTAATGCTCTGCGAACCCATTTGATGTTCGCAAGCCGTCGTGAAGCACCCGAGGCGGTAATCCTCCGCGAACCCCTTTGACGTTCGCGAGCCGCCGCGAAGCACCGGAGGCACCGCGCGAGCCCTGCTTCGCGGCGCCCCTTCCCTATAAATATTGGACTCCCCCTGAGTCCCAGGAACGGACAATCCGACCTTTCGGCTTCTCCTCTCCCGAATCACGAAGCACTATTTGCCCCGGGAATCATGAGCTCCGCGAGGTATTTCTACTTCGCGAGACACCTCTGCTTTGTCCCGTTTTGAGCCCCTCTTTAGGGAGGGATGCCCTTCACGAAGCTCAAGGGTGTTCGCGGAGGAAGGGGATTCCCAAGGGAACCCGGGCAGCCGCGGAGCGTTTATGCTTCGCGAAACACCCAACCCGTGCTAGTGATCCTTATGCCAAGGCAGGATCACTATACATCGCGAAGCACACTGCTTCGCAGGACCCTACTTCGCGAGGCACCCCTTCTTCGCGAGGTAGTGCTCCGCGAACACTGTTCCACTTCGCGAAGCACCTCCCACTCACACATATTCCCCATTCTAAGGCCAAGGAACCCCACTTCGCAAAGCACACTCCTCTGCTTAGCGATTCCTCTTTCCGTGCGACCCTCCAGGATTGCACGATGTGATTTCAAAGTCCCATGGACAATACCACCCGTAGGGTTGCTTCGCCTAGTGCTTCTTCGCATAGGCACGCTAACGGCTATTGCTTCTTTGCATAGGCACGCTAATGTGGACCCCTCGATGGTTCGTCCCATGTCCCCCCTTTACCATGGCCTTACCAGTACCTTCCCTTCCCCAAGGACCCGAGGGTACCAGTTATGTAAGTCCTAGGGGTGTGGAGTGAACCCACCTCTTCCGAGCTGCAGGACGTTAAACTGCCAAGCACCACGTCCTCAACACATGACGTTAAACTATGACCCAACCTCGTCTCCCTCACGAAGGGTCCCCCCATCTCGAACATTCTTTACACCACTCATCTCCACGGGAATGGAACTCTTCCGAACATGGAATGAGATCCTCCTTGTCGGAGTGGCGTATGATCGCAGGGGAAGAGCTGCCTCAGAGCGTGAGCCCCTAACCTTTGGCACGGATGATTGCACCAGTGCATCTCTGTACTTACCCACTACCAAGGTCGGTGGAGGACGTGATAGGAAACGAGGCACCTTCATATGGGCCTCCATCCTGGAGTAAGTCCCAACACCATGGGCCGCTCATCGCGTAATCCCCTCTTCGCTTCTCACGGACGCACCCTTCGTGACGTGATCGTCAGGTCATTGCAACCTCTTGTTTCTCACACCGAGAATGACTCACGTGGTCTTAGAGTGAGCACCGACCCTGACCCACCTATCTCTTGAACTACGAGGTCTTTGATCCATGTCAAGGCATGGTACGTAGGAAGCCTCTATGAGGTTCAAGCCCACCCGTCTTTCATGTCAGGTTTCACCCCCGTCCTGCACGACGTTAAACTACATTCGGGTCCAGTGGTAAGCCATTGCGTCCCACCCTGAACTACGAGGTCTTTGATCCATGTCAAGGCATGGTACGTAGGAAGCCTCCATGAGGTTCAAGCCCACCCATCCTTCATTCACGTCGGGTCCCATTCTGGTCCAGTGGTAAGCCATTGCGACCCATCCTAAACTACGAGGTCTTTGATCCATGTCAAGGTATGGTACGTAGGAAGCCTCCACGAGGTTCAAGCCCACCCATACGTCATTCACGTCGGGTCCCATTCTGGTTCAGTGGTAATCCATTGCGACCCATCATGAACTACGAGGTCTTTGATCCATGTCAAGGCATGGTACATAGGAAGCCTATATGATGTTCAAGCCCACCCATCTTTCACGTCGGGTTTCACCCCGTCCAGCACGACGTTATACTGCACTCCGGTCCAGTGGTAAGCCATTGCGACTCACCCACCTATCTATTGAACTACGAGGTCTTTGATCCATGTCAAGGCATGGTACGTAGGAAGACTTCACGAGGTTCAAGCCCACCACTAGTGGACCCACGGGTCTACTTTCACATCGGTTCACTAGTGAATCCCCTTTGAACTACGAGGTATTTGATCCATGTCAAGGCATGGTACTTAGGAAGCCTCTACGAGGTTCAAGACCATCCATCATCCAATTCACGTCGTGTTCTACCTACGTCCAGCATGACGTTAAACTGCAATTCCTGTCCGACGGCAAGCCGTTGTGACCACCCCGAACTACGAGGTCTTTGATCCATGTCAAGGCATGGTACGTAGGAATCCTCCGAGAGGTTCAAGCCCAACTCCCATTGGACCAAGGTCCCTCATTTACGTCGGTTGGCCTACACCCATCGCCCGTCGTTCATTAACGTCAGGGTTCTCGATCGTCCTGCATGACATTAAAATGTATCCCCGAACTACGCGGACTTTGATTCCCTGCCACGGGGATACATAGGAAGCCTCGTCAAGGCTCAAGCCCAACTTCACTGTCACCCCCCTGCGATGGTCCCACTTCACTCACCTTCCACTCCATTCACCAATCGCCCATGGGCTGGCCCCGGTATCGATATCCTTTCTTGGAGGATCCCTGAAATCCGATCTATCCTAGCTAATGCTCTGGTTGGGTTGATCCGTCCCCGCCGGACGTTAAACTTGCGACATACCACGTGTTGAACGCGGGAAGCTGAGGAAAACCTCAGATATGTGTCTACGACACATAACCCCCCGCGCTCGATGTGGGATGCCTCAGGCTTCCACGCCCTCGAGAAGCCTTGTGGTCAAGGATAACAGACAAACATGCCCGGTACCCCAACATCCAGACACGCTACTGATGTCTCAACGTGACTACTCCCCTGACCGAAGGTTGCTGCCCTGACTGGACCCTTTGGAATGTCCCGACAGAAGCAGTGTAATTGGCCAGCGTCCATGGAAACATGGCACTGGGAAGAGTTTCACGAACTACGTATTAAATCTATAAGGGAGACCCGGACTAGGTGATGAGTTCTGAGGAGGATTCTGCAGGAGGATGAACCGACATCCCATCATCCCGTTTCGATCAAGGAGCAGACGTCCCTGAATAAGGAGCGAATGCCGCCTGTCTTTGGAAAGCGGGAATGCGGGGCCACAGCCGCGCGTCCTCCTCACGGACAGATGCGCGCGCCCCGGCGAAAGCGTCAGAAACATTAACATTTAATTACCATGAGCCAAGGCTCATTGCACATGGAGCATGAGTAAACCATCATTGCACATGAAGCACGAGTAAACCCTCATTGCACTTGAATTATCATCAGTCAACACTCATTGCACGTGATGTATCATGATACTATACTTTACCCAATGCATGGGAGCGCTATAAGGGCGCACCCTTCTTAAACATTTCATTTCATGCATAAGTGTGCCACATGGATTATAAAACATGGATACATAAAACATAATCATTTATTACATGATAAAGTAATGTGGAATTCATACATGAAACTATACAATCAATATGTAAATGTGCATAAAGATGAATACCCTTGATGGAGAAATGGGCATGGTATTCACTACACAATGACATTGGCTTAGAAAATCGGTGGGATTTCGGCAGCGTAACAGCGTGACATAAGAATTAATAAAAAGGTTGATGAGAGAGAAAGGGGTTCCTCATCTTATTTAAATCTAATGGACAGTAAGGAGTTCATATAGATACATGTCCCAACAATTTTAATGAAATTTATATTCATGATACAAAAGTATTACTTGAATATAAAAGAGGAGAGAGATGTTCCTTTCGGAATTTCGGCATAGTAACGGGTGTACATGGGAGGAATTTAATGAGAGAGAAAGGGACTCCCTTCATTCAAACATAAATAGGGAAGTATGATGGAGGTGTGAAACCATACCCCAACATTTATAATTGAAATTAAAAGGGCAAAACAACTTAAAGAAAATTGGACAAAAATAAGAAAGGAAGAAAAAACCCTTACTTGGAAGTGGGCTTCCATAGGCTAGAGAGAGGCTCGTGAGAGGATTCTTGGGAGATTAGGGAACCTTGTATGGTTTATAGAAAGATTTGGGCAGTGTTTGTAAGAACTCCAATGGATTTGAGTGAGGAGGAACTGGGATCTTGGGTGGGTTTATATAGGAAAGGTGATGGAATTCTTTATTATTTAGGTTTCGGTCCCCTTACATTAAATTAATCTAAACCACAAACCATACCATGGGGTTTTCCCATGGTTTTTGGAAAAAGGAAGAAGAAAACAATATTTTATATGTCCTATGTCCGAAATTCTTAAAATAATAAGGTTTCTAATGTGGAGGTGAGTCACACTACCATGGAAATTAATTTTAAAATGAAAAGTGTTGAATATGTCTCGAGGGGTCCATTAATGCTTTTAAAAGTAAGTCATACAAACCAAAAATCAAATTATGTTAATGAGAAAACATATATTGGCCGAACATAAGGATTATGGTATTTTATTACATCACCATTGGGTCATTATGATGTCATAAAACAAATTATATATTTAAACGGTATTTAATTTTTACCAAAAAATTTGTCTGTCTCAGAAAATTATGAAAAATTCACCATTGGATAATTTTGATGTCCTGATTCAAAAAATAAAATTTATTTTATCTAAATACTTTTCTAAATATGTGAATTTTCACTTTTAAAATAAAAACCTACATTTATCAAAAATTTACGGGTTTTGACAGAAATTGCTTTCAAACCTTAATAAAAAATTTTAATTACATTCATAAAATTATAAGATCATTTATATTTAATAAAAATTAATTTAATATTAATAAAATTAATTTATTAAAATATTATTTAATTCAAAAATCCCTTAATTTAATAAAATTTAATTCTTAATTAAATAATAACTAAAAACACCATTTGTACTTTAAAAACCATTTACATTGTATCAAAAATGACTAGAAATTATATTCATTATTATATACAAAAATAATATACATGAACATAGTATTACTTATTTGTTACATAACCCCTTAAAACAGATGCATAAGACCTAAGGGTAAGGTGTGTGATGGTGACCGACTCTTGGGGTGGCTCAGATAACATCGCTCGAGTGGTAATTTCAATTAACCTCATCTTTTCCCATAGATAGTAACGTTCAAGCTTGAAATAATGAAGCTCAGCATGGGCTTGGTCAAGGGAGAATCCCAAGGATACCACCACTTTTCTGAGCTCCAAAAAATGGGCTTCATATGGGGCAATTCTACTGGATGAGGCCATCCCTTCCTTTTTCTGAGTAAATTGGATATGTTGAGGTCCTATATTTATACTAATCATGTGTTCACTGTTCAACGTCTATATTAACAACGGTCAAAATTCTTAACATAATACAAAAGAATTTTACATCTTATAAAAACATTTTTCATAAAGAGACATTTAACTGGATCAAGAGGGATTTTTAGTAATGAATCTTTTGGTCGTTACAAGAAAAAATACTCGACACATGATCTAGAGCTGGCACCTGTGATTTTAGCCTTGAAAATCTGGTGGCACTATATTTATGGTTAGTAGTGTGACATATACACTAACCACAAGAACCTACTGTATATATTTACCCAAAAGGCGCTCAACATGCGTCAAAGGATATGATTATAGCTAATAAAAGCTTATGATTGATCTATTCAATAAAATCCTAGAAAGGCGAACAAGATAGCTGATGCTCTATGGATAAAGGAACATGTAACTCTATCCATGTTACGGATTGAGAAAGACCATATCTTCTTAAATATGCAAACTATGTATTTGGAAATCATAAGGTAAGGGGTACATCCAGCCATTCCCAAATGATTATGAAACCATCAATCCAAGAAAATATTAAGGAATCACAAAGGGATGATGTGGATTTATGAAAGTGGGTGAATGCAGTAAAGTAAAGTAATCTATAAGAGTTCCATGTCAATGATAATGGTGTGATTTGGTTTGGAACACGGCTTTGTGTGGCTTCATCAACTAGGATAAAGGAGCTATTGGACAATGCACATTGCTCATCTTCCTCAATCCATCCTGGGATTACGAATACGTATCATGATCTCCAAGTACACTTCTGGTGGGATAACATGGAGAAGGTTACTGTGGAATATATATCAAGGTGCTTAGTATGTCGACAAGTTAAATAGCAGTGACAAAAGTCGAAAGGGATGTTGCATCCATTGCCTAAACCCATGTGGAAATGGAAAAATGTTATTATGGACTTTTTCATGGGTCTCCCAAAGACGTCATTGTTAAATAATTTGATATGAATTTCGGTTGACCGACTCACCAATACATCCCATTTTATTTCTATTCGAGAAGATCTCTCACTTGAACAACTTGAATAAGATATATATGAAAGAAGTGGTGAGACTGCATGGTGTTCAACTCTCCGTTGTGATTGACCGTGATCCAAGGTTCATATCAAAATTATAGAGGATCCATCAACATTCTTTGAGTACTGAATTAAATTTCAGCACGACCTATTACCCCCAAACTGATGGCCAGTCTGAAAGGACTATTCAGACACTTGGAGATATGCTAAGAGCATGATCTCTAGAATTCCATGGTGAATGGGATCAACATATCCTATTGGTTGAGTTATCATACAATAATAGCTTCCACTATAGTATTCATATGGCTCCATATGAATCTATTTATGTAAAGAGATGTAGTACTCTAACATGTTTGGATGAAGATGGAGAATGAAACCTACATGGAACCGATCTTGCTCTTGGGATAACAGAGAATGTTCATGTCATCAAGAAACACATCATTGATTCTCAGAGTCGGAAAAAGAGCTATGGTGAAAACCGTAAAAGAGACATTTAGTTTGAATTTTGAGATAATTTCTTCCTTCAAATATCACCATGGAAGAGAGTCACGTGGTCTGGAATAAAGGCAAATCTATGCCCAAGATACATTAGACCCTTTGAGATCCCAGTCAGTATATGATCCATGGCCTATCAACTAGCACTTCCACCAAATATGGCTCAAGTTAAGGTTGTGTTTCACGTATCAATATTATGGAAATACATACCAGGCCCCTTACATGTACTAATCTTAGAGGTGGTACAACTATATGATGATATCTCCTTTGAGAATCAGTGAGTAGAAATTATGGATCAGAGAGATATGGTTCTATGCAACAAGATAACTCATCATGTTAAAGTGTTGTGGAGGAACCCTAAGTTTTGTGGATGCAACTTGGGAATTAGAAGAGGCAATGAAGGAGATGTACCGTCACCTGCTTTTTTAAAGTGAAATTTCATTGTCGAAATTTAATAATGGGGGAAGAATGTAACGACCCAATGTTTTTCATGGTAATTCCATTCTTATAATTATGTAATAAAATCACATGAAAACACAACATAATTAACTACTAATTGCTATGTTACCTTGAAACATAATTTTTTCATTTCTCTATTTGGAATTAGGAAAATATGACATAGACGCTTGTGTTCACGATGATTTTTGGAGTCTAATAAAACAAAACGAATTTTTGGTGAGTATTAAACTAACCTTATAATTAGTAACCTACCCTTATAAATATTAACATACCCGTATAAATAGTGATATAACCTAATGAATATTACCCTTACCTATGATATTATAAAAATAATATTTAAGTGAATGTTTGTTTTACCTATATTTTAAAATAAGTAAATGAAAGTTTTAAAACTATTTCATTAGTAATGAACCATGATTTTAATTAATAAATAAATTAATCATAATTAAAAATTAAATTTTGAAAAATAGAATTCATTTTTATATTCTACATGATGAAAAATGGTTGGGGTGAAATTTTGGAATTTTTCTGAAATACATGATTTTTATGGTGAATAGTGATATACCATAATTTACAAAATAAGATTAGTATGCGAATTGTAGGGTCTTGTGTGATGTTCTACTGATGTAGTCCCACTTGGATCGAGATTAAATTACAAAATTACTAATTTTGTTCCATAGAGACTCAATATTCCTTATCTTTTGGGGAAATAATAATCTAATAAATTATAAATTAAGGAAACCCCTCTCCCCTCAACTATAAATACCACCCTTCACACCCTCATTTCTCACACCTCTCAAGCTTGAACCCTTATATAAAATCTGACAAAGAATATTCCCTAGCCCCTCCCCCACATCCAAGAGCTACTGGTCTCATCAAAGTACCATTCTTAACACCTTAATGAGAATCTCAACATGAGGATTGAAGAGGTAATTTCTCTCCCTCTTTTCCTTTAATTTACTTTAAATTTCAAGTACTTTTTTTATTGTCTCCATGATTATATTTTTTAAAATGTTATGGTAAATCTATTATCATGAGTATAATGAAAGTTTATGATACTAATGGTATATTATATCATCAATCCCATTTCCCTCTTTCTTTTATTTTATTAAAGAGAACATTGTTTGTGAGGTGTTAATTTATCACCTTCAAGAACATCATGTTTTCTTCTTCCATTTCTACCTTCATATCTAGTCATGAAACCATTTATATGGTTGAACCAGAATATTATATATGTATTATGTCATATTTAATGTTCTGGATCTTTCTAATGTACATATTACTAAGTGATAAATTAAAACAAGTTCGTTGTGATCGAAAAACTTCAAAATTTAACCCAAACAATCATCATTTAATCATTATCTAATGATTCATCCACATTGTATATAATATAACTAATTATAAGATATATAATTTCATTAATAATATGTAATATCAGTTATGTATTTTTACTCATGTTCTACCTGAACATCAATTTATGAATACAAGTGAACCACCCATGAAAAACCATAAAAATAAACATCCCAGAACAAATGATTTTAAACTATACATTTCAACCAAAGGAACATAAAATGAAATAATGAAACCATAATGAACACTATTCATGTTTATTTGGTTCTAAAATTTATAATTAATGATTATAATATCATTATATAGGACATTAAAGAGAATGAAGAGTTGAGATACATGGTAAGGGGAAATTCTCAAACCAAATTTTTGTTATTTGGGTTTTCCCTATTTCACTCCATTTTAGATATGGTTACTCATTAAAAATAATTTTTTCATCACTGTATTAACTTTACTAGTATATAAATGTTCAAAAATATTGTTTACTTCAAATAAAATGTTTTCCAAAGGAACTATTCTTCTATGAAATCATCTTTTACTTCTCATTCAAGGTTGATGGTTCTGGTATCAAGTATTATATTTTCTCTTTGTTTTGGGAACCCAATGTTAATAAATGTGTTATTATGATATGAAACCCATTCCTTTACATGGGTTAGTTATGTTCATCCTTGATTTATGATTTAAGTGGAATGCATGATAATTATAATATTATAATGTGACAGGTGTGCCCGAAATTATATAGCGCAATATGAATGTTTGAATGTGATGTGTGCACTAGGAATTATACAACGCTCAAATGCATTGTGTAATGTGAAGAATCTCATGAGTAAATATGAAATTATGTGGAAAAGATTCTTTATTTTTTTATAATTATGTGTGGTAGTCAACCGCTAAGACATGATGATTCATTTTTATGTATTTCCATAGTTTATGTCTTTTATTTATGCTTCCTCTCATGCTCATGATCTTTTTCCCATGATATGATTATTATCCCCCCATGCTATATTGTTCATATCTATACTCTTACTAAGCTTTTATCTCACCCATTTTTATGTATATCTTCAGGCGGCTACATGTACTAAAAAGATGTGAAGTGCCAATAAGAAGCTAGAGAAGAAGAAATTAAATAAATGATTATTCTCGATGATGTAATTGCTATGTATGGTCCATGTTTTCCAGAGACAATAAACCTTTGGATCCTCTATGTGTAATAATATTATGTTTTTTATCATTAAAATTATGTAATAGTAATGAAAGAAAAGTTTGGGTTGCTATAATCATCATCCAAATGGATTAGATGTATTCATTAAAGGATATTATGAATTTATTCACGTGTCAGGTTGTGTTTTATAATATCTATAAATGACTAGTAGTTTTCATTGGTGATATATACAAATAGTTGGGATATAGGGGAATTCCATCATTTCCTTTAATAATGGAAATAGTGACGAATATATCATCAACGGATAACTAGTTAGTGTTTCATAATGTTTTATAATAGTATCATGATGTCTTAATAGAGATGTTTTCAGAATTACACCATCAATAAGAGATTGAGAATGGGATCAAGATAGAACTAGGAATGTCTCTGATATCTTTTTATCCTTATTAGATGGTTCATTATATGATTCTAATGATGCATGTAAAACTCTGTTATCTATTGTAGTGAGATTTTGTTAGTATTAGTGTGTCACATAGGGGTACACCCATTTTCACAAAAAAAGAATGATGATATAAACATATTTCTTTGAATCAATTATCAACACATAAAACATGTGATAATGATGAACCACTAGTCTATTCCCTAGATTGAGGATTTATTCAATAAGTGGAAAGAACAAATTTATTTTTTGAAAATCATTATGTATTCAAAATATCATATGATGAACATCTAGGATGAGGATATTATGAAGACTACTTGTTATTATATTCATTGAAATTACATGTTCACTGGGATTTTTTTTAGTTTGGTGGATTCCCTCTCTTTGATTACGGGGTTCATTAATGTAGTGTTTCACGAGTTCCTGGATATTTTCATATTGGGTTTCATCATTGAAATACTTATGTACTCTACATCTAAAGAGGATCATTTAAAGCATCTATGTACCACTCTAGATGTTTTTCTTCATGATTGTCTTCATGGGATGATTTTCATGTTTGAGTTATGGGCTCATGAATTCCTTTTATAAGGCATGATGTTTTACCAATGTGATTTTATTGGTATCCTTCAATTAGAGTGGTGGTTGTTTCATAGAAATCTTTAAATACATTAGATGATATTCAAAGATTAATTTTTCTTTCAGCCTATTAAAGATGTTTTGTATCCAATTTCCATTGGGTTGCTACTCCTCTTATAGACATGGCCAAGAAATATTATCCCTTCATTTGTATTGACTGGTCTCATGATACTTTTTTGTACAAGAAAGATAATTTTATCAGTACCCCAGTCCTTTTTTCAGTAGAGGGAGTTTTGATTTTGGTTTTCTCTAATGAAATAAATCTTCAAAGGATATGTGTTATGATCATGCATAGATCAAATGTATCTTGTAGGTATCTATATTTATGTACCCATGAGATTAACTATTCCACTAATGGTCATTATTTTTTTGTTGTTTTATTTTGTTTTATGTTATGGTGACCATACCTCAATGAATATCCATTTTTGGTTCTTCTTGACCATATGATATTGATTTATATCTTCTCCCAGCATTCCATAAACATGCATAATCGTTTATTGATGTAATTATTATAGGAATACCACTTTGAGATTTTATATTCTCAATTAAAGGTCAATGTTTTATCTAATTCCTTGATGAAGAAATCATTTATTGATAACGTGCATGAATATTGATATTATATGAGACTGATGGAAGTACTCTTTGCGATGCATCCAGATATGAGAGGTTTTATAGGAATATTTATTCATTTATAGATGACAGAGTAGTTTCCTTTAGTGTAGTTGGTGGAGTATTTCTTACTATATAATTCTAGGATAGTGTTGTTATGGGAAAGAGTTTTTTGTGATTCCCCTGATGGTCAGTCTGAGGAGAGACAAATTTTGATTTTATTCTAAGGAATAATTTTAAATCCTTTAGTGTTACATGATATGGTTCTCCATAATTTCTATAAATCATTTTATTTTAAATCTTTAATCTAAAATTATATATTTATCTTTTAATGGTTATTTCTAGTGGTCTAGGAAAAAGATGTTTATTTTAGAGTTTTTTTAATGTTTGGTTATTTAAAAGTAGAACGTATGAATTATATTCCAGGTGATTTGTTTTCTATCCATTTGATGTTCCCTATAGATAGTGGGAGGTAATATTGTTAGAATTCATTATTGGTTTTCCTAAAATATAGGGAGGATTTAATGTAATATTGGTGATATCATATTCCTTGATGATATCATGCCACTTTATAAATATCAAGGAGTCAAATATAGTATTGTTTTTATCAAGGATGTATCTGGTTGAGGTGGGATGACTCTATAGAGTCCTATATATGAAAATGTATTATTCCTATCCTAATTTTACCTATAGGGTATGTAATGGTATATCACATTATTTTAGAAATCAATTATGACTTAACAATAATTTTAATTTATCAGAAGTTGGTCAGAAATCTAAAAAAATTATAAATCATGAAGATATGTGTTGTTATTCTGTCTTATATTTTCAAAGATCTTGGATGAGTAACCCACCCTTGTTCATGTTTTCTTAAAATAATATATTCCAATCCAACTTTGGTATTGTGTTTTTGAAGTTTTTTTACCAACCATTCAATTATCCATTATACTGGACTAGTGTTAGAGTTGTAATAATTCTCAGGATGAAACTGTTGAAGAATTGGAATGTAATGGTACAGGTAATTTGTGAGTGGATGAAGGCTATTTCGGATCATCATAAATACTATATCTATCATATTAATAGTTTTATAAATCTAATCATCAGTGATCACATTTTTTATAATGTGTACATTTTTATGTTGAACAAACATTTGATCGTGGGTGTATCCTTTCATTGTGGGTTGTCTGAAATTTTGAGGTAATAGATCTTGTTGAAATCCAGTTGTAATAGACATAAAAACCATGAGATCTAATCAGAATACATTATGTTTTTAATGTGTTACATATCATTCATTTCCATCATGAAGAGTCCCAATTCATCAATGGTGGAGTGTTCGATATTGACAATGTTGTGACCTTCAATGAGCACATTTTGGAAATCTAGGACTTCCAGGAGAAGGTGTTTCATGGGAGTTTTAGTCCCCTAATTCATTTCATACTAAATAATAGTTGTGTGGAGGAGAGTACATAAGAATTTGATTCCCAAATTCATGCTCAATACCCCAGTTTTTTTATGTATAAATATTTTTCTATAATTTTTTTTAATTTTTATGATGTTGACCTTTTTTGTTTATAAGATGCTTTCCTATTGATTCTGGATATGGATTTACATTTACCTTATATTTATATCTTGTCAGAGAGAATATATTATATTATTTTCTTTTCATGGTTCTTTATTATTCCTATGATGTTATGGTTGAACTTATGTGATGATGATATACTTGATAGGTATATTAAGGTGTGGCCTTTAAGACAATCACTTTTAATTTTCTTTCTAGGTTGTGTATTTAATTAGGGATGATGAGAATTATTTGGGATGTATGTAATATAATGTCTTATATTAATGTAGTGATATGTTTTTTAGGATCCTAATGCATGTGGTTATAGGAGGAGGACTCAAGTGTTTATATCGGTGTCCATCATTGAAAATATAGAAGCACATATAATAAGATATGTGTATATCTTTCATGTCATGTATTCAATATTCTCATCTTTTGTGAGCACCCACTTAGGGCCTAAAACAAATTCACGGCTTGATTTGAGGATGGTTCACATTGTGTGACATGACATTTAAATATTTAATATTAGTTTTTTTGTGTTAAATATTTTATAAAAATAGCTGAAACCTAACATTTACGTGATTTGAAATTGTATCACTACATGTAAATTTGCATTGCATCATGCTATTAAATTCTAAGGTGATATATATTTTCCTCAAACACTATGGATCTCCTGATTTCTGGTGGATCCACACACCCTCACAATACATTTTTTGGGACTCCTTAATCATGTTTTAATTCTTAAACATATTTTATTCGATATGTGGTTATATAAGCTATATTATTCCTTCCATATCATAGTTATTCTAGCATGTTACCCATATTTTATCTTTTCATGCAATGTATTATTATGTCCATTATTCTAATATATTTTATTGGGTTGTTTTCTTGTGTTATTTTCACATTGAATCTATATATGGATGAATCTTATTGTTAATAGGTGACTAGGATCCATCATTTTTGTTTATTCTCGGGTGAACAACACTAATTCATTTGAGGTAGTTGATTATTTTTTTGATACATTAATTTTTTGTGAATTCATTAACTATAATAGAATATTTCTCTCTGTCAATTAAATTTATGGTTTTGATTATTATAGGTGTTAATAGGAGTATTATAGGAAGTTTGGAGGTATTTAGGTGTTGAGAGTTGTGAGTAAAGAAGTTCAAGATAATAAAGTGGGATTCAAACCATGTAAAAAAATTACACGATAGGAATGTAGGTTTCATAAAGTGTAATTTATATCTTTTTAAAAATAATTAATAAAATTAATAGGTGACATGTTTTTCAATGTAAATTGAACCATGAGGATAAAATGATGTTAAAGGGGATTACACATCATGTAATATCTTGATCCCATAATGTTTTAAAAACCTTTTCTAGATGATTATTTATTCATTAGATTGTGGATTCTTTGTTATATCATTTAAGGGGAAACCTAGGAAGCTCTAGTGATTATAAATCCTTCTACAACTATCCTTTATCCATTTATCTTGATTCTTTTTGTGGGAAATCTGTTCTTGATTTGTTTTGGGCTCTTCTCCCATTCATGGTAATTTTTATTTTGTTTTACCTCGGTGACCATTATGGTGGTATGGTTTTGTTTTGAGTGTGTTTTCAGTTTCATTTTTTTGTCTTCATTTATGGCATAGGTTGATCTATGTTTTTATGGAGTGATTGTTGTTTGTACCTGTTATTATTTTCCCTGTAGTTTATAGAATGTTAAAATGATTTTGGAGGTGGTGATTCCTTTTTTTCTTTTTCTTTTTGAATCATGTGGGAGGGTTTTACAATATTTTGTCTTTTTATTATTGTTTTCATTCATAATAAAATTGACTTAAAGTGTTAATTAATTTTAAATTGGAAAATGGGGTTTAATTCAGGTGATTTTACCTATTTTATAATATATTTGGATATTATGAATTGTACGGGCATGATTACAATTTAAAAATTGTGTTTTTTTGGGATTTACTTGTGATAGATATATATATAACGTGGTTTGTGAATTATTTATTATTTTTTTGATATCAAACAATATACAAATTGGTTAATTAGATATAGGTGGATAATAAATTAGTTTTTCAAGGATTTTGGTTTGTGTGATAACGACACTAAAATATTGTTTGAATGGTGTAAAAACCCCATTATAAATATGTAAATTGCTCTTGATGTGGTGTGATGGGATGTTGTGATTGTGGGGTTGATATTTTTTGTTTTGATCATGAGGAAATGAGAATTTGTGGGCCTTTATTTTTGTAGAGTAATGTTAATATATTGTGGGTTACGCTATTGTGGTCGCGAGATATTGAAATGTTGAGTTTTTTGTCAAATGAGGTTTCCATAATGTAGATTCCTACGTAGTGATATTTTAAATAATTTCATAACTATTTACTACTGTTTTGAATGGAATGATCTGGATTGGATTATGGTATGAAAGGTTTAAAGAATAATTTAATGGCCTGATGTGTGGTTAAAAATGGTGGATGACAAATAATGAATAGAATTGGATGATCAAATGATATTGACTCGAAATGTGAAATGAGGTTTGTGGGTTGTTGTGAGTTGTTATGCATTTAGAGGTGGCATCAAAATTGATTTTGTTATGAGTTGTTTCATTTTTTTTGTGAACACATATGTTTTTTATGATTAATTGATATTAGATATATATATCTGTATATTCGTGACATTTTTATATTAACTTGACCCATGTAGAGAAATATGTGCCAAACACCTGCATTGTCACACAAGGGTATCTTGAAAAAAATATCAATGAGAGGATGGAATGTTTTTCCACCCACTCTCCACAGTCCCTCTAGAAATATATGAAGGTATTTCATTGTCTACGATGACAAGAAGTTTTTTAGTGCAATATATAGTGGTCGAGATGTGGTATCCTAGGAGTCTTTAGGATAATATTAAATTTGGTATGCTAAGCATCTATAGTATGCGTTGAAATGTGATTTCCTAGGTGTATTCCAGGAGAGTTGTGATGTGATGTCCTAGTTGCCTCTGGAGTGATATGTGATGTATTGTGAAGTCCATATGAGTGTGGATGGGATGTGTGGTGGGTCCCAATTGTGTGCGGGTGGGATGAGATATGGTATATTTGGAAGATGCTGGAGCGCCATGACATTTTCCTTGGGGGTGAGAACATCTAATCAATGAGAATGTGGTGAGTACCCGATAACAATTTTATTTACCTTATTTTTTCATAAATTGAATTTATTTCTTGGTGAGAATTCCTTGCGGAGGTTTTGATGGTTAGAATACCTTGATATGTTTTGTTGGTTCTGTTGTTTTCTCACAGGTGCATTAGTATGCTTTATTTAAATGTACACAAGAGACTTTGGTTTTACTACTGAGTATACATCTATAATCACCCAATGTATATGAAACTATTTTAATGATTCCAGTATGATTTTTCAGATCTTGCTAAACCATACTAGATTAGATCCATGAAAGTTTTTTGTTCATTTTATAAGATTTTATTTTTCATATTTAGATTAGAGACTTTTCTTTGTATAATTTTTATTTATACATGAATATGGGATGGTTTTGGTTTATCATTAATTATTGTCTTAGAAATGGTTTTTTATGTTTCATATTATCTCTCGATCTAACACTACTATAAGGAATAAATCCTACGATACATTATATTTTTATTCCCTCAGTTATAGTCATGATTCGGTGCGTACAAGAGGCAGTACTTATGGTTCATCATCTCGCTATATTTACTACCTGCCAAAGAGGGTGATCTTTTGTCGGAAGGGGTGATTATATAGTGGTATCAAAGGTGGTAGATGAGAGATATAGTGTAGTTTAGAGTTATTTATAGTGAATATATTATGTGGTAGTATGATAGTATTACTTGTTGGCATTTTTTCATGACATATGCTTTGGATATCGACTAGAAGACTAGATTATAGGGGCCCCTTCATCTACTTCATGGAATCTATACTTATTGAACAACCAAGTGATATAGACCTATATTAAAGTTAGAGACCTATGAGAGGAACATGAATCATAATTAATAGTGTAAATATATGAATGGGTTGTATTGGGAATGTTGAAATGGGAAAAAAATTATTTAAAATAAATATTAAAAAAATTCCATATTATATTGGATTATGAAATCATTATTTTCCTTTCAGATACGGATCTCCTTCATCATGTGTATTTTGATAAAGAGGTTGCAGTTTAGTTGTCCAATCTATTTAATTGTCATATTTTTGATGCAGTTAAGATGGATGATTAGTGTTGGAGGAAATTTTTCTCTTTCCAGGAGAATGCTTTAAAGAAGTATGTGGGAAGTGTTTTTTACATGGAGATAGAGAACTATATAGAGGATCTCAAGATAACATTTTTCTTGATTCGGGCCCTGATTGAGTATTTGTTACCTTTCAGAGTCATCCAAATGCAAGGATCTGTGTGTTCATGGAGGATACTATATCTAATAGAATGGAAGGATAAGATGTTTCATTGGTCTACTTCTAGAAGTCTTTTCGAGAAGAGGTCCTTTCACCGACCATGATGGAAGTAAAGAGATACAAGATTCATTATCTTGATTAGGGGAGTATATTAGTGTGGAATCTAGGATTCATGTTCAATGACCTTCTATATTTTTTCATATACTATTTTATAGGAGTGGAATCTTATGTGGTACGTCTTAAAATGGAACACCATTGTTCGATCAAATATCCAGTTACTCCTTTTTTGTTACCATTGTACCAAGATGTTCAGAAGAATGAAAATGAGATCTTGTGAATGCAATCACGGTTAGTATTTCTATAAGAGGGGAACCAACATGGTTCCATGATGGGTAGAGTTATCAGTGGAAGGTCGCAAAATTGATGACCATTAAGGATTCAAGTAGAAGGGATTTGACCTTTCTAGCTTCAGTTTTTCCCTTTTAGTGCCACTGGATTTGTGATTTCTCTTGCGAATATGTGCCTATGTTTTATGGATGTGAGTTTAATTGCCTTCTATAGATCTAGAACCTAGTGATTTCCTGAGATCAGTTTGGTGGAGGAGGAAATGATCAATGAAAGCATCAACAACTACTCCTATTGAGACCGTTTCAGTGGAATGGGTAGTAGGAATTTTATCCACTAATGGTAGATGGAGTAGGAAGAGGTCGATTTCTGGGTATTCCTCATATTAAGGGACTGTGAGTAGAACATGGACATGGGGGTGGTATTTATATGGGTGGTAGAGGAGATGGTCCTGGTTTGTTTTGCGCAGTGAATGCCACAATTCTATAGGGGGACAAGATCATCAGAGGTGAGATTTGTTAGTTTAGTACCGTTTTGTGTTTATTATTTCATCTAGGAGATTCACACTCTATTATTTCAACCTCTATAGCCCATTATCCTATAAAAGAAATAGAGTGTCTTCCAGTTCCTTAGGAGATGGCAATGCTAGTCAGAGGCCAGACCATCGTGTTTGATGTGTGGCTTGTCGTGTAGGCTAATGATGGGCCACATCATTCATGTAAGGATATTTTCATGAAATATATATATCCATATCATGTAATACTTGGGAAATAATAGTTTTATTAAATATCTTCTAATATAGAATTTTTCTAAAGGAGGTTTATATTTTAAAATGTGGATGCAAAAAGTGCAGTTTTCATTGGGGATCATATTATTCCGATGGGTAGTCGGAATGTGAATTCCCTTCATTCCATGAAGGTTGTGTTGTAAGTGGATTATTTGGATGCTTATATAGTACAAGTTCCTAGTTTTTTAGATAGTTCATAGATATTTTCACTGAGTAGGTTGTGATGATACCCCCACGATGCGTTGTTGGGTTTGGGATAGACTTACATCCCATTGTGTTGTTGATCAATGGTTTTATTCATCCCATAGTCTCAACGAGGGGTGCTCCAATGTTGTTCTCCAAGAAGGTGTGTGGTAGTCTGAGGTTGTATATAATATACTTGAGTAGAATCATATGAAAGTAAAAAAACCATACCCTATGAAGAGGATATAAGATATTTTTTACCATCTGAGTAGGGTGATTTGGTTATCTAAGATCTATTTGTGGTTTGGATATCCCATATTTACGGTAAAGGAGGACGATATCCCGATGACTGAATTCAGATGCAGGTACATGCACATTGATTTTTTAATAATTCCATTGGGAGTTTAGAATAAACAATCCATATTTATGGGGTTTATGAAGTCCATGTTCCATGAGTTCCTAGATTATTACATCATTGTATTCATTGATTATATCTTAATCTACTCGAAGATAGAGGAGGAGCATGATGAGTGTCTTAAAAATCACTTTCATGCTCTATGATACCACATACATTATAAATAGTTGTCCGAGTATATTTGTTGGAAAATGTAAGTTCATTTCTTATGGAATGTGGTGTATTAGTAGGGAGTAGTATTATACCCATTATAGGTTAAAGAATTTTTTTTTGGGCAGCACCCAGGAACATGGTAGTTGATCAAATTTTTCATAGTATCATAGGCTATTATCAGATGGTTTTACCCAATTTCCCTTGATTTTCCACACTGTTGTATGTTTTTTCTAGTAAGGACAAGATTTTTTGTGGATTAATCAGTCCAAAGAATCATTTGGTTTTTTGATGAGGAATTTAATTAGTGCTCCTAGGCTTCAGCTCCGAGGGTGATGATTGATGTGTTTTGTAATGCTTCTCGACTAGGTTTGGGGTTTGTATTGAGGACTAGAAGGGATGTTATATCATATGGGTCTAGTATTTTATGACATAAAGATTATAACTATTCCTCCCATGATTTTGATATAGGAGTGGTTGGGTTTGCATTGATGTTTTGGTGACATTACCTAATTGGGGATCACTTTTTGGCCTTAACATATCACATGATCTAGAGGTATATCATTTCCTAGAATGATTTGAACATGTAAATGTGGTGGTGGATAGAGTTTCATCTTGATTATAATATTTATATATCTTGAAAATTTGAAATATCAATTTTCATGTATGATTCTTATAGAATAATGTCACATAAGCATATTTTTTTGAATCTATATATGCTTATAGAGTAATGGTGTAGTTGGAGTCATTGTAGAATGATTCATGAGTTGAATGTGGTAGATGCTATTTTTTTCAAATAATAATGTAATATTATCTGATACATCTTGTGGATGAATCAAAGTGGTTTGGATTAGAGGCAGAGGTGATGCTACATCATATTGGCCATGTTGATGATCCAAATGGAAGGTTAGAGGATAGTTTGAACCAAATTTTGTTTCATGGAAGGTTGTTTTTCCTAATAGTGATGAACGATTGAGCTCTTCATGATTTCCATATATCACCTTTGGCAGTTCACCTAGGAGTTTCCAAAATGCACCCCATCTCACAAACTTTGTTTTTGTGTCCTGAGTTGAAGAGTACAATATCAACGTTTAGAGCAAGGTGATTAGTTTGTCAGCATGAAATGGTAGATCATTGTCTTCACATTAGTTTGTATTATCCTTTGAATGTCATTGAGTTGAAATTTGGTGACATATCATTGTATTTCATCACATGGTCACAAAAAAACTAAAGAGTTTGTGATGTTATACGTTGATGGATGATATGTTGGAAAAATTAACACAGTTTTTACCAATCGATTAGTCTGATGTAGTGGATGCTTTGGATATCAGGTATATGGATGGGGTGGTGCGGTTTCATGGACATCCAAGGTCCATTTTCTATGATAATGACACACATTTTACCTCATAAATCTTGAAGGGATTGCAGCATGATTTTTAATATATGTTATACCTCAACACTTCCTTCCACCATTACATAGATGGGATGGTAGACTAACAATCCAATCAGTAGAGGATAAATTTAAGGCATGAATATTGGACATTTGTGGGTCTTGGGTATGACATGTTTTTTTGGGATTGTTTTATAATAATAATAGTTTTCATTATTTCATTGAAATGGACCTATTTGAGGCTTTGTATGATATACTATTTCATTATCCATTCTATTATAAATTAATTGGGAATAGAACTCTTCTTGATTTTGATGTATTTCTAATCATATTAGAGTATGTTCACCGTGTAAATGAAAGGATTAAAATATCATTGTACCGACATTAGTCTTATTTTGATCACATGATGAGGCTTTTGGAGTTATATATTGGGGACCACATGTTCATGTTGTTATCCCATTAATGTGTGTAGTAGAGTTTTAGCAAAGAGTGTAACATTAATCCATCTTTTTTGGGGCTTGTGCGATGTTGGGGTGAGTTGGTGAGGTTGTGTAAATGTTTTCATTTCCACCATGGTAGGTAAGGATCCATGATGTCTTCCATGTCTCTTATCTTCATTTGAATTTTCATGATGACTCTGTTTTTATCGAATGGGGGTAGTTAAATATTTATGATAATATTATTTTTGTAGAGTGTCCAATAGATATCTAGTATCCTCAAGAGAAGGCAATGTGGGTGTAGACCATTCCTTGGGATCATGAGTTGTTGAGTAATGGTGTCCAGGATGAGAGTACTTGGGGAAGAGATAGATGAAGATATGTTCCCAATACTCTATGTTATTTAGAGTGTTTATTTATTAGATTTTTTTTCTTGTGACGTGATGTTTGGATGCTTTGGTTTTATGTGATCAGTTTTTCTTCCTTAGTTTGTGATACTTGTGTTGTGATCTGGGAAAAAAGAATGTCATGTGAGATAGAGAGGACTATATTCCAAACTTAGTCTCATTAATTGTGATGTGATTAAACCTATTTGGGAGAGTCAATGTTGACCACAACAGAAAATATCATGACATAGATGATGAAATTATATGATTCATGTGTTTGGGATGGTGTTCATTATTAGGAAGTGGTAGTGTGGAATTGTTGTTATATATTAGATAGGTTTTAGTTGTGGTTTCCTAGAGATTAGGTTATGAATTATCATTATGGTCCTATTGTTTTCCATAGTTTTCTGGTGGTAGCATTTTATGAACGACAAGATCCTTTAGAGGTATCTCTCGGGGTGGTTGTTCGGACCCCTATTTCTTTATGTCTTGGTTTGGGATTCATGGGATCAAGAATCATTTTATAAAATTGTAATTTAATATTATATGTTTTCTCAGTCCATTAAATTATCATTTTTGGTGGTTATATGGGTTCATAGGAGTCTCGGCGGAATTCATGAAGATTTCGAGCATTGAGTGATTAGAGAATAGAACATTCATGTAGTGAAAGTGGGTTAAAAAGCGTAAAAAAATTACATGACATAAAATTTTGCTTCACAATGTTAAATTTATAATGGTTGAAAAATTAAGAATAAATTGAATAGGTGATGCATTTTTCATCAGATACTAAAACCTAGGGATTACATGACCGGAAATGGGATTACACGTTATGTAATACCCAGATCTAGTATAGTTTTAAAATTCATTTACAGGGAAATTATTATTTAATTGCCTTTTTTTCTGCTTCTTTTGATTTTGGGTGGTTGTAAGGTGCCCTGAGGTGTTCTTATATCCCCCTTCATCTCTCATTGATCTATTTATCCATATGGATTCTCATTAGCTATCTATGGATTATTTATTGTGATTTCGTCTACCTTTCATGTATTGTTTTTTTATTTTCATCTATGGAGATCACTCTTTTTGAAATATTTCGATTGGGTTTTTTACGGTTTCATTTTGATGGCCTTTGCATGTAGTGTAGGTTGATCCATGTTGTCTTATCATGTGGTTGTGGTTTGCATGCATTCTTCTTCACTCTATAATAAATAGTAAGTTAGAAGGATTTGTTGATGTAGGGATTCCCTCAATTCAATTTATTTCTGTATCATGAGAGTGGGGTTTACTTTCATATCTATGGATTATAGATTTTTCAACTTAATCAAATATATATAATTGGTTTATTAAATTTAATGGGGAAAATTGGATTTTATTTGCATGATTTAACATCTTGAATATTATATTTTGATATTTTTAATTTTATATACATGATACCCTAGTGAAAATATTTGTCATTGGGGGTTTAATTTGTTTTTTAAATATCTATTCTCTTTTTATATTTGGTTTCAATTGCTGTGATATAACACGAAATGGAATTTTTTTAATTTTATATACAAGGCTATTGAAATTATTTCCCCAAGATTTTATATTGTGTGATAATTCCATTGAAATAAAGTAAAATGTGATAAAATACCCATTGTAAATAGTGAAGTTAAACAAGATGTGTTGTGATGTGAGGTAGTTATTGTGGCATGGTGATGCGTGGATGGGGAATGTTGGGTTGATAGTTTATAGGCCATGTTTTGTGTGTGGATAGGTGACAGATTGTGGTGCATAATTTTGGTTCATTGAGGTGGAGGAATGTAAAACTTCTTGTGGAATGTATTTTAATTGTGCAAAATGTTTATGTAGAGATGGAATAAATAATTGATTAAATTTTTTAGTAATGTTTGGAATTTCATGGGTTAGTTTAGAAAATGGGATGGAATTGTTAATGAATAATTAAATTGTCGGATGTTTGGTTAAGGGTTGTTGATGCTAAATAATGAAAATAATGGGATGATTAAATTAAATTGGATGGAAATGTGAAATGTGGTTTGTGGTTTGTTATGTAGTTTTATGAATTTATAGGTGGAAGAAAATGTGAAAATATTGTGACTTGGTATAATTTTCTTGAACCCATAGGTTGGGGTTGAGTGTTTAATATTATATATATATACATTAATTTTATTTTTACTTATATATGCACCCACCCATGTTGAGAACTATGTGCTGAACACCCACATCGTCATGTAGAAGGTATCCTTCCCAACATTGCGATGGGAGGATGGATATCTAGTCATCCACTATTATCTTATTCCTCCTCAAGGAGAGGTTGGAAGTTTATAGTCTATGATTCCCATAGGTCGGTAAGTGTATTATATGATGGTAGAGATGTGGTATACGTGGTATCTCTTGGATGAGTTGAGATGTGGTATGTGAGGTGTCTTTGGATGTGAGTTGGTATGTGATGAACCATGTGCCTTCAAGATGAGTTATGGAGTGATGCCCTATGTTTATTTGATATGAGATGTGATGTGTTGTGCGGACTTGGTGTGTATGCTTGGGTTGGGTTGTGAGGACCATGTGTTTGTGGTCCAGATGTGATGTGTTATATTTAGATGAGGCGGGAGTTCAGGGAAGATTTTCATTGGGTAGAGAGCATCTAATCGGTATAAAACATGTGAGAGTTACCTTATAATCTATGATCATTAGTAAATATTATATTACATGACCTTATTGTCATGGTGAGCATTTCTTGGTGAGTTTTGGATGGTTACTATACCTTTATAGTTTCTGTAGGTTCTATTATTTTCTCACGAGTGCATTAGTATGCTTCTTTCAAATGTGTATAAAATACAATGGATTTTATTACTCAGTATAAATATATGGTAACACTACATATAAAAATTATTTTTCTTGTTTCTTGGAGGTTTTCATTTTCCAGGCTTGATATTAGTAGATTGAATCATTGATTGATTTTGTGTCATCGCATTAACATTACAATTGTGTATTTACATTGGATACATTTATTTGCATCATATCAATTTATATATGCACATGGGGTTGATTAAGTTAATCTTTTTATTTTATTTCATGGGGTTTTTATAGATGGTTCATCATATCTCTTGATCCAACATTGTAATAGTAATTAATACCATATATACATGATATTTTTACACCCATAGTGATAGTCACAAACCTGGGCCCTACCAGAGGCAGGACTAGGGGCCATCATCTACATTTCTCAATTTGAATCCCAGGAGGGGTATCATTGGAGTGAGGGGTTTATTATAATTTAGAATTCAATGAAATTAACTAATAATCCTTGAAAACGATTAATGATGACATGGGTTATACTTTTCTCAGGATGTTACTTTATTAAAAAATAATGTCATGACTCTTGATATAACATATAATGTGATTTCTATTCTACGCATTTTCACCATGTTATTATGTATATAGTAGCATGATGAAATTATTAAATAAAATAAAGCTAAAATTAATTGAATAATTGGCTTTTAAATTATATAAGAGGAATGTTTGAATATATTGTTTCTTGTAATTTAATTATAATGAAATTTATGAAATGCTCAGGTATAATTGAAAATCATCTTCTACATGATTAAAAGAATTGGAAAATAATTTGAAGTATGTTAATTATTGTTGATGAAATGAATTAAAGGCATATTAATAATTGGAATTCTTCAATGTTGTAGATACTATAATTTATTATTAGAACCATGTGTAAATTAATTAATTAATTAATTTAGTATGATTTTATTTCTTGATTACTATGGTTTCACATAGTTTGAACCAATGAATATTTAATTAGTTAAATAAATATGTAATAAAATCCATTTTATTTAAAAAATTTGAATTCTAGGGCCCGAGTATCCCATATTTTTGATAATGATAAGTTCCATGAGTTTTAATTCATGAGAGATCGTTTTCATGTGAATGTAAAGTTTCTTGTATTGAGGGACTAGATTCCATGTTGACTACTCTTGTTTGTTTATCATTATTTTTTTATGTAATGGATGTAAGAATTACATTGCAATGTGAGATAATAATTGGATGGTTGTTGTTTGTAACACCCATTTATTTCATATTATATTTTCTCTTTATTGTAATTTAATAACTTATATTGCGTGCAACACTGACTTGTCTTGAGTTATACACAAGATTCAATTTCAGAAAAATAACACATTAGTATTATATTTATTTTAATGATATATTTATTTATCAATTACATATTTCTATATGAATAGTACTAAATAAAATTTAACGTTTATTTATTATTTTTTCAATTAAATAAAAGAAATTTATGATTAATTGTATAAGTTTTGTAAAAATATTAATATATTTAGAAAGACAACTATAATAAAAGAACTACGTTTTATTTCTTTTCTGAAAAATAATAAAAATAATTTTAGAAACTTTGAAAATTTTATTTTTTCTAACCTAGAATTCATTTTCTAATTTAGAATATCAAAATAAATATATAAGTCTCTTGTAATTCGTTGAAGTCACTTTATAATAAGATTAAATATATAAAATTTTATTGAAATATTTAACGTCCTTTACGCACCTTCTAGCCACATTTTCAAATTTGCATAATTTAAATTTTTTGCTTCTGTTAATGGAATTTCAAAAATATTGTAGACACAGTTGTCATCAGTAAGTAAAATGTGATTCAATAGGATAAATATATTTTTTGGTAAATAATATCTTTTGAACATTATTTACCATGGTTAAAAGTAAATATGGAAAATAAAGATAAAATTAATATTATTATAATATAAAATTACCAAAACACATGTTCTAATTCTATTGTAAAAGATTTTTTCGACCAAAATCAACATTAGGAAAAAATTATGATCATTTTTTATCCACTAGGGTTATATTATGACATTTATTACTTTTAATTTAAGGAAGAGTTAAAAGTGATAGTGTAAATTTTTAGTAAAAGTATTTTTATTATAGGATTATACATAAGATAAATTAGACTATAAATTTTAATTATAAAGATAAAACAATTTATTAAATAATTTTATTTTATTTATAAATTTTAGACATTAAATAATTTAATTTATTTGTGACACAATGGTGATACTGTATTTTCTTGATTAATAAAGGAATAAAATAAATGATATAATTAATATTAAAATAAATGAGATTCATTTCCATGTTCACCATTGAAGGATGATAATAAAAATATATATTATTAGTAAGTATGTAATATATGACATAATAATGCTAATAAAAATACTTATATATGTATTTACATATATTTTAATCTCTTGAATCCATTCAATACTATATGAAAATCGAAATAGCATTTATGTGTAAGTATGGCCTACCATCACCATGAACAATGTCATCTATTTTATATATCTATCTCTTATATATATAATTATATTATTAATATATATGATATCTAAATCATATTATACATTTTCAAAGCATGTAAATCATTATAAAAGTAAAATATTCATGAATAACATGTCAAAACATATATGATAACCAAAACTATATTACATGAAATGTTGCATTAACATGGAATTGATATTAAATGGGTAATATAAATACATAAATAATTCATATATTATATCAGAAATATTATTATGATTCTGATATAAGTTAATAATATGTTCAAAAACATTATAGATGTGTTTCAGACATGTATGAAGAGTATCAGACCCAATGTAAGGGTTTAATTCTCAATATCATTATTATCAGAGATTGTTTTTGTGTAATTATTAGTGGGGACATATTTATAATCAATTTCCATGTTTCATAAAAAAAATTGAAAAAGAATATTTTAGGGTCTTATAGAAGGTAATATTTAACTAGATCATCATTTAAAATGTTTTAATGATTTATTTTTCTAAATCAATTTAATTAATGTCCATGCATTCAAAAAAATCTTGAGGATTTATAAATATGGAAAAGATTGTTTCAAAATGATAATTTCTTACAAAATATTCAATGTGTTATGGAAAAAATTGATTCTAAAATATCTTTTAAATTTCATCAATAATAAATTGTGATACATTTAAATAATTTAATAAAAAATGGATATTTTTATCAATGAATTTTTCTGGTTATTTTCAACTATGACAACACCCTTTATTGAATATTACTCTTGATTGTGGTAGATTTATTAAATTAAAATATTAAATATTGTATTTAATGAGTTTTGATATAGTAAACTATGGATGTGCAATTTTTATGACATTCATGGTTAATAGTTAATGTAATGTCATTTAATATGCTAGTTTTAATATGATGGATTATGTTCTATTTCACTACTTTTATATGAGGAATTAATTTGACATAGTATGTGATAGGAGGGGCCAGTAATAGACCATCGATGCATCAGCGGGACTCATGAGTCAAGCTAGTGACTTGGAATAAGGCCTCGATAGAATATTTTTGAATGGTCTTGGCATAAGGCTTTGATGTAGATGTTATTATGTTCTTAATTAAGAATACACTTTCTATAAAAGTAGTTGTTACATGTGATTTTTAGAATAATAAAATATCCACATGAATGTTTACAAGGTAATATTGGATTTTTTTCCCATATTATTCTCAAGATTATGTTTAAAAGGCTTTTTTTGTTATACATCATGACAAAATAGTTTAGAGCTTTTGCTAAGTTATTTATCGTTTGTATGTATCTAATGTCACCACTTTATTATGTTTTATTTTCCCAAGATTCCAAGAAGTGTACAATGATTGATATTTATGGTTAATCTAGCGGAATAATGGAATTCTGAAATAAATATTTGGGATGTTATTTATGTTAGAAAGTGTAATGTGATATTCATGTATATAATCTATTTTCTAGTACTACTAAATTGATAGGTTCATCCGAACATTATTCCTTTTAATCATTATACTGTATTAAAATTATGCACCAAATCAAGGTAGATGGGGTCATGGAATTACAGTATGTGTCAAAGGACGTTTTTAAATAACCATGGAACTAGATTTTAAAAACTATGATTAGGGATCATATATCTAAGATTGAATTTTAGGAAAAATATTTAATAGAATTCAATAATATTAAAATAGATATTGTGTGGGTAGTACTATAAAATTTCACCATGTCTAGACACTAAAAATAAACATGGGTCTGGAATGGATGTGCATAGGGGTGAAAACTCTGACATGGTGTTCCAAACATGACTCAGGGTAACTTGGAACACGACAATGGGATATAATGCACACCTAGATTGACATTCCTAGAGGATATTCTTAGGATAATTAATATTTTATATACAAAACAATATATGAGATTTAAGGGTAAATATGTCATCAAATGAACCGTACATAGGATTATGGATTAGATATCCATAAATGATTCAAATTAAGATATGTATATTATTATTTTGGAATTAAGAATTATGATTCCTAACATAATCAACTATATACCATTGTTTAGAAATTCTGCTTAGTTTAAAAAATTAAAATCTCATAAATGTGCATAATCCATGTAGGGATTTTCCTTATGCTAGATAAAGGTAGTGGAGTTGGTGAAAAAACAAGAACTGGAGAGCTTATAACCAAACTATGAAAGTGGAATCAGGTTATGAATAATAACATTACCCGTACAGAGCATCTAATCCACAACACAGAGGATTAATGGTAGACCGTTTAATGAGAACAAAACTATAACATTCAATGGGACTACAAAAAAGTTTGTAGAAAATCAATGGATAAGTTCCTTATATAATATATTTCCTTATTTGGGAAGTAATGAGAGGGAAAAAGTTGTTATATATGTATATCGCCTCTTATGAAATGCAGACTAATGGTGGTTATTGATTCATAACATAAGGGAGGATGAAGATGTAGGAAATATGGAATATATGGTGTTTAAAGAACTTCTATTACGAAAATACATTTCATATGAACAATGAGATGATATGGAAATTAAATTTCTGAGTCTAATACACAAAGGGGATGATAATTTTGAAAAATATTAGACTAACATCACAAGGTTAGCAAGGAACACTGTAGACTACAGACATAACCAATGGTATAAGATTGATTGAAAATTTGATGGGTTAGAACCATCACACTGATGGGAATTGGTCTCACAATATTTATTATCATATAAATATATTATCTTCTGTGCAATCAAGAGAGAAAAATAATTCTCTAATACTAATTACATTAGAGTAAAGCAAGTGAATAACATAATGGTGGAGAAAGAGGCATATGAATTGAAAAAGAGAGTGAGGGATTTTCCCTTATGTGATAATTTTGGGAAGAAAAACCCTACTACTTGCCTATAAGGATCATGAGTTTGATACAAATGTTGAGAAAAAAGGACACTAGGATCACGATTGTATGGGAAAAAAATAATCTATGAAATTTTATAACTATAAAGATGTGGGACATTATAAAAAAAATTTTCCAAGGCATCAAGGAAATATAAATCAAAAAAATATAATGGATCAGGTCAAGCACATGTTGTTACTACTGTCGATGTGGAATAATTAATGTATTTCTATTTTTTGTTTCATGAATTATATTTTGGTTTTATGAAGAATAATATATATATAAGGATTTTAATGTAGTAATATTTGATTAAATTATTGTTTAAATATGATTAATGTAATCATATTTTTAATATGTGACATTAAGAGAAACTTTACATTGTTAGGGGAATCTGGTGTAACAATTGATTATAAGATAGTTACATACCTTTTAGAGAATGTAACACCCCGAGATTTTATGAAAAAATATTCTTTTTAATTTAATTAATGTCTTGTGTTGTACGCTACACCAAAAGGAGCTTTCATAACATACATCCTTGATTTTCCTTGCAATACACGCAATCGCGACCTTCCTCGATAGCGTGTGTAGTACACAATACCCAATTTCACTAAACACCGATATACTATTAAAATATTATTAAAACTAGCCATTATAAATAGTAATAACCTCTTTTCGAAATTTTATATATTTTATCTTTCAAAACGGACTTCATTTTTGGATTCGGAATATCGAAATTAGCTTAGGGTGAAATTTTGGAACTTTTCAGATAACATTCATATTCTGATGAATAGTGAAAATTACTAAATTTTAATTAAAAACATCATTTGTAATCGAAATAATTAATAGTGATAAATTTTTATTTTTAGTGGGATTAAATTATATTTAGAATATATTTTTACAATTTAATACAATGTTGGTCATTGGATGCAAGTTCACATTTAAACCAGACATAAACAAGTGTCAATCTTTTGATAGTTATTATCTCTTAGGAACACGCTATTTGTTTTGACAAGGGAATTAATTTTTAAATTAATTAATGCAACTGATATGTTTTGAATTTGTTAAAATAGACATCATTTATGAGTTTATAATATCAAATACAGCTTACGACTAATTTTTGGTGTTTCTCTAGAAACATTCAATTTTTTGATGAATAGTGAAACCACTAAGTGGTAGTTAAAAAAATGAATTTTTCATAAAACATAATCTTACTACTTCTGTGAGTGGAATTTCAAAAATCCGAGAGACACAGTTGATGTTAGTTAGTAAAATGTGGTTCAATGAGATGAAAATAACTTTTGGTGAATAGTAAATTTTAACTTTTTTTACCACGGTTAAAAGTAAATAGGGTAAATAAGGGTAAAAATGATAATATTATTACCCTAACACATGACATAATTATATTGTATAAGTGTAATTCGACCAAAAACAACCTTAGGAATAAAATATGACCATTTAGGCCCACTTAGATTAGATTAGGACATTTATTATTATTTAATTCAAAGAAGAGTTAAAAGAGTTAAAATCAATGTTTATTTACTAAAACATTTGTAATATAGGGTTATACATAAGATAAATTAGACTGTAAATATTCATTAGGAAGATAATAAGATTTCCTAAATAATGATATTTTATTTGTAATTTTTAGACATTAAATAATTTAATTTATTTATGACACAATGATGATGCAGTAATTACAATAATAGTGAAAAATTAGAATAATTTACATTATAAATACCCAAATAAATATAATTTGAGCCTTTAATGAATTAGAATACTTTTATAGGTTAATATGACATGTTATTAGTGATTTAATTAAATTTTTTTGAACTAATAATTCTGTTATGATTTTCACAAAAAACAATTACTAAATAGTGTCAAAATTGACATAAAATAGTTTTTAAAACAAATATTATATTATTAATTGTTATTTTATTCCTAAAAATCTATGGATCGGCCAAATGACTTATATAAGGTTATATATATTAATAAAATCCAACTTGGGGGGTCGCTTGGATGTATATGGTATGTTTATTAACTATATAATATAAAAATTTAAAGTGACATGGTAAATGTCAAACTAATTAACTAAGATTTTAAACTAAACGATAGGTTAATATAATGACCTAAACTTGTCTAAATTATATTTTATGAGATGATTTAGACCCATCACCACCTTGTATTAGAAATAAATCGATTTTGAGTTATTTAAAACCGAACTTGACTTTATAAGAAAATAATATTTTTAATTATTCCAAAGGTGCCCCTCTCCTCCCTTATAAAAGGGCACCACCTCCCTCTCTTCCGCACACCACATTGAACCTTCATGCATGGCCAAACCCTGATAATGTATCCCATCCACTTCTCTAGAAACATCTTAGAGGTTTTGGTCTTCTTCAAAGTCCAATCTCAGTTCTCTAAGAGGAGGTTTCAAAGAGGCATATTGAAGAAGAGGTAATTTCTTCTACTGATTCTTTCAAGCTTCTTTCTTCATCAACTTCTTCTTCTTAGGTTGTTTCATTATGAATTAATAACATCAGTATCACTTATATACTGATATGTTATTATAAGTATGAAACAACCTTATTTTACTATCTATCCATCCTACGAAATATGAAATCACCACGCGTGCGTACGTACGGAGTATCGTCTCCATGTCGTGGTGTAATCTATTTTTCCAATACCACCTTACATGGATGGGTAAAATGGTGTAAAGAATAACTATACATAGTTAATATAACATAATACTGATTCTGATATATTTTATCATCCATTCCAATTAAATTCAATAATTATGGAAACGATATAATCGCTCGTGCGTACGTACGGACTACCGTCTCTACGACGCGATGAGATTCATTTTCCATGTTAACCATTAAAGAATGATTATAAAGTATATATAAGCTATAATAATGAAATATATTACATTATAAATCTACTGGATTTATGTATATATATATATATATATATGTTTTTCATCTACTTAATTCGATTATACTCAATAAGGAAATGAAAACAGCATTCATGCGTACGTACGGCCTACCGTCTCCATGAACGGTGTATTTCATTCCATTTACTGGTCCATTATATATATGTATATTATGACTATATATTAAATATAAATAATGTTTTATATTCTGGAATTAATTAATCATGATGTAAGTAATCATATGAATAATTACAAGTCAAAACACGGACAAGAAATGAAACGATTTTACCCAAAACACTCTTTAACATGGAATTTACAAAAGAACGGGTAATATAAAGTCATAAGTGAACCATATATGATATCATAACAATGATTATGATTCTGGAATAATTCAATGACATTATTTAAATCATTATACAGGAGGTTCGGACACTTACGAAGAAAATCAGACCTAAGGTAAGGGAAAATCTCAAAATCTATTTTTTTATCTGAGATTTTTTATACTTTGGTATTTACTGGTGTGTATTTTATCATACACATTCATGTGTCCTCAATATATAATATTATTTATATCCTCCTAAAATTGTTTAAATCCAATTTTACCCTTCGGTGAGTTTTTAGTAAAAGATATGAAAGGAATCTTTTGTCGTTTTTCGTACGAGGTACTTTTTGACTTTTCCGGCCAAAGTACAGGAAGAAATTTTTTTTACTTATACGACATGAATGGATTTTTAAAACATTATTTACAAGAAGCTTCTTTTAAAAGTTTTCAATTTTATTTCTAATCAACTTTTTTTAGTTGTATAACATTTTAAGAAAGGAAAAATGTTTTTAAAGTATAAATGATATTTTCCACAAGAATGGAGTTAAAGTGTTTTATCAAAATTATTTTCCATCTAAGATTATATAGTGTTCTATTCCTATCCCTATTATTACATTAATTTGATTATGTTGTGATGTAATTATTTTTTGGAATTCCTTTATCTTATATGAATTGTTTTATTATGTCATGATGTTTAAGATTCCCATTTTTATTACATGGGTTATGCAATGATGTATGGTTAAATATTTTGTGGAACACATAAGAATGGTTTCATTATGAGATGGGTGGGACCTATATCTCCCTCCAAGTCATTGGATAATGATTTATGTCTCATGATATAGACATGACTGGAATGAAAAGTTAAACCGGTTCAGTAATACAGGACTGGAGCGAGGAGTGAACATGATTCAGAAAGGGACTTTGTCTATTAAGATGGTCTTGGCAGCAATGCCTTGGCTACTATGGAAATCATATCATGTGCTTAATGGTTGCCAAAATTACATGTTTTATTCTCATGCTATTTTATCATTCTTAATGTTTTATTGTGATCTATGCCTTGCCTACTTCCATGTTTTATGTCATTACTCAAGCTTTTGATGCTTAAACATTATGTTCATGTTTTTAAGTTCAAATTTATATGATATGTTTTATTTTATCCATGCATACCCTTACTAAGCATTTGAGCTCACCCTTTTTATGTTTTCTTTTTCCTAGGATATAAATAAAGGTTTTAGGTAAGGAAAAAAGGGGAAGATCTTTATGGGAGATGTTGAAGATCTTTGCCCACAATTAGAATATTACGTTCCAAGTTTCGATAGACACTAAACTATTACGGTACTTGTGTGTATGTTATGTACTTAGTATTCCGCAAAAGTACTGTAATGTCTATGTACGTCAAGCATTGGGTCTCTACAGTTGGTATCATAGGAAAGGTTTAGTCAACCTTTGGAAACTAGGATGCGATAACTTTAGTGAAATCCCTAGAGATATTTATAAGGTATGTCTAGGGTTGTTCCTAAGGATAAATATACGTATAGGATATAGTATTATAACTATGGTAATGATCTTAGAATTTAACCAAAGATGTTAGATATTGAGGGTACTCCCCCTTTACTATGTTGTTTCCCTAGCATGATTTTTGCCTCTCACACTATTCTTTTTGGGTTTTAGATGATGGATGGAACCCGAAGGAACTGTGTTGATCAATGCAAAGGACAATGCAATGATTGTCCTCCTGAACAAATAAAATGTTATCGGAGATGGAGTACAAAATATTATTACTATACATACACAGGCTATGAATCATTATGGACTTCCAAATGAGCAGAGAAGGGGACAATATTTTATTGAGTCCTTCATGAGGAAATGCCCACCTTCTTTCAGTGGGTCTTCTGATCCACTTGTTGCTGAACAATGGATCACTACTAATGAAAAGATATTTTAAGTTCTCCAATGTTATGAACATGATAAAGTCATCTTAGCAGTGTATCGTTTGGAAGGTGAAGCTGATCAATGGTGGAAATTTTATCATGAATATGAGGCAAAGAGATGAAATTGAGTCCATGGAATGGGTCAAGTTCAAGAACATATTTTTCAATAAGTACTTCCCTCGTATTCCTAGAACAAAGATGGATAAGGAGTTTCTTGAACTAAAGCAAAAGGATGATGAATCTGTTGGTATTTACAAAGCGAATTTTACAAGGCTTGCAAGGTATGCATCTGGATTTATCATCCAACCTGAAAGTAAAGTTGATCGATTCTTCAGTGGCTTAAACCAAATCTTCGAAGGGCATTAGCTATAAGAGACATTAGTAGCTATGAAGAAATTATGCGTTGTGCTATCAAGGTAGAAATGGAAGTTGGTGTTACTTATCCATCTCATAGTTTTTACAAGAAACGAAATATGGATTTCACGGAGAAATCTCAGAATAATGGTGAAAAGAAGATAAATGTTTACTTATGCTCAAAGTGTGGGAAGAAGCATGGTGGGGATTGTCTTAAAGGGCCTAGAAAATGTTTTAAGTGTGGAAAAGAAGGTCATCGAGTAGATGAGTGTCGACGTAATGGAAAAAAGGTTTCTAATGATGAGAATAATGAAAAGACTACAGAGAACTCTCCACCAAGACTTCAATGCTTCAAGTGAAAGGAAATGGGGCATTATACTAATAAATTCCCTAATCCAAGGGTTAGTGATGATTGACATGAGCAACCACTTAAGGCAAAGGACAAAGGGAAGTCACATGTGATCACTATTGGCGATGTTGAATATGACAAAAATGTGGTGGAATGATTAAGTGTGTATGTAATGGGATTTCAAAATAATGTTGTATATAGTATCGTGGAATATTGGAATATTTATGTATTGGTCTATTGTGGTACCAGTAACCATGGAAAGTGATTGAGATATTTTTGGAAAAAATAATGATATGCTTATAATGAAGGGAAAATGAGAAAATGAAATTTTTGATAGTATTCATGAAATCATGATTGTTATAAGGACTAAGTGATATCATGGTTTGAGTAAATAGAATTTTGGGATTTTGGTATGTAGAAAGAGTTAACATTTGACAGCACTCATGTTTTCACTAAGGTTTAATGGGTATTTATTTTTCAAGAGAATACATGATTAAGGTATTCACAAGATTGGAATGTGACTAACAAGATATATGGGGGGATAAATGATGGTATTCCCATGCTTGGTTGATGACATTTCAAGTGATCGTTTTCTTTATACTATGAGCATGGACCGAAGTATCTTAGATAAGCATAAAGATTGGAATGGATTATATTGGACATCAGTTAGTATTGTTTAAGGATAAAACTTTTTATGATATTATTGATGGGATGTTATAGTAATGTAGTTTTAGAAAAAGGAAAACCTGCAGGACGGGAGACAACCCATCGCGCCGGACAAGGCTGTTGGAATCGAACCCACAACTGAAGTGCAACTGGCCTTTATCGCCTACCACTGGCCTACAGGAAGTCCCTGTTATGTAAAAACTAGTTTTATTATATTAAGAAGTATGTTATATGAATTATAGGTCCATTTTAGGAACAATATATGATTAATCTAACTATAGATGGACTTATGTATTTTTTGATAACTTTTCTAACCTTTTTTTTGAGACAGATGGAATGACCAATAATTCTATCACATGATCTGCTAACACATCATGAATGACAAATTCAACTTCATTTATTTAAGAGATGAAGTGGAAATTGTCCGAAGAACGACCAACGTTGAGACTATACCAAAATCATGAAAGTATTTCTTCTAATTCTAATTTCATCAACTTTAGGGAAATGGTCTTGAAAAGAAAAAATGTTGTCATAGTGCTCTTATATCTAATGAATAAGATGGTAACTTAGATCATCACTAATTTATGGCTCTGTGATTTCTGGCTTTTCCATAGCCTTGTTCTCTACCACTCTCCATCAGAACATGATGGTTAGATTTTTCTTCCATATCCATATTTTCACCTATGTGGAAACCCAGTGATTAGTTAATTTGGGTAACCGTTATGTTTCATACTTTTGTTTTTAATGATTGGTTTTGGTATTCCTTTTTACAATGTGGATTTATATTAATCAATCTTTCAGGTAGTAAACCATTTATAAAACCGACGAATTTCGAGGGAAAAAATTATTTTAAGGGGGGTCGAATGTAACATCCCTAGATTTTATGAAAAAATATTGTTTTTAATTTTATTAATTTCTATTGTTGTACGCTACACCAAAAGGAGCTTTCACAACACACATCCTTGATTTTCCTTTCATTGCACGCAATCACAACCTTCATCGATAGTGTGTGTAGTACGCAATACCAAATTTAATTAAACAATGATATGCTATTAAAATATTATTAAAACTAGCCGTTATGAATAGTAATAAAAACTTTTTGAAATTTTATAAATTTTATATTTCAAAACGGACTTCATTTTTGGATTCAGAATATCAAAATTAGCTTAGGGTGAAATTTTGTTTCTTTTCTGATAACTTTCATATTCTGATGAATAGTGAAAATTAATAAATTTTAACTAAAAACTACATTTTTAATTGAAATAATAAATAGTGATAAATTTTTAATATTAGTGGTTTTAAAGTATATTTATAATATATTTTTACAATTAAATACAATGTTGGTCATTGGATGTAATTTCACATTTAAACTAGACATAAACAAGTGTCAATCTTTTGATAGTTATTATCTCTTAAGAACACGCTATTTGTTTTGACGACGGGAATTAATTTTTAAATTAATTAATGCAACTGATATGTTTTGAATTTGGTAAATTAGACATCATTTTTGAGTTCATAATATCAAATATAGCTTAGGCCAAAATTTTGGTATTTTTATGGAAACGTTCATTTTTTTGATAAATAATGAAACCACTAAGTGGTAGTTAAAAAAATGATTTTTTCATAAAACATAATTTTACCACTTCTGTGAGTGGAATTTCAAAATCCGAGAGACACGATTGATGTCAGTTAGTAAAATGTGGTTCAATGAGATGAAAAGAACTTTTGGAGAATAGTAACTTTTTCACTTTTTTTTACCACGGTTAAAAGTAAATAGGGTAATTAAGTGTACAAATGATACTATTATCATCGCAACACAAGTCATAATTATATTGGATAAGTGTAATTCGACCAAAAAATCCATAGGAATAAAATATGACCATTTAGGCCCACTTGGATTAGATTAGGACATTTATTATTATTTAATTCAAAGAAGAGTTAAAAGAGTTAAAATCAAAGTTTATTTACTAAAACATTTGTAATATAGGGTTATACATAAGATAAAATCTATTGTAAATATTCATTATAAATCTAATAAGATTTCCTACATAATGATAGTTTTTTTGTAATTTTTGTACATTAAATAATTTAATTTATTTATGACACAATGATCTGGTAGTAATTACCATAATAGTGAAGAATTAGAATAATTGACATTATAAATACACAAATAAATATATTTTTAGCCTTTTTATGAATTCCAATAATTTTATAGGTTAATATGACATGTTATTAGTGATTAAATTAACTTTTTTCGAACTAATAATTCTGTTATGATTTTTACAAAAATAAATTACTAAATAGTGTCAAAATTGACATAAAATAGGTTTTACAACCAATATTATATTATTAAATGACATTTTATTCCTAAAAATCTACGGTTCGGACAAATGACTTAGTTAAGGTTATATATATATATTAATAAAATCCAACTTGGGGGTCACTTGGATGTATATGGTATGTTTATTAACTATATAATGTAAAAATACAAAGTGTCATGGTAAATGTCAATCTAATTAACTAAGAGTTAAAACTAAAAGATAGGTTAATAGAATGACCTAAGCTTGTCTAAATTCTATTGTATGAGCGGATTTTGACCCATCCCCACCATATCTTCGACATAAACCAATTTTGTGCTATTTAAAACCGAACATGGCATTATAATAAAATAATATTTTTAGTTATTCCAATGGTGCCCCTCTCCTCCCTTATAAAAGGGCACCCCCTCCCTCTCTTCCTCATACCACTTTGAGCCTTCATTCTCTTCCAAACCCTGCCAATTTATCCCCTCCACTTCCCTAGAAACATCTTTGAGGTTCTGGTCTTCTTCAAAGACCAATCATAGTTCCCTAAGAGGAGGTTTCAAAGAGTCATATCGAAGAAGATGTAATTTCTTCTACCGATTCTTTCAAGCTTCTTTCATCTTCAAATTCATATTCTTAGGTTGTTTCATTATGACGTAATAACATCAGTATCACTAATATACATATATGTAATTATAAGTATGAAACAACCTTATTTCACCATCTATCTATCCTACGAAAAACGAAATCACCACGCGTGCGTACGTACGGAGTACCGTCTCCACGCCGTGGTGTAATCTGTTTTTCCAATACCACCTTATTTAGATGGGTAAAATGGTGTAATGAATAACAATACATAGTTATTATAACATCATAATGATTCTGATATATTTTATCATCCACTCTAATTCAATTAAATAATTATGGAAACGATATCATCGCTCTTGCATACGTACAGACTACCGTCTCCACGATGCGATGAGATTCATTTTCCATGTTTACCATTAAAGAATGATTATAAAGTACATATAAGATATAATAATGAAATATATGACATTATAAAGCTACTGGATTAATGTATATATATATGTATGTCATCTACTTAATTCTATTATACTCAATAATGAAACAAAAACAACGTTCATTCTTACGTACGGCCTACCGTCTCCATGAATGGTGTATTTCATTCCATTTACTGATCTATTATATATATATATATGTATATTCTGACTATATATTATATATAAATAATGTTTTATATTCTGGAATTAAGTAATCATGATCTATGTAATCATATGAATAATTACAAGTCAAAACACGGACGACAAATGAAATGATTTTTCCCAAAATGCTTTTTAACATGGAATTTACAAAAGAACTAGTAATATAAAGTCATAAGTGATCCATATATGATATCATAACAATGAGTCTGATTCTGGAATAAGTCAATGACATTATTTAAATCATTATACAGTATGTTCAGACACTTATGAAGCAAATCAGACCTAAGGTAAGGTAAAATCTCAAAATCTCATTTTTTTTATCTGAGATTGTTTATAATTTGGTATTTACTTTGGTGTATTTTATCATACACATACATGTGTCCTCAATATTTAATATTATTGATATCCTCCTACAATTGTATAAATCCATTTTTACCCTTCGGTGAGTTTTTAGTAAAAGATATGAAAGGAATCTTTTGTCGTTTTTTGTACGAGGTACTTTTTGACTTTTCTGGCCATAGTACGGGAAGAATGATTTTATTACTTATACAACATGAATGTATTTTTAAAACATTATTTCCCAGAAGCTTACTTTACAAGTTTTCAAGTTTATTTTTAATCAAATTATTTTAGTTGTATGACATGTTAAGAAAGGAAAAATGTTTTTAAAGTAGAAATGATATTTTCGAAAAGAATGGAGTTCAAGTGTTTTATCAAAATTATTTTCCATCTAAGATAATATAATGTACTGTTTCAACCCCTATTATTGCATTGATTTGATTATGTTGTGGTGTAATTATTTTTATGAATTCCTTTATCTTATATGAATTGTTTTATGATGTCATGATGTTTATGATTCCCAATTTTATTACATGGGTTATGCAATGATGTATAGTTTATGATTTTGTGGCACACATTAGAATGGTATCATTATGAGATGGGTGGGACCTATATCTCCCTCCAATGCATTGGGTAATGATTTATATCTCATGAGATATACATGGCTGGAATGACAAGTTAAACCGGTTCAGTAATACAGGACTGGAATGAGGAGTGAACTTGATTCAGAAAAGAACATCGTCCACTAAGATGGTCTTGGCAGCAATGCCTTGGCTGCTATGGAAATCATATCATGGGCTTAATGGTTGCCACAATTATATTTTTTATTTCCATGCTATTTTATCATTCTTAATGTTTCATTGGGATCTATGCCTTGTGTACTTCCATGATTTATGTCATTACTCAAGCTTTTGAAGCTTAAACATTATGTTCATTTTTTTATGTTCAAATGTATATGATATGTTTTATTTTATCCATGCTTACCCTTACGGAGCATTTGAGCTCACCCTTTTTATGTTTTCTTTTCCCCAGGATATAAAGAAAGGTTTTAGGTAATAAAAAAAGGGGAAGACCTTTATGGGAGATATTGAAGGTCTTCCACCACGATTAGAAAATTACGTTCGATGATTCCAAAGACACTAAACTATTACGGTCCTTGTGTGTCTGTTATGTACTAAGTATTCCACAAAAGTAATGTAATGCCTATGTACATCAAGCTTGGGGTCTCTACAGAGAAGTTTGGAAAAAATTATTTTGGATAAGTCTAATAGATATAATAGAGTATTTTGAACACATGATTTTTTTGGAGGATAATGTATTATTTATTTTATACTTTGACCCAACATTTTGGTTTTCAGAAAAAAAATTAACGGAATAAGGGAATACTTTCATAAAATTTAATTTATGAAATGCGATTCATGTGTAAAAAATTATTTTTTGGAAAATTAATTTCCTAGTGTATGGGATGAATTGAAAATAGATCAAAGCACAACCATATTATGATATTATGATTATTATAGGTAATGAAATCACGTATTTTTTTGAGTACATTTCTTGACTGTAAATTAATCCCTCTCATTCAAGTAAAGGAATCTAATTTTTTGTCCAATTTCATTATGTTATATTGAAACAATGATATTTTAAATCATTATAAATTTATGGATTTGAGGCCCCTAGTTATCCATTTATAGTTCACATGTTTGTGAATGATGACCTTAATCACACCATATAAATATTTTTTTTATTCTTCCAATTATATGTATGTAATTTCCTACATTATCATCCATATTCAATATATTAATTTGGTTTTGAGTTTTTCAATTCCCTTTCCCTCTTATTAAGAGGAACATTTTTTAATCCTAATTCTGATTTGGGGTTTTTCACAATGGTATTTTCTTTTTTCTACTTTTATTTGATAAAAAAATATAAATTGATGGAGGGTAGAATGTAACAACACATTATTTCATTGTCCATTATCTCATTAATGTAATTTAACAGCCTATATTTCATGCAATATTGACTTGGCTTGCGTAATATGATATATTTAGTGTTTGTGAAACAACACATTTGTATTATAATTATATAAAATATATTTTTTTATCAATTAAATATATTAATATTATTATTATAAAATATATTTTAAATGTTTTTATAATGTTTTCACATAAATAAAACATATTTTTAATGAAATTTATATGTTTTGTTAAAATAGTTATATATCTTGAAAAACTATTTTCATAATAGAACTACTTTTTATGAACATTTATGAACAACCAAAAATATTAAATTTAGACACTCCTAAAATTTTAATTTGAAAAATAGAAATGTTTTTTGAATTCAAAATATCAAAATTATCTCATATTGAATATTTTATGGAAAACATTCAATTCTAGATGAAAAGTAAAAAATACACAATAGTACATAAACACCAACTTTTTCACATACATAATTTTTTTTAATTTAATTTTATTTAAAAGTTAAAATAAAAAAATAATACGTATATTAGTCCAATTTCATTCAATTGAGTCATTTTATAATAAAATTAGATATATAAAATTTTATTGAACTTTTAACGTATTTTAGCCACCTTCTAGGCACATTTTCAAATTTTCATAAAATGTAATTTTTCAACTTTTATGAATTGAATTTCAAAATTCATATATATATATAATTTTCATTAGTATTTAAAATTTTGTTCAATAGTATAAAAATAATTTTCTATGAATCGTTCATTTTGAATTTTATTTACCACGGTTAAAAGTAAATATGGTAATTATAGTTAAAAATAATATTATAATATCCTAAAATTACAGCAACATTTGTCCTAATTCAATCAAATATGGATATTTAGACCAAAATCTATCTTAGTATAAAAAATGTTCCATATTTATACACTAGGGTTATATTATAACCTTTATTATATTTTATTCAAAGAAGAGTTAAAAGTGTAAAATAAATGTTTTAACAACTAATCCATTTTTAATTTTGGGTTATACATACGATAAATTAGACTATAAATATTTATTATAAATCCCAAACTATTCCCTACATAAATGTATTTTATTTATAACATTTATACAGTTAATATTTAAATTTATTTATAAAAAATTAATGAAGTAGTATTTTCCTAATTAATGAAGGAATCAAAAAAATGTCATTATAAATAATAAAATAAATATAATTTGAAAATTTTGAGGCCATACAATAATTTTATTGGTGAAATTTACATATGAGGTATAATTTAATAACTTTTTTCAAGTGAATCATTTTTTTTATGATTTTGGAAAATATCAATTACTAAATAGTGTCAAAATTAACATAAATGTGTTTAAAAAAATACTATCTTATTAAATGATATAAAATTAAAAAATATATAAGATTCAGACAAATGAATTAGATAATGATAAAAATATCATTAATTATCTACATTAGGTTCCCTTGGAATTTTATAGTTACAAAATTTACACAATTGTATAAAAATACAATAAGACATGGTAAGAGTTAAACTATTTAACTAAGCGTTAATAAAAAAACGTAAAGATAATTTTATAATCCATATATGTCTAAATCCAATTAAGTGAGATGATTTAGACCCATAATAAACTTATCATAGAAATAAATTAATTTGAAGCTATTATAAAACTAATGTAATTTTATAATAATTATATATTTCACGCTTTTCAAAAATTACCCCTCACCTATCTTATAAATTAGACACCTTCCTTTCTTATAATTCAAACATCCAAATCCATTTGTCTCGGCCATACACAATCCAATTATTCTCTAAACTTCCATAAATTTAAAATATAGGCATTAATTTGGGCTGAATACCAACCTAAGGAGCCATCTCCTTCAAATCTAAATGAAATGCCCGAAAGAGAGTTAATTATTTTGTTACCTCTTTCAAAGTTCTTTTATTCTTCTACATAAATTTTAATTGTCTTTTCCATAATAAAATTATAAATCCAGGACCATATACATTATTATATGTTATTATAAATATTGGAAAACCACATTTCTTATTCTATTCATCCTATGAATGTCTATGTCCCCATGCTTGCGTACGTACGACTTGCTGTCTTCACACCGTGGTGTAGTATTTTATTCAAAACTGTGTTTTTTGGATTCATATAGTGATTATTAATTTGTTTATAAATAATGGAAATAACATGATAATATTTCTTTTTAATAAATATACAATCCAATTCCTGAAAATTTAATCATTAAGGAAATGATCTCGTCGCTCATGACTACGTACAGCTTAACGTCTCCACGACGCGATGATATTCATTCCAATGTTCACCATTAAAGGATGATTATAAAAATAAATATTATTAATAAATATGTAATATAAGTCATAATAATTCTACTTGAAAAATAAATATATGTATTTACAAATATTCCAGTTTCTCACATCCATTCATTACGTTATAAAAATAGAATCATCATTCATTCGTATGTACAACCTACCTCCTCTATGAAAAGTGTCTTTCATTTTATATATCTATATATTATATATATATGTTATTTAAAAATATATATGATATTTAAAAAATATTATAAATTATTGAAGTTAATAAATCCTGATATATGTAATATGATCAAGAATAATAAGTCAAAACATGTACGATAAACCAATAAATATTCTCCGAAATGTTACATTAACATGGAATTGTTAATAAATGGGAAATGTTTAGTAATAGAAGAATAATATATGATATAATAAATTTTATTATGATTTAGATATAAGTTAATAATATGTTAATAAACATTATACAGTTGTTTTAGACATGTATACAGATTATTAGACAAAAGGTAAGGGTTATTTTCTTTATCTCATTACTATCCGAGATTATTTATGTGGTTGTATTTACTTGTAAATATTTATAATCCATATCCTTGTTTCAAAACAATGTTTCAAAAATGAAAATTTTATGATTTTATGGAAGGGAATCTTTTACATTATCATTATTTTAAATGTTTTCATGATTTAATTTTTAAAATTAATTTAATTAATGCCCATTATTTAAAAATTATTTTTATGATTTATTGATATTGATATTATTGTTTTAAAATGTTTATTACCTCCAAAATATTTTATGTGATATAGGAAACTTTGTTTCAAATCTCTTATTTAAATTACTTCCTTTATAAATTTTGATACATTTAAGTGATTTCCTGGAAATGGATATCTCTATAAAAGAATTTTACTAATTACTTTCAACTATGTAAACATCATTTATTGGATATTATTCCTAATTATGGTAAATTTAATATATTTAAATATTTTATATAATATTGAATGATTTATGATATATTTGACTGTGGATGTTCTATTTTTATACGATTCTTTGTTTATGGTTAATGTATTGACATTTCATATACGAGTTTTAACACAAATGAATATATTATGTTTCACCCATTTCATATGATCAATGCATTAGATTTTGTATGTGATCATCCTGGCCCACTATATCCCTTCGATGCATTGGTAGGAATAATGATAAAAACTATTTTTTTGGAATAGGGCCTTGACCGAATATTTGTGAATGGTCTTTTCACAAGTCCTTGTTGTAGTAGTTATTATATCTGGTATTATGTTTTCCCATATTATGAAATTTAATTATAACATGTGGTTATTCGACTAATAGAATATCAATTTTCATGTTTATAAGGTAATTTTTGAATTATTTTTTATATATTATGATATATTTTATATTTAAAGGATATTTTTTATTATACATTATGGCTTAAAAGATAATCACTTCTGCTGATTTATTTAAAAGTACAAATCATATGAGCTCACCCATTTTATAGGTTTTATTTTCCAAAGATTACAAGAAGTTTATTATGATTGATAATTATATGTTAAGATAGGGGAATAATTGTATTATCAGTGCATTATTAATGCTATTATTTATGTTTTAAATTGTACTATAACATTAATGTATATAATCTATTTTAAAAGGCTACTAAACTGATCGGTCCTTACAGACATTATTCATTGTAGTCATTCCAATGTATTAATATAATCCACCAGTTCTGAGTAGCTTAGTTTGGGGACTTACATTGTCATATGGGTGGGGTGTCCGAAATGATGTGGCAGTATATCACTCCTGTTATGGAGAAATGAATTAAGATATGTTTTTGTGTGATACGGATGGTACTGAAGATATGTGAAGAGGTTTATATTTGGATTACCTAATGATGTTATGATGGGATATGGTATGGTAACTTTTAAGTAATTTTAATAGACAATGGTTGGGTTTATTGATTTATTTGAATTATTTTCCTCAATAATTTATGTAGATGGATGTGCCCAGTTGTATTTTTCTTCTTAGTCGTAGCTTTTGGATGGTCTTCATATAATGGTTTTTCAACCATCTGTCCAATGCTCGTTTTATAGGTTATGGAGGATTTAGGTATAATACATGAGATAAGTTATACTATATACAAACTATAGTGGATCCTATAAACAACTTGTTTATTATATATTTTTATGTAATATGAGATGATCGGAAGATGTGATGCATGAGGTGCGTATTGTGAAGCATCTCCCAAGTGTCTTCAGGCTTGCTAAATTTTTTTACAAATGTCTCATGACGTGCGACATTGGGCCATAGTAGTAAACTATTTTTGAAACATGAGTGGGGAACCCTTGATGTTTCATTAATATAGTTTATTATTTATATCTTTTGATACCTAGTGAGAATTATCAATGGTGAGGCTGGGAACATATTATACCTATTTAGGTGATGAGTCAATTGTTATGTTTTTCACTATGAATTAAAAAGATTATATTATCTTTTTCTAGATAGAATCATAGGAGGATCCTTTTAAGAATACTATTATTTTTACACTACATTTATATAGAATTTATTGGTCATTTGGAGATGGGTGGAGACCAGTCTGGATATTACTAGATTTTTTATTTATAGGAGATTTTTGGGCTTCTTGGTTACTATCATATTTATTTTTTTGTACTTATAGTTTTCTATTCATTAGTCATAGTAACATAAGTATCATCATTTTTAGTTTGGGATTTATTATATATATATACATCTTAGAAGGTTTTGATCGGTGTATCTATATTATCTCTATCTTCTGCATGTCTTTTTAAACGATAATGGAATCTATGTAATAACATGGGATTTTGTGATGTATTTTATTATAAAATGAATGTAATATTATTTAAAAATTTTGTTATATCAAATATTGAGTTTATATTTCATTACATACACCATTGAGTTTATCTTTAGTTATATATAAAATTGGCTTGTACTTGAATTATTGTTACTAAAGATCATATATTGCGTTTCATACAACACTGAGTTTAAATGAGTGAAGTAATACTATTTAAATATTTTTTTTAATATTATAGTTATCACCTAGAAAATTGAATGATGGTTATGAATAAGATTAATTAAATTATAAAATTATATAATATATACATGTATATAAATGGAATTTTTGGTTGACCAATTAATGAGAAAATTGTAAATTAATACTATATAAAAATGAAGGAAATCAATTTCTAAAAATTAATATATGAAAATAAACACATTAGTCAAAAATATATTTATTAATAATCAGATGGTAATTTTTTTAAGGGAAAATATGTATAATATTTTCATTAAAATTATTAACATTCAACTTTTGTGGTTTTTATAAAATAGATAATAATAAATCCAAATTAATAAAAAAATATATTCTAAAAAAGTAGGATTATAAAATTTGAGGCACATATTATAAATTAATTTATGAAATATTAAAATATTTACATTATAAAGTAAAAATAGTTTTTTTATTCATCCTAGAAAAATTATTTTAGGGTTGCGTTATTGAAATTTTTTAAAAAAGATTAAATTTTTTTAAATAGTGAATAATTCAAAATTTTAATTGAAAAATACCTTTTAATTTAAATAATTTATAATGATAATTTATATTTTAAATTGGGTAAAAAGTAAAATTAATTAAATTTTATATTAATTGATCCAATTTATTTCGTTTAAATAATTTTTAAATTTAATTTATGATATAATATCATTGTTAATTTTTGAACTTTTTCACTTTACAAAACATGATTTCTCATCGCATCAATATGATTAATATTTAATTTTTATATATAAATTATGATCATTTAATTTGAAAAAAACAAATTAAATATTTAGAATCCAAATAATTTATATTATTTAATAAATTGGAATTAATTTTTATAAAAAATTAGTTGTATACTCATTAATGGTTATTTACCGTTATTAGGTTGAAAATGATTTTACAAGGGGTTAAACTAAAATGGTATGGAAAAAAAATGACCCAAAATCTGTCCAAAACAAATTTTATATCCTTATATCGACCTAATGTTTTCAATTATTAATATTTCTTCATTATTGTAGCCTTTTTACATGAATGTAATATGGGTGGAATTCTCACATTAAAAAAAATACTATTGTTCAACTCATCTCACATATAGATGGGAACCCCTTCAATTCTCCTTTTAAAAAATTATATAACTTTTTTTTCTACCAATACACTACCATATCGCTTTTAAAATATTTAATATAATTTAATAATACTTATTATTTACATAAAACCATCCTAAGATGGATTTTTGGTGAAACGTAAGGAGGATACAAAAGAAGACGCAGTGTTCATCAACGACCATTTATTGTTTTATTTCTCACCCACCCATATAAATTATTATTATTATAATATAATGATATTATAACCTAAATTTTGAAAATATAATGATATGTTTTTATGTTATTGGAGTTAAATAAAATTATCTCCACATCTATTAAGTAGATTATGAATTTATTATTCATGTGTACAGTTTACTATCGCCTTTTGAATTGACTTTATTTATTTTAAGTTTAACAACTCTCACAATTTAACATAATGATATATTTATTATTTATATATGATATTAAATATAATATTAATCTTATATAATTTTTATATCATACATTCATTAATGTTTTCCATTTTATGTTATCATGATAATATCATTCATGTGTAAGGATGATTATTTCCTCTCGAAGTGAAGTGAAACAATCATGCTTAAAATGGAAGATATTTGGGATGTATTTAATAAAAGGATGTGATATATATATTAAATATTATTATGGAATGATAATATATCATTAAAAAATATATATTTCAATCCTATATGAAAATGGAAACAATGATCATGCGTACGTACAACCTACAATACCCATGGACGAGGATTTCATTTTCTATGAAGAACTATAATGTATTAATATAAAAAATATAAAAAATATATTTGATATTTATTTCATGTTTATCATTATTGATATGATTTTTCCGTGATATAAGTAATTGGAAAAAAAAATTAACAAATAAAATCATATACTAAGAACATATTACTGTCGAAACATAACTTTAACACATCATTGTTCCTAAATAGGTAATAATATCATATAACAAAATCATTATATTATAAAATATAAAAAAAAAGAATTTGGTAATATATTTATAATAAAATTATACTAATTATAATTGTTTTTTGATCTAGTATGATGGAAGGAATGACTTCAGGTATAAAATTATTGTCTCATTTGGACTTATTTGAGATATATGTTATGTTATCCATCTATTTTCTTCAACGAGGTGTGTATAAACCTCCCATGACATGTAATATGTAGAATTATTTTATCCATGTGATAATTTTTGTTGCATCTTATGTAATTCTATGATGGTTATTATGATTCATGTTTAATAGTGTGGAATTTATTTTAGGTTCCAATACCATTATTTATAGTGATTGTTTATAATTATGTTTCTAATGGTCAAAACAAATGATCCATCACTCATGAAAACAAATAATTTTTTATAAAATTTTTATCCAAGATATTTTTATATATTTTTACCATTTTTTGATTAATTTGTACTTAAAATAATAGATAATTTTTTTCCAAATATTGTGAAATTATATGTATCTTCTATTAGAAATCTATTTTCTTACAAAATAATGGTTTCTAAAAAAATATAATTAATAAATTTTTGTAAAATATATTTTTACCAAATTTTTAATTTTAAAGGAATTTATTTTAATGTAATATTCATATATATTTCCAATAAATGATTAATTTTATTTTACTCATAATGGGAATGGAATATTTGTTTCAATGTGTAATGAATGAATAAAAATTCATGTTATAATGATGAATATTTTCATTAAAGTATAAATGATTAGTTCTAAAGGTAATTTTCAAATGTATATATTCTTAAAAGGTTTAATTTTATAAATTATTTTCAAATATATATAAATTTAGCTGAAGAAATATTTTAGATGACCAAACCAAATCATTTTCCATATAAGATGACATATTTTAAAGTTAAATATGAATTACCGGGGATATAATCCATGGATAAAATTCATATTCTTTTCTTATATGGATTATTATTATAATGGAATGGTTTTTATGATATCTATTTATCTTCCATGGTTTATTCCATGATTAAAATTATAAGAAACAAACTTATTTCTCCACCGGTAATATAATTTTGAAATGATGAAATTGCTGCTAAACCTATCACTTTTTCATAGTTAATGATATATTTTAATTATTATGAAACACATTTATTATATTATATTATGATATGATGAATGTTATATTATAATTTTAAATACATAAATATTGTTTTCATTATGATATGGTGAGACATATTCCTCCCTCCAATGTATTGGGTTATGATTTATATCTCATGGGATAGACATGAATTGAAAATGGAGTGAATTGATGTAACTAAAAGAATGTTTCTGTTATTATGTTCTTGGGAGTGATACTTTTCTACAATGATAGATTGGGGAGTTAACCCATTCCATTATGATTAATTAATTACAATGTAGATAGTTTTAGGTCTTTCCTAGGAGTTTTCATGCCTATATAGTTGGCTTAAATATTATATAAATCTGCATTTCTTAATAAGAACATAATTTTTTATACAGATGTGTATGTCATAATTCAATTTATTATGACTATGTTAGCCCCTCTTGGATAATGTTAATTGATTATATTTTGTTTAATAACTTAAAAAATTCTAATAATTATACCATGACTCGACATTATGATCAATAATATTATGGGCATTTTTTTAGTTTTTATGTTCTTGTTATCATGACTTTATATTCTGGTTTTCCTTATGTATCTACTTCTTACATGTATTGAGCATCATTCTTCAGCCTTTATTATGTTTCCTTTACAAATGTTATGAAAATAAATTTAATTCTGGAGTACTAAAGGGGAATATCATTAGGGAATAAATTTAATATCCTTCATAAGTTAGGAATATTATGTTCTTTGATTCAAAATGTGATAAACTATAATGGTCCCCATGTATAACTTTATATAACATAATGAATATTCTTTGAAAATGTTTTAATATCTAGGTATAAAAATTCCATGTCTCGATATATTGTATTACAAGAAGTGTTTATTTGACCTTTTTATACAAGAATAGAAAAACATTAGATATATCTATAGGGATACTTCTAAGGATATTGATAGGTATGTATTCAAGGTAAGCCTATGGATGAAAAAATGTATAGGAAAATGACATGGAATTTTTTTAAAATATATTTGAAGTGGATTTAATGAAATATTTTCTATTTATGGATGCTACACGATGATATGGATTTGGAATAGTGGTATGTATGTGAAATAAATCAGAAAGGGTGCATTTTACTGGACTCGATTATCACCTACTACCCAACAATATGCCTCTCCGAACTCTTGGATCAATACATCCAATTGATATACTATTTAAATTAATTTTTTTTATAAACTATCATGAAGGATTTAAATAAATTTTTTCTATTAATTACCAATGATAATCCTAATGGGACATTGATTATAAAGATGTTTTCATGATTTAGTCATCTGAAAACTAATTTTTTTCATGATAATGTAGTTTTCCTTAATAAATAGTGTCCCTTTCACAATGTTTTTTTATTTCTTTCATTAGAATAAACTATAAAGAAATAGGATAAAATTGAACATGATGGGAAATTTTTTGATTTGAAACAAAATGGGATCATGACCAGAGATAGATAAATTGTGATTATTCCAAAATAATTTTCATGGATAATGATTAATTTTTTTTTTACAATAACAAACTCTCAAACTCAAAAAAAAAAGAAAATAGTGTTTTTAGGGATTAGAAAGTGGATAAAATGGAGGGAAGAAGATTCAGTTTCTTATGAGTTGCGAATGTGAGAAGAGACATCCAAGTGGATGCCTTAGTGGAACATGAATATGTTGTAAATATGGAAAATAATGACAAAATAAATATAGATGAAAATGTGAAATGAAAACATAATTTAATTGAATTGATTAGAATAATGGTCTCCATATTGTTTCAGCAAGTATTGAATATATTAAATGTGGAATGAATTAGAATTATGTAAATCAATGTCATAAGGGGAAATCGTGGGAATATAATCAGCAATATTTTTCGATAAATGGTTCTTTTTATGATGTTAATGACAACAAAAATGACATATGAAATTAAATTGTTATTATATTATAATATTAAGAATCATACTCAATTAATTGAGAGTGATGTTGGAAAATGAAGTATTAATCTAATAAATTTAAATGATTATGTAATATAAATATAAAATATGTAATTTTTGTTTAGTATTATTGTTTCATAACGTATATGAAATTATATAATGAATGATAAATATATATTGGAAAATAGATTTAATGGAAATGATATGTTTTGAACAAAACCCTTATTATGATATGAATATTAAGAAAATGATTTTTGGATAAAGAGATGATTTTTTGGGATCCTGTAAATTTGATAGTACTAATTACATTATAACAGATTATTCCTTTGTTAAAAATGTGTTTCATAATATAATTATTAGAGATTATATTATAATGTATTTTAAGAATTTTTAAAATAATATTCATTTTATATAAGGAATATGGAAGGATATATGTTTTCAATAAAATTTTACTTTAATTTTAGTTTCATTTGAATACACTATAAAGGTCGTCATTTGTTTAGTATGTGACAATTAATAACTATTTCATGTTTTTAAGGGATTATTTAATATTTAATTTAAAAAAATTAGTGACATTATTTTTTTATTATTGGATTTTATTCATTAAGAAGTGTAATATTGTTAATGATTTTTAATATGTTTTATATTAAACATTGAATGAGGTTTTAGAAATTAATGAATTATTTCTCCAGAAAAATATTTTTTCACATTGGATGACCTTATCTAAACACTTTTTTATGGCATTTATTGATAAAACGAATGAAATGTCATTATATATAGGGATATTATAAATCTTTAGTTCTTTAGAAATAAAAAAATCACCAACATTTCAATGAGTTTAAGATGAAGTATAAATTGATAAAGAAAAACCCATGGGGTGGGATTATTCTTATGAAATAAAGAGAAATTAAATATGTGTATCTTCAAATTAAAATAAAAAAATATTAGAAAAATAACCTAAAATAAATGTTGTTAAGATATCGCCATTTTTAATGATATCAAAGAAAATTTTAATAATACTATGGTTTATTATTTTATAGTCAATAGCCTTCCCTAGATCATCCAATTTCATGTTTTTGGAGATCTTTACAACTCGCAATATTTATATAGCCTTTTAATCCTCTTATAAATCTCCATGTCCCACCTATTTTCACCAATTTGGAAACCAAGTTATCTATTTATTTGGGTAATTCTTTTGTATCCATATATCCCTTTTTTAATGAAGTATTATTATTCATTTGATTTATGTTTTTAATATATTGGATTTTTTCAAATGTTAATCCTTTAAAGATAGATATGAGTTGTATCAGAGAAATTCATGTTTGGTGTGGTAGAATGTGAAACCCCAAAGACTTTTTGATATATTTACCATTTCATATGATGTTAAAATTTTAATTATTTTGTGTTATAACAAATATATATTTTATCATATGATACCTACAAAAATAAGATTCTATTGATTTATAAATAAAATTTATTTTAGTTATTGTTACATAAAAAATCTATATTACATTACATTATATGTAATATTGAGTATAAATGAGATGTGTCATATAATTAAAATATTATTAGTTAATATGTTAGTAATAACTGAGCTATTGGAAAGGTGATTATAAATATAATTTTAAACTGTTAAAATATATAGATTACAAATGTGTATACAATTTATTCATTGGTGATCAATTATTAAATTAACAAAAATATAAACTATATGAAAATAAAAAAAATATTTTCCTAAAATAAAGTTTCATTCAAACAAACATGATTTAACTCAATAAATTGAACAAGAAAAATTTGATAAATTATTTTAATTTAATTTATATTTTTGATATTCAAACAATTCATTACCATTCATGTTAATTATTTAATAGAAAATATATTAAAACAAATAAAATATTATTCATAAATGTGTGTTTTCTAAAAAAAATTGGGCTTTCCACACATATTTAAAAATTATTTTTCACAAAATTTGAAAAATTATTTTTATTAATTTTTTTTAAATCATCATAAAAAATTATCTAAGGTTATTTTTTTGGAATTTTATTAATAAGATTAAATTTTTGATGGATAGTTTAAAAAACAAAATTTTCTTTTAAAACTATAAATTTTTTTTAAATATTGGATAATCTTATACTATATTTTTATTAATTTCAAATGATAATATATCTATATTGTAAAAATTAATTAAATTTATTTCACTATAATAATTGCCATTTTAAATTTTCATATTAAAACATTCTAAACATTGGATTATTTTATCTTTATAACGGGATTTCTCGTTGCGTTTAAAGGAAATTTTTTTTATTAAAAATTTATACTTATGGATATTTAATTGGGGAAAATGGATTTAAAATTTTTAATAGGAATAATATATATTGTATAATAATGATAACTTTTTTAACCAAAATTTATGGTAATAATGGTAATAATTATTTATCATGTTTATAGTAAAAATAGTTTTACTTGGGGGTAAGTAAATATTTTAGGGGTTTAAAAAGACCCAAAACCTATAAAACATCAATTGGATGGTCATATTTATATTTTTCCATTATATTAAAGAGATTTTCCCTTTATAGAGCCTTTTTACACAATGGAAATATAGATGGATTTATCACATTAAAAAATTTTACAATTGTTCCACTCTCCTCACTTGTATAGGGTCACCAATTCTGATTTATTTATTACTAAATAAAAACATATTGTTTTAAAAAATACCTACAAAAATGAAATTAAAATTTCTCTTATATCATCCTCTGTGAATTATTCTATATATGAATCCTTCCTAGTAAGTATTTGTGTTTCAACTTAAGAATGATACCTAAAAATGGGGAAGAATTTTTCAAAGAGTACTTTGTTTATTTAATCCCCCACATCATTAAATTATTATAAAACATTATGAAATAATAATATAATACCTTAAATATAATGACATTTTTTATTTTACATTCATTATCTATAACCATCTATAATTATATGAAATGGGATATGAAACCATCATTCTTGAGTATGATGAACTACCACCTCATGAAATAATATCATTCATTTTATAATTACCACCTCCCATGGTTGAACATAATTATAGATTTACTATTCATATTTTATATTAATGATAATTTTTTATGTGACACAATCCTTCATGATTTAGTTTTGTTGGAAATACAAAAATGTCAGTCGTCTGTACAGCATAGTATCACCTAGAAAAGAGATGTTATTCATTTACACATTACATGGAATATATTAATTGTGAGTTTAATGAAAATATATTATACATATACAATATTTTTTTCTGGTTGAATTATAATCATTCTTTTAACCTTATTTATTTCAATCTAATAAGAAAATGGGATTCTCGTTTATGTATACGTATGATGTTGTGTCTACTTGAATGATGTATTTTAGATTCAATTACTATATTTAATGGCTTAATATAAATACTATTATAAATAATATATATTATAGTTGTTTTATGTTCATTATTATATAAATTAGGGAACCGTGATACAAGAAATAGACCAGATAATATTACAAATTATATATTATATAAATAAAAAATTCATTTTCAATGGAATTATAACATTATTAGTGAATTATTTTAAAAAAATTTAATAAAATATTATTTTAATGTCACATATGTTAATATATATATATATTTGTAATATATTTATAATTAAATAATATTTATCAAATAGTAGGTTTGAATGTGTATGATCGAAGTCAATAATTATGGTAGGGGAGTTTTCTCTGCATATACATTCTATGAGATATACATTATGTTATGAAACTATATTCTTCCATGAGGTGCATATACACACGATTTGATTTGTAATTTCTGGAATTCATTTATACTCATTATAATTTATGTTCTATTATATTTTATTCGTACATGTGTCTTATAATTCATGGATATCAAAGTGGTAATGAATTAATGTTATAACATTATCATTTATCAATATTGATTATCATTATGTCTATAATGATAAAATAATGTGATCTACATTTTACAAAACTCATGACGTTTTTTCTAATATGGTCATTCATGAAATTTTTATGTAATATTAGAATTTTTCTACTATTTTTTATATAAAATAATTGATAAATTTTATTATGAAAATTTTACATTATTTATCATTTTGGTTATAAATTTGTTATCATCTAAAAACTGATTTTGAAAAAAAAATTAAGAAATGGTATATTATTATATAATGATATTTAAAATACATTTTCCCTGATTTATTTATTTAAAAAAATGAATGTTTTTTTCATTTTCCAATAATTCTCAAATGTATTTTACATAAACTGTGAGATGAATCTTTCTTTAACATGTACTACATTAATTAATCATCAAATCATCATGACCATTATTATATTAAAGAATACCATTATCATAATTCAATGTTATTTTCCATAAAAATATTACTAAATTGTTTCATATTTTCAAAAATATTTTTTCCAAGATGAAATAACATTTTCATCAATAATGTATTTAATTTCTTGATCAAAATAAATTTCAATATATGATGACACCCATTCATGATACCTAGGTATTACTAGAAATATATTCTTAGGATAAATTTCTTATCATTTTCTAAATGGTTTACTATTATTATGACATGATTTCATTGAAATACCATTCTTTCCATGGATTATACCGTGATATAATTATAATGAAACCCACTAATTTTTTCACTCATTATACTTTTTTGAAATAATAACATGATTTTTGAAACCAATAACATTTCTATAGGTCATGATATGATAAAACATTTAAGAAACACACTTCATTTCATCAATTATGAAGTTATAGATGTTTTATGATCATTGGGGACTCAAAAATATGATTTTCATTATGTTATAGGTCGATCATATATTTCCTTCCAATGCATTGGATAATGAATTATATGTTATGAGATAGATAGGACTGGAAAGTTGAGTAAACTTAGTCTATTTAAGGAATTGTTCAACTATGATGATCCAAAGAGTGTCCTTGGCAAATATTTTTGTTTAGGGAGTTAAATCATTCCACTGTTAAAAAAGGGATAACAACAAATCATTGATCATTGAATCGTGATTAAAGTCTTCAATATACAGGGTATATTTATAAAATGTCATTCACATCTTATCATATCATCATTTTCTATGATATGATTATATATATACTCTTTTGTAGCAAATTGAATATCTAAGACCACCATTTATTATTTATCCCCTTTGGTTATGATGATTTGTTTTATCTAGAGTAACAATTTGGGATATATTTATAGGAGACATAGATGATTATTACAAAATTATAATATTGTGTTATATGATTATAAATCAACTAAAATATTATAGCTAATAATCTTGTGATTAAATAATTTATAGAATATTTATCCATAAATATGTAATATCCATGTTTAAAAAATTTCGTTCTCTATATCCAAAATGAATTTTTATTATACCATCTGTGATAGTTAGAAACCAGGGGCCTTATAGAGGTTGGACTCGGGTAGTCAACATCTCTTTTAAATCATTTCCATCTGAGGAAGGTTACGCATTGGCAGGTGAGGTTCTTGACACTATAGAGAAATATCATGTAATGAAATTTGTTTGTCGTTATGATTATTTATGATAATTCGTTTGGTTATTCCACCCAACAATGATTGGTGATATTATTGTAATTCATATTATATAGAATGTGTTCTCTATAACTCTTTATTATTCCCTGGGTATTAATTTTTCTTCTTATATATCTTTTTTTAAATTCCCACCTTTGTTTTTCTACATGGGAACCTAGATTAGTGCTATTATAGATATCCTTCATACTTCAATTTCATTCTTTTCAAGTCGATATATTATTAAACTAGTTTATGATGATGGATTTTGAAAACTTATCTTCAAATGTAAATCCCCTTTTACTGAGCCTGAGTTCATGTTTGGAGAATGGATTTTAATAAAATGGGGAGAATGTAATTTCCAGATATTTGGATAAAAATTTATGTGATCAATATGACAAAAGACATAGAAAACTAAACCTAAGGTAATCATAAAATTTAATTATTAAGCATGTTAATTATTAAATTTCTATTAAATTAGTAGGTATGAAAAATATTACTAATATTTGAAATATAAAAATGGTTGTAATCAATAATCATGTATTTTTAAATTATTAGGAAAAAAAACTGAATTTAAAGTAAAGTATTTGTATTGATAAAAAATACATTTTCCTAAAAATTTATTTTATTACATTTCAGGGTAAAAAGTTTAACTAATTTCAGAAAAAATTAATTAATTTTTAGATAAAATGGATATATTATTTTAAAATATTCATAAAAAATTTTCTTTGGGAGAGATTTTATGAATTTTATGATTTTTTTAATTTATATTGAATAGTGAAAACATTGATGTTTATTGAAAAATATATTTTATTTCAAAGAACATAAACTATAAAATTATTATTTTATATAATCTTAATAATTTCAATAAGTAATTTTGATTTAAAAATTTGAAATAATTTTTTTGATGTGAATTTTGTTGTTTAATTGAAAATGGTATTTTTTGGAAACACTTTTCTTCATGTCATTGTACCAGTATAATTTGAAATTAAGTAATTAAAATTATAAGATTTTAATTTAAGAATGAATTCCATATTATTAATAAACAATTATAAATTTATTAAATCGGTATCTTTAATTGTTTCACAATATGAATAGTAACTTTAGTAATTTGTTTTAGTTTGATAATGGGTATGTTGTGTAATTAAATTTCAAAATTAAATGATAAGGACTAGATTATAACCCAAATATTTTCCCTAATTTTATTTCATTAGTAAATTCCATCTATAATATTACATGTTTATTATATGACCTTTTTTTACATTTGGATTTCATAATGTCATGTATAGTTTTTTATTGAAAGAGATGTAATAAAGTTTTGACTATTGTTTTTAATACCTATAATATTTTTAAAATTGTTTTAAAAATAATAAATTTTTTGGTCTAAATATTATATAAAATTATAAATTACTTATTTTTATTAGCTAATTGATTTTTAATTTTTAGTTTTGACATAATTTCCATTAATTGATGGACAAATTGATATCTAAATTATTCAAATAATAGTAAAATATATTAAATGATATTAAAAATAATAAATGTTATATTATTTTAACTAATTAAGGACATCATAAAAATTAACGTAAAAATATTACATTTTATCGATTTAATTATCATTTTTATTAAAATTTATTTATTATTATTGACGTTCTTAATGACAACATAAATGGATAGTTTTTTACATTATTTATAGTTTTTGAAAATAACATTTCATTAATTGAAATAAAATCACTAATGTTTGTATATTCAAACCTGTTATAATGATATATTACAAAATATCATGAATGTTCTATTTATAGGTCACTTTTCTATAATATTTACTATTAGAACCCTTAATGTGTAAGATGCATTATAGTTATAGTTTGTGTAAAAATAGGTAATAATGGGTTAATACCTAATGATACGATTAAACACATAGACCAAACTATTAGAAATGTAATTGGATGAGAGGATTCATACTTATAATAATCTTATATTTCTGTAATATATATTTTGTTCCATTTTCTCCTAAAAATTATTTTATAAAGATTTAATATTTTAAGAAATCACAAGAGTTCCACACTCGATATTATAAAATGGAACCTCTTATTCTTTTTTTCCAACACATAATAAGCTATTTTATTAAAAAAATCCTAAAAAAATTAATAACATCACTTCAAACATTATTGATTCCATATTTTTGGTTTAATAGTAATATAAGATGTTATAAAGTACACAAAAATTTATATTATCCAAAGAAGATGTATAGTGTTTAACCAAATGTTTTTTTAATATTTATTCTTCCACCACATTCAAATGTTATTACAATTGAATATATAATTTCATTATTCTATGAATTATATTTATATTTTATTATAGTAATTTAATAGATTATATCCATCACCATCATTCATCAAAAGGAAATGGAATCCATCATTCGTTTGTAAAGAGGACTACTAGAACAATAACTGATGTAATAAATTGTACATCCCCATATCTCACCGATCATTATAATGATGGAACTAGTATATATATATATATGATTTTGTTGAAAAATATATCAATTTTAAAATATAATAAATTATCTAATTTTTTATAGTTACTTTCAATGAAAGACGATAATGTTGTTCGTCTGTATGAGTTTACTCCATCCACTACAATGATTATTGATCCATTTTTTATCACCACATAAAATGAATAATATTTATTTATTTTTAATTAATTAATATGATATTTAAAATATATTTATATTTATAGATATATAAACTTATACTTAATATATTCAAAAAATGATCGTTGAATAATTGAAAAGTTATTCATGCAAATGTATGACCTAGTGACACCATGATTGTTAAGTAATTAATTTTTTCATAACTATATTAAATGTTTTTCATTTTGGTATAAATAATATGTATAAATCTTATTTATTTAATGATTTATATTAAATATATTATAGAATAATGACCCCTTTTAAATGATCAATATTCCAAAGTTGTTTTGAAATTTTTAACATGCCTTTTTCAAAACAACTAATGTGGAATTAGATGATGAAGTAATTAAAATTTTACATTTATTAAATGAAATAAATAGTTTAATAATAAGATATTATGATAGTAAAATTTTAATAAAAAATTAGTAAATCAATTATGTTAATTATAAAGGAGTTATAGGATATACATGAACACGTAGGACTCGAGTGAATGGATTTTTTTTTTCAATTTACTTTCATAGAGGCCAATTTATTTATTTCAACTAATTTAATTTACATGATGTACATACTACCCATTATAAATTTTATTTTTTGAATAATGCATAATTCATGTAATTTTTTGTTATATCTTTCATTATTTTGTCCAATTATATTTGATATAAAAGTTACAATATTGTAAATGGTTTTGTTACGTTATTTTGTTTTATTGGGTTAAGAATCATTAATTGAAAATATTATTCCATGATTATGTCAGAATATACCACTAAATCATTTTAATATAAAATTATAATATTACATTATTATTTATATTTGTTACAAAATTAGATGATTAATTAATTCTTAAATCAATGATGTTGTATTCTTAATGGTTATTCATTTTACGAAATCTAATTTTTTTAGGTTTAAATCCATTAATTGTTGATATAATTAATTCTTATGAAGATATTTAAGATTTAAAATGAGTTAAAACATGTTTTAGGGGTGTGTTGGACATGTTCAATGCTCGGAAACCCCGTAAGTGTAGAAAAGGACAAGGGAGAATGGTTGGTAGAAAGAATGCAAGCAGACCCACACAGTTTACCAATACATGTGAGGGGTAGAAAGAGGGCATAAAGATGGTGCATGAATTGACAAAATCATATAGACATGGGATATTACATAAGCGAGAAAACACATTAATATTATAGGAAGATAAATAATGAAAGGAATAACAAATTATTTCAAAAAACAAACCATAAATTATAATTGAATAATTCAATATATTATATTGAAATAATGTGATGATAGAATGAACTATAACTACTTTTCATAATATAATTAATAAAAATAAAATACTAAAAAAACTCAAATAAATGCTCAAATATACCCTGTCTTAGTACCATATTGGTACCATCTCTAAATATTAGCTTATCCAGCATGCAATAATCAACAGCAAGGTCCCCTTCCCTTATAAACAATGCATCAATGTAATTTTCCAAGATACAATATATCTTCCTTAATATGGTGTGTGTATATGATAGTAGGTCAAAACCACCATCTCTAAACATAACCATTCAGATAAAAATTTCACAAAATATTGAAACAAAGAGGTGTGTTAAATAACTAAATAGTTATATTAATACCAAATCAACTTAATTTTGATCTATGCATGTATATCTATAGTCATGTCTCCCAACCATAGAATCCACAACAATATGGACATGGTGAATCATAACTATCTTTTTCACTAATATGGAATTTCTATGATCATGTCCTTCCACCATGCCAACCATAAATATATATCTCTTTTATAAATCACATAAACTGGTTCAAACCCACTATTTATAAAATTTAGAAATAAATCAGGAACATTATTAGTGTATATGAGATTCATAATGTTTCATGATGGGTAGAACACAATATATGCATTATAAATTTTATTATATTCATGCAAGATATATAATAATTTCATCACGATTCATTAGGCATTACTTGTTATATAATCAATACATCATATTTCAAAGTCATGCCTATTATATAATCTTTTTACTATGAGTCTCTAGTTATAGTACCTAATATACGAATTATAGGGAAACCATGTCCAAGCAATGTTTCTAGGATTTTATCATGTATCTCAAAGAATAAAAGAAATTATATCACCATATCACATCATAAAGCTCAATGGATAGTTATGAAAATTTATATTTACCCTAAGCTTAAATTTTTTTTATCATTTCTTCCTAAACCACATGAATATTGTCCAGCTTAACAATTAGAGGAATCTAATGTGATTTGACATCAATAAATCATGAAAATCTCATATCATTCCAAACACCCATAAATCCATTAGTTAATTCATTTATAAATAACATATTACTTACCCAAACTGTTTCCATAATTGAGGTAATTATAAATTAGTTCTTAAATGATTCTAATTAAACATTTAATTCATTCAGTCACTCACTATGTTGTTACATGATACAATATTTCTTATAAATTACAATTAAACAGACCAAAGTGTTAATGTTTAGAAACATACCATTAACTAACGATCAAACAAGTCATCCACCAGTATTGTCAAACAATAAATAAGGAGAATATGATTTTTAGAAGGATCTTAGATCAAGAATGATTTTGGATCAAACCAATATATGACCACAGTCAAGATATTACGCCGACCACTTAAATAATAATGAATTTGGCAGGCAAAACCAATCCATAGATTTTTCGGGATTGATTGCCCAAATGGGATATTCTGAATAGATAATGGGACACTAAAAGTTCATGGAAGACACTCTATGTTCAAAAGAATGAAGTATATAGTATATGGAATGAAAAATAAGCAGAGTTAAACCTTTATTTTTTTTTCTGGGATATTTCATTGTGTGATTCAATTTTAAGCATTGTGCACTACTTTTGGAGGGATAAAACGAAAAACCCATCACATCAGTTTAATATTAATCTCAATTGATTTAAACATGATACAAAATTTTACATGATGTTTAACACTTTCACAACAACTATTGGTTTAAAAAATGTTTTTTTCATTAGTTACACATCGTCTATTGGGTATGTGGTATGTGATATACAAGTGGAATATTATCACCCATTTATTCTACAAAAGGACCCAACCACATTTAAATCCTTCGTAGTCATGGAAAATTCTCATAACAATCATTAAAGACACATATACATTTGCTCAATTTACTGAAAAATACATACATCCATGAATATTAGTTGATTTCTCCAAATAATGGATCTCCATATTTAAAAAATACATTACCACCACATCTCAAATGAAGATCATAATGATGGAGTACCTTAAAAATTGATGGGATCTTACAACCAGGACACCATATAATAGCTCCTCTCCGAGATGATCCAAGAATCATTTTGTGGTTGAAATGACCATGTTTGGAAATATTTGTCACACATTATACCCCATATCTCATGACTCCAACTAAATATGATCATGTTACCAATTCACTCGAAGATGAGTTATAATCCTATATCGAAGATACTTCTCACTACAGTACCCTATACACATATGATTATTCTCAGAGGATGCATCATAAATATGCTCTACTTTATTGACATCCACTAAATGGGAATCATTTTGATCATATATTTGAAGCTATGATATGTGATACACATCATGTAAGGATGTGTAGCACTATAGAATGGGATAATTAGTACTCCACTGGCCTGACCGTAACCACTATATCAATGGGCCCACAAAACATGGGTGTTAACAATCCCAATTCCACGATATTGTCTTCCCTAACATAGGTATAAACTAAAGGAAAACATATTTACCAACCATTTACTCTATAGGTAATTATTTTTGGTCATTATAGGATTTCATCCTCCCCAACGACATCACCAACCAACTCCTGGTGAATTTTACCTGCATAGATGTCTCTTACATGATACTAGGACTAGCAAGCTCTGACTCCTCTACCATGAACCCAAAAATTTGTTAACAACATGACCTACCAAACTAATCCTTGAATGGATCCATCTATATAGATTCTTGGTTTCTTTTATTATATGAAATCTCCAATAGTTCCATATTCTTATTCTATGAATAAAAAAATCCAAAACATAGGCTCGTAACATATCCTCAACAACATGAATAGTCCACTTAAATTGAAAGTCATTTTGAGGATAATAATCTATACCCAAAAGATCATACGATCCAAGATCCATATGATGGCCCTTAGAAAATAACTACGTAAATAGATGGTCTCTTTCAGAAATGATCCTCCTCAAAACATGATGTATCTGAACTACCTTACGACTATAATTACTACCTAGATAATAAACTATGATAGTCTCCCAAATAAGATAGATGTTTTATAACCTCATAAATCAATCCCAAAATAGTCAGAGAAAATTATTTAGTGGATTTTCATGGGCTATACTCTCATAAAATCAATATTAACATCATACCATTTCCATTCATGAGTGTTAAAATCATAGAAAATCACAACATGCCTATAATACATTTCTTTTTCCAAATTAAATATGAACATATCACTAAAAACCCATAAATATACTTTTTTTCTTGACCAACTATATTATCTATGATAATTGTGATACATATTTGTCAATGGAGGATGTATCACCCAACTAGAAACATGAAACTCTCTTAGAAACACCCCACATAAGCCTATAAGAGCTCATAGTAGTCCACATAATGGATTATAATTTTCCCTACCAATAGACCATCCTAATGGTGTCACCCCACTATAAACATTATCTCGAAAAAATAATACCCCCAAATCATATAACTAATCTATCTTGATCCATTCCAAAACAATAGTTATAATATAAATCGATATCCAAACCACTTATCACTGAGACTATAGAACATTTGGATTTATGTCTATAAATAGTTTCATCACATGACACTCATTTCAAGAATCTTGTACTTCTTTTATCTACATCATATAGATTATTTTATCTGTTATGATGTTCATTGTTCCCAATGTATAAGAAAACTCAATTTCTAAATTCTATATATACTCAAGTAACATCCTATATTGAATGTCCATGTACCAAAATGAAAATATCTACTTGAGGATCTTATGGTCCCCATATATGACATAAAACTCACGTATGAGATATTGACTCAAATGCCACATATAATCTACCATATCTTGTGAAAAAAATCCTTATAATGTTAATTCATAAGATATGGTCTATGATATCTAGATCTAAAAGAAACCACTTGATATTCATGCATCATAACTACTCTGTGTCAATATTTGGATGTATCATAGTACATGGTATATGGTTTAACCTGTAAATGTGATTTAGGGATAAGTGATATGATTAATGTGCCTTTGATATCATTGATATATCTCTCTCATTCATCATACAAAACAAAATTCATCCCTTTATGGCCATCCCTGACATCCGTTCTATTATGTAGGATAAGTCTTCGATAAATCCCTGATAATTACCTGCTAAAACTAGCAATAATGGAATCTCAAATAAATAATTGGATTTCCCCCAAGATAACACTACTATAACATTCTTTGGATCTACAGACACTCCAACAAATATGATAAAATGTCCCAAGAATGGTAATGATCCATTTAGAATCAACATTTGGTTGACATGGCCTGAAGACAATGACCTCTCAATGTACTCAAGAAGATTTCAAGATGTTGATCATTATCGTTCGCTAACAGAGCAAGAAATATGATATCATAATCAAAATACACCAAAAACCATTCCAGAAAAATGATGAAAGATATGATTCATCAAGGGAAGGAATAACTATAGTGTATTAGTCAAACCCAATGGCATCAATACGAGATTAAATAAACCATTATTGCTCTAAAATGTAGTTTGAATTATTTTAATGTTCCCACCAAAAATAGATGGTATCTTATTCTTAAATTGATCATGGATAAGAAATCATCCCCTTCAAACTAATCAATGAGACCAGCTATTCATTCAATAGGATAATAGTTATTATCAATCATCGGGTTCAATCTATCAAAATCAAATCATATACACAACGACTAGGTGGACTTCATGGTTAAGTGAGCTAGTGAACCCTAGGAGATATATTTGGTCATATAAAAACATTATCTTCCTTATATTTCAAATAAATATTCATTTCCAAAATCTCTATTGGTTTCATTATATATGGAATTATAGAAACTAGATCTAATCACATTACCAAATTGGACATAAACACGATATCACTCTCTAAGAAATTATGTTGTAGAATATTCCAGGAAAGAAATCAAGAAAATGAAATACCACGGGTGGAAAATAATACTACAGAATAAAATCAAAATTTATAAAATGTATAATTATTTGAGTTATGATAGTATATAATCTACATATAATTATTCATACAATACCATCTTAAATATCCCACTAACTATTGTGAAAATTTCTTCCACCTTTTTGAGATATAAAGGTAAATATAATTCTATAATGACCCTATCTTTATGTACATGTATATAACATATTTTTATACAAATATTCATTAGATTTTACAAAAACCTTCCTGAGGTCCGTAATAGTTTAGTGCCTTTGGAAACATGGAATACATTCTTCTATCTTTGTGAAGGATCGAAGAAATATCTCTCAAAAAACATCCCCTTTAGTGCCCTATCCTATAATCTTTCTTTATTCCCGAAGGAAAAAAACATAAAAAAGGGGTGAGATCAGATTCTCTGTAAGGGTATAAAATTGAAATATGTATGAATATCTTGAAAATAAGGGTATGAGAAAATGGTCGTGAAAATATAAGATCATAACCAACATATGAAAAACCATAGAATAAAAATTGGCAGTTCATAAGTTATAAGTCTTGAGGAAAACAAAGAACATAATTAATGAGATCATAACATTAACATAATATAGGAAATTGTGACATACACAAAAATTTGTATCTTCATGAAAAAATGTAAATAGTAACAATTAGACTTGTTATATTAATAAAAACTAATTCATGCCCTTGCATAAATATATTAATATTAAAAAAATTTCCAATCATAAAATTATGGGCAAGAAAACTAGGTCCACTCATAGAATAATGAACCTAATATGAGTTTCACACACAACATATATACATCATGAGTTATCCATAATCACAAAACAAATTAAAAGATGATATTGTTACCACACATCATATAATGAAATCAAAATTATGTGTTCTATAAAAACATAAATCATTCAAAAAATCATATCCCAAGGTATAAAATGGGTTTTCTATACAAAATTCCATAATAACATAATTCATGAAATACAAATGGATTTTATACATTGAATTATATTATAAAAATAATCAAACCATTGGAATAATATGGTTAGAATAATTAAAACATATCTTTAATAAATAATGTCATATTAGATGAAACCTAATTTTTATGAAACACAATAAATTTATTTTTGAGTAAAATATAAATTCTACTTCAAAAATGATTTCTTTTCATAAAATTCCGCAGAATTTTAGAAGAAATAAATTTCATTGGAAATAACATTGAAAACATGTATGGGAATATTAGTGGAAATAAGGTGTTAAGAAAGTGTCAAAATCCAATCATGTTGTATATGAAAAAAAATATTCTTTACATTTTACAGAAAAGTTAAAAGATCCTCATTTGAAAATAAATGAATGATTCCATTAAAACCATATAGTAAATAGTCAAAAATGTGTAAGATTGACTTTTATCATCAAAATAAAAAAATTTAAACAATTTATGAAAACATTTTTACAAAACATGGGCATGAATGATTAATATTACCCATTAAACACTTATGTATAAATAATCTCATATAATAACGAGATTCTGAAATTATCTCTTACTAATTTATAATCATTAGAATCATATGCCTCATTACAAAAATAAAATTACAAGCATATTATCAATATAAAAAAATTTATAGTAATAATCTTAAAAAATAGTCACGGGAAACATACACACCACAAAAATGAAACAGTTAGTGTATAAGGCATATATCCCACAAAAATAAAAGTGAGGCAACATAATCCCTTACATTATGTTATATTTTCATAGTATGTACCTGAAGCGCCTCTTCTTTAGCGATCTCCCTCTATATCTCCTATTAAAAGAAAAAATGATGGTCTATTGAGAAGGACAACACCCCTATAATGTGACTATGAATATTTATAAGGTAAATGGTAAAGGGATAGATATGTTTGAAAACCCAAAGAGAAGTGAAAATGTTAGGGAGGATGTTCTCACTTATAATTGATGTGATGGGACCATTTGGAATATCAAAAAAAATATTTATTTATAATAATACGAAATAACATCAAAAAAATTCTAAAAATATATGTTATAATGTTGTAAACTCATCATCAAATAAATTTTACAAATTATTTTTCTATGAGTTTATTCAATATATTTATAATTAATAATTAGTAATTATATTTTAATATTAACTATGATAAAAAATGATTCATTGTGAAAATAGTTCAATTTTTACATATCTTAGATCATTCTGAATATAAACGAATAAATTAAAACATTTTATACTACATAGATTAATAAAATAATATTTTCATAAAATATAAATAGTGTCAATTTTGACGCTATTTAACTATTGGTTTTTTAAAAATACTAATAAAATATATTATCCTCATACGAAATGTTTTATTATATCCCTATGGGGTGAAGTTCTTCTTTATTATTTTTTCGATATATTAATCATCCGTATTTAAATTTATTTTAATCTTGTTAATCACTTTAATTTGATATTTTTATTATTAAAATAATTGTTACATCAATATTTAGTACTTGTTTAATATACCTATTTTTTGAATAAAATTTAAAAAATAAATACTATAACATAGATAAATCTTATCTATTTCATAATAATAAATATATTTAATTATATCTTCTTGAAATCCTACATTAAAAATGTTATATATATTATAACTTGAAAGTGACAAATTTTACATAACATTAAATAAAAAATTATAAGTGTCATAATCTATTCCATACAGATCAAAAAGGTAAATAACATAACCCTTGGATTAAGGTGGACGATATATATTCGTCTAATATTACATGGTCATGTTTTTTTGTCTTCTAATGGTTAGTAATATTTGAATAAAAATTATTTTATTGATTTTCCATCAATTAAAAAAATTTGGCATCATTAATGTATAATCCCTTAAAGTAATTACTTATATTTTAAAAATTATGAATAAATTACAAAGATAATGAAAATATTTTTTATTTATAATGAATATTTTTAGTTTAATATAGCTTCTATATAACATTATTTTAGAAATTACTTTTCTATTATAATCTAGGTAAGACATATTTAACTTTTCCTGAAATAAAATATATTAAATGTCCTAATCATGTCCAACTGGATTACAAAGGGTATCATTTCTACCTAATGATATTATAGGTAAATAATTACTCATCTACAGTCATTTGGAAAAGTTTTAAAATAATTTTTAATATTATATTACCCCTTAGTTACCTGATTTACCTTTTTACCGCAATAGTAAATATTACTAAAGTTACTATTTATAATGTCTAAAAATAAACGAATTATATTGACATAATTTGGATCAACAAATTGAAAATATGGAATTAATTATTATTAATTAAAAAAATTAATGTTTTAATAATTAATTTAAAATTATTACAGTTTTATGTATTGAAAAATTCATTTTAAGATAAAACATTTTAAGGATTGAAATGTTATTAAATCAAAATTCAATTTAATGTTAATTACACTGCGGTAAATTATAATAACTGATATGTAAATATTCTATTGATAATTTAAAACCATTTAATAAAACAATTTAATTATATAAATCATTTCGATGGACAAAATTTGTTTTCAAATTAAAATTTAGTGTATTTTTACTAATCTCCAAAACATGAATGTTATCAAAAAAATATTAAATATTAATCCAATGTAAATTTTAACCTCTAAATTAAAAATAAAATGTTTATTTGGTTAAATAAAATATATTGAATATCCAAAAAACTATATATAAAATGGGTCCACAATCAAATGGTTATAAAAATGAATTATTTTGAATTACATCAATTTTTTTAAAAAAAATTGTTATTATATCATGGAAATAAAAAATATATGATGAATTTTAAAAAATTTATTAAAAATAATAAATGTATAATTCATTAAAAAATCTATAAACAGTTGTATTATTTATTAAAATATAACTTATCATAACTTAAATAATTTTGAAAAAGATAGTTAATATCGTCCACGCCCACCGGAATAATTATTAGTGTAAAAGGTAATATAATTTTATTTAGTTATTCAAATATACATAGTGTATAGTGAAATAAATATATACAAATAAGGTTAAATAGTGTGTAACACAAGCCTATCATAGAATTGCATATATTGAAATCTATGACCAGGATGAGAATTATGATAGAATATCATGGTGTAGTGTATAACAGAAGACATTAAATAAATTTAAAAAAATGATCTCATAAAAATACCTATGTGTCACATTCTACCCTCAAAAAATGATTTCCTCATTAAAAATTCAATAGGGTTATAATAATATATAATCCCACATTGTAAAAAAAATGAAACATTCTTTTGAAAATGATTAGTTGGAAAATAATAGTGGATAAATGAATATATTGACTGGGTATCTACATAAGGGAATATAGGGGAATACTATAAATAGAGGTAAAGGATAAATACTCATATATATTGATAAGTATTACTGATCACATTATTATTATTGGTCTAGATAAAGTAAGAAATCAAAAAATATAAACAAAAGGAGTGTGAAAGGGGTCCTCGATATCATAAAAATTATTATTATCAACGACAATTTTACATCACGATCCATTTTAGAAATGTTTATCATTTTTCGTAATAAAATATAATTACTTGATTTTGGTATAATCTCATTGTTTTCCATGTCTTGAACAATTTATACCTCATCTTTTATTCAAAGAAGTGATGTTGAAATTTTCATTTCTGAATTGTTGGATGATCATGAAATCCATAAATAGAATGAAAGGTCATTCCATCTATCATTATCACAAGAAAAGGATTCTCACAATTTATCAAACATTCATAATTCCACCTATGGTGAAATAATAATTTATTCTAAAATAACTCATATGATTTTTAACATAAATATTTATTAAATAGATAACCTTATAATCCTTCTGAAAGACGAAACACAATAAACTATATAAAAAGGTTCACTAACTAGGCTTAAAATTTATCCCTAATAATCGATAATGTAGTTTTTGATTATCACATTACATAAATAAGAATACATTAATCATTTATTCTCTTTACCATACATCCTTATTGAAAACATGCATTTTTTCTTATTCTTATGTCCAGAAAGCTGTAAATATCATCCATGATAGAGTAATCCACTTTTAAAACATCTTTATTAATTATTAGGGAAATCATTACTATTAAATTTACTTATTTATATCCAATATATATATATATATATCAAAATATTAGTATCTCTTCATGATTATAATAATAACATTTATTCATCCCTTAATCATTTCATTTCTAAAAAAAACATCTGATTACCTCAATAACAATTCTTGTTTGCCACTACCATTGAGTATATGCTTTTATATCCTTTTTGAAAAGATACAACATGCCAATACATTGATGTTTCATTCTTCTATAATACCATAAATGTACTTCCACAACATTATTTTTGAAATCTAAAAAATAAATACACAACCATTCTACAACATCAACGTCATACACCAAATTTCTATAAGTGATAGTATATGACTTTCCTTTTTTATTTGGCCTTGAGATGCTGTTGATGTTTATAATAAACGATAACTCTTAGAATTTGGGATTTGTTAGAATAATGAACCATTTAAATCATAATTTAGAATTGATGTGTATGTGGAAAATTTTCATCACCTTTCCCTCTATTAAATGATATTTTAACATCACTCAAACATGAATTTTAATGATTTCCAGGCATTCCACATTTGATAAATATTAATTTTCATTTTAGGAATTCCCCTGATTTCTATCTTCTAAATTTATTTAAAGTATGAGGTGACTTCATTTTTCCTTACTTTTTGGAAAATAGTTATATTTTCCTTTTAGATCATTCAAACTTTTCTTATCTCCCAAAATATGAGATTTACCAACATCTATTTCCTCTTTTAGTGAAAAATGTTGACTTTTTCATAGCTTTAAAAGACCCTTATTGTTATGACCATATAAAGACTGGGTTTTAGGCCACAAAAGAATAAAAAAAAATTTATGTGAGGGATGATGATTAAACTAGAAGCATAACTTGGTAGTATTGTAAAATTACCTTCATAAAAACCCTTAGATTCATCATCATTTATAATAAGTTCAATGTATTCCTTATCAATCAGTGATTATAAAATACGATTTAATCACTTACAGAAAAATGCCCCTTTAAACACTTACCATTCCATAAATTAAATTTATTATTTATCCCTCATGTTGTTAATAAGATTTCACTGCTGATTGACATCAGCTTATATATGATAAACAACCAAGAAAAATTTTTCATGTTTGGAACACTGAGGGACGAAAAATAGATTACGTGGGGTATCGATCAATTGTTCAGTAACAATTGTTTTAGAATACCAATTGAATGATAATTTACATTTCATCCTAAAGTTATCAAAAGAATGATGTTCCATATATTTCTCATTTTGATTTCTAATATGATTTATAGATTATGTGTGTATGTCAATATGAACATTCATTACAACTAACATAATATTTTACTATGTAGAAGGACATTCATTTCATTGACCCTTCCATTCATCATTAACTATTTTTATATGGGTTCCATCCATTGTCTAAAACCCATTAAGAATAGTGAGAGAGGAAAAAATCATACATGTAAAACCACATAATCATGGGGGAGTACATCCAGTCTATGAAATATTATGTTTAATCATAGTTTGATCATGATCGTTACCAGAATTATAGGAATATAATATATAATTAGACATATACTTTGGGCATACCTAGAAATATATTTTGAAATATCATTAGAGATCTTGCTATATTCTATGAATCATAGATTACAAATTATATCTAAAAATTTCTTTTCATACAATCCATATTGACCCAAACATGACTAACATGAACATTACATATTATTATTATTATTATTCATCACATTTTACAAAAACACACCTGATGATTTTAAACATTTAGTTCCATTGAAAACATGGAATATATTCATCAAACATGGATAAATATCTTCAATATCAATCATAAATTAAATCCAATTTTGTAACACTACCTAAACCCATTCGTTAAAACCATATAAAAAGAAAACATAAAAAGGGGTGAGTGTAGATGCTCGGTAAGGTAATAAAAACAATATATGAAAGAATTTCACGAGAAAAATGGTATGCGAAAATGATCATTAAAATATAATATCATACCCTTCTTATAAGAAATAATTAATTAAATATTTCCAGTTTATAAGACTTGAGTTATAAGGATATCAAGAATCATAATCCATGAAATCAGAAAAATTAAGATAAGCAATGAAATTGTGGAATACACATAAAATTGTAACTATATTGGTGAGTATAAATAATAATAGGTTCACTCATTAAATAAAGGACATGAAATAATGAACTTTCATAAACATATATACATTATAAAATGGTACAATCCTAAAATTATGGACTAGAATACCTGGTCCAAATATTGAACTATAAACAAGAAATCAGATTCATGCATAACATATATACCTCATCAGTTATCCATAATTACCCATTACATTAGAGGGAGATATAAGTCAAACAATTCACAAAATGAAATCATTCTTACATTATCCACAAAAACATAATTCATTAAAAAATCATATCTTAAGATATAATATGGGTTTCAAAAGCATCATTCTATCGTAACATAATTCATTAATCACAAACATATTTTATAAATTACATTCTATCATAAACATAATAAAACCATTGAACTAATATGGATAATATAATTGAAAATTTTCATAGTTAAATAATTTATTAATAGATGTAATATAATTTTTATAAAACATACGAAATTAATTATTTATAAAAAAACTATTCTTATTAAAAGAAAATTATATTTTTAAAATTTCTATCAATTTTAGAAGAAATGAATTTCTTTTAAAATATCCATGAAAAAATTGTAAGTGTTACATTATGTAAATAAGGATATAAAAACGGAAAACAATCCCTTCTTTTCGTATAATATAGAAAACAATTTCTCATATTTATTTCGTAAAAGTAAAAATGTACCCAATATGAAAATTAATGAAGGTTTCCTCTCAAATTGTGTTGTAAAACGTCAAAAAATGGCAAAAAATTAATTTTAACATCCATATATGAACTATAAATAATTTTGTGAATTTATTTATAAAACATGGATATAAATGAAAAATATCCCCATTAAATATTTCCTTTAAAAAATTTTGAATAAAAATGATATTTAGAAAAATTATCCCTTACGAATTTATAATCATTATAATTGTTTCCCACATAAAATAAATAAAATTATATGCATATTGTAAATATAATAACATTCAAAATAATGACCATAAAAACATTCATCTGTAGAATAGAAACCATATAAAATAATTAAATGGTGTATAATGAATATGCCCCACATAAATAAAAGTAAGGCAAAATAATCCCTTACCTTATGACTTATTTCTTTGGTATGTATCTGAAAGTCATCATTTTAGGCGACAACCCTCTATATATCCTCTTAAAGGCACTAGATTTGGTCTTCTTTGAAGAAAATAACCCCTAGAATGTGACTGAGGATGTTTATAATGGAAATGTCTAGGGGATCACAAAACATGTAGGCTCAAATTGAAGTGATGTGGTGATGGAGGGTGTTCTCTTTTATAATTTAGTTGTGGGGAACATTTGGAATCTCTAAAAATATTAATTTAGAATAAAATAAATCCACATATAATTTTTTTTAAAATTTCAGATTTTATAATATTACATGGGATAATTTCATAATATCATCAACCAATAAATTTTTGACATGGTTTTCTATTAATTTATGAATTATGTTTTTAAATAACCCATAGTTGTTGTATTTTAATTTAATCTATGGTAACAAATGTTTAAATATTAAAATACTATAATTTTTACTTAATTGAAATAAATTCGACCTTAACTGAACAATTAAAAACATTTTCGACTGTATAAAAAAATATTTTATATTTTTAAAAATTAATATGATTTTTAGATAATTTAATAAAACATTATTTTGACAAAATATAAACAGAGCCAATTTAGTCAATATTCATTTATTTGATTTTTAAAAATATCATGATAACATGTTTCCCTCGAAAAAAATATTTTATTATATACCATATGGGTCATGGTCATCTATAAAATTATTTGAATATTTTAATTATCCAATATTAAATTTATTTAAATATTTTTTTTAAAAAAAAACTGATATTTCTATTTATAAAAAAAAATTATATGATTATTGTGTAATTATTAAATATACTTATTATTTGTATAAAAATGGAAAATAAAATAAAATAACAAATATAAATCTCATATATTTCCTATGAATAATTATAGTCTAATATATCATTTGGAAAACATTACATTAATATAGTATAGGTATTAAAAGTTTAATGTGGCAACTTTAACATCACTTTAGATAAAATATTATAAATGTCATAATAATTTCAATGATGCTGCAAATGGTTAATAAAACAACTACTAGATGTTTCTTCTAAAACTGTACTCTATAAGAAATATTTGTCCAAATGGTTTGGACTTTTAGTGGTTATTATTATATTAATAATAAATATGTTATTGATATTCCATCAATTAAATAATTTAGGCATCATCAATGTATATTTCATTAATGAAATTAGTTATTTTATAAAAATTATAAATTAAATACCATAATGAAAAAAAGTTTTATTATTCAAATTGGTTTTATAGTTGAATTTATCTTATGTATAAACTTATTTTAAAATCAATAACATATTAAAATTTTTGTGAAACATATTTATCTTTTCTTTAAATAAAATATATTAAATGTGATAATCTCATCCATGTGGCTAAAAAAGGTTATACATTCTACACAAGGATTATTTATGTCATAAATAACTCATATAATCAAATTAGGGAAAGTGTTATGGTAATTTTATAATATTATATTTTCCATTAATTACTCGATTTACCTTTCTAATGTAAAAATAAAAAAAATTAGGGAACTATTCATAATGACTAATAATAATAAATTTATAATAACGAAATTTTTACCTACAGATTCCAAATATGGAATTAATTTATAAAAAATCAAAAGAAATATTTTTAGTAATTAATTTCAAATTAATCCCATTTAAGGAAAGAAAAATGAGTTTTAAAATGTAAAACATTGGAAAAGATTGAAATGTTTTTATATCAAAATTCAATGTCATATTAATTCAAATGAAATAAATTATTTTGAATGGTAAATATATATTATAATTATTATTTCAAACCATTAAATTATATGATTTATCCATATAAATTATTTTGATGTGTTTTTTTATTTAAATTTATTCTATTTTTACTATTCATCAAAACATGAATGTTAAATAAAAAATATCATAAATTTATTTATTGCAAATTAATACATATTTCCCTAAAATATTCACTTTATTTTTTTAATAGAATATATGAATATTTCATAAGCTACATTTGAAACGGGTGCTCCATCAAAAGGAGGAAAAACGAAATTTTTTGAAATTACATATTTTATCAAAAAATTTATTTTATTTTTATAAAATGTCAAGAAAATATATAAGATGAATATGAAACATTATATTGAATATATTAAAAAATTATTTCCTTCATAAAACCCATATATAATGATTTTATTATTCTATAAACTCACTTATTTTCATATAAACAGTATTCTGATGAATGTTATTACAGTTGATACCCTCTTTTATAATGAATAGGTTATAAATTAAAATAATAATATTTCGTTTTTCATTGATAATAGATCATTCATGAAATTAATTCTAACAAATGAACATTAATTTGTGTGTAACACTTTATATCATTGTGTTGTGTAAACCTCAAGTAATGCTAGTGTTGAGTATTGAACAAGCTTATCTGGGTGAAGAATACAACACAAGACATAAAATAAATTAAAATATATATATATATATACCATAAAAATCATGTGGTGTTACACTTTCAGAGAATTTTGATATGATCCTAGTATAGAATCGTCCAATCCATTAAAATAATTAAAATGAAACGTATAATTTTTAGGATAAATAGTTCACCACAAAAATAGTAACCAGAATTCTCTAAAAAACATGCCTTACAATATTTGATATTCTTTGAACACCCTACTAATACTATATTGATAGTAATAACATAATCCAATATTTCCACATCATAGCCCAACTCATTTAAAAAAATAAACAGATACAATGTAATGTGATGCTTCTATATAAAAAATAATAAGAAAAGGTAGATGATTAAAGATTTATACCATTGAAAATTGATCACTATACCAACAAACTAGTAAGAGTTTCCTATATAACATGATGATCAGTATCCCATCTCTCCTAGTGTATGCTATAACTCTACTAGATATTCCATCTTCTGGGTACTAACATTCCTACACTAGGGTACCATGAACCCTACATAAACTAGAAAATCATGTGGAACTCCAGCCACTTGTATATTTAAGAGTAAGTGGGACATTTCCAGAAATTGATACCTATATTGATCCACATACACTACACTACTGCTGTATGTACCTAAATACCATTACAGGTGCCCATCCTACAAAATTATGACAATATAATGTGGGGTATAGACACTAAGTCCATTTGTAGACCATCTTTCTGCACCATAGCACTATAAAAAACACGATCATGTGGCGGATCCGTAGTAAACTTTTTTCTCTTCATCTAGTTAGCTTAAACAATTTTCATAGTAACACATCTTTCAAATATAAGAAAATATCCCAATTCACCATGTTGAACATCATGTACACTATTTGGGGTCTCTCTTAGTTTCCCATGTGTGATGATTTTCTAATCCATCATAACTGAAAAACATCTCAAATCGAACACTTTCACCTATGACAAGATATCATAGTGTGTAACATCATAAAAAATTTTCTCCATAGGGATCTCATCATCTACCAAATTTTGTGAAAAGAATTATAGGTCAGTGAAAGGATCAATGTATTCTGGTACAAACATATCCTCCCATGTCATGTGGATGAACTCTTATGACTTCTCATCCATCAATGTATCTGGATAGAAATCTCATAGAATGTTCTTATTGATATCCTTCTAAGATAAATAGTTCTTCTACACTACCTTCTCTAGAATATCCCACCAATGCAAGGTTAGTTTGTGATGTATATATAAAGAATGATTCTTCGTTCTATGCATTAGAGTCTCAAAATGATTAAAAATAATTTGGACTGACGAAAATTAAAACATTCCTAGATTTGGTCATCCATCCCATTGAATGTTGGAAAATTTTGTAACTCAAACTCTCTCTTCAGATACAACATCGAAGGCATGGTAGACTGACTATCAGTTTCTATAAACCACATGACCCTTGCGAACTTGTCTTTAGGATGAGAATCCATTAGATCTTCATGAGCATTATGATGCTCTAATTTAGATTTGGTTGGGGTGTGATACATTGAAATACACCGAAAATAGACTCCTATATGATTTGGATTCATTTCCTCTCCAACACAACCACACTCCTTAGAAAACTAGTTATAATAATGAGACCAACCTAAACAAGTGACAATAAAAGATAACCATTGCACTGGGTAACTATAATCATGGCTTATATGTGTTTTATCATGAAATACTAGTTTATTTTATTCTATTTGTTAAATATTTTATGTATTGCATTCCACAATTCAAATGGGGATGTATATTTCACATTTAATAATTAATCCCTGATCATAAACAATGCTTGTGAATTTATATCCCTACAAGTCTATCATGATTCATGCATACTCATCTCATGTTATACCTGGCCACATTTTGAAATCTATAGAACCAATAACATCATGAAATTGTATCCTAAAAAAACATGTGAATCATGTAAGGTGAAAAAGCCTCAAGTATAACAATTAATTAGTATGAACAACAGTCTTATCCCAGGCAAACATGGGTTTCTTTACATTCATGGGTTAGCTACTCCCATGCAAAATCTCATTAACATGTGCCGATACATCCTAGTATTATTTCTAATTTTCCCAAAAATTAATGAAATTGGAGAGGAACATGGAGTGATATGATATCACTTTGTAACATCCCCTGACCTACCACTCTCTCACATGGCTTGAAAGGGTTGGCTATAAGACCTCAAGAATACCTCCTCATATAAAAGATTCTACTAACTAGCAGTTGGAATGTGATAACTATAATGGTGATTATATAACCACTATTTAAATGTTTATAACATAAAAAATAATCATTTAACAAAAAATATAAAAATATTTAAAATATTGAAAACAATAAAAAACTATGGAACAACAAAAAAATCAAATACAACTAAATATCCCATAAAACAATAAACGAATATTTTAATGGTGAAATGAAATTTAACCAAATTCCTTGATATAAGTAATTAAAATAAAATAATTGAAAACAAATGTAAAGACATAAAAGACCCCGGTCTTGACCCCCATGTCGGTCTCATCTCAAAACACCAGCACTTCCAGAAAAAAACAATCAATAGAATAGTCCATTGACCTTGTCAAATCCATCATAAATGTAATATTCATGAGAACCAATGGTGGACTGAATAGTGTGTGAGTATAACTCATTAGGCTAACAACACTGTGTCTAAACATAACATCTATAAATATAACTTAATGCAATAAAGAATTAAACATGAGTATTAATTAATTAAAAAATTAAATTGATATCTAATCAAACTTCATTGTAACTATACTGGTATATCTCTGAGTGTGTCTATAGACCATGCAGAAAATATCCATGTAACCATGTGAAATCAAAACCTACTACGTCACCATATCACAATTTCTATGAGAATATTCCAAAACAATGTTAACCATAACTATATATTGATTTTATAAATCACACAAATTGGGTCAAACCCACAATATAGTCATATTATTAATAAATTAGGCTCATTATTTTTTTTATATGGATTATATCATGTGTCACAATTCATTACTCTCAAAATAAGAATTAAAACATTTATGACGGACATTGTCGATATTCACGGTTTTTTGTATGCATCACATTACATTGCATGTTGAATTAACATTATAGTATATAACATAGCCACAACTAGTAGAAATAATTTTAGCTTGACTCATTATAAATACACTTTTCTAAATTCATTACAACATTAATCACGTCCAATCATTGTATATAATAATTTCATCATGTATCACTATGAATATCAGCATGAAAATCACAATATCATATTATAAGGCTCAATTGTTAATTATGAAAATTAAAATTTATCATTAATTTTTTTATCATTTTGTTATAAAGCTTTAACATTCCAGTCATTTTAAAAATTATACCAATCTATGGTGAATGTATATCATGAAATCACCCAAAACTCATTTTTTGTTAAACATACATTATGTCCTTAGTTAATTCATTTATATATAGGGGTTCGCTCACCAAGACGATATAAATAAGACATATCAATATACATTAGATCCAAAGGGATTCTAATTCATCATTTCATTAATTCAATCACAAGTTATGTTGGACAAATTTAAAGTATTACAAATATATTTCTATTAAACAACCCAGATGGTTAACATTTAGACCCCCTTCCATTAACTTGTCATCATTAAATGATTTCAATTGGATTAACTAATAAAAACGAATGTCTAGGTCACCACAAGAAGGATAATTGACCATAACCAATCATGATAAAAACCATCGAAGACCATGTCCATTATATTACATTTCCATAACAAAGAATAATAAAAGATGAAGTGAAAACCAAATCCATAGACTTACTATGAATCGATTTCCCGAATTGGACAACCGGAGAGGATTTTGTCCCTACAAAATGAACTAGGAGATTCCAATGGTTAGAGGTCAGATATGTTTTATCATATTGAATGAAAAATTAGATTCTTGACACCATTAGATTTTCCATCCTGGAGGACGTGTAAGTATTTAACAAATCCTGTATTTTTTAGTAAGATACACTAAAAAACCCATCACAGTGGGAAAAAATTTATCTAATCCAATTATTACATAATATGGAATGTCTAAAACATTTGTAACCATTTCTCACCCTAAACAAGTTCACAATACTTTTCTGGTGGTAGTTACTTCTCGTGTAACAGGTACAAGTCATATAATCTCGTTGAAAATAGTTTTCATTCCATTTATCAACAAAAGGGCATGAACAACCTCTAAACAAATACAAATAATTGAATTACTTGTAACAACCATTAAAAACATTTACACTCATACTATATAAATTCAAACATACATACATCCAAATATTTATGTTAATTTCTCCAAAAAAATATTCCACATCTCCGAACAAGACTCATCCACTATGACTCAAAAAAACTAAAATCGGGACGTTCCTAGAACAATATGGGATATTAATTAATTTTCATTACTATAGATCATGTAATAATATTAACAATAAAATTGATTTAAATAGTTTATCAAAAATCATTTGATCCAATTTTATCAACATCGAAATAATTTTGAGTGAATATGAAGAATGAGTAGTACAAATAATATCCAACTCATCTGGAATAATATCATTCTATTTATAGAATAAAATAAATAATGTAAAAGGATTTTCACTGTAGTATATGAAATCATTAATCGATGTTCATGATTCATAAATATCAATACATTATGTTGAATAATTATCATCTTGCATTAAAATAATTAATTTCACCATAGCAAAACCACTTTTAGTTGTAATATTATCACTATAATATATTCTATATTAAAATATTCATGACATTATTTATCACTATCATTTTACTATAAGGGTCATAATAAACACATTAGGGAAAAAATTATATAAATTGCATGAGAAAAAAAATTCCATAAATAAGGATAAATAACAATTGTTAACGATGATTATTCAATAAGATATATTAATAGGAAAATATTATAATTTTTTTTAAAACATGCAATTTTTATATCATTGATCATGGTATCACAATTTTTTAGATTATTTTACATTCATTGACGTACGTATCTTTGTATTTATATCAATTAAATTCAATAGTTAGTATAATAATAAATTTTTATACAATATAACGTACAATAATCACCTCAAAATTATCAAATTCACCCCAAACATAATATAAAATAATACAGCATATATTTTCATTCACAGTAGGGAATGATGAAAAATTATTTTCAAAATTTTTGTCATTTTATTCAAGAAAAAAATACAAATATTTAATCAAGTTTTATGTGGTCATAGGTAAAATAGAATAAAAATTAAATTCATAATTTTCATCTACATAAATTAAATATTTTGAAAAAAAATTAGTAAAAATAATTTAAAAATAAGAAATAAACTACAAGAGAAATGATATAATCAAAAACAATAATTAGAAATATACAAAATAAATACAATTAATATAAATGAATATAAACATAATCAATATCATCACCTTTATGTTATTAAAATAATATGGAGGTGAAAGTATTTATCATTCCAACAACATGGTTCTGAAATAATTTGTGATGTTAACATAAGATCATTGGTATATTTCAAATAGATTATGTGCATCAATTAACCACATAATGTAGTTCCATTGGAGATTTTATTTTCATAATTTATGTTTTTCTCATCATTGAACTTCTAAATTATAAAAAAATTATTGATAATAACCAATATTAACACTTCAGGGGATGGAATAGAATTTCACAGTCATTAGTCACTTTTACTCTTCAGTATCTTATTGTTCTTACAATAAATAGTATTATGAAAATAATTCATATAATATTTAAATTTATTCCCAATAGGTAAAATAAATATAATAATACACCAGTTATTAAATAAGACTAATATTAATTATGTAGTAACTGTCTCACATTAAGGATAATGATGGATGAAATTGATTCATTATGAATAATTCATCTAAGAAATTTGTGATAGTAGTGTGTTATAAAACATTTTTAATATTGAATAAAATTACAAATAATTTCAAAATCATAAATTTTATATTTGTCCTAGGTAAGGAATATAATTGAAATAGTAATAAATTTTTTGAACTAAATGATGAACAACAAATCAGTAATTTGAATGTATGGGTGAATAAATAGAGAGAAGTCATAGAGGAAAAAATTTCCTAACTATATTAACATACTGGCACATATATATTTATTATTAAAACATTTAATCAAAATATTTCATCAATCCTCAAATTATATTTCGACTATAATTGTTGGAATACAAATGGTTGGGGAAAATGACTAGTTTCACATATGATGGGTCATAGGTCAAAATTGAGGAGTGATTTTAAATTCAGGCTTAGGACATATTCATAATAAATAATATTTTATAAAATAATTTAAAAAAATAAAAATAATTTATTCCTTTTATAAATATAATATTCCTTTTTAAATTTTTGTAAAATTATATCCTATTTAATTAAATGTTTTTATAAATTTAAATTTTTTCCATTTCATTGATTCCATTTTAATTAATTAATTTTAATAATTAAATCATTTTTCCCACAAAACATTACATCCAATTTTTCACGTGAAATGGTTTCATGAAATTTAAAATAATAAAAATAAGTAATAATTTCCCATTTTGAAAAATTCATGCTTTATACTTATTCTGATGAACTATTAATCAATATATATATATATATTATAATTTATGAAAATAAATTCTAAAAACTTTCTCTCGCTGTGAGGGTGTTCTTTTGAAGGATTTGTTATTGTTTGGACATTTTCTTGTGTTTCCATCTTAATATGAAGACTTTAAAAATATATTGGTTTGTTAATGGAGGGTTTTTTATTCCATCTTTTGATAGGTACATACTCTCTTGATGAGGGTTGGTTTGATATTACCGTAGTGCATTCCCTCCCAACCACTCTTTTTCATTCTCCAATCACCTACGGGACATTAATCAATTTTGATCTCTAAAATTAACAGATCATTATTCAAAATTAAAATCATTGTAAACTATTTGAATACACAATGCTGTTTTTAAATCATACGATGATCAAATTTTCACTGATTATGGCATTAAAAATATATATTTCTCGTTAAAATAGGGCATGAATTTCCTCATGGTAGGAAATGACATCTGATCAACATTTTAAAAAAATCCATCATGAATATGTTGTAATCTTTATTCTGTTGAAGGTGGGATTTTCTATTCAGGGGGTGGATTTGGATTCGTATATTTTATATTATTTAATAAGGTTTATAAAAATATGATTCTTCTTAGATGATCATGGTCATTCAAAAAACATTTTTTTAAGATGGTGCCTAGCCAGAAAACTATAGCACTAAATATATAAATAAGAAGAGCTACAAAATTCTAAAAGACAGAAACATATTATTACTCACAAATATCTTTTTCAATCATATTTCTAGAATTCTGATCATATAAAAAGACAAACATTCTTGAAAATTTATAATAATTTTAAAAATAATAATATTTTGAATTATATTGATAGAATTAAAATATTCTCAATAAATAAATATTTTCCCATTACTAATATAAAATGATTTTTTAGCTCCCCAAAAACTATCATTGGCTAATTTGTAAATTCCCATACACATCTATTATGTAGGGTTTGAAATAGATTGTATTTAGGTATTAAAGGTTTCTTTTGTGGAATAATTTGACATCTTGAGTCCATCAAAGATATTGGGATTGATCCAAACATCCTAGCAACACTAAAGTGTCATTTTTGATATGTCAATGTTCCATTATTTGTTTTGATGTGAAATTATAAAAATACACTATGGGTTTAATGAATATATTATATTGAATTATAAAACTGTGAAAAATATAATATCATATCAACAAATATATAATAAAAATTTACATTTAATACTTAAAAATACAATAAATATTATATCACAAAAAATATCTTAATTTTAAAGAAACATAATCCAGATTTATAAAAATAGAGTCTATTGTTCAGTAAATTAATTTTAAACAAACAAATAGATAACCATTAGGAACAAATTAATTTGATAGAGATCTCCCCTTTATATGTGTGATATCTCAATAGATGTTGTTATAATTCAATGTGTATTGTTCTATAATGTCTTATTGGATTTGATGAAATTTTGATAGAAAATGTATTGAGACATTTAGTTGGAAATTGGAAAATTCTTAATCCAAAATACATCAATGCATGTTTTCTCATCAAAAATTGTGTAGAACAACAACCAGTAATAATATATTTTGAATTAGTGGTTGAAAATGAAAAAAATAATTTAAATTTACATGGATATAGAACTAAATATTATACTTGAAAGAGGATGGTTCTAAAGGTTTTTATCTCATCTATCCTAAAATATTCAAAATTTGTATCATAATATAAAAATAAATCAATGATTGAAGTTTTTGGGAAAAGTAGTAAATGTGAAATAGTTACTTTTTAATACAAGAAAATTATTATCGAACCTATTAATTATAAAACTTTTGGGTTTTCAAGAAATCTATAACATAAACACATGTCAATAAAAATTTCTAATCTAATAACATTTAGATTTAACATCATTAAAATAATCCATCTATATAACATGTTTTTAACTAGATTAGCTTCTTCGTCCATTTCTTTTTGAATATTTAATCCTTTAGGGGGTTTATAAACATTATTTTTTTAAGTAAAAAAAATTTAATTATAATCTATATATTTTTAACTTATTAAAAAAATCCCCAAGTTATTTCAAAATGGTGAATAATTAAAAATTCAACTCACCGGTCAATCATATATCAAATTATTTTTTAATACATTTTTATAAATCATTTAATAATTTTTTTTTCTTCAAAAAATTATATCATCAACGTAAACAAGAAATTTTAGAAAAATATATGATGTTTTTTTTAAAAAGAATGGTTATCTAGGCCCACTATAAAATAATTTGTTTAAATAAATGAACTCAAATATATATACGATTATCTTTCTGATTATTTAAGACTATATAAAATATTTTAATGTTTTGAAAACATAATTTTGAAAATTAGTTTTTATAGAACCCTGTGTATGTTAAAACAAAATATACCCATTTACAAAAAACATTTTAAACATTGTATTTTCATTCATAAGTAATATTTAAAAATTAATTTATGATATTTAAGATAAAAAAATCTTAATGGATTTGATATAATATATAAGGGGAAAATATTCTTCGTAATATATGCCTTCTTTTTTATTATAATATTCACTAACAAACCTAGACATTTTTTTAGTGGAGGATAATGATCGTCCTAAATACAAAAAAATACACATTTGGATATTATAACTAGTATATCAAGAGGTCTATCAATAATTTATTATACCTTATTCTTATTGACATGGATTAATTCTTCCATAATGAAAAATTCCAAACTAAAATTATATAAATATTATTTACTAGTTTTATGTTCAATATGATTTATGGAAGAAGAAATTTATTAAATGTTATGGCGGCTTCTTTTGTTCCCAATAATCATTATCTGATACTCATATAAGATCCTATAAAAGAGGGTTTTTATTTTTCCAATTCTATATAAGTTGCACACATTCCAGTTTCTTGATATTCAGTCATTTTAGGAGTGTATTTTCCATTATCATGATTCATATGATCCTTAAACATATTATTAAAAATATTCTCAAGACTCATTCCATCCAAAAAATAAATTGAGATTTATTATCGTATTGATTAAATCTATCAACTTACACATTAGTAGATTCTTGAAAATTCTATGATTTCTTATTTAAAATTATAGAGGCTATATCACCAGTTCAATAACCTAGTAATTATCACATACCATCCATCAAATTGAAATTATACATATTTTAATTAGTTTTAATATATATTCAATTTTCATTCAAAAAATGTAATTTTTCCATAAATTTATATTATATTATTCTATAGATTTATGGGTATTTAATTGAGATATTTCTTATTATAACTCTATTAATTATATAAAATGTTGTGTTAACAACGTTAGACCAAAAAATGACTATGAATTCTATTTTAAAATAACTTTTTTCCAATAATTTTGTACAGGGCCACACAATTCATTCAATATCACCATTTTTATTAGTTTAACATGAGTGGGGGAAAGATGTGCTTAATGAAATGTATTGCGAAAATGATGAAAATTTATCATTCTCAAAATCTCCCCCTTTGTCACATCAGAAAAAATAGCATATTTTTCATTCATCATTATATTTTAATTTATTTAATAAATATATCATTATTCATCCTTTTTTCTTGGGAAATACATCCAAGAAAATAATAAAAATTCATCTAACAAAAAAGGAAGATATTATTTTCCACCTTGGCTTATAGCAATAGATTGTCTACAAAAATACTTATGGATAACATAAAAAGGTCTATTTATTGAAGCTGAAATAATTTGTTTGAAGGTTCATTTTTTTTCCAATTTCCATACATCACAATGCTTTTATATGTTATATTTAATGTGAATAAAATATGAAATCAAATATATAATAGAAATTTTTATTAAGTGATAAAAATTATAATTTCTAGGATGTATATGAACGCTCCAAGATTCTTTATGTAATATATATACAAATTACATTTTATTTACCTGATGAAAACTAGATCTACATTGAAGACACTTTTATTTACTAGTTTTATAAATTGAGAATATTTTCCTGTTGAATAGAATAATTATTTTAATAAAAAATTATAAAAAAATTTATTATTAGCATGTTGCAAATTTATTATCCTATTTTTTATTAATTCTTTTATTTATATAATAGTATTGATCAGTGTACAATATGTTTATCTAGAAGATCCACCACTATTTAATTTTTCTTTGGAATTACACCAAATGTGGCATAACGTCTATAATTTTTTTATTGGTAGTGGACTCTATAAAATTTTATACTCATAATTTCAAAAAAATATTTCCCCTTAAATATTTTCCATTTTTTCTTACTTATTTTCCTTATAAAAAATTCAAAAAAGAATATTTATTATAAAATAATTTTAATTGGGTTCTGTATTTTAGGATATTAAATAGTTTGATACTGAATGATATATAAACATTCCAAATTTATAAAAAGTTTATAAATTTCATTATTTTTTATAATATCTTCCATTAAATAGAGATAAAATCCTATAAATATTATCAATTTCCTCACCATACCATAGTGTAAATATTAATAAATACTAATTAATAGAATATATATTTAAAAATGAAGAAGATATGTTATATTAAAAATGATCATGTTCTTAGATAAAGGTTCAAAATAATTTCAAAATAGAATAGTTATCTCTCCATTACAGTCAATGCCTTGTGTACCATTATTGGGTTTATTTTTTATATGGTTTTCGTTAAGCTACCCCTCCACCAAATTAAATAAAATAGATTCAAATTTTAGATATTTTATGTCTGAAATTAAATTCCATATATTTTTTTTCAGAGACAACATAATTTGATAAATAATTTTTCAAAAATATAATTTAATTTTGAAATATATTTCATCTTTTCAACCATTTCAATTTATTCAAAATTCATACATTTTCTAATGTGACTTATACATCTTATTATGAGATTAACACTTTTATTTTCACATAGAACAATATACATTTAATTCATAAAATTAATAGATTATCAAATATTGATTTATATTCAATATTAGAAGAATAAATAGTTTTCACATAATCATTTTGAGAAATAATGAACATTATATCCTTATCATTTTATATATCTAAATATATGTTAGAACATGATTCACAACCAGAGACTTCTAAATAACTCCATGTTTTAACCATTAAATTCTTCTTTTCAATATAATTTTTTTGAAATTTATTTATTTAAATATTATTAACTTTTAAAAATGAAAAAAATTAATTATATTCACAATATTTTTTCGTTCATAACATCTTACACCATTAAAATTTATATTGCAATTTCGTCACATGTTGAATGATTTATTGGATCCCCTTATTTTACTATTTTTTTAATTTTCATTAATATTTATTTAACTATCAATAAAAATATTAATAGCTTGATTCATCATCCATAGTTTAGTAAGATTAAAATGTCTCTATAGATTTACTATCATAATTTTATGTAGTGATTTTTTTGTATTATTTCTCATTTTTAACTAGTGTGGAATCATCAATTTCATCTTGAATATATAAATCATACATAATAAGAGTACCAATAAAGATCTTCATTTTTAAATACATCAAAATAATGGACTACATAATAGAAGTAATAATTAAATTTCCTTAAAAAGGTAAATCTCTATGAACATTCTCTTCTTGATCAGATTGAGGAACACTAGATCCCAATGTAGCAAACATCATTGATAATTTCTATTAGTAAACTATTAATTTTATGTATTCTTTTACTATATGTCATTGTGAAGGTTACAAACTTAATATTAATATTATTTTAAAATATTTGAATTAAATTTTCACTTCTATCAAAATATAAAACAATTCTCCCACTATCTCATTTTTTATAAGGAATTATGAGACTTGAATGAGTACATCAAGACCAAAATGATAGATAATATAATTTATTCCATTTAAATTTAATCAAAATATTATTATTTTGAATACAACATTAATTATGATTCACCTATAGGAATTGTTTCTTGTTTCTTATCTTTGAGATACATTTTTGTGTAATGATCCATCCCAGGTTAACTATAAAATTCACCCAATGTGGACTTCTACATGGTAAGGTATGATAGTAAAAATATAATTTTATCAAGTAAAACCTAATCATTGATAAAAGGGTTAAAATTGGAAGAAATAAAACATATATATAAGATATTAAATGTCATTGTAAATATGAAAATACATAATTTGATAATAGAAATGTTTTAAAAAGTCTTTGAATAATTATCTGTCACCTCAAATTTTCTATCTATGAATGAAAAATCAAAAAAGTGTAGTTTTAATATAAGACAATTAATTTCAACATACATATGTATTAAAAATAATATCTACAACAACCCAATTAAAAAATTTGGCTGTGATCATACCAACATTAATTAAACACCCCATGTTTTTTTTAAATAATTTCAAATACCTGAAACATTGTTTATATAAGTAGTTATAACTAGTAATATGAAATTTAGTATGAGCCTTATTAATAGTAAATCAGGTTATTATTTTATTTTCTTATGGATATAAGATAATGTGATGTTGATTAATTTTTCAATGTGTAAAAAATGTGTTATATATTTAAAATTGTTACTTTTGAATAAATAATGATTTTATTTTATAAAAATTATTAATATTTTGAAAGTTTTTTTCAATAAAAGGAATAAATTTTTTAATTATAAAAATTCAATAATTTTTAAAGGTGTTTGTTTGGGATATTTCTAAAATTGATGATTTTTATGAATAGTAAAATTTAGTAAAATACTATATATTCAAATTATCCATTAAATACTATTTTTTGACATAATTGATGACATGAGACAACTTGGTTCAATGTCATGTGAACATAGAACTATTTTGAGACACATCAATCAAGACTAAACATATTCCAAATAAATAAATATCAAACTATTAACAAAAATAATGTAAAACCCCTCCACTCCTCCACTATAAATTCCACCGTCATTCCCCTCTTCCCCTCATACCTATCAAACATTATGCATTTTCTATGTTCTACCAAATCCCCTACCAATGTATCTTCCCCATGTATAATAACTTCTTGTTTCACCAAAAGTACAAAAATAAAGGCCTTAAGGAGGATTTAAATAAGTATATATCAAGAATATGAATCCTCTTCCTTTTTCATCTGTTTTCTTTTCAATTCCATTATTTTCTTATAGTAACATCCCATACCCTTAACCAGGAATTATAAAATATATAGAACATTAAATATTATCTATATAATAATTTTCATTAAAAAGATTCATCATCATTTTTCATCTCCTCTTCATCTTATTCTAAAAATAAAAACACCATCCACGATATTCCGATTTACCAAAATCATTGATGATGTTTTCTAATCTTACATTAAATCCTTCAATTATGTTCATAAAATAATTTTAATACATGAAATAGAATAAAATTTTTATTATGTATCCTAGTTTCTGTTTTTGAAGGATCTTTGATGGATGAAATTAAATTATATAATGATGTAAATTCATGAATATTGTGGAACCCCAAAAAATGATCTAAACAAATATCATTAATGTTCTACCTAATAATCTATCATCATATTTCATATAAATGATTTCTGGTATAATTATATGTTTTATAAATATATAAATTCCATTTCATTCCACTTAGGGAATTTCATTTTCACACGATATAAGAATAAAATACAGCCCGAAAATTGAAATCAAGTAAAGAACGTACCCCAAACATTTGAAAGAACAAAATACGAATAATTAAATGGTGAAGTTATTCTATTAAATGATCATATAATGTATTATAAACATCAATATGTTTATTTAGGATATTTATAACACATTTTAATACATTATAAAGTATTTTTAAACATGATTAAATTAAGTCAAACCGAATGTAAGGGGATTCTTAACCCGGTTTCCATTATATGGGTTAACATTCTACTTCATTATTTTTGTGGTATTAAAATTGTTTGTGTGATGGGTTTAGTTGATATTATGTTGAGTTATTTTTATTTCAAGTTTATATACATATTACATCACATTATTAAGTCTCCCTTCAATTATATGATATTCGTAAGGGAATTTTCTTTTAAAATCCTCTTTTAAAATTTTATTTCACAAAATTCAAATACAATATTTTTATACAATTATTAATGTTTTATGATTGTGTTATAGTCCATGGTTATTGTTTATAATTAAGATAATGTTCTATATATCACATCATTTTATTGAATATTTTTATTTTGGTGGTTTGAAATTTTGTAACTTGAAGAGTAACGATGATGGTAACTCAATTTGGTAGTTGTGAGGGTTACATTGTAACGTATGCATGAAGGTTACAAATTATAAGGTATCCAATAGGGTTAAAAATTTGTGTAATTAGTTTCTAAAATATAAATTTATAGTTCTATTTTTGTTATTTATGTTTTTTACAAATATAATGTTTCACAATGTATGTTTATATTCGTGAAAAGTATGTCATTTAAAAAATGATTTCATACATATCAAATATTCATGGAATAATGTTTTATTTCATTATTTTTATATCACATACTGAGAATTTTGTGCTCATTCATAGTTTTTTTAATGATTTATATTGTTTATAAGGACGTGTATGGAAATGAAGGATGTGATCATAAATATTATTAATATTTTTCGATGAAAACATTTTTTATTGGAAATGATATGTATTTTTTGGATGAAATTGATATTGAATTTATTACATTTTCATTGTATAAATGTGTAATTTTATATATGTGGTACATCCCAATTCATTAAAAGACTAAAAATTATAAGTTACACAATGTTACATTTAGTGAGTTATTGACTAAATTTTATGATTTTGTAATCTAATAATATTAGATCCTTATAGTTGGAAACAATAGATGGATTAGATAACTATATGGGTTAGGATGATTTTAATAAAATACCATAAATGATTTTTACTCTATGGATAACTTGAAATGATATTTCATTTAATTATTATGTTGTTTTAATGACTAATTTATTTTCATCATAATGAGATTCTATAGAAAAAAAATGGAAATCTGAAGTGGAGAGGCACCAACAGAATAATATCATACCAAATATGTACCACGAAATGGTAGGTATTGGAACTGAGTAGTTTGTAGTAGTAATGGGTTAGATAACATAATAAATAAATGGTGATGTAATTTATGATCTAGAAAAACTACATATATAAAAAATGAATATGAAAATAGTGGAACATTTTAGAAGGCAATGCCCTCCTACTCTTAGTGGATCTTATAACACAGTTACTGTTGAAGGATTTAATAGATTATTTGAAAAGATATTCAATGATATTGTATGTTTAGATAATCTAATGGAAAGACATTCCATTTAATGTTTTGTAGGTGAATCTAACTAGTGGTGATCAATGGTAAAAAATAATAGGGTATAGGGGAGATTGATGCATTTGAGTGGGATGAATTTAAATTTATTTTTCAAAGGAGGTGCGACATATGATAGAGAAGAAATCACTAGAATTGAAGAAAATGGAGAATCATTTAGTGGTTATATATATATATGAAACTCTGCACGGATAGTGAGTTATAATCCAAATATTATTCTGGATATTGATTTAAAAATCAACTGCTTTTGGACAGGATTAAAACATATGTATCTATGGTCATTGGCCACTAATGAATAACATTGTAATGAGAAAATTATCTAATGTTATATGAGGATAAAGATGGTGTTTTATGATGATCATGTTCTCTTTGAAAATAATGAGAGGATGAATTTTAAATGGAATAAAATGGGTAATAATATATTCAAGAAATTATACGGTACTAATGTCCTTTTTTTAGTTTGTGAAATGTGTGGGAAAAAAACCAAAGGGAATGCCATAACAAAATTGGGAAGTGTTTTCGATGTGGTATGTTTTGAACATATTTCTTGAGATTGAATTGAAAATTATCATAATATTAATCCTAATATTCATATTTCTAAGTGTTTAAAAAGTTTAGAGGTGCGTCATTATGAAATGTTTTGTCCAAAGATAGATCTAAATTATCCAAATAATCAGGAAAATAAGTAGAAATGTGTAGTGACATCATTAGTGACTACATCAGTAAACGTTGAGCCAACCACTAATTTTGTATCAGTTACCTTTCTTGTTTTATCTGATTTTTCTATTTTTTTTATACGTGGTTTACACATTCCACTATTTATGAGGAATTATCTGGTAAATTAACATTATAACTTCATCTAATTAAAGTAAAACTTATTATTAAATAAACTTGTGGGAATTATTATTGAAATAGGAATTATAAGAATAAATCTATGTCTGTATGTGGAAATACATTACCTATAAAATGTTTACCCTTATTAGAGTATGATGTCATTAAGGGAATGAATTGTATTTATGTTTAGCATGATATGAATGACTATAGGGCCAAATAATTTCTTTTTTAGAAACAGTTTCAATATATATATTTATATGATCAAAAACATAATATTGATAACATATCAGGAAGCTGAGAAATAATGGAAATATTGAAATGAATGATAACATGATCGTATATTTTTTAAAAAAAGTGAATTGTTTAGATTAAAAATGTGTGAGTTGAAATGAATACATTGTTGTTTTTCTGATGAGTTACATGATGTCATAACTAATCGGGTAGTCAAAATCACCATTAACATAAAACCTGACGAAAAACAATTTTAAAACCCCATATTGAATGTATCAAAAAATTATGTTGAGTTAAAAAAATCATTTACAAGATTTGGTTAATAAATACATCATTAATCGTAGCAGTTCACCATGGGGTGATCCTATTTTATTCGTTAAAAATAAAGAAGGTTTCATGAAGATTTTCATTAACTATAGGGATTTGAATACTATAACTAATAAAAAATTATCCATTGCATCATATTGATGACTTGTTTGATCATCTACTGGGACCTCATTACTCTTTCAGGATTTACTTGAGATTCTGTTACCATCTGCTGAAGGTAGAGGAGGATGACATCCCAAAAATAGATTTTTGTACTAGATATAGTCATTATGAATTTTTTGTTATGCCATTTTGGTTAAGTAATGAACATGATGCATTCATGAATCTTATTAATAGAATATTTCATTAGTTCTTGGATATATTAGTGGTTGTGTTTAATAATGAAATTATGGTATATTCTAATTGTAAATAGGAGCATGAAAAATATCATAGGGTTGTTTTGAAATCAATAATGAAATATAAACTATAAGGAAAATTCAAGAAGTGTGATTTTTGGTTGCAAAATATTTCTTTTCATGGGAACATATTAAATATGGATGGAATAATATTTGAACCTTCTAAAACAAATGATGTTGATGAATGTCCAAGACCAACAGATATTACATTGATTTTTAGTTTTCATGGATTATCAATTTCTTACAGATGGTTACTATAATAAATTTCACAGTTGCCTAGTCTTATAACTAAGTTAACATGGAATAGGATAGATTATTTTGGATATAATAATGTGATGTTTGTATTTTGAAATTGACGAATAGATTGATGAATGTTTCTGTTTTGGCCTTACCTTCCAGAAATTGTTAGCTTGACATCTATAATAATGTTTCATTGATTGGAATTGGTTCTGTTCTAATGCAGAATGATCTGGTAATTTCTTATACTTCAAGATAACTCTAACCTCATTAGTTAAATTATCCCACACATGATTTGGAATTGGAATTAGTTTATTTTTCATTGAAAATTATGATTCATCATTTAAACAGAGACAAATGTCAAATATATACTACCCATAAATTTATAAACTATATATTCACTTAGAAAGAAAAAAATAAGATACAGAAGACATCTAAAAAATAATGGATTATAATTAAAAAATCAATTACTAACCTGGAATAGAAAATAATTTGGTGGATTCCTGGAGTCTAAAACATCATGCATCATTAATAATGTTCTGTTTGGAACATGACTCATTTAATAATGATTTGATAAATTTTGGGATAGAAGATATTGCAACAGGAAATACCTCTATTTTATCTTAGGATTCAGTGCAATCTTTTTTATCAGAAATAATTATACAAGTTTATAAAGAATATAATCAGATTCCGAAAAAGGTATAATTTATTAAAATGTATATGTTTCCAGAATTTATTCTTGATAAATATTTTGTTTTAAGATTTGGTAAAAAAAATTTGTGGCTTTTTATTCCAAATTGAAGAAATAATAGTTGTGTAAAGATCAATATTCTACATTTTAAATAAATCTAGGCAGTACAATGATTTACAAAGACATTTGGTAGTATTACTGGTAGGATAGAATAAAATAGAGATATTTTTGATTTTACCATGAAATGATTGACATGTCAAAAAGTTAAAGTAGAGTCGTAGTAACATAAGGGGATGCATCAGACTTTTCCAGTTCCAAATTGAAAATGGTAGAATATATACATGGACATCATTGTGGCACTACCAAAGACTTCTCAAAGTAACAATAAAATATGGTAATTCTTGACTGACTAAATAAATCCACTTGTTTCTCCCTATTAAAGATACAGTTTCCTTGGATAAAAATTCTCAGATATAGGTCATAGAAGCTGTTAGGTTACATGGTGTTCCTTTTTCCGTTATATCTATCAAGGATCCCATGATCACTTATAACTTTTGGAAGGGCCTTCATAAGTGGTTGGGTACAAAATTACATTTCAATATATATTTTCATCCCCAATAAGATGGGTAGTCATATCAAATGATTCACATGATAGAAGACATTCTTCATGCTTGATCAATGGACTACTAGGGAAGTCGGGATAATCATATTTATTTATTTGATTATTCTATTATTAAAATTTTTCATTCTTATATAAAAATGGATCCTTTAGAAGAATTGTTTGGGGAATAGTTTTTAACATTATCATATTGGGAAGAAGCTATAGAAAAAAATATAATGGGACAAGAATTAGTAGAGGATGTGGATGATAAATTAAAAATGATCTAGTAACGCATGAAGATAGCTCAGAGCAGGAAGAATTTATTTGTAGTCAATAGGAGGAATGAAATTTATTTTTAGGTAGGTGATCATGTTTTTATAGAATCTCGCCATGGGAAAGAATTATTCATTTTGGTACAAATGGAAATCTATGTTCACATTTCATTAAACCAAATGAAATTCTATAAAAAATTGGACCATCCTTCAACCTAATATATTTTCCTCATATTTTATCTCAGGTATGAAATGTTTGGCATGTTTTGATGTTAAGAAAGTATGTACCAAATTCATCACATTTTTGAGCCTAGAAGCATTACAGATAGAGGAGAATATTTCATATAATGAGTTACCTTTTTAGATTCATGATCAATGGGAACAAGTGTTTTAGAATAATGTAATAGACCAGGTAATGGTTTTGTAGAGAAACCACATGGTTAAAAAATAATCATGGGAATGTAAAAGTGCAATGTAGGAAATGTACCCTACCTTACTTAATATGTATATAATATAAGGAAGACTCAATTTAAAAATGGTCGGGATTATGTAACACCCAAAGAGAAAAATTGAAATTCAGGAATTATTTTTTATATATATAGTTATAACTAGCCTTAAACCAAGATTTTCCACTTCTATGATTTTATGTTCAAAAAATGGTCATCAATGTTTGTGATAATTATGTTATTTGGAGTCTTCTAGAACAAAAAAGTTTTTTTGGGGAATTTTAACATTCCCTTATGAAAATTAATAGGAATAGTATTATTAACATTATATATAGTATATAATAATATAATTTTATTTTCTTATTGTTCTAATATAATGATATGAATATTAATTTTTCATAATGTTAAAAAATGTGTTAGAGATTTAAAAGTGTTATAATGAATAAATTATAATTTTATTTGGAAATAAAATTAATAATATTTTTAAACATATTTTAAAATTTGAACATAATTTTTATATTCTACACATCAAAAAATTGTTAAGGATATTTTTTGGTATTATTTTGAAATTCGTGAATTTGTAATGAATAGTGAAATAAGGTAAAATATTATATATTCATATTATCAGTAAAATAAAATATTTGTGACATGATGGATGATGTAATACCACTTGTTTTAATGTCACATGAAATAATTTCTAATTAGGGTCACATGAACAGTTACTATTCATTGTAATGTGAAAAAATATTAAACCAATGATTATAATAATGGAAAATCACTCCTCTCTTACACTATATATAAAACCATAATTCCCCTCTTCCTCTAACACCTCTAAAGACTAGATAATTGTCTATGTAATATAAATCCCCTCTCCATGTCTATTACCCACGTCTGAGACCTACTGGTCTAACCAAATTTCCAAAAACAAAGGCCTCAAGGAGGATGTCAAGAAGAAGATATGGAAAGTTGGAATCCTATTCCTTTTTCATTTGTTTTTTGTTCAATTTCATTCTTTTCTTTTGATCAATTATCCTACCAATATCCAAGAGGTCTAAAATATCCAAAATCATATAAATTTATTATGTTATCATGATCATGTATGTAAATTCATAATATCTCATCCTCTTCTTTTCCTCTGACTCACAAAATTAAAACATTGTCCGTGATGTGCTGATTAACCAAAATCATTGATGATGTGTTTGAAATTTCCATTAATTCTTTAAAATATGATCATAAAACCCTTTTATTGGATTAAACAGAATTTAATGTGTATTATGTAAACCATTTTATATTATGAGATTATATTTTATGAATGATATTAAATTATATTATGTATCAATTCATGATTATAGAGGAACTGGAAAAAATGATCCAAATAAATATTATTATGGTTTTACCTTATAAACAATCATCATATGTGATAAAAATGATTAATGGTATCATTAAATATTTATAAAATATATAAAGACCATTTCATTCTACTTATGAAATTTTATTTTTATACAAAGTGAAAATTTAATACAAATATTCTATGGAAATCCTGTAAATAACGCACCCATGAAAATGAACGGAAAAAATACTATCATTTAAAGTGTTAAATGATGTGGTGAAAAGATCATATAAGGTATTATAAACATGGATTTTTTTTAATATTTTAATAACCCTCTTTAAACAATTATTTTCGAGGTTTAAATGATGTTTTAATTTATAAAACACTAGGTAATGGAATTTTTAACCAGATTTCCATTCATTAGTATAATATTCCACTTCATTATTTATATAGTATAATAATTTTTGTGTTACAAATATTTTTTTATGTTTAATTATGTGTATTTATAGTGTCTATACATATTTCATCCAATCTATTAAGTCTAACATTAATTATATTATATTATAAGGGACATTTCATTTCAAATCCTTTTTCAGAATTCTATTCTATAATAATCAAAAGAATTGTTTTTATTCAATTATTGATGTATCTGATTGTTTTTTATTTTTTTATGATTAATGGTGGGACCTATATATCAATAAACTTTATTGGGTATGTGTATGTTGGAGGTCGGCTATATGGTAACTCTGAGTGTAACTGTGATGGTTTCCCAATAATGTAGTCATGATGGTTACATTTTAAGGTATCTGTGAGGGTTACAAATTATAAGGTAGCCAAGAGGGTTACAATATTTAGTAATAAATTCCCCATGTTACCTTTCTGGTTTTATTTATATTCTATATTTGTTTGGAAATCTCAAGTTCACAAAGTATTTTCATATGGGTTACAAGTATGACTTTTAGAAAATGATTTCATACCATACATGTATTCATTGGATAATGTTTTATTTTCTTCTTTTTAAATCCCTTACTAATATTTCTACACTCTTCCCATGTTTTTAAATTATTTTCACATGTTATAATGACATGTTACAAAAATAAGAAATGCATGATAAATTTTATCATGTTTTTTCATCAAAAATATTTTTTATATAAAAAGTTTTATATTTTGGATGAAACCTATACTATTTTTGGGGTTTCTCCACTGAATAAATGTGGAATATCATGTATGGGTTATATACCAATTATCTAAAAATATAAACATGAAAGGTTCTTAAATGTCAAAGGAAGTGGTTTCTTCACTGAAATTGATGATTTTTTCATGTAATATGGTCAGGTCCTTATATTAATGCACTAGATCCCATTAGAACCCCATTTTTATGTGATCTTTTCTTTGAGTATTGTTATAATATATGACATATTGGCATGTTTCCCATTGTGTGTAGGATTCCGGATAAATCACTCTTAATGAAGTTGTGTTTGCCAATGGGTGTACACCATATCCTAATATTTGACCAAGGAACATAATAAATAGTGGTGTTTAATATAGGAATATATGGAATTTCAGGACTCCCATGGGATCAGTTGACTTCGTTCATGACACTATGCAGTTTATATCATGGAAACTGGTATCATAGACAATACTTAACATATGGTACAATGGAATTTCCATGGTTTATAGTTTGGGGTATATAATGATGTCATGGTGATTTAATAGGGCAGTTTAACACCCTATGAAATGCGCGACATAAAAGGATATGTGTTATTACCCTTTTTAACATGGTCTTCCATTCTCTTTGGGAGTATACATTATTATAACTCAAAAATTAGGCATGGTTGGCTCAGATTAGTTTTCGGATAGATTAACTCATTGGACGTTTCTGATGGTTTGTGTGTGTTATTAGAATGCAATTTAAAATAACATGTGTTGGTATATGGGTACATTCATTACTCTGTTAAGTTAATAATATGGTAAATATGATGTGGAGTGCTTGGATGGAGACAATTTTATTATATAATCTTGTGGGGTCAATTGACTAGGTTCATGGTGAAATCTATCTTTGGTCATTAAATATAAAGAAATATTCAATATATATATACTAATTATAGACATTAAACAATAATTATTCAATAGAATTAAATAATGTAATCATCCCATATGAATTTTTTCTTATATTTCATCCATTGTATAAAATATAGGATATTATCATTAGATATCAACTACTGTAGGTTTAGAACTCAATATAAAAATACCTTGATAATACTTGTTATCCTTAATAATATCACAAAGACTCAACTATGGGTGAATTGTGTTTTTAAAAGTTTTAACCCAAATAAATGACAATATATAAATTGTTTCAAGATATAATAATCTTCTCAGTTATAGTAATTGTGAAAAATAAAATAAGATCCAATTAATTTAAAACGTGATACTTATAGTGGTTTGTGGAATAATCTTTCTATAGTCCAGTCCACCAAAAAAATTTCATTGATCATTGTGATACACAAGAAATTGTTATATTTTCGACCGACTTCAATGTATAGATGAATGAAATGATAACTATTTAAAAATGTACCATAAGAATTCAAATGGGTATCCCATGACATAATACATATGCATGGCCTCCACAACACATATTATACGGATTTCTAAATTTTATTGAAAATTGAATAGGAAATATTGTGGCATCAATATTCATTTTCAAAAAAAAATATAAAAAATGATAAAATAAAATTCATAGAATGGTTAATCCTTCCCCAAGAATATTGTAACTATCCTCAATTTTTTTATATATAACTTTAATGTATACCAATGTTTTATTTTTTAGTCAAACTGAATGAATAACTTCAATAAACAAAGTATATAGTGCAATTTCTCAACATATGTATTTCATCATGTATAGCTCTTATATTTTAAATTATAATCCATTAACATTAATTCAGACATTTGAGTGTAAATTAATGATTTATTATATTTTAAAATAAACATATTATTATATTACATTCTATGTACAAAATTAAAAAATAAAGGTCATAGTTTTTGAGTAGTTGTGGTTTTCCTTTTAACTAAACTACTTTATCGTAAAGAAATTATAGTTAGGTCAGTATTTTCATGTTTGAATATTTCAACATTTCATAAAACTATGCTGTAGACATAATAATATTTAAATTATCATTTATAAGATGCTAAAAATTAAAATTAATTATCTCAGAATTTCAATCTTTCTCTGTAAGAATATTTTACGATTAATTTATGATAACTTATGAATTTTAAAAATTTGATATGAATTATATAATAAAAAATTACATTAGAGATCACATATGAATATTATCTAACAATAATAATTATTTATAAATATAAAAAATTCTTATATATTATTATAATCATAATACATTATTTATTTGTCATTATGAAAAGAACTTATCCGATATTAATGCATTCATATAACCTATTATTAACATACAACATCCAATCCTTTGAATTTTTTTATATACAAGTCTAATCATCTTAAATCATAAAATCATTTATGAATAGTTATATACAAACTATTAAATCAACATTACACACTAAAAGAAACTAAATAGTTTTTGAAAAAAAATTATTTAAAATAAAATCTAATAGTAAAATAGAAGATGTTTGATCAACTTTGTTATGACCAAAAACTTTTAGTTTTATCCTCTTATTATTCCTAACCTAATCCCTAAAAATATGTAAAATAGTTTCTATAACCAATGAATATGAAAAATAATAATAGAGATATATGATACATAATTTTACATGAATATCCTTTATATCTCATGTAAAATAACACCCTACAAAAAATATTATATGTGTCTTTGGATAATATATATATAACAATAATTTCAGCTCACTCTTAAAATTTCTCAACATTATGATCAATCATAACCCCATTATGTATATATCATAGGCTATACTCTTATTCCCAATATAGTTATTACATGTATAATATAGGGATGTCTCAAATTATCAATAAGAGTTAATACATTCATGATATCAACTGAAGATAATAATTTATCATTAGATGAACATTTGGATTTATAAACTAAATCAATGAATTTGAAAATAAAATAATGAAATAAATCATAGTGAAACATGAATAATAACGATTAATATAATACAATTATATAGGAATAACATTAAAATATATAATTAGAGTTTGTTAACATGATAAATTATTCATAATATATTAAAAATTGTATTGTAATGTGACACAAACATATGTTTGGACAATATATTCTATGTCAATTTTCACTACCAGGACTATCTTCGTATATTGTATATGGTTCCCTCCCTATTCTAAAAAATATTGTAGATTATTTTCACATTCAGAAAATAGTAATAATTGATTGGGTCCACTATATAGATCCATGTATATTATATCATGAGATATAATCCTTTATCTAATGAATTGATTACTATATTTGTTTGTTCATCCAATGAAATAATTACAAACAATATATGTGTGTAGAACTTGACCATGATATCATTCATAAATAAATATAAGGAAAAATAACACATTATTTAGAATCATTTTTCATAAAATCAACTATAAGTTATTAAAAATATTATATTGAAAGGAATTGAATTACATGATTAAGTCATTTCAAAATGGAATAATAAACTAATTAATGGAATTTAATGTAGTTAAAAACACTGTATAAATTCAATAAGAAACCATTTCTATAATAAGAATAAATATCATTTACACATTCATAAATGTTTATACAGAAAATAATTATAATTCAATTCATTTATAATAAATTATCAGGTGAGTAAAATTTTTCCAACATGTATCATGAAAACATTTAATATAATCATCATAAAGAAATAAATTTAAAATATATTGAGGAATATAATTAGAATAAAATATTAAGGTCTTAATTTTATATTTATCTCGAATGAGTCAAAAACCAATGAATGGAACCAAAATAACAATAGGTTTATATAAAAGATTATACATAAAATATTACAATGAATAAGAATATGGGAGTAGAGATATTCATAATTGAAAATAATATATAAAGGATATTCATCTTATCCACATAATTTTAGGTTATTTAATATTAAATTATAAAATATTGTATAAATAAATGTAAACTCAAAATAACTATTAATGAAGAAAGTAGGGGTTTTATATAGAATGATTATATATATTCTATCAATACAAGATTATAATTCAATATTTTCATGTAATATCAAAGAAAAAGAAAAACTATTGAGGCATTGGTATTGTTTGAATAAAAACATTAAAGATATATTATATGTTATATTTTAAAATATTATTTATTATTTATTGTTGAATACACCCATGGGGTATTGTATGAACCATGTAAAAGAACATATGTGGTAAAAATACAATTTATTTCAATGAATTTAAACTGAGATGACAAACATTAATCATTTCTCATGAATCTAATTATTAATAATAATAAGATCTATAATTAATATATACATATAAAACCATTTTTTAAGAACAATACTCATATATAATAATTTTTTCTACTCAATATTAATCATTTAGTTCCCACTTATTAGTTTTTTATTATTATATTTTTAGACATAATATTAGTAATTTTTGTTATTTTTTATAAGTTTCATATTGGAGATGTTGATCATTATTATTTGATATCATGTTATTGACTTTTATATTTTTTAGTGTATTAGAATTGATTCATAATGATTTATACATTCCCATATTAATTTTATTAAATTTAAGGGTATTGTTCATGATATTTAGAATTTACAATAAGAATGTTTTGGTTAATTTATCTATAATTAAAAAATTCTTTTTAATGACTATATATTTTTTTCCAAACATATATAACCATATTAATTTTTTAATTACTCTTTAATATAATATATTACTAGTTTTAATATCTCCATACTAGTACTTATTGGATACAAATCATATACTATAAAATTTTTCTTTTAGTTAAATGGAATGAAATAGAAATAATATATTCATAATAACCAATATGTAATTGTGTATAATTGTTTTAAAGAAATATAATTTTTTTATAAGTGTGATGTCATTAATTATACATCATTATATTCTTGAATTAAATTTTTAAATAGTGTAAATGATAACGTAATTGAAAAAAGGGAATAACAAGGTACAATGAGTAATTGTTTAAATCATAACAAGGAATCCTTCAAAATAATGACTTTAAGAACCTTTTTGGAACTCGAGACTACCCAAAAATATATTTAACATTTGGAGATGGAATATTGGATGTGAATCCAGAGATAATTAAATGACGTAATTGGTGTTTACTAGATTGTAATGTCTCATCCTAGATTACTTTGTGAACAGTTACCAAACCAGTTCGCTGTGTGTCATTAGGCATGCCACCCCATATGTCATACGATGATATATAGATATATGGGAATATAGATACATCTGTGTAATAATATACCCCTATATTTGAGTATTCATTAATAAAAAACAACAAAAAATCATCAAATATGGAGGATATAAATATAAAACAATATAAAACATAATTTAAAAGTAGTGCAGTCATTCATGGAAGATAACCCATAAGGAAAATGACATATTTATATAATATGATTAAACAAAAAAACTGTAGATTCCATATATCAACCATTTATCCTTTCCTCTTCCTTATCTCTATTCCCATATTTGTTATCTTTCTTGATCATGTTATTTCATGTCTTTAATTGACATGAACATATAATTATGAGATGTTATATAGTAACCATGTATATTAGAGGCTTCATATTGGTCTTAGTAAAATACATAAAAGTGAATGACCAACATGGCCACATATATAAAAAGTAAATTTCATGTATGTAATTGTGAAAGGATCAACTGAAATACAATAAATGAACTATCAGAATTTTTTTTAAGAAACCACCAAATATAATTGTTTCTTATTAATTATAAAATTTATCACATAATGTATCACTAACCATTTCTACTAGTTTCCTAACCACCGTGAGGTTTCTTAAATATTTATTAGTTTATTCCCTATAGACAACGATGATCCTTAGGCTCGTGACACCCATCAACTATATGAGAATTATCAAACTATGATGTGTCTCTGAGCATGAGAATCACCTAAGGGAAACTATTTTTTATTCCCTAGTAATCCCATGTTCATGAATTTATCATAATGATCATTTAAACCTCAGTAATCATTTGTTATTTTTCATCGGAAATCCCTTTGTATGAACTGAACATTAGAACCTTTTCATTCTAAATATCAAACTACTAAAACATTTATAGGATGTGGTGGGGGGCTATAAGTCCATATTCATATTCGTTTGGCTAATTACTAGGATTACTAGGAAATAAATTTATTATACCCACCCTATATCTCACTATCAATATAATAGACCTCTAATAGGATGTGGATCCTCTACCGAACCTTATATGGTGTAACCACCTGATCCAAGGAGATATTCAATGAACAAATCAGGGGGTATCGCAAAATCACCAACATGATATCCAACATCATTTAATATGTATATACAGACACCAAGAACAACATACGAACATTACAAATTTTGTTATCAGGGGATTTCTCAATTATTTACACCTATCATCAATCATATACCAGATCTTAAGTATTTGTAATGATATAAAAAAAATTAGGAACACCTTCCTTTATAAGGGTTTTTTTTATATGGTCACACATGATATTGTGGATCCTACTTCCCAAATATAGTTAAAACTCAATCAGTGTTCAAATAAAACAATTTTATATAAAATATAGTCATTTAAACCACGATATTGTGATATTGGATCTCATAAATATCAAGAACCATAGGGTCTCATCAATGTCATCAATATAATCATGGGTATCGCAGAAATTTATTCCAGTATTATTCCCAATAGTTAATTCACATGCATATAAAAAAATCACATATAATTTCAAAATATAAAAATTAGGTGATGAAAAAAACACATTCCCATATTCATCATCCATAGTCCCGCATTACAACATCTGCATATTTTCTAGGGTGACAACAACTACTATTTCTACCTATTTACAATTATATTACATCAAATGGGTCCTGAGTCATATTAAAGCCTAATATCATCCCCTAGGATTCATTGTGGCTTCCATGGGCCCCCAGAAAGGTAAAATTATATAAATATATCAATGAAATTTTTTTTTCTCGTTAATCTTAATTAAATTTGACCATGCAACCCATCTGCATGTCTCCATGAGGTATAACCCCCATGTGGTTGTGTCTAAGTGGGGGAAGACAACTCACAACATAGTCATCTCAAAATGATGAAAAACTATAGGAAATTTCTCGTGGCCAACCCTTTGGTCATGTGTTTTTCTTCATCACCACTATTTCCTTATGGTCATTATGTTTCCATTCACAATGGACACTATACATTATCCAAAAAATTTATATAAATAGAGTAATACAACCTATATATATAAACAATACACAAGGGTCCATCAGATCCCTTATAACATTATTAATTTCAATCATATGATTTAGTTATTTATAAAATTCAAAAAAAATATAAAATAATCCCATATCCCAAAGTGGAAGTTCCATTCATAAAACATGTATATAAATAAATACATTATAATATGAGTATATATATAATAACCATTATACCTTTAATAATTTTTATGATTTTAATTTCTAGTTTTGGATGTTCCTCTAAGGCCCATTAAATATTTTCCCAGATATACAGGTCACATCTATTTCTTGCAACACATATGTCTTGAAAAGATAGAAAATTTTGTTATTTATAATCATTTAAAATTTTTATATCATTCAATACAAAGGGAAATAACAACTGGTCTCCCAATAATGTGCATTATCATACTGGGATTGTATCTAAAACACCTAAATGATTTGTCTGAACACCCAACCCAACACCCCAGAGAATCCCAAAAACAATTCCAAATCAAAAGTAATTGAAATTCAAATTTTTAAAAATACATAAGATAAATCATCTCAACTGTATACCTAAACAAAAATGATGAGATACTATGTGAACAAATATTCCACATTCACTATATTCATATAATGAGCGAAATCCACTTTGTACTTGACTATGTTATCCATTGACTAGGTGAATCAAAATGGTATTTATAATAGGGAGGATAAGTAATTAGAAATTGTTAAAGGGAAAATCAATGGATAGTGATAGAGACCATGAGGTACATAGGATTTTAAATTGATGCCACTAAAAATCCCATCATTGAGGCTGCATAAAGAAAATGATAGAGGGGGAGAACCCATATCATGAATGCAATAATATAATGAAATTGTGAATATTCATCTCTTAAAACTATCTTCATGGGGTAAAATGTTTTATTCGACCCATTACTACCCCCAGTGGCTATCTGGTAAAACCATTTGATATGGGGGTTCCCCTTTCCCTGAACTTGATTGACATTCGCTATTGTGGTCTTCCACAACATTCCATCCATCCTGTGGTCAGCCCTACTGCTCACCTAAGCCCTCTCTGTCACATACCAAACCCCATTTCGTGAGTTAACAAACATTTTTAAAGAGTTTATTTTCATTAAATTACATTTTTACCCACAAATAAAACATGTCCCACTCGCTATTTCAAAAATAAAATTCCTGTTGAATTTCAAATGCATGTTTGGGCACATGGTTTTCCAACCTCCCCTCCTTGATACTTCTTACACCTGAGATGAATTATTGTTTTTTCAACCATATATCAAACTAATATTGGTTATTATTTCAGTTTCATATTTGTTTCATTTCACATCATAATTCCCTATGTGATTCAAATGTTCCACTTGATAATAAAACGATTAAATAGCCAAAGATGGAGGAACTACATGTAGTCATCACTGAAACATCCATAAATTACATAAATTATCCCATATGTCCTATTATATTCATTTCTCCTCATATATAAACTATATTGCATATAGTACTCCCCACTACTGGATATTGGCCATAATTTAACATTGTAATGCCTTGGCACTTTTACCATTGAAATTAATTAATATTCCTACACACATGTGTTCTAATTAAATGAACAGTGTGGTTCTTATCCCACATAACCAAAAAACATATGAAAACACCACTCCCAGTTCTTAGTTATCATATGAATAAGTCAAATACCATGTACCAAAACTAAAACCGCAATAGGAGTATAATTTCACTGATATTCAAAGACAACGCAAAAAAATGTTCTGAAACATCCTATAAGATGTGCACAATTGATTTTATAAATAAAAAAATCATTCTATAAATTAAAGTAATAGTAAAACTTCTTTTATATGTCTTCTCCAAAAAAATATTCTATTTAAAACATAGATGCACCAATTTTTATATTATCCCAATTTTATTATTCCAAAAGGCACAGAGAGATCATTCCAATAGATCCCATTAATTTTCACCCCAAATTATATTTCTATTCTATAGTAAAAATACCATTTATCCAAATCATCCATCATGCTTAAAATGTAAGAACCAAAGTGTTCAGATATGACCATGTTTGAATAATTAAAAAATAAATTGATCATGTATCCCACACTAAGGATCCAATCAACATGAAACCTAAATTCATGTTAGGTACTCTCATAGTTTTAGACCACCATTTTAAAAAAGAACAATCCACCAATGAGTCCCAAAATACCATGACAATGTATGAATAGGTTCCAATCACCCATGAAAGGTATCTCTTCCACATCATGGTAGTGTCGTTATCGTCACACTGTTAAAAATACATTCTGGCTCAATGAGGCTGACATATCTTCCACCACATAACAACACATATTTGCATGGTCCAACCCTTACAATCTTGTGAAGGAACATGAAATATTTCTCAACATCCATTAATTAATGATGGGAACATCGTCCACAAAATCTAACCAATTTCTCTCAAATTGATGGTCACCATCCTAAATCACCCACTTCTACATTTTACTCCAAATGGAATTTTTTACCCTAGTCATAATATAAATTCATAGTAGGTTACACTTCCTACAACATATAAAAATACTCATGATTCAGGATCATCAGGATCTCATGTAATGATGAACAGAAAAAGTTCCATAATATACATTGTTCATCAGCATACTCATGGACCTTCGTAATTTCAATTATAATTGCTCCTAAACATGATTAAGAAGATTTAAAATAGTCTTTATCAAACATAACCACCGTAGGGTCCCATTTAATAGCACATAAGACATCTTTATTCCAATACATTTTTACTAAGGCCTTATAAAACCCAACAATTATACATAAATAAACAAAGAACACCATGAACCCTCTTTATGTGGCACTCATACGTATTAATAACATCCATATAGCATTATATGTGTCAAAACCATCAACAATTAAAATGATGGTGCATCGAAATGTTAATTCAAAACACACAGGTGGAGATTACTCCATTCTCATTAGCACAAAAAACACCATGCCACCTAAGGAACTATCTTTCAAGGTGATCTCCATCTAATTACCCTAAGGGATCACCAAACCAATGCCACACACCTTGTAGAACTTCAAATTCACTCATCTCAATATGATCATACATAATTTCAAAACTATAATAACTGTATCTTAATTATAGTATTTCCCATATTCAGTTCCTCCCTTAAACATATCAATAATATAATTTTTAAATCCTAAGTGGTTTCCCCAAATGATTAAAATGTCCTCCTAATTATCCTAAGTATCTTGTCTTTTAAGGGTTATAACACAATGGTTTGTCATCTATTAACCATTTTCAAACCAACCATGACAGTACACATGTGAAAAATTTCATACTAGGGTCTCATATATAATAAGAAAAACATTAAAATATAACCACCCACTCCTTGGAACTAGTTTCCCGAGATATCTGCACTCTGGACTACCCATAGAGAATCAACAACCCATCAGTATAGATATAACATGATTCACCAATATTATCCCTATAAATTGAAACTCAAAAAATTTTAGGTGAAGTCGAATTAAATCCAAATCAATAAAATAAAAATATTCATAGGTTATTACAACAACAATAAATAAATGAGACTAAAAAAGACTAACAATATGCTTCCCATAAAGGCATCACATGTCATACTAACCAACATGGTCCACCTCACCTTATATGCACTTATATTATCCTATCATCTTACTCACTTTTCATCTCATTGTATATTCAAATAATCTATCAGAAAAAGGGAATAAGAATAAATGTATTCTTATCTAACTATAATTATAATAATTATATAAATATGAAAAACCATACAAGCCATTGATGACACTTCAAACCATTTTTCATTAATATTCAGTGAAATTTTAAAACATTAGGAAAATATTTGATATTAATACTACATTACTAGTATGATGCATGAGACAAGTTTTTCATTAGTTGGTGGGATTAAATTACAAAATAAGTCTATAGAAAATTATCTATGATCTAGAACCCATAAAAATATAGAATAAAAAGCATATAATTGAGTCAGTCAATGTGAAAATAAAAATTAAAAAAAAAACAACACAATATAATCATGTAACCCCACACTCCTTGAGATATACATATTATAATAGAACAAGTGATCTTGACAAACTAGACTAATATATATTTTATTTTATGAATCATTAATAACATTTTATCTACAAAATCCAATATTAGTATAAAAATGTTACTGATACAACATTTTAATACATTGAAAAAAATCACTATATAAAGATAAACCCAAATTTTTTTCCATGTGACCTTAGGATTTCCTCCCCAAAATAAAGAGGTTTTATAATAGTAATTAATGCCTAGTGTTGTAACATTTTGTGACTATACCATCATATTAGTGTCGAAAATAATAACACATAACTAAGTATCCTCATAAGAATTTAAATAGTCAGAGTACACATAAGAAATAAACAATAATATATTAATTAAATAAATTCAAACGGGTATAATAATTTGTAGATTTTTTCTCATTAGGCTTACCACATATAAAAATAAAATACTAAAAATAAACTATAATGGATTCTCTAAATTGATCACTATGTGTCCTCTCACTGTAGTATTTAATCCCGTATGAGTTATCATTCCTAATAATAATATATTTGGCCTCTACCTAACTAAAATCTATAATAATTAGGTATTATCTTCTGACCAGCTATCATGGAGTCCCATGTTGGTTTGGAGTATGAAAATCAGCAGGGATTGAACAACATTGTCCAATACATAATTACAAAATTTTGTCTGTGTTCATATTACATGGTAAGATTAAATTTCCTTAATAAACTAGATGAATAAATATATAAATAAAAATAAATAAATTTAATTCATGCTATAATGACTCTAAGTTCATCATATTTCTAATTAAAATTAGTATCCCAACATCCAAAAGGTAGAATATATATAAACTAGGCCAATACTAATAACATTCATCATTCCTTATCTCTATAACCTCTATTTGAAAATACCATCCTCGAGAAGTGTCAGAGTGCCAATAATCATGAAAATAACCTAAAAAAATCATTTAAACTCATCCAAGTGACCAACACATATTCCTAAATCATAATGAGTAGAATATATTATACAATTATCAAGAGACCATTATCTTTATGCCCTTAGTAAGTTCCCCATGATAATACCAAGGTACACATAATGTCGAGATGGTGTTTTATTCCTATATGGGGGAGACCCTAGGAAATCCGATACTTATAGGAATTAATGATTATTTTATGGCTAAGGAAATATAATGGAAATAACCTCCATAGATACCATGTTCAGTATCGTGTGATTCTGATATCTCATGGACCCTCTAGTGAACCATCACTAGTGAATCCAACATATTATAGGGGATATCCAAGGCATCAATATAGTGGATGTCAAAGTCACCCTTAGGATGTCCAATATCCAATTATTTAAAAATACACTCACCCAGAATAATATACAACTATTGGAATCTTGGGAATCAAATTAAATCAAAAATGGAAAACTGGTATCGTCATTTGAATATCATCTGCCATCCATTTCTAATGATATAAAAAAATTATAATAACATATACCATAGTAGGAAATCATATTTATAGTATCACACATTCTTGGATGATGGATCCTACGAACCAACTATAGGAATTCAATACCACAAAGATGAAAACATAGGATTCTCTCTGAGTTAGGAATACAAAAACAAGATATCATGGGACCAAATCAAAAATATAACAAGAATCCCAATGTATCATCCATGTGAAAAGATGACTCATGGGAGTCCTTGAAATCAATTCATTCCCAATTATAAATATTAAATCATAGTAATAATATGAAATCACATATAATATCAAAAATATATACACATATATACATGTTATGGGATGGATGGATGCCCAAAACCATCTTCTTCATCAATATACCCTTTGGCATACATCGTTAATTCAGGTCCTATGGTGACCTAATCTACCATTAATAACTATTACAAATTACATTTAGTAAATATTGTCACAATTTAGAGAGGATTCTACTAGGTCTCCCAATTTCCCATTTGGGAATGTTTAGTCTCATAAGAAGGTGAAACATTGTATATGGCCCTAAACCTATTCCCTCTCTAATGAGTTTTAGGTCAATATGAATTCCAAACTCTTCAACAAATATCTATAAGGTGAGACCACCCAAGTGATAAAGTCATAATGGGGTGGAAAAATCACACCATATACATATAAATAATCTTGGAATTTCTAGGTTATCTTTTATGGGAATCCCAATGGCCATTATCCATAAGAAATCATCCCTCATTACTATGATTTCAGTATGACTCCTTCTATAAGGTCCACTACAAACTATGTAATCCATTTTATATCATTCCACATTGATATAATTCATGTCTAGATTGTGAATAAGGGTTAATCTGTGACCTTTAAAATATATAAATTTCAATATTAGGATTTAGGTTTTAGAAAATTCATAAAAATATCACTATTTCCGTTGAAAAAATTGCTTGGGCCACACAAACAACATGCATATATAAATGTTCGTAATTCCAAGGGTTGATCAATAAGGACTAGTTACAATTTACAAATCATTTCTAGTCAAAATATTAAGGGCCATAAAATAATTCAATACCCATCCATATTCATATCATCTCAAAAGTCAAAAACCCATGATCCAAGAATATTTACCATGCCATGGAACTAGTCAGCACTATATATAATAATTTACAACTAATTAAATTATTTAAATATAAGAGTAATGACTATGTATTTATCACTAAATGTTGTTACCTCTATAGAACCAAATCCAATATAACCATAGGTCCCATATAGACACCTTGACCATACATTGAGTGATATCAGTATTAAGAAATGATAAATTGAACAACATTTCAATTAATTCATTAAAAAACATATGATAAATCTTTTATTAAACAGAATTTAATAAAAATGATTATTAATGACATTAATATAGGGTATCATGACACACTCTTCCATAGTAGAGTGAAATCACCATTTCATATGAAAAATAAAACCATTCTATAATGTAAAAAAACAAATCAATTATAAGGAAAAAGTTAAATTTAAATGGGAGAGGGGATGATCAATTGGGAATGAAAGGGGTAAATATGTACCATGGATATACATATGAAGCCACAAAAAACCATATATTTTGGTTTATTAAATGAATAATATAGGGGGGATCCCCAATCATGCATGCTATAGGATGAACAATAATTTAAGATTATGCAATTGAACTCGATGTAGGGAAAATAGTCATTTTTTCCTTCAATACCCCCACTGATTATCTAATGGATCCTATGGAAAATTTGATTCCACTATCTAAACAGTACCTATCCTCTAGATCACATTAGGTTCACCATTATATTTTAACGTTTTCAACAGTATCCAGGTCAAACCATGTTAGGCCTCATTACTCACCCGACTCTTCCTCTTCACCTTCTTAAACCAATTTCATCATATTTCAATATAATTGAGTGTTTAACACTCTAGGAATTTAATTTTGAAAGTATATAAATGATTTATCCTACTCTATAATTCAAAAATTATATTCTACATTCATTTTAAATGCCTATATGGTCATGATGTTTTACATGGGTGGAGGATATATCCCTTTTTTAGGGAGATATGGGATATTTCTAGGAAACAGTTTGGTAGGTGAATGGTGAATATTGAATCACAGAAGTGTTATGTGATTTATGATATGAAATGTTATTTTGGAATTATAGGATTGGATGAAACACCTAATATAAAAAATACATAATACTGAAATATCAAATAAATTATTCAAAATTAATGTCCTGTCAATTAAATCCATTTAACCACTTTTTATTATATTAATATAATTACCAGTGTAGTTTTTTTACCAATAATAAAATATTAACCCCCTTATATAATTTTAATGTGATTATTTATAATAAATACACTATCAAATATTACTAGAATTACAAATAATACAAATTTAACTTATAAAGGTATATATTTTTTAAAAACAATCCGTTTAAGAATTAAAATATTTTATTCTTATTTATAAATAATTAATAAAAATTCCATCAATATTAAATCTCAAAATATAAAAATATAAATTTGAGAATTTAAAATTTCAATGTTTATATTTTTTTAATAAAAAAAATTATAAATAAAAAATAACACTTTCATAGTGAATAACTACATTTTTATTAATAATAAATCATTTTCAATTTAATAGATGTTATTTTTATATCATAGTAATCCGTAACTAATATTTATCATCCTAGTTTATTTAAAAATATTTTTCAGTAATGGAATAATTATAAAATCATTTTAATAAAAATAATTGATACATTCACAAAAACAAGTTATTTTTTTAGATAAGAAAATTATTGATTTCATGATTATTAAATGTTAAATATATTAATTGTAATACCATGGTCACATTTAATTAGAAATTATTAAATATACAAATTGAATATATCTATTCCCAACAATCATACATAAAATAAATATACGTCAAATGATTTTATAGTTATTAATATTATTTTTTGAACTATATATAAAACCTCGTTTAATTCAATAAAAATAATTTATAGCTTTTGTTTATTTACTTGTAAAATTTTTTATTATAATTTTAATACATTGCATTGTTATGATATATTTAATTGTTGGTGTGACCCTTAAGGTAATCCTTGAGGAAGAAGATTTCACATTCATAGTCAATTTATTTAATTGTTTTTATAATCCTCAAATAGATTTAATAATGATTCATTATATTTATTTGACTTAAAGTATTAATGTAATTTAGTATTTTATCAAAATAAAATATAAAGGTTGTTCCATTTAATTCATTATTGCATGTTATGGATGTTATTCAATGAATTCATGAAATAAAATAATGGAATGTTGAACTATTCTTTGTATAAATGTTATAAAAGCACTCATATACTATAAAATATAAAAATTATCTACATCAATAAATATAATATTTAACATGTATAAAATAGGTTGTTTTGATAATTTTTAAAATATTAATTATCATTTAATGAAATATTATATTGATATTTTATGTTAAAAAATCATTAGATTAAAATCTATTAAAAATATATTTTATGTAAATTATTTATTGCATGTATTTTATAAATATGAAAACTGTTTTCGATTTCATATGACTGAAAAAATGAGAATATTAAAAATTAAAATATTTATATTATATTATGAAATATTTTAATAATATTATAAATTTTAAAAGTTTTATGTTAAGATATATAAATTAATATGATATGTATTATGTGATATAATATAATTATTTTATAATCTAAAATGAAATGTTCCTTTATATTAAATCATTTTATAATTCTCTATTAATATATATATATAATTACAAATTATATTTTCTGTAATTTTATATATAGAAAATGAATGTATATTAAATGTTACGGTCATTTTATAAAATGTAAAATAATTTGATTATATATTAAATAATTAATATCTATTATTATGATATATTTATAAGATTATATAAATACATAGTCATATATGTACTTATATATATAATTTTATTAATTATTAACTTTACTGATATATTATTCTCTAATAATGTTCTATTTTACTAATTGAAATTTTATATTATATAATATTATTATAAATTTTATAATATATGTGATGGAAAATGTTATGATATGTAATGAAAATATTATTTGTGTTTCATAAAATTTTTAGATATATATAATATATTTTTTCTATTTTAATATATAACAAATATATTATATTATATTATGTGATGAAAATATTATATTATAGGATATATAATGAAAATTGTCAGTTATGAAATGTCTCTACCATTATCAATCAATAATTTATTTTTATAACGACCATCACATTACGTCAAGCTAGCATCTATGTATGCTTGAGGACATCGACTAACAGTAAAGATCTAATGTTCAGATAATGGAGAGACTATAGCATATGAATTAGTATAAAAACTGTGAAAATAAATAATTAATAAAAAGTGGATGAAAATATTAATAGACATGATGGATAATTTCATTAATACAACCATTCATGGACTTGTTATGAAATAATGTTCATGTCTAAGAATTACATCATGAAACAGATATATAATTCAATGTACATGTACATATCCTAATGCGTATCTTAATGACCATATATATTCTCCATATCGATCTTTTGATCCAATGCATTAATTTACAAGAGTCATAATCCATAAATCGGAATCTATTACCATGATACTTTTTATGTACCCTAATGAGAGGATGACTGGATATGTTTTGAGATCAACTAAATATGAAACATCAATGGTGTCTACTATTATATAATCAGTGAATATAAAATAAATCAGTTTTCACATAACAATTATTGAATAATAGAAAATATAATATAACATCATCCCCTGTTTCACACGGGACACCCGACCAATTATACCAACATAGTCCTAAGCCAAAATATCTCTGAACGGATGTCCCCTATGAATTAATGTATATTATTTTATGTATATATATTCACATAAAATGTAAGGAAATATTTTTTACATATATATAGATACTTAATATTGACTGGGATTTATGGTACGAGGTCATGGAAACCACATAGTAACAACATGAGAGTCATAAAATATAACTGTCATATTGCACGTAGGGTAATCCCCCGACATCCATGCATTATCATTAGATGTTGCGTAACACTCATTGTACACAACATCACATTGGAAATATTATTAGGTTTTCATGTATTTAAAGAATAGACTAAATCCATATATATTTATTGCATTGTAGGGAATGTTATTTTATTTTATTAAAAATTAATAAAAATACCATCCAAGGTTTTTAAAAAAAGAATAATGGTGGTTCTTAAGGAATAATATAGAAACACAATAAAATTGAAGTCTTCCCATAGAATTATGTATAAGAACCATGGTATCACTCATGGAATGGTATAAATGCATAGAACTATGAGTCATCGGTAGTATAACACTTTGGATACTTGGTAACACTAAAACAATGGTTTTATAGTATTTCCCTCTGATAATGTCTAAGGTAAAAAACAAGGGAGTCATGTATCAATGATGGGTAATACATGGAATTCAACCAATGACCCCACTCAATGTTTTCTATGAATTATACATTGTATCACTACTAGTGTATTGTGATCATTAACAATATGATCCCATCATAGAAATTATTTATAAAGAAACCTATGTATCACCCATGGATTAGTACATTTCTTGTACCCAATGCTCCTATCTAGGGAGTTCCACCTAAGGAAACAAGGTATCCCTCAATGTACATATGTATATTAAACCAATATAACCTTCCATAGTATTCCATAAAATAGAATCCACATATATATAAAATATTAACACAATATATATATCTCATTAATTTTTTTTCATAATGAATGATATGCTATTATGAATGCCATAAAAATCTCATGTTTGAATTATTAATATCTCATGTACAAATTACATATCCTAATTCAAGTTTGCAACCTAGGTTATTCATTTAAAATTATTTTAAATGCTATATAATGGTACAAGTCCAAAATAATTATTTAATTGGTTATTTAATATAATTTAATGTCTCTATTATATTTCCCCATTTGATTATAGAATACATAACACTACCTTGGTGGTTCTATTTTAAAATATGGAATGCTAGTTATACCAACTCATTTATCTAAATTATACATGACCATATAATTGATACCATAACATTCCAAAAAAGTGAGTATGGTTTCCTCTGATCTTTATCTTTATATAAATTTACACAGTCACACTCTAATGGTGGTCTACATTCATATATAAGGCTTTCATGTCATGTTGTAAAATAAACATTCTATAAGTGGTGGTTCATGTTGTGGTGAACTACATGCAGTGGTAAAATTGAAATATATAAGTTTATATAGTTTATTCAGTGTTTTTATAAAATAATTATTTCAATACATTAAGGTAAAAATGTAGAAATTATGTTTTAATAGACAAATATATTTTTTATAAATTTTACAAACATTAAGGTATAATACAGAGATCTTGTACCTCATGCTTATGACGTTTTACTCATCCTAAATAGTGATTTTATTCAATCTGGAATGAGATAAATTGAATAAAATCAAAAAATTACCAAAAATCATTATAAAAGTGATTTCATGGATTTCTCATTCAATATTGTAAGAGAAAACATGATAATAAATAATACATTGTTTAGACACACCAAGGGTGATCCTACTCAATATACAATGTGTGATTCTATGTTTTTATGAGAAAATTAAAACCATGACATAGAGAAGAGAATTGATTCACTTATGGGAGCATTTATGCAATATGGAGGATATAAAAGGGGAAAAATTATATATCATAGGGGATATGGATAATTTCCATCCATTCAATGAGCCATACAATATGGATAGATGTTTTTGAATACCATAAGCCAACCATGTGGTATAACAATATGTGAATTCATTCCTCACACATGTAATGTTGAATAATATTTTGAACTATATATATCATTTTTATAGATACATACCAATAGGTTAAACCCATATATCTTATATATAAAAGATTTTAATGACCACATGCAACTGGTGAACCCTTATCTGTAATTTGTTGTGTTCTTCAAGAATGGTTGTGAGTCATCGGGTGCACGGTTTGAAAACCCATTAGACAATACCTTGATACCAAATTATTTTTCGGTCACTATTATCCATAATAATTCTCTAACCATGAACCACCATTTATCTTTCCAAAAATGGGTTTTCAATTCCGTAAACTCAAAACAATTATTGGAACTCCTGAGAGACATCTTATTCCATAAAACCTATCTAAAAGCAACAGTTTTATATGATCCAATTCCCAAAATTTCATTATGATACTTAGTTTATAATTTTACCAATAAACTAAATGAGATGATTCATATTCCTTTTGAAATTCAAAAAATTCAACAAAATGTATGATGTTATAATCTGTACACCCCATTTTATCTAAGCATCCTTGTGAGGGCATCGTCAATAGTAAAACATCACTCGATTTTCTCAAGATGAGTAATTCTAGATAAAAAATATTTTTACTATTATTTATTATTTTAAATGGTCAAATAATCATTTCTTACAAGAATATGTAATTTAATATATCATATCATAATACAATACTTTTATTCTAAACTAATCATTGTGATGGTGCTTACCTAATCATGTCTAACCCAATAAATAACTTTGTTTTCCCCTTTATCATCCACATATGAAGATTACCCCCATAATAAATATATAGAACTTGCATTTTTATCCATGGTGACCCCACTATTTTAAATATAGAATCATACAATCCCATTTAATTTTATTGACACTCATCATATAGACTGTCAACCAATCTAACAGTTGACACCCAATCTACCACATTCAGCCATGTTGAAATGGGTTTTCAATGAAAAACTGCATATAAACATTTCAAAACACTCATAATTTTTTCATGAAATTATTGAAGTTGTTCCTTACCAAATACATTCAATCAAAAAAGAGAAAACCTTGTAAAGAAAGTACTTTCCAAAAAAAAATTTGAACAATAACCTTCAAAAATTGATGCATCAAAACAATGATTTTGTGGCATATATTTCTGGGAATACCAAGATTATATTAAACATGGTCACCAGTTCCCATATCCTTCTTCATGTAATTTTTTATCAAAAAAGGTCATTTATTGCATTATATATAAACTTGTATATATATGTTAACTTGATCCTCTACTCTTGGATCATAAACCTAATTGCATCAACTGATCCTAAATACAATGGTGGGATATCCTCATAATTAAGTACTGGAGACCATTTATCTCATCTAGTGTATACTATTGTCAAGATTTTACAATTGATATTTCATTACATAGAAAATACATCCTTGAATCATGACCACAGATTGAGCGCAATGATGGTATGTCATTTAGTAAACGATTCAATGAACTGGTTTGGGTCTATGAGTTTATCAAATCCATATAACATTATAATACTTGTATCACGCTATATTTTCCATGAATCTATTATTATCCACTCTCATAGCGTGAATCTCCAATGAAGTCTATAACTCATGAAAACATGGTTATTTAATTTATTTTATCAACTCATTGTATAATCAATTATCACATAGTGTAACTAAGATGATGTCATGTTTTGGGATGTTATCATATATTAAAAATGATTATACTAAGTGTATATTTATGATTGTCAATATTGTTGGACATAGTGCCATAGTATCCCTGTTTAAGTGCATGGAACAATTTCTAACCAACCATATCTGTCCATATATTAGAAAATGGGTTAAACCACCATCGACCATCATCCATTGCGATCTTGGTTACCCATGTTTATGGAAATATTTCATTAATATAGTGATCCGGGATGATATTATAGTGTATCCAAAATATAAAATAATATAGATTATGTTTTTAAATAAAAAATATTTTTCATTTTACCAAAAATTGATATGAAACTTTTTAATAAATATTAAAAGGATCTCGAGGATATATTGATGATTCAAAATATATTAAATTAGTCATGTTTTAAAATGAAATCAAATAAAGTCACTTTAAATTGGTTTCATTTTCAGTCATGATTCAATAAACATTTTTTAAAAGTTTAAATAATTTTCACCATTTTTAAAGTGTTCATAATCAATGGAATAAACATTTTTATCTTATTATCAATGTCACATTTAGTTAAACATATTAGAAAAAAATTAATAAATTTTGGTAAGTAGTTGTAATTTTAAAATCTAGATATATATTCAAGTATAAAATCATTGTTCATTTATCAATGTTAAATTTTCCGACATTTGTTTTGAAAATGTCAATAATGATATTAATTAAGATGTTAAATATAAATTATGTAAAAATCGGATTAAATTGTTTTTTCAATAATATAGTAAATTTTATTTATAATGAATATTCTATGATTGGTTAATGTTTTATGATAATATAATATTTATCATGTGTCTTAGTTTTCTCATCAACATTTCATTATTTTTGTACTACTGTTATATATGATTTTAGAATATTAAATCATTTTTATTTGACTACTTTAAATTACCTTCTACTCAAAACATCATTTCATATTCAGTATAAATTGATTTATTTTGAGAAATGTTCTATTAAAATTGTTATATAGATGTGATGACTTTATAGGAACTTCAAATCCCCTCCTTAGCTATATTTTATTTACGATATTAAATGTACTTTATTTATGCATGATTAAATGTTATATATATATATAATTCTATAGTTTCAAATAATTTCATTTTTTATGTTTTCATCAACTAAAGAAAATGACGATGTTTATGTGTATTCATCAATAATTACCATAACAAATTTAGTATGTGTTACGTGTTAACAAGTTTTTTTTAAATTGTAAGGATTTCGACAATATGTTCATTACATTTGAAAAATTATACAATGATATATGTTGTATTGAAATAAATAATATTATAACCATACATAAATTAAAAATTACACCCATATATTTTTTATTCTCATTCAATTCCAAATAGACAAAGCCCTACCTAATGAACTCAGTTTAAGATAAGTATATATATATATATATATTTTTCCATATTTATGTCAAAAAATATAATTATCCTCCTACCAATTTATGTTTAGTACACAAATGTTCAACTATAAAAATAAATATTACATTTTACCACTTTTATATATTTCATAATCCTCTTCATATGACATTCCAATTCATTTTTCATTTTTCTTCTTTTCAATAAATCATATTATAAAGATCAATAACATCAACAACACTATATTTTATTTATTTCATTTTTATTCTATTAACTATTCTATAAATATGTTAAAACCATAATCCATTAAGAATTCGGAACATTACTATATTTACTTATGGATTATGTTATTCTACAAATTTTATAACGATGTGTTATAAAATTAATCAGAATTTATTTCATGGTTTATTTTCTATATTTACTTATAATCCTTTAGAAGATACCTCAGTGAAATCATCAAACACAAGGAATAATATTTAAATCATTTATTTATTAATACTTCATCTCTTTATCCTTATTGCCATTATGATATTTTTTTATAATGAGTCCTCAAAATAATGTATCAGAAGATATTACACTACTCATATATATATCATTAATTGTATCATGATATTTTAAAAAACAATTTCTTCCATTTATATCACATTTAATATTATGTAATGTTGATTATTAAAAATTGATATAAAAATGGGATCATTATTATAAAATTTAATACTAGGAATATATATTGACATATTAGTTTAAACCATTATATATAGATCATGTTTGACCATAGACATGTGATTACTTCTAGCATGTACGATGGAATGTGTATAACATTATAAAAAAATAAAAACTATTGTGTAAATTAATATATTCCCTGCTTTTGTTTATATTTTATTGATTAGATTCCATGATGTTTGTTATATTTTAGGTTTATGGTTTTAATGTATTGTTTTTAAATCAATCTTCAGCCTAATTTACTCCCCATTTAAAAATAACACATCTTATATTGGGTATAGTGTAATAACTAAATGGAACTATGGACTAGCTTTTCATTTATATATGGATAAACCCACTTTAAATACTAATGGGGGATGATTAAAATTTAATGTATTTATAAACATCTAGATATAACTTTTTAGATTTTTATACTTGGTAATCACATTTTAAGTCATAATTAATAAAATATCGTCTAAAGAATATGAAAAACCATGCCTTTTAAATAATTTATCACTTGGTTTCTATATAAAATTAAAAACATATAAACTACATTGATTCTATAGACCTAATTATTTTTTATTACTATTTTAAATATATTATAAATTAAGACAAAAATACTAAAAACTGCTCCATAACAATCCCCTAAATCATATTGAGCTACTAAATTTGATGGGATAACATAGAGAATACATTGAAATTAATGTGAAATAAAATAATTATAATAGAATAGACATGGTAATGAAACATAACATATTATTATAATGTATATCATTTTATTGGAAAGATAATTCTCAAGAGTAATTATAAGAAAGCATATCATAAATAACATTGTATCATAAGATCAAGGTAGCATAAGAATTGTGGTATTAATTTAAAAACATAAAATAAAATTGATCGAAGGTTAACATCATAGATGGTATGAAATGGTGTAAAAAGTCCTATAATAGATTAGGTTTTCCTCTAATCAAATGCATGACATCTCATGCGAAAATAACATTACCTAATTCATTAGTTAACTATATGGAACACCCATCATTAAATTTTCATGATCTAAGTGATCCCTATAATAGAAATCAATCATAATGAATAACATAATGAGAATCTCATAATGAATAAATTTTTGAAATGTTCATAAGTAATGTATTCCCCCATCAAGGAAAGAGGAAAGAAATATGTATATATGTGAGAGGCATATAAACATATTTCAAATGTAATATATATCATCAATATTTTCATTAATTGATGAAATCATTTTAAACATTCAGGATAAAAAATAGTTTTATCATTGATTAATAAGAAAGGATGACATTCCAAAAAGAATATAATTTTTAAATATCACTACAAACATTTCTGGAGGAAAATATCATATCCATTTTTAAAAAATGTTTTCAAGATCTCAAAATTTATAAAACATTAAAATTTGTTTATGAAAATATCATTTGATACTTAAAAAGGAATATTTGAAATAAGTAGTAGTGATGATGGCGTAAGTGTTTTTTACATGTCATATATGATAAAAAGACAAAGATTCCAATTAATTTTTTTTATGAGAAGTCAAAATCTAACTAATTTAGAAAATAATATAATTATTAATTTTAAACAATTTTTTAAATATACGATAATGGGAAAAAAATATCTAAAAAAATATTGTAAAATAATTTCATAAAGCATGGATTTTGAAGAAAAATTATTTTCAACTAAAGAAATAAATGAACATGGATTTAAATAAAACCCTTTCTAAACTAATATTAAGTACCAATGAAAGCAAAATCTTTCAATTTCCTGAAAAGTTAATGAAAAAAAATTTAGTAAGAAAATATTGGATAGTGTTTATTTATACATAATACTTTTTCATCATCACAAATTTAATCATAAATAATCTTGATAAATTCTGAGATTATAAAATAAAACCGAACCACTTCTGTAACATTTGAACTATAATATAAAATATTGACATAACAAAATAATTATACATTAAATACCATTAATATAATGGTATTCATGATATAACATATCCTTGGTGTATTATATACCCCACACAAAATTACTATGTGGAGAATATGACATATGACTCATTGAAGTACATGTGAAATGAGAAACCCATACAATGTTAGTATGATTGAGGTGAGAGTTAATAAATTCCATAATTATATGAGAAAATGTATATCCACTCAATTAAAAGTTTAAATAAAACATTAAACTATCAAAATTAACGCCATACATAACATTATCATAATATAGACAACGAAGTAGCCGTATAACCGAATGAATCAAAATTAACATAAGAAACCATTTAATATAGGCTTTAACTTAGTAAATATTTCATGAACTACATCTATAATGGTTTTAATAATGTTATTAAGATATAAAATAACTATATAAATATTTATAATATCATTAATATTCCAATAATATCATTTTGTTACCCACTAAATAATAATTTTTTCTTATAATTATTGTTTCAGGTACTGATTGTCTTGTTTTTTCATGCTTATTTTATCACGAACATTGATGAAATTGAACATGGTCATAGTTCCATCACCTCAAGAATAAAATTAATTTTATAAACATAATTTTTTCATTAGATACATCTATATAATCAGTATTTAATTTTGGAAATAGAGAATGAATCACATCACTTCATCCAGATAGTATGTCATATGTATCGAAAATCTTCATTACCATTTCCATAACTTGTAAATTATTAAGGACAAAAGGTGAGTAATAAATTTTCATAATCAATATCATTCCATATATATCAATTATAATCATTAAATTTATTAATTTTTACCTTCTGTGTAACATGTTAGTGTAAAACGAATCATGTCACTTTGTGAGGTGATAGACTTTCGTAAACACGAATGAGGTAATCATTTATCCAATCTTTAGTAAGGTAGAAATAATATATGATTTTATTATTTTAAATAATTTTATAAATTTAATTAATATAAAACATCATTACAAAATTAAATTCATATTACCTTTCATGTAATGAATAAGATAAAAATGAATCACATCACTTCATGAGGAGGTAGTTCTCTGTACTCATGACAAACAATATCATATTATCGATTGAATGAAAAGTATAATGGAATATATGATATAATAATTACATAGGTATGATTATATCATAAATATCATATATAAACATTAAATACATTTTCATATCTATAATTGATATGTGGTGATGTAAAATATGTTATTTTAGTTAGTGAGGCGGTAGTCATCTATACAAACAATCAACGGTCTCATTTCACATTTGAGGGAGGATTAGAACGTTTTTGGTAATGGCTATATCATAAAAAGTATATTTTTATAGAATATATTTTTGTTATTATATAAAAATTGTTTAATAATATTTTATGTAGTTAGAATAAGAATCCAAATAAAATACTAATTTAAGTATGGGACTTCTCCTTTAGGAAAATTATTTTCATTTGGAAAACAACATTTAAATGATGGATTTATGAATAAATGGAATCTAGGGTGAAGGGATAGAATATAAGGATTCATCTGGGTAGGATTATTATGAAATAATGGATTTTTTATATTTTTTGTTAAATGTGATGGGTTTGAATTTATATATATGGGAGGGGACACACATTGAATTTTCTAAAATAAATAATTCCACCAACATTTCACTCATTCCACATTCATCGAAAAAAAATTCAAGTTTTGAAAAGATAATTTTGAAATATTATCATTAAATAATAATTATATATGATTTTATTTATATATAACCCTAATCATTATCATTTATTCAAATCCATTTTGATGGTTCATATGGATTTTGTGAATTTCCAATGTATATCCCCTGATTGTTTCAATCCATTGGTGTAGCTAAAATATTTTCATGAACTTCCATATACATGATTCAAGGTAAAAATTAATTTTAAAAATTATTTCACTTAAGTACTTATATTCCAGAACCATTTCGTACAATAGTATTTGGATAAGGATTCCATTTAACAGACACCACTCACCCAAAACATTCCCAAAGCTAAAATAAATTTACCTACATATAGATCTATATTTATTACTATCTATATATTTATCCATAAAATTATCATTATAATTATAAATATGTTTTTAATATTATAGTTTACAAATGTTATCTATAATATTACTCTAATACAAACTATGTTTCCCAAATACATACATATATAATTACATTATCTCTAATCCAAAATTTCCATTGATGAAACATAAGACTTAGAAAGGTGTAGTTTATTTAGAATAATACTTTAATAATACATAAAAATGCCACTAAAACAAACTAAATTATTCCACTTAAAATCTAATAAATACATCCAATATCTTAAATAGTATTGGATATCCAAAATAAATCATTGAAAAAGTTGATGATTTATAAACCATGTAAAACAATAAAAAAATATAGAAAAACATTTTCTGAGTCAAAGTAATATTTAGATATCATTTGTAGGGGGTTCATGGCTAAGAAAATGTATACATAAAATAATTAATATTGTGTCATAAGATCATGTGATCCAAGTAAATGTTTTAAAAAAAACATGTCTTAATAAAGAGTCAAGCATAACGTCCAAGATGATATTTCATGGTGGAAAATTCCCAAAATGTATTATTTTTACAATATAATCGAATACATGGTGTCTCAAGAGACTATAACATTACTAAATTCATTAGAGAGTTGTTGTGTCTCAACTATAAGAACATGTTCGCGATCTATGTGTGGAACATAAAGGAACTCAATCATTAAAAATAACATAATAATTAACCATGGAAATAAATATGTTGAATAATCTTTCCTTGTGTAAAAATAAATCAAAATTTTATAATGAATAAAATTTATACATGATTATAAGGATTGTATTACCCACCCAATGAATGAGTTGTTAACTAGGTTTATATGTAATAGACATATACACATGTTTTATATGAAATATATATCATCAACGTTTGTTGTTATTGATGATATCATTAAAAACAATATTGATAAAAATAACATTTTCACTATGATGAAGATCAACAGAAGAAATCAGTGATGAATAATAAATTTAAATATGAAATATTAAATTTTCATCAGGAATATATCCCTTTGATTTATTAAAAAATTATTTAAAATCTTATAATTTCTCAAAGAATTATTTATTTTTTATTATTGAAATATTAATATATTGCTTTAAAAACTACTTGTTCATGATGGTGGAATTTCTATGTGCATTATGAATATGTTAATAATAACAAGATTTCTTTCAAATTATTATAAAATCATTAAAAACATACAATGATTGAATAATTTTATTAATATTCCATTTATATTTCTATAAAAAAATTAGTAAATTTTAAAATGTACATTAAATAATTATTAGAAAATAGTTTTGAATATATTTTTTTTAAAACTAGGATTTTAATGAAAAAGGATTTTTTATAGAATAGAATAATCAAGTATATTTATTTAGAAAAAATTAACAATATTTTTATATACTGATGTGTAAATTTTTTTACTACTACTAGAAAATCTCAAGAATATCTATCAATAAATAAATCTTGTGAGTTTTGTTTGTGTGATATATTTTAATATTTCTTTAATGGAAATTTAATCATAAATAATCTTGATCCATTATTATATTGTAAAATAAAACATTACCACTTTTAAATCTTTTGAATAATAATCCCCATGATAAAAAATTTAAATGAACCATTAAATACAATTATTTTAAATAGATTTATGACATAACATATGAAAGTAGATGTATATAAATCTCCCTAAATAACTATGTAGTGAATATGGCATATGTCACAGGGAAATAAAAGTGACACGAGAAACCCTTTAAGTGATTCTATAATTTATGTGAGAGTGAACAAATGCATTTATTATTTATTAAATATGTATATAAATAGAAATAAAATATTAAATAAAACATAATTAAATAAAAATTCCTTTCAGAAATATTTTTTGATTAATATAAATCACAAAAAAATTGTATAACCCAATGAATGGAAATTGATTTAAGAAACACCTCACCACATTCTTCCATTTAATTGATCACTACATAACCACTCTAAAATAATTTTTAAAAATGTTATTTACATATATAAATCATATAAATATTTATAATATCATATATCACTTTATAATGACATATTATTACCCATTCGATAATAATATTTCATTATCTATATTGATTTGGGTGTAAATTATATTCTGTGCTAATGAAAGGTTCATCATGAGTGTTTTAGATCATGAACATATTAATAATATTATAAAAATCATCAATATATTCATGTTAAACATAGCATTTCTCTATTTTATACATCTCTACAATCATTATTTTATTTTTAACACGTCTAAAAAATCACATCTCTTCATGGAGACGGTTAGATGTAGGTACAGAAAAGTGATGTTTTTATTTTTATTATCAGTGAATAGATAAAGAAATTAATTGAATATTAAATTTATTTATTCAATATAATTCCACATAAATTAATTATTTCATTAAATTTATTATTTTTACATTCCTGGTAATGTGTTAGAGACTAACGAATCACATCGTATCACGAGGTTATTGTCCTCCGTACATATGAATGATGTTATCATTTATTCAATTTAAGGTATGGAATGGAAGAGTATGATATTATTTATAAATATTGTTAATATAGAATTAACATCATATATAAATTCAAAATTTTTAATTATTACCTTCAATATATTGTACAAGTGAAAAATCAATCATTTCACTTCATTGGGCGGTTTTCTGGTCTACACATAAGAGATTTTGTCATATTCCCTAGAGAATATATAGAAAAGAAGATAAATGTGATATTAAAATTGATTAGGTATAAGTATGACTTATATATTTTATATAAAAACTAAATATATTATTAAATTCATCCCTGAGAAATGATTATAAAGAAAATTACATCGGTTCTTGAAAATGTTATTATTCATAAAAACGATTAGCGGTTTTATTTCCCATTTGTGGGGGGAAGATATTGTTGTAGGTAATTAAAAAATATAATAATATCTCATAATTATCATGATACACAGGTTATTATATTATACTGATTTAATAATAAATTAATCTGGATACTTATGAAATAAAAAAACATCTTTTAGGATGTTACAACTTCTTTAGAAAATATATTTTGGTTTGCAAAAAAATCCATCCCATTTTGGTTTAATAGAAAAAACAAGGATTATATGGTGATATGAGGGAAGAAATGAATTAATTATGGTATGTATTATTTGATATAATTGTTTTTTTGAATATGGGTAATAATTTCGAGGGGGCCTTTAATTAGTGGGGGAGGGGACAGACATGGAAATTTGTAAAAGAAAAAATTCTGACCATAGTTTTCTCATTCCACAATGCTCCAAATTTGATTATTTTCAATCAGAAGAAGATACATTGTACCAATATGACCAAAAAATTAATTAATCATGTTTTTTGTAATTTTTAACACTTATACATTCAATTTAACATATGGTAAATCTAATATTAACTTATCTGAGGTAAATTATTATTATTTTTGTCACTGTTATTTGTTTTTAAAAATTTTGGGGAGAATATTTGATAACAAAAACTTTTTTATTTCTTAATATGGAAGCAATATTTATAAATTAAAATAAAATATTTTTCATGATTTAATATAAAATTAAACCCATAGAAATGTCAAAAATACATTTTTCGAAAAAAACAATCAAAATATTAACACATTATTATATAAAAAATAATAATGAAATTGATTCCAATGAATGAATATGGAATAGTTCATCAACTATTGAACTTATATTACTTTTAAAAACAAAATGAAATTCACTCTTTTTATTAATTTCTTTAATCAGTAGCATAATTTTTAATAAATAACAATATTCATTATTAATCACTGAAAAGTTAATCATTTCCTAAAAATTCAAATTCATTACCCTAATATAATTTATATATTTTGATTGAATGAAATAAATTTTTAAACAATTTTTCTATGATTTTTACCAATTATATTTTAAAATATATGTTCAATTCATGAAAAAATGGATTTTTTGATAAAAAAAATAAATCATTTCAGATATCATATATTTTTCTTTATTTCAAATATTAATTAATTTAAAATAAATAAATAATTATTGAGTTAATTTTATACATGTTTAAACCATATAATTTTCATTATTTAATTAGACATATTCATAGCCACCAATATAAATGTATGATTATAAAGTCCATGTCTAAATAATAATTTATTATTAAAGTATCACATTTATTTTAAACTCAGTGGTTCAAGCATAACAAGATATTGAAGAGATTAAATTTATTTATAAATATATTTATCTAATGTATAGGATTGTTCATATTATCTTCTATGATTTTATTTTCATGTCGTATATGTTATCCAAAATGACTTTCCCCAATTAGAATCATGAAGTATTGAAAGGAATCATGTGGCTTAGGGGTGTGATATAATAAAAAAATACCATAGTAATTAGACCTTCCTTAGCCTCAAGAAAAAAGTATTTTACCAAATGTAATTCGATATTACACATTATTACTAAATTAATGTTGATCAAGCTTATTAAAATCCAATCAAAATTTGTATTTTCAATGTATTTAATTATAATTATATATATACTGATAAATTTGAGATCAAAATGAAGCACTCTGGTCATGAAAAAATTGATATGTAATAAACATGGAAGAGTAAACATAATTTGCATGTATATAAAGTTGTTATGTTGGTAATGATATATAAAATTTTAGTATGTATCTTATTAACGAGTTACATATTTTTTCAACTATAACAAAACTAAAATCTAATATTATAGTACCGACACAATGGTAGTAGTTTATTCTCATATTATAATGGTGTGAAAATGATGTGTGATTAATTAAAAAATAACTCATAACATTATTGGGAGAATGAAAATGTTTTTAAGGAATCAATCATTGTTAAATAACTGAATAATAGTAATTATTCTTTTTTATATATGAGATAATATTATATTTTTAATTTAATATATGTTTTATAAGTTTAGGAATTGGGGACATCATAAATATATCAAAATAATATTCAATGTAAATACACATTAAAATGCTTATTTATCTATACATATTTGCAGTAATGTATTATATAATTTTTATTAATTTGGGTCTAATATTATAGTTCTAATAATCATATTATATTGGTATGTTTATTTTACTATTTTTTATGCTTCTATTTTGGAAATTTTTGTTTCTGATGGGAGTGGAATGATGAATCGTTAACCAGACCATGAGTTATAACTATTCTTGTTCAAAATTAATCTATATTTTTATTAATAATTAGGTTCATGATTTAAAAACCATGTGACTATATTAAATTCTTCTATAATTTTTAAATGGTGATACATTTCATATTTCTAACTATGCATGCTAGACATATTTTTTATAGACAAAATCATAGATCTATTTATAAAAACAATTTATCTCCTAAAATATCCAAACCACTAACATTTGTATATAGGTATTTTAGGACCTATATGGAGTGAAACTAGGGATTAAAAATTAACAAAAATGGAATTTTTTATGGATTATTTTAAATTGGTGTTAAATTAAATGTGGTATTTATATAGTTTTCTTTAATTTTAGGATACCACTTAATGTCATTTCCATTTTCTATTTGACCCTCATGAATTCAGTGTTGGTGATTTTAAACTCAAAATCCTATAGATATATATTTATAATTTATAATCGTTATATTTGGTATTTTTTTGAATTTGATCATGTTCATTGAATTTTAGAGTATATAATTAATATTTTCTAGAAAGAATAATTTCTAAATAAGTAAAAAAATATATAGTTTTGGTGAATATATCATATCATATGTTTTAAATATTAATTGTAAAGTCTATTTTAATGAAACAACATTACATGTGGAGAATTTAATATTTAATTTGGAAAATGGGTGTTTTGGAAAATGAGAATTTTTCAAAATATTGTAATTTTATTAATATTATTGATTTTTAATAAATTTATGAATTTAAAATTCCTTTTGAAATAAAATTGTATTGTTTATTTAATAATTGAAATATTATTTTGACAATAATTTGTTGAAGTTTTTTGATATTTTTATAATCTAACCACTTAGATTTGTATAGGATAAAAATAGATTTTGGTTTGAAATATTTTTCAAAACTTTAACTTGCATCCATAAAAACATAGTAGAGCAGAGAAATTGATTTAATGAACGTAATGTTTAGGATAACATAGTTTACAATGTCATAGGAACTATGTTTTTAGGTTTGGATATATGAAGAGTGATTTATACCATAGTAAATATTTAGAGTGATGGAATTTTTAAATAATAATACTTTTCATTTGATTTTATTCATGTTTACCTTATAAAAGAGAATTTATTGTAAAATTGGAAATTTACAATAGATAATGTAAAAGGGATATTCTATTTTATTTTATTTTTTGTAATTTTGACTTCCATTGTATATAGTAGAAAATATAATTATTGATTGAAATCATGAATACTAGTATTTAAAATTCATTTATGAAAAACATGGATTATCCATTGGATTTTAGTTAATGGGAAATTTTCTATGGAATTTTAAGGATGATATTTTCTATAATTTTTTCAAAAATGGGTTTTTTTTTGAATTTTAGAAAACTATTGTTTTTTTGGAAAATATTTTTCATGAAAAAAAATTGAATGGTTAAATATATATATTCATGAGTTGTTTGTGTTTCAAAAACTAATGATATTTTATAAAATACTGATTATATTTCTCATTAAAAATATTCTTTATAAATCAAATATTTTATATTTTCAATTTATTATATTATAATTATTAAATAATAAAATATGAAAATATTACTCAAACACTTAAGTGTGTTAATACGATGATGGAAATTCAATTAAGATTAGGATCTCCTAGTCCTTTTCAAATTTGTAGCAACCCAACACACCATGGGTGGTGAATCATGATCTAAAAATTTTTTAGTTAACTTTCAAATTTTTCCCACATTGATTTTAACTCATTAATCCTATCAAATTTAATTATATATACACAAAAAATATAAATATTGAAATTAAAATAAGGTTCAACATTATTACTCAGTTAATATTTTTAGGGTTAATATAACAATTATACACATCGAATTATTTTATTATACTAGAATCAGTTATGATTCACTAGTCTAGAAGATAAAAATTTATATATATGGTAAATATGTGCCCATATAAAAAGATTTACAAATGACTTAATAGAATCATTCACTACCTCCCATCAAATAGTTCAACTTAATCCTATTTTTTCACTAATTATGATGGATGATATCTATTTTTATAAATATTATTTATATATATTATTCATTGAATTATGAGGGGATATAATATGGTGTTCTAGTATAATCTTCTCTCTCAGGAATATCCACCAGTTATATGTGTCAGTGTTATAAATTTCTTATTAATCCTAGAATAAATCAATATCTTTATTATATACCATTATTAGAACTCTCTTCTTGTGAGAAAATCAATGTTCATGGTAAAAATAGAAATAAAAAAATATATTCATATAACAAACACTATGTGCGAGAGTTATTATTATATAAGTGGTATCATTAAAGAATTTTTTTTTCTTTTTTTATAAACAAAAATCATTTATTATCCTTTCTCTAAATATATAATTAATATAATGTATAAAAATGACCTATTAAAAAACTATATATTCTATTCAAAAATTTATAGACATTAAAAATGTGTTTCCTCCCTTTTCACAAACTATTCTTAACCTATGTATCAAAAAATATTTATGAATCTATAATTGTGTAAGGGTTTACCATGATTTCATGAGAGTCCCTCATTTACATTAAAATCATACTAATATTCACCTAAATTAATGTTTTCCTATATTTCATTGGATTCTATCAATTTTTTAAATATGATATGATGCCAATGTAGTTAAAATTCACATCTCAAAAATTGTTCAATATTATAGAATGTTGATTTCTATATGATCTTATTTTAATCCTTGTTTCATCATAAGAGTATTCAACAATTTTATCCTATTAATAATATAATAAATCAATTTACGAACCCCATTATATCTTCAAACCACCTCACTAAACTCAAATTTCTAGCAACCTAAAGGGAATATAAAAAAACCTCACCTTATGACTCGGATAACACTACATCCAATATTCTCCATCTTTGGGTGGGATAGATATACAATGTAAAATTAAATAAATCATACTAATTGTAATACATCCAAATGGAAAAAGGATAACACATCCCCACTATATGTCTTCGTGTTTAATGATAATTATAGAAAAAAGGGTTCAATAATTTATCTGATTCCACATGATATTTATTAGTCTAGAGATCCCCTTGTATTTAAAAGTATTCAAAATCAATTCTCTCCATGGATTATATCTCTCCAAATAAATAACACCATGTAGTCCTCTTTGATGGGAGAGTCTCATAATATAAATAACAAGGTAATTTAACCATCAAAAGCATTATAGTATTTTTCTCTTTTAAAAAAATCTAAATGTATTAAAACATATAAAATAAGAAATAACCATAATAAAAACAAGTTAATATGATGAGTGGGTACAATATAAATATTCATATGGTGATGGATTATATAGGATTCTATGTTTGAACAGTTTTTTATATAATTTTGTTGTTGATGTAGGATTTTTAATTATTTATACAATAATTAATTACTCCATCTTTTCAATGAATATTTAATTCCAATGATAAATTTGATAGTAAGGATAGTTTTATATAATATTTATTAATAGATAAATAAGACTTATAGAATCACAAATGTTCACAATAGTTTTCTTTACTTCATTAGAATGTAATAATAATTATAATCTTCAATGACTAGTCCAAAATTATGTTACCCTTGAATATACCACCTGATTCTTTTTCAATCTACGAGACTCTACTCCATTGGAAAAAATTGTAAATTGGCCACATTAATTGTATTTCGTTAATATATTATATGTTCGATGATTATATTCATTTCAACAATTAAATGGTTAATAATTGAAATTTTTTAATGATTGTACTTGTTTTATGAATTATGGAAGGGTGAAACCTATATTTGGAGAATGAGGACAAATAGAAGAATATATGAGCTAATCCAGAATTTATGTTGTGAAAAAATCTATTGGTGGGACACTACATATTTAATAACAATGGAAATAATTACAAATGATGGATCATTATGAAAACTGGGGGAGCATTTTACATGTCTTGTATTTAATTATATTGTGTGTGGTCATCGTGTGAAACCACCACCACCCTTTGAAATCTGTGACATTTTACACACTGTGAAAATACATTAATTATTGATTACACTATACATGATGTAAATATTTACTATAGAGAAAGAAATGAAGAATTCAATGTAGATGTGGATTATATGTAGTGTAAATATTTATGTCTGAAATGTATCAACATATTAAATAACAAAAATAATCATTTATAATTGTTTGATTCTATGGATTTTAAAAATCCTTCCACATTCGCATAGAAGTGGATTTGTATTGGACTATTGGGAGATGAAAAATTATGGATTGAGATACATGCACTGATCTGAATACCAACTTCATTATCGTTCTTCATTGCCAATCCTTCTTAACTATCTATAATGCTCATTCTCATTATACAAAAAATGTGCAAGTAGATTTAGTTGTTTTGGTTGTTTTCATTGTTGGGGTAGTTCTATGAGATATTATTTTTACCTTTCACTATTGTTTTGGATTTATATTACATTGATTATCAACTATATTATACATTTTTTTTGAAATCGTAGGAAAATTTATTGTGAATCAAGGAGAATTATATTCTTGTATAAGTTGATTTAACTATTTTTTATGACCATTTTTGAAATATATGTTTGTTATTTTTAAATAGTATTTTTTTGGTTTCCTAGTTCTGTAATCTCTTCTAGTAGATAACTATTCCAATGTTCCAATCATTGTATTTGCATAGGGAATGCAGAAAAATGATCCATTTTAACCTAATTCCAACATGAAATATGAATAAATATAAATTCAATTGATTCCCAATAATACTATGTTAAACATCACTGAAAATGGAATTCGCTATACACTATAATCAGTCATTGTCTTTTTTTTAATCATTTCTTACCTAAATAAATCAATCAATTTCAATTTCAATTTATTTTATTATTTTAGAACATACATACCATCCCTATTGGAATGTAAAAACCACGAAAATTGAAAAACAATAATGCTATATACATATAGTAATTTAAACAGGTTGGTTATTTTTTTTATTATAGTGTGGTGTGGGAATGGGAAACAAATAAAAATTTAAAAACACACAGGAAGAGACCCAAAATTGATATTCTCTAAATTCTCATCGTTTTATGATTTAAACTACTTCATGTATTCATAGTTTTCTGATTCATGTTTCTAGGGTTATCAGGATATTACCACACAACCATGAACATAAATCCAAGTGGGTGTATACTAGGAAACCAAAATATTTTTAGTAATACATAAAAAAATAGTTATAAACTTAAACTGTGTCTATATAGCCAAATTTAATGAATTATCAAGGACATAGATTTCAAATCCGGACCCTATAGACACGTTCATTATTTTCATGTGTCCATCAACTTCAATCCATAAACTTATAGACATGGGCCAAAACTCTAAGGTCTATAGCCATTGAAACAATACATGTTAGTATGGGAATAAATGACCATGTCTATAGCCTCAAATTCAATACCCTATATCAAAAGTTATATATCATTGTTTACATATAATTTTTGATGTATGTATTATAATTAATATAGCAATAAGAAAAAATTTAAATTATCATTTATATATATAATATGTATTATATTACAGTAGAAGATATGGATTAATTATTGGTTCAAGATAAAGGTTTAAAACACACTATTACAAAATATTTATCTCAAAACCCATATATAAATAAGAAATAATATAATGGATTTATATTTATCCACATTGATCAATATATTTCTATATTTTCATTTCCATTTATATACAGTTTAAGAGGACTAGTATCCCCATCTAACCAACTATAACCATGAGTTATATCCAAATTTCATACTATTTGCTACATTTTCTTCTATTTATGTTCATTAGATATTTTAATATAGTTATTTTGATCAGCACCAAAAATGTTGAATTTTATAATCTATAATTATGTATCATGTAATTTATTCCGTAAACCTTAGTGTTACTCATTGATTTCATAAATAAATATGAAAATATTCTATAGATTTCTTCTATATATAAAATTTTGATCCACAATGAAACAGTAATGTGTTAGTGACATTGGTTGAATAGATACAAAAAAAAACAAATTCATAATAAATTCAAAAAATCTTGCACTAATTTATTCAAAACTCATACCCTTATTAGACACATCATACCTATAATCTAACTTTATATCATGTAGAGATGAAATATAAGAAACTGTAATCATAGATTCATTGGAAGGGTATACCAGGTTGGTAAAAAAGATCAATTAAACATAACATGATCCTATTTGTATGAGACCATGTAATTAACATTTTAAAACCAAACCATGTGTATGAAATATAATAATATTTAGTTATGTAATAAAATGTGGTATTTAATTAAACATTAATCATAATGGAATCAAATAACAATAGACATTAAATCCTAACCAAGGAATAAGATAGAAGTTTTTGGCCTACACATAATCATAGAAAATCATTTCTTTATATTTGGATCACTTTTGAAAGTATAATAGTTGATTGGGTTCACTCCCCATTCCATTATATTCATATTCATAGTTTACTACAAAAAATATCATTTTCTATAGAGTCACATAATGCACTGGTTTCACTCCCCATTCTAACCCTTATTATATATGGAGAAATCCGTCTTTTTCTAATGCATTGGTGGGATTTATAATTCTAGTCCAACCCATAACATAAAAATAATCCATTAATGTGTATTCCACGACATGAGAAAACATTCATCATATATCATAAATGGTTAGAAAAACTGTTTCCATAAATATTCAATTATAATAATAATAAACCATCTCTAGAAATAATAATTATATAATAATTAGAGCATATCCTCATTAATTTATTAGTATTATCAAAATATTTCTACTTAGATGAAAACATTCATTTCAAAAATGTAATGGAACGTTTCATTAGAAAACACACTTTTCACTCTGAAATATATTATTTAAAATATAAAAAAATTTCATATATTAAGGATATAATTTTTATTACAAATAGACATTCAAAATTGTAATGTATGAAAAAATTGATTTAGTTCTCATGAAAATTTTAATATAAAGTCATGTAGTAAACCATAAAAAAATATACCTTTAATTTTTTTACAAAAAGATAAATGTACAACAATTAGAAAAAAAAAATATCATTCATTTTACATCATTTCCTAAAAATTAAATAATATGAAAAACATATATTAAGAAATAATTATTAAAAATTAAAACTAATAATGAATTTATTTTAAATACATTGATATGGATGAAAAAAAAATTATTTAAGAGATAAATGTAATTGATTAAAATTAATAATATTTTTCATATATTTATTACATAATGAGGAGGAAATGAAAGGAATTAATATTAATCTACATAAATTAGAAGTGGTTACAAAATTTTGTGATATTCTATATAGGAAGATCAAGATGTTTCATCACTAGGAAGATAACCATAAATTAAATCGATAAACAATTAGATTATAACATTAACGCTTACCTCAAATATCATCAATAGTTGTCCGAGTTCAAACCATTTGTGTAATAAATATATATCTCATATACATGTAGCAATATATATTATACCATATATGATTTCTATATAAATATTATAAACCTTTTATTGACAATTAGTTGTAAATATCACTATTCTGGGTGACATCTACATATATTTTCATGCATGTTCGTATCTGGTTGTCTAGATACGTACAATATGATCTAGGCCCCGTCATATTTATAGTTTTAGTTATTTAATGGGTATCATATTGAATCATAATATATAATTTTATAAATATTAAAATAAAGCAGGGAATAAAAATGAATTACAATAATTAATGGAGATGTTCATCTGTATGTGCAAAGGAGTGATGCTTCCACTTTGTGTAGGATAGAACCAATGAAATAATAATTAAAATTTTATAGTTGTTATCATATCATATATTTTTATGTATATGGATTAAATATGTCCTTAATTCTATCTATGTATATAATAAATTAAAAATGAATTACATAACTTCATTGATGTAGTAGTTCACAAGTACGCATGATAAGAATTATAATCTTCCAATAAATTAGATGGTAACAATGTAGATTTTATATTATAATTTACTTATATAAATAAAATAAGAAATATAAATTATATACATTAAACCCATCATAATAACCTTTGAAGAAATATATTGATTAATAATGACTTGAATCACTACATAGAGGTGGTAGTACATAGATATGCATGAGAGAAACATTCACTTCCAATTTTTTGGAATAGATTTGGAATAATGGTGGTTTGAAAATAAAAATAATTTAATAGTTAATTGATTATTCCGGAGTTACATTTTAAGATTAATATGACTATTTTTTATTAGGTATAAGATGAAATAAATTGAATGATATTACATTTGATGATTAAATACACATCGGGAAACCTCTATTAGGCCATTTATTTCTAGAACCTCTAATTAATGTATAGGCATGTTGATAAAAAAATTGGGAAACTTGTGGAGGATAATAATTGATCAATGTGGTCTAATGTGATAGGAGGGATTTCATTTTAAAAGTGGGGAGGGGATCACCCATGTAATTAAAAATAGAATCAAATTAACAAAAATTAATATCCTTTTAACATTTGTTGAAATTGATACAATTAAAATATAATATGACTATGTGACTAAATATTATCTTATTATAATATTTGGGAATTTTTTGTTATTTTCACCCTTTTATATTATTTTTAACCCCCTATAATCATTTGGACAATTATCATGATTTAATTGATTATTTGAAATTATTTGTCATGATAAATACAATAAAAAAATAAGTGACACCTAAATATTAATATTATTTTTATTTTAATATATATAACATTCACATGGATGATTTTAGTCTTTAAAGGAAATATAAATAATTTATTAAAATGTAATTTAATTTTAAATATCACCAATGTAATTTTTTGACCTGTTAATTTAATTTTACACTGAAATTGAGAATCTAGAAAAGTAAATAGAATCCAAAACATTAACACATATCTTATATGTTATATATATATCTATATAATGCATGGGAAGATATAACTCCCAAAAAATATATTACATTTATAGTTTATAAAATAGTATTTCTAGGATTTTTGTATGGAATTCACAAGCATTATGTAATTTTTTCACAAGTTGTTCTTTCATAACTAATAATTTAAAATAAAAAACAATTATAAAAAATCATTCATTTTTAGTATAATAATTTATAATCAAAAAGGAGATATTTTTATCCCGAACATAAAATCTTATTGATATTATTATCAAGAAAGTGATATTTTTATTTAATTGTTTATTTAAATGTTATAAATGTAAAAATAAATGTTTAATGGGATCCAAATGAATATATTTAAAATTTTGGAGCATTATTGATGAAATAGACCATCCAATGAAATAATTGGAATTATTTCAATTGGAATTATTTGAATGAATTGGAAGCATTATCAGATTAGTTTTATCCATAATAAAAATATTTTATCATTATCGTGGTTAAATATTACTATAAATATTTTTCATAATGAAAAAAATAAAGAGAACTATTTACAAAATATGGATCACCTAACTAAAAATACGGAATGACTTTTTCATGATTCAATTTATATAATTTGATGATATAAATTTTAGTAAAATGCATAAATGTCAACCAAACACAGTGTATTATTCAAGATTAATATCCATTTATAGAAACGTTTTATACAGAATTCAAACATAAAATTGATTCAAATGAAATTATTTAGACTATTAATAATATAAAATGACTATTTTTTACTTTTAATTCATTTTAATTCAAAACACTACTATTTTAATACACGAAATAAAAATATTGTATTCAATAAAAATTATTATTTTTCATTATTCTCTAGAAATTAAATACATTATGAAAAAACACAAAACAAATCATTCAAATATAATTTTGATATGATAAGATAAAAATTTAAGTTATTTCTATTTAAATTAATTTATTAAATGAAAAAAAAATATTGTATCGAAACAAAAATCAATTTAAATATTTTTTGAAGAAAAATTACTTTGAATAATAAAAGGAATTTTACTAAAAATATTATGATTATATATTATTTAGGTATTTATATATATTTATTTATTATGAAAAGTTTGTATATATATATATATATTTCCCAGTTTGGATACATATTTTAATACCCACCAATTCAATGACTATGTTTTATTGGTCATAAAATAATAATATTTTGTTTTTCATTTTAGTTATAAGTTCCATGTTGTAAACTCAATCAAACATATTATTGTTTTAGAATATTGGGGTGTTAAATTCTCTATATATAATAAATATCATCCTTGCTATTTGATAATTTTCTCACTATTAATGGAATTCATATTTGTTGAAAAACCAAATCATAAATTTTTTAATGAACCATCATTTTGAAAAGAGGGAAATAAAAACAAAAAGGTCATATAAATATATATATAAAGGTTATGTTCCAAATTGGACAACATTAATTTTATGTGAAAATATAGAAAATGAGGAAAATTTTAATTTCAAAATAATGATATAAAATGACTAAAAAAATTGAACGCAATAGATTACAATAATTATAACAATTTCCTAAATAAATGAGATTTGAAGATGACAATAGATTCATTAGAAAATATATTGTATGATTGAATTTAAATTTCAATTAATTTTCACAATATTTTGGAATTCCATTAACTTATAAATTATGAATGTAAATAAATAAATGTTACATACAATTATAGTTCCGTACATTATTAAATACCCTCTGTAATCTCATATTGTCACCATAACGATGCATATTCAGGATAAGAATTTCCCATGCCTGATGCAATGAAATCATATTCTATTAAGTCACATAATCCAAAATATGATAACTATATATTCTTTATATCATTAATCATTAAAAAATCCAAAAATTATTAACATTAGTAAATAGAATATCTGAAATTTACAAACCATTATTAGAATCAATAATAATTATTCCTTCAAAATTTACACATTGAAAAACAATGTTTATCATAATCAATTTTATAAATAAATAAACCAACATCTAAAACATTATCAACAACCTAACCATTAAATAATCTTTTAACATCCATTTTCATATAGTAAATTTCAACTTGCACCCCCAAAATTTTAATTTTACTCTTCCAGATCAATATTTCATGTCAAATTAAATTTAATCTAAATGTATATATATACATAAAACCAATGAAAAATATCCCAAAATATTATTATTTACCATGAAATCATTACACTATAATATTATTATGGATTTACCAGTAAAATTATTTCATGAATAAATTTTAGATACAAAAATAAAACATAATATATTGGTTTACCATTAATATATCATAAAATATCACCTTTTAAATTATTCTGTTTTGAATAATCAATATTTTCTATATCAACTATCTAATAGCCCATAATTAACAAATCAATATAATAATATATTAACCTATAGAAATATTTAAACCAAACTATAGTATTCTTCCAAAAACCTAGTAAATGTTTAATGTCACCTCACAATACCATCACATAAAATTGTGACGAATGTGTGTATTCTTAAAAAATTTTAATGTAATCCAAAAAATCTAAATATGTTCTTAACCTCAACAATTATCACATAAATCACTTTTTAATAAAATATCTAATCAATTACAAGGGCATGAATAATAACCAATTCACTTCATAATCTATTAACCTTGAAGAAACATTATTATTTCAAAATAAATCATTTATTATGGGATATTTTTCCCTCATTAAATTTCCTCCAAAACAATACCATGATAGCAAATATGGTTTCAAATACATAAATAAAACGTTTGGTGGAACAATATATATATATATATATATATATATTATGATTCTTAGAAAAAATAAATCATTTATATAAAACATATATAAAATAATTCTTTACTACCAATACATAAATACATCAATACATTCACTTGATGTATGTGAATATTTTATATATTGACTTATAATAGGAGGTAAACATTAGATTTATAAATTGGATTACCTAACATCCATATTTTTCACACATAATATATTGAATATATTTGATACCATATAAAGAACATTATTTCCCATAATCAATCTCATAATTTTCTTAGGTAATTACTTATATTATGATCTTCTTTTACACACCGAAAAATTTTAATTTTTCATTCGAGTCATTTCCTGGAGTTATTATCTCAACATTATCAATGTGTAAGAAGTTTAATCTCCATTCTTATGGGAAGTTCATGAAAATCCATATATCTATTATTAGGCATCTTAGGAATCTCCCATATAATGAGATTATTGACCACAAAACAAGATATGTATCTTTGAATAGTCACCATGTCTCTCTCTAAATGTCCTCTTTCATCTCATATATTTTTTAGAAAGTTTGTATATTGCTAATCAATATTTGTGTTAATATGAATCCTTCTGGTTATATTCATCAAATAAATCCAAAAACCATATTTTGAGTAACAATAATCGTAATGTAAAATCATATGGTCAAGAAAAATAATTTTAATGCTATTTAAATGGTGACACCTTCTATTAAATCTATAACACCATATATTTAACCTATTATTTATTAGTCATCATAGATTAAAATATTTCATAATAATTCATAATTAAAATATTAATTAACTCCAAAATATACCATGTTTGAGTCAAACTAGGTGAAAAATAAATAACACTTTTCATGAATTAGAATAATGGTCATGATGTACTCAATACAAATATTTTTAGGGGTATTACTACTATATGAATGTTTTCCCATGCCATGTGCACATATAGTCTCTAGGTAGGAACATAATGTTTTGAAATCTATATAATATCTACCTCATTAAAACATTATTATGGTATATAGATATATCCAATTGGTTTTTGACAATGTTCCTAAATTTTAATCTCTAGTGGTTTATGAAACATTATTTTAATCGCAATTACAGTGACCTATTTTTTCATGTATAAATTTGTAATAATTTCATATTAGTATTCAATAAATTAAACTATTATCAATGAAAAAAAAACATATTATTGTTTTTAGAAATGTTGAGACATAAACAATATGATTATATGATATTTACATAATTTCTTGCTATGCTCTTCATAAATGTGACCCTTATTATATATATATCAGTCTAATTGCATTTCATTATAACATTAGTAAATAAATCAAATGAAATGTTGGGATCATATTGTTAGTAAGGGAAAATAATAGATATTTCTATAAACTACTAATCATAACATTAGAATAATAATATGAGAATAATAGAATAATATTTTCAATCAAAACAATGTATATCAAATGACATAATCTTGAGTAATTGAATAGTGTTGGTAGTTCATAAGACATGAACCATAATAAAATAGAAAAAAATGTGAAATGGAATCATAAAACCAATATGAGACATATGTTTGTGGAATATAAATGATATAATTTCATTTTCTTAGATAAGTCACAATGAAAATACATTCAATCGTATTTGATTAACTCCCACATTCAATTATATTTGTAGTCAAGATTTCTCCCAAAGAATATCATAATAGTAAATGTACCTTACTAAAATTGGTACACTATAAAGTATAGTCTCTATTATATAATGAGATATCCATATTTACACAATAAATTCATAGGATACATAATTCTAGTTCCACCAATCACATTGTCCAAACTATATTCTTATATCTATAAAGAGATCAGCAATCATTCATCACATATCATGATTCGTGGAAGTGAAATGGGTTTCATAAAAAATTTATCAGCCTAATAGTAATCCCTCCATATAAAAAATAATGATAAAATAATTGGATATTATCCATATTAAAGATTATATAACAAATATAGATGTAATATTATTAAGAAAAATGCCTATAAAATATCACATCAAACATTCCATAAATAAAATACACTTATCCCATTTAGATGAATCATTTATATTTGAAAAACAATATTCCATATAATTAATAGAAAATTTATTACAAATTATCCTTTAATCATATAAAGTAAACTTCAAATTGTTGACCATTCATGGAGGAGGTAAATGTTTTCTTCAATATATGATTATATAGAGATTAATTTTACATTTTTTGTAATATTTTAAAATTACCACATTCAAAACATGAAGATTCATATTTAAAAATATGTAAAAAATAATATCCTTGGTAAAATTTACATTAATAAATCATATTATAATATTATAATAATTCTTTAATTTTTTTATAAAGCATTGATGTTGAAGAAAATGGATTTTTGACTAAAGTGCAAAATAATGAAAGACTTCATTAAAAATGTTATTTCAGTATCTTATCTACATAAATAGGGTAGAAGGAGAGTAAAAAATGTGATATCTAGAAATATTAATAAGATGATAAAATTTATTTTATCCTTCATATGTAGATCAACAAATTTCTTATTTAAAAAAATTGTCGAAAACAGCATTGGTAAACAATGATGTTGTAACATAAACCTATTAGCTAATATCTCATATTTATTCATACACATTAGGGTATCATATATAATAAATATACATATATATAACATGTTATAATATAGATTATACAAATTATTATTTAATTAAAACATCTTATCAACAATTTAGTGAAAATTTCTTGTAAAAATAATTATTCCCAATGATAACTATTTCATTTTCATATATGTCTTGGTTAGGTAGTTTGAATCCCAGTATTTTGATCATAGTTTCATCATCTATATAATTTTAGTCGTGTAATGGGTATCTTATAAAATCATTATATAATAGTTTGTTAATATTTGTATGAATATTTTATCAATAATTAAGTGAGTCACTATGTAGAAATGGAATGCTTTATGCATGCATGAGTAAAATTTCATCTTTTGGATGGATGGAACAAAAATATGATAAATATGTATTCAAAAATAATGAATAAAAATTATATCATATATATTTATTAATGTTATCTTTATTTACATCCATGAATTTGAAAATGAAAAACTAATCACGAGGATTTAAGGAATATGCAGTCCACATATTAGGATGAGAAACATTACTATTTTCCAATAATTGGATGATAATAAGAAAGAAATTACTTCATAATTAAATAAGCATAAAATTATCATAAATATTATTTATAAATATTTATACATCATAATAAACATCCACAAAATATTGCAACAGAAAATTAATTGTATCGATATGTCGAGGAGGTATTCCACACGTACGCACAAGTGATACATTAATATCCCATATGATGGAAAATAGGGTGACAATTTGTGGTTCCAGCATCATAATAACATTATGAATAATTTGGATAATAAATTTAGCATTTTATTATACATAACATATATTTTGAAGAGGTATAATAAGTAGAAAATTGAATGTTGTAAGAAAATATAACTATAACTATAAGGCCCCAGCCTTAAACCTTACATAATCTTGAGTTATTACATGATTACACATTGAGGATCTTTTCAGGTTTAGAGTTTTAGAGAATTAGATCATGAAACTTTCATTTCATTCCACATTTAAACAAAGTGGTTACATAAAAGACATTATTCATTATTCCCATCAACGGAAACATATTTAAAATAAAACATGGATTCTTTCTTGACACATCCTTGACACTATCATCACATCATGTACCTTTCCCTTGACCTGTGAAAAACATTTCAAAAACGTGGGATGAGCATAAAAAGCTCAGTAAGGGTTATAGAAATATGGAAAGGAAAAATGAGTTCATATATACATAAGAATGAAATCATACTTTACCCATAAAACATAGGCACTTTAACATACCTCATCAAACCATGAATAAATCATAGAAAACATAAGACATAAAGGTAACTTGAGAAATTCATGACAGTATTACATAGGGAGTAACCCTCTTGGTTACATTTGGAATACCCATCACAGTATATTCCCTAAATCTCTTAGGAGAAACCTTAACGTTTCACTCCTTCGCGTTACCCAATGCATTGGAGAGCTATATCGGGCTCACCCGCCCTTAGTTTATCACGGAACCACCAGTTTACATAACAATTCCCAAGAACCATAACATAAATGTATCACAAAAACCATGTGTAAAGGAAACATAACATTTCCACATTTCAATCACAATATAACATTTTAGTATATTGAAATAATGAATCCATTCAAAAAGAATCCATTTCCAAAACCATTTAAAACATTTAATAAAGAGATTTTTGAATCAAAGTGTCACATACCACCTTGATGCTTTTAAAATCTATAACCATTAATATCCATATAAATAAATCCTTAAAACGATTTTGAAAACATGGATATTAATAAGAACAAGTCATTAAAACATTTAAAGCAATATTTTGGTCAAAGGGATTTTACCAAAATTAGAGACACATGAATACAATAATTGAGGAATAACATTTTATCAGAACTTTATAATATAATGAGAATAAATGGATTCATGATATAATATTCCAATGGACAGTATATACACCATATAAGAGTGAATTGGTGCATAACAACAATGAACCCTCAATAGAAATGTCAAATGTGAGGAAATCCCTTATAAAGAAGGTATCCTTAAATTAAGGACAAATCAATCACAAAAATACGTGTGACAAATATAAATACACCCAATATAAGTGGATATTAAGTGAAATGCAATAAAAGGTCATTCACACATATTCAATGGATGACATATTCAATGACTACATGTTGAACCCAAAGAAATCGAAATTGGGTTGAAAAGTTCCCTTGACAGCCTAACGACATCACGTCAAAATGAGTTGATGAGAGATAAAAAGTGTATCTCATCACTTGGAAATAAAATTTACATCAATAAGAATATATGAGAACATATCCCAACATAACAATATGTAAATTAAATGACCCAAAAAAAGAAGTCTTTAAAAAAAGAGGAGGGTGAAAGTTTCCCTTACCGACTTGGGTATTTTTCAAAACATACACCCCATGAAAGAAGGACAATAGATCATTGATGTAAATACTCATAAATGATATTATATTACACAAATAGTAGAATAATGGGCAGTACATACACCACTCAACGAAATTGGGGAAAATTTAGCATAAATCTCATGGGAATAAAAGTGAGATGAAAAATCCCTTACGAAAACTCAGCAGCCTAATGGCGCCACATAAAACTTACAAAAATGGATTTATGAGATCAAATAGGGTATCTCATCACATTAAAATAAAATGTACAGCAAGGGGAATATAAAATAACGGCCCCCATCATAAAAAATAGGAGCTTAAAAGAAGTGACATAAAGGAGAGTACATAAAAAGAAAGAGAGGTGTAGGATCCCTTACATCAGGTCCGACTTGACTCGATCGTTCTTTAACGTCTTGAATAATAAACTTGAGTTAATTTATACTTGACTAAAAACCTTTTACAAGTTCATTATTCCTTTTATATCAATTATTTAAATGTTATAATCATTATGTAATCATTTAAGTTAATAATGATTATTTTGTCGATATTTGGTTCTTATGTCGAAAGTGGACTTCTTATAATTACATGTTGTTCGTGTGGTCAAAGGTACTTTATATATAGAATGACATTCCTGATTTGGATATCATATATATCATATATATCTAGTATATACATGTATTTATAATATCACATAATCATTGATAGGTAAGAAATGAAATGCACCGTTCATGGAGACGGTAAGCCGTACGTACGCATGAACGCTACTTTCATTTCTTTGTCATATTAATGGAATTAAAACTAAATGAGATGTATGTATATTTTAATTCCAGAATTATATTAATCATTTAGATGTTTCATTCATGATATATATCCATTATATACAAGTACTTATAATAGTACTTTACATTTGGGGATAAGAAATGAAATGCACCGTTCATGGAGATGGTAAGCCGTACGTACGCATGAACGCTACATTCATTTCTATCTCATACTTTAATGGAAAGAAATAATAATTATTTAGAGTTATATAATAATTCCAGTATAACATCATATATAACAACATTAAATCAATCCTTTATACGTCCCACGTATGGCATTAACGAATCACATCACATTGAGGGGGTGGTAGTCCGCACTTCCTAAAATGAAGATACCGCTTATACCCATACTGGAAGCCATAAAATTAAGCCACAAATGAAAAATACAGAAGAATAAGTAAAACATAAACATATAATATATCATATATAAAAACAGTGATATTATAATGGCCACCTTTGAAGGTAATAAATGAGTATTGAACAATCAACGTTTCGGGAGGCTGAATTTCGCCATCCACAGAAACTATATGTTCCTTAACCATTTGATGTAGTTGTGTGAGAGTGTAGCACGAATAAATATTATAACAACATCATAGTATATTGAAGATACTGGTTTTGTTACAAAATAATTAAATAAAATGTGTTTAGGGGGTTGGAGAAGCATAATAAAACAAATGAACATGAGGGAATGAATTACCATTAAAAGTGTAACTCCTATTGATTTGAGCCTAAAGGCTTCCATTGAATAGATTTTGCCCAAAGGGAATCCTCTATGATGAGGAGAGGGATGTGGAGAGAGTAAATGGTCAGGGTTTGGCCGAGCCAAAGGCTTGAGGAGTGTGTGAAATGAGGTAGAGGTGGGGGCCTTTTAAAAGAGGAGAGGAGGGGCACTTTTGGAAAGTAAGAAATATTACTTTATTTGAAAATGTGTTTCGCTTTTAAAAGGTAACACATTGTTATAATTATTGTATAAGGTGATAAGGGTTCGAAATCCACCCATCCAATAAGTTTTGGACATGTGTAGTTTATAGAGATTATATTATCTTTCCATTTTATTTAAATCGTCAAATAATGATGTCATCACTGCATCATTATTATGTCATAAATACTATAATTTATTTAATGTCTAAAAAGTATAATAAAAAATACTATGATGTAGGAAATCTTTTTAGATTTCCAATGAATATTTATAATCAAAAGGATGATTTGTATATCCTAACTTAAAAATTGTTTTAGTAAAACATATCATGTTTGTGCCATTTTTACTTTTACATTAAATAAAAAGTTATTTATGTCATTTCCCAACCGAAGTGGATACATGGGGTCCCCAAGTTGACCCATGGCTTGTATTGGTCGGCTCTTACACATAAAATGAGGGTAGGACATGTGTCAAGTTCATTTCATATTATTAAAACATTATTTTTACCTTAAACTACACAAATTACCACTAATCGCGATTAAAAACATAATAAGTTACTATTCACCAAAAAAATTATTTTTATCCCATTGAACCACATTTTACTTCTTAATGACAACCATGTATGTCAGATTTTTGAAATTAGAAACACAAATGTGGCAAAATTTTATTTAAACGGAAAATCAGTTTTTTATAAGTACCACTTAGTGGTTTCACTATTCATCAAAAATTGATGTTTTTTAGAAAATTACCAAAAATTCACCCTAAGATATATTTGATATTATGAATTCAAAAATGAAGTATATTTTACAAAATTCAAAACATATAAGTCACATTAATTAATTTAATAATTAATTCCCGCTGTCAAAGGAAATAGCGTGTTTTTATGAAACAATAAGTATCAAAAGATTGACACTAGTTTAAGTCTGATTTCAAAGTGAAATTAATTCCAACGACCACTATTGGATTTAATGGTAAAAATATATTCTAATTTCACTTTAAAACCAATTAAAAAGATAATATAACAATATAAATAAATTAGATTAAAAAGTTGTTTTGAATTAAAATATAACATTTCAAACTATTCATTAAAAAATGAACTTTATCAGAAAGATACCAAAAATTTACACAAAGTAAATTTTGATGTCCCAATTCTTAAGAAGAGTTTTATTTGGTCCAAAAGGATGTATAAGGGTGAAGAAAACTATATTTAATGACGGTTCTCCATCAAAAGGTGATAAGTGAACCTTTAGTGAAAACTAGGGCATATACGCCAAAATTTGAATTCTTTCCGTATTCTATGACTTTATCTTTTATTGGATAATTGTAAAAACAATTAAAAACATATATAATCATATTTTAGTTATTTCTATCCATTCCCGCCATTACAACGGCTACATGTTAACTACCATTTAAAATAATATTATTTTATTATTAAAGTGCAACGTAAGATTTCCAAGAAACTCGTTGTTGCGTGTTGGGTACACCATCGAGCATAGCATCCCCTTTAAAGTCATATTAATATTTTATTCACTAATTTGGATAAATATGAAAATTTCATATTCTTTATTTACCTGGGGTGTTACATCCTTCCCCCCTTTTGGGAATTGTGTCCTCACAATTTGAAAATTACGCTTGGAAAAATCCTTGAAAGTCCCACATCGGAACAAGAGTCGGTAAAACAATCACTTTAAAATAAAGAAACATAAGTACAAAGGTCACTCGAGTTATCCCATAATAGGATTCCTTGTAGAAAAATATGGACATGGAGGAGAAAACATAGGGTCATGTTCTGATGGATAGTGATAGAAAACATGTTTAGGAGAAAGTTAACAATAAGAAAATCACAAAATTGTGATGGGTTAAACGGTGTTGGGTTCCCCAGTAGGAAAAATTAATAGACAACATTTTTCTTTAAGTAAATTTTTATTGAGGAATTTATTTTTGAGCTTAAATAAAACATAAGGAAACATACATACTTGTCATGTTGACTTCCAACTTTTACTAGATTCCATAATCAAACTCATATTTTTTCCAAAAGACGAGTATTTAGGGATATTTGTTTTCATTAAGAGTACTATAATCAACTTCTAGAGAATCACCTAATCCAAAATAGAGAACTATATACTTCCCATGTCTTTAGACTCTAACCAAAACCAAAACCAAAAAGGTTAGTACAAGATCAGATAAACCAGAAAAGGATAACCCTTTATAAAAAGAAAATCTATTATCAATCTCCAAAATTGTCCAACAAAACCCAAAGATCAACGAGAACCATTCTATAATCAATTTGTCCATAAAATTCTTCAAAGTAAACCAATTTAAGATTGAAACCCAAATTTTTTAAGGATTTAGTCACATAGTCTTCCAAGTTAAATCGTAACATTTATCTCCAAACAACATCTGTTGCCCCTAAATTCTCGTATTTAAAAGTAATTAACCTAATCAAATATCCTCCATGATAAGTTAATCATTTTCATAAATAACCCAAAATCAACTTACTCTTAATTCACAAAATCATATAACTAGAAAGAATCAGTCAAACTAACCAGGGACTTCACGTAGTCCAGTGGTAGGTGATAAATACCAGTCGCATTTTGGTTGTGGGTTCGATTCTCGCAGCATTGTCCGACGTGACGGGTAGTCACATGGTCTGCGTGTTGTCCTTTTTCCAAAACTATACAATTCTTAAAACATTCCCCAAAATGAGATAAAATCTTCAAATATTATCATAACATATTTTAACCTCAAGTTTATCTCATGCCATTCATTTTCCATCATATCATATAATAACCCATAATTACCTCAAAAGTAAGGATCATATAAACTCTAATGGTTACCTTTATAATTATTACCTGAACTTCCATATAGATTAGTCATCTTGTACATGATGCATTACAGAACATACCAAGGTTCAAGTGGTTTATCATGACTCCTTGATATTTGGTTTAGAATAACCACGAGTTTCCTTCAAACCCATTATCACTTTGGTGCCTGCTAGATCCAGCCATTTACTAAAACCAAAAAGGCCAGTGTGAGTATATCAACATAACCATCATGTACTAATGAGGAAGATAAACACTAAGATATAATTACTCAATCACTTTATATAAAACTAGGACTCTTTCTAAAATCCTAACCATTATGGTAATGTCACTTGTGCATAGATAATACCCTAACCTCTAATGTTATCTAAAATGACCTTTGATACCGACTATAAGGCCCCAGCCTTAAACCTTACTTAATCTTGAGTTATTACAAGATTAACATTGAGGATCTTTTCAGGTTTAGGGTTTTAGAGAATTAGATCATGAAACTTGCATTACATTCCACATTTAAACAAAGTGGTTACATAAAAGACAGTATGCATTCTTCCCATCAACGGAATCATATTTAAAATAAAACACAGATTCTTTCTTGACACACCCTTGACAATATCATCACATTATGTACCTTTCCCTTGACCTGTGAAAAACTTTTCAAAAATTTGGGATGAGCATAAAAATCATAGTAAGAGTTATAAAAATATGGAAAGGAAACATGAGTTCATATATATATAAGAATGAAATCAATCTTTACCCATAAAACATAGGCACTTTAACATACCTCATCATACCATGAATAAATCATAGAAAACATATGACATAAAGGTAACATGAGGAATTCATAACATTCTTACGTAGGGAGTAACCCTCTTGGTTACGTTTGGAATACCCATCACAGTATATTTCATAAATCTCTTCGGAGAAACCTTAACGTTTCACTCCGTCGCGTTACCCAATGCATTGGAGAGATATAACGGGCTCAACCTCCCTTAGTTTATCACGGAACCACCAGTTTACATAACAATGCCCAAGAACCATAACATAAATGTATCACAAAAACCATGCGTAAAGGAAACATAACATTTTCACATTTCAATCACAATATAACATTTTAGTATATTGAAATAATGAATTCATTCAAAAAGAAACCATTTCCAAAACCATTTAAAACATTTAATAAAGAGATTTTTGAATAAATGTTGTAACGACCCGTAAATTTCAAGGAAATTTTTTTCTTAATTTTCACTGGAATATTACAAGAACGCAGTTTCTGACGGCGCCTGATTCCGAGGCCCGGTGTGCCCAGAATCATTTTCCGAAGTTTTGCTCGGGTACATTCAGTGAACGGACAAGCGGGTTTTTCTAACATTTAAACCGGTGCCCGGAATGGAATTCTTAGGGCACCGATGAAATCGCAGTGCCGATATTCTCTTAGAAACGCCTCTTCAGGAGTTGTGTTTTCTCGGGTGTGGTTTTTAATTTTGGGGCTTAATGTTAAGAAATAAAATAATTTTACGACAACTTTATTTTATATCACTTAAGCCACTTGGAAGCCACTTGAAGCCGGTTAAAGGCGGCTTAAACTGAGTTGATCTGGATAGGATGCGATCCAGAAATATCCTACCCCCTTGGTAGGATATTTGTGTGGTGGGTCCCGCACGAGCCCCGCCATTTCTTCCCGCTAAGTAACGCACCCGCGAAAACCCGTCATTATGAAAGTCAACTGATGCGTTTTCTTAATTTCTTAACAGACCATTTAATTGAGCGGTTTATTTCGTAAATTAAATGAGCTGTCTTTTTCGTTGAATTAATTCAACGAATTGATGGGTCGTTTCTTACCCGTTTTCATGTGTTGGCATAATAATAAAATAAGACCAACCAAAATCATTTGAGGGATTACTCGTTGAGACAGAATCCTTGTATCTTCTTTCTCCTTCGCGAAGAACGCGAAGAACGAGAAGAACGCAAAGAACGCCGAACCCGGAAATCGAAGAAGCGACGCCGTGATTCGCAACGCCGACAACGTTCTTCTGCGACGTCTCTTCCTCCGCAACGGATCTTCGATCGGCTGGTTGAGTTCTCCGACTCAACGCTGTGTTCTGCAATGACGTGACGCCCTTCCGTGACAACGTGACGATCTCCACCTTCCGCGACGAGCAATTCCGCGAAGAACGCAAACGCGCGACGACCCACGAGGTAGTGATTTATTTTGGGAATTACCCCTTTTCTCTTTATATTCCTGTAATTATTTCTTTAAAAAGTAAAGAACTGGCTTTGTGAACAATTTTAAAATTTATTAAAATTGTTGTTTCCGTTCAAATTAGGAACCCGTTAATGAAACCATTTTATTTCATTAAAAATTGTTTCGGATATGCGTTCATGTGTTGAATATAAATTTCTCTCGTTTGTTTATCTCTAACGCAGAAGGTGCGGGCCAAACGAACACGGCCCGACGACCCTCCGTCGTTCTTCATTTTGTGCGGAATTGACGGACGATGACGGAACGTGCCGCAACGAATGTTTGATGATTCCGCAGTGAAGGACGAGTCCTGGGAGGAGCAGCGGCGTAGGCAGGAACAAAATCGGACCACCGGAGCGATCTCGGTGGCCCGCGGAACTCGCCAGCGGCGCGGGTCACCGGCGCGGCGGCGCCGGATGCCGGGAGCGGTGGCACCCCGGCGCGCCGCCGGACAGGCCGCCGCGGCTGAAGCCGCGACGGCGGCGGCACCCACGGACCAGCGGCCGCGCGGGTCTGATGCACCCGGACGCGGAAAAGCCGCGTCCTTGACTTACCCCGGCCCCACGCGGGGGGCCGCGGCACCACCAGGCCGCGGGGGCGGTGCCCCGCGGCGCCTTGGCCGTTCAGCCGCGCGGCCGAACCGGGCCAGGCCGGTCCGACCGGCCGGGCCGCGCCCTGGCCGGAACGGACCGGGTCGGTCCGGGTCGGGTCGACCCGGTTCGGCCGACTCCCGGGGGGGTCAGGTCGGGTCGGCCCGGACCCCCGTCTTTGGACAGTTTTCGTTCAAACGCCGGTAACATGAACTACGGGCCTCCGAACGACGCGGCGTCAGCGGCAACACGATCCTTGGATCGAGACGGTCGTTTCGGTATACTATACTCAAGGTGCGCCATCATTTTCGGGAGCCTACATGGTTATAACTCCGTAGTTAAGCGTGCTTGGCCTGGAGCAGTGATCCGGATGGGTGACCTCCTGGGATGTTTCCCAGGGTGGGTGTGAGACGGAAAGGCCAATAACTAATAGACCGGGCATCTGAATGATGCACCGTCTGTTTCGTTGAATTCCTCAAAGTGAGACGGATCTTTTGGCATACTCCACCCGAGGTTTGGACGTAGGTGGAGTACGGTCGGGTTGGTTTTTCCTTAAAAACCAACCGGGCCCCTGGGACGAAAAAGCCAATAACTATTAGACCGGGCGTCCGATTGACGCGTCGTCTGCGACATTGAGTTCCTGTTGGCGATACGGAACTTTTGGATACATCAACTTCGGTCTTTGTGACAGTTGATGTATCAGCCTCTCGGCTCGTGGAGCGAAACCTCCCGAACGAGCTTGCTGTGTGCGGGAACCCTAGTGCTGGCTTCGACTGCTACGTCGACAGCGACGACTGTGCATAGATCCTCCGTGGATTCCGACGATGAACGTGCAGAGATCCTCAGGGGACTGCGGCGACGACCGTGCAGAGACCCTCAGTGGACTGCGACGACGACTGTGCATAGATCCTCAGCGGACTGCGACGACTACAGCACTCAGCGATCCTACGTGGATCAGTGCTACAGGTCCTGTGTGGGCCCGATCCTATGTGGGTCCTAGCTGTGCTGGTCTTGTATCCTATGTGGGTCCCAGCTTGGATGATTCAATACTGGTCTTGTATCCTATGTGGGTCCCAGTATAGATGAATCAATGAAGACAGCTGGTCTTGTATCCTATGTGGGTCCTAGCTGTGCTGGTCTTGTATCCTATGTGGGTCCCAACATAGATGATTCAATACTGGTCTTGTATCCTATGTGGGTCCCAGTATATATGAATCAATGAAGACAGCTGGTCTTGTATCCATGTGGGTCCTAGATGTGCTGGTCTTGTATCCTATGTGGGTCCCAGCCATGCTGGTCATGTATCCTATGTGGGTCCCAACGTAGATGATTTTGTATCCATACCTGATCATCCCATTCACCTTTTCGACTAAGTATACCTGTGTGAGCTGAATCTTCTGTTTACTCTCCTCTGTGGATTGTATTGAGCTATCCTGTGTGGATTTACTGTTTACTCTCCATTGTGGATTGTGTTGAGCTATCCTATGTGGATTTACTGTTTACTCTCCTTTGTGGATTGTGTTGAGCTATGCTGTGTGGATTTACTGTTTACTCTCTTTGTGGATTGTGTTGTGCTATCCTGTGTGGGTATACGTTTTGCTTTCCTGTGTGGACTGGGTTGTGCTTGGGCTTGGACGTTGGAGCTGAACGGGAATTGATGACTTAGGTATATGTATGGGCATATACCTAAGCCGTGTCAGATGTTACTTCATGATTGTATCTTTCCATTGTGGATTTCGGGAGACCTTCGGGGGTCTCGGGGTCCCTACTGAGTAGCTTATACTCACCCCTGCACGGGCTATGCCCGCACTACGTTATGTTGGTTGTAGATGATGAACAGCACTGATCGTGGTGGAGGCGTGCGGAGTAGGACGGTACCTGGAGGTGGACCACTGGGCGGGACATACCCGGGGCGGTCAGGTGGGCCCGAGGAGCAGTGGAGGCTATCTGTACCCACCCTTCAGGTGGGACTTCTAGAGGACGGCTCGACGCTGTGGATTTTCCTTTCAGTTGCTGTTTTTCCTTTCAGTTGTACATTACAGTTGGGCTTGTATTTCCGGCCTCTTTTACTTTCAGCACAGCTTGTACTATTTTTACTTCATGTTTACTTTTCCGCTTGCTTACTCTGTGGTGCTTGTTTACTTATCAAAGGCAATGCCTTCCCTTTTTGTGGGGATTTACGCCTTGGTTCTAGTGGCCAGCCCTTGGTATCAGAGGTGGTCGGTTCTACCGGGGAATCTGATCATTCTTCTATGTGAAGCAATAGTGTTTAGCATATTGGGTGTGGTTATCAGTCCAGGGAGTCCAGTGTTGGTGCGGCGGCCGACGTATCCGTACAGCAGGACCCTAACTTCTGATTTCCGACTTAATGAACGAAAACATTGATTGCATGTGTGTTCAAGTTTTCTTTGTGATTACTTGTGTCAGCTCACCAGGTATTCTGTTCTGACCGTGGAGCACCTGTTTCTTCCAGGATGGCCGCACGACGGCAGCCAGCTAGGGTTCCGAGAGTGGAGCGTGATGACAGCCCACCGAGCGACGAGGCCTCGGTGCAGGGCTCCTTGTCAGCATAGGCACCGATGGTACCTTTACCCACCGAGCCCCCGATGCTTCCAGCACTGGCAGCTGATGATGCACGATGCCTCGGAGCTCTGCACGAGTTCCAGCGCCAGCGACCACCCAGGTTCCATGGGGAGACGGACCCCCAAGCAGCCGAGGACTAGCTGGAGGCGGTCGTCCGAGTTTTCAGGCTAGTTAAGACACCAGCAGACCTCATGGTGATCCTCGCGGCGAGCCTACTGCACGCAGCAGCAGGACGATGGTGGAGCTTGATGCTCCAGGTTCACGACGAGGCATCACTCCCCTGGACGGACTTTGAGAGCATCTTCTTCTCCGAGTTCGTCCCAGCCACCCTCCGTGCAGTACGCATACAGAAGCTTCTTTAGCTGGGGCATGTCAGCTTGACAGTGGCCCAGTACTCAGCGAGATTTACTGATCTCTCGCGCTACTCCACAGATATGGTACGGGACCCGTTCTTCTGGGCCCGGACCATTGAGCAGGGACTGAAGCACGAGATCAGGGCTTTGATGATCTCCCTCAACATTCCGACACAGGCATAGGTGTTGGAGAGAGCCCTTCTAGTGGAGAGTTTTCTCTCCGAGCAGGCTCCAGTGATAGGGCTCTCCGCAGGACGGCCCATAGCAGGGTCTTCTGCAGCTGGCAGTAGACAGGGGACGCAGAGTTCCAAGCGGGCCAGACCATCAGATGGGTAGTCACAGGATGAAGATTCATTTGTGCGGGGCACCTGAAGGAGAGCTAGCTACACGAGGGGAAAACATTGCTACGCATGCAGTGGGTGAGGTCACATGGCTCGAGACTGCCCGACTCGTCTTACAGATGAGCAGCAGGCAGTAGAGGGACCACCCTGACCGAGATTCGGCCACGGTGGTCCGCAGGGTACAGGCGGACGAGGCAGAGGAGCTGGCCGAGTAGCCGATGGTGGGAGACACTTCGCGTTGTTGCCACCACCACCACCAGGAGGTCCACCCCGACCGCAGGGAGTTGGTGGACATGGGAGAGCTCAGCTTCATGCAGCTGAGGCCTTCGATCATAGAGCTCTGGGAGCAAATGGACAGGAGCGGAACTAGTGGATACGTCCTTTGTACTTCTAGTTCCTTGTTGCTGTTGTGTAGCGTCTTTGTATTATGAGCTTCAATAATAAAAGACTCATACCTTTGTGATGTTTTTATTCCTGTCCTCTTTTGTGTTGTTACTAAGAGGTTCCAGTTTTAAATGTTGACATGACCCTCACTTGTGAGACATCTACTGGAGGAGACCCAGTTACCACACACTGATGCCGACAGTGTGACTCAACCCTTGGAGGCGAGAGTAACGATTGGATCTCTTGGTAGTAGCGTCGAGGCATTACGACGTCATCCTTGGTATGGATTAGTATCATCCATGTCGGGATTGACTGTATTAGGAAAAGATTGTGGTTCATCCAGGGGATGAGACCAGATTTCTCTTATCAGCAAAGAAGAAATCTTAGCAGCTTTTGTGGGGCCGGAGATGGTCCAGGTCATCCAGGGGTGGATGAGTACAGCTCAGAGCCGGCAAAAGTCTTATGATGACAGGAGGCGGAGGCCACTAGAGTTCAATGATGGAGACCACGTCTTCTTTCGGGTCTTACCTCGACGTGGTTTGTGGAGATTTGGCCGAGGTGGCAAGTTGTCTCCACCCTTCATCGGGCCTTTCCAGGTCCTCAGCAGGATTGGCGAGGTGGCTTGTCGCCTGGCTCTGCCACCTCAGTTGTACCGGGTGCACGACGTCTTCCACGTATCTCAGCTGAGGAGATACGTGCACGACCCTACACACATCATTGACCACAGGGGAGCTAGACATGGATGATGGGGAGACTTTTACGGAGGTTCCGGTGGAGATAGAGGATCGACAGTAGAGGTCCAACGTGGGCGATCGATTCCTCTTGTGCGCATCAGATGGCAGCACGGGAACCTCCAGGATAGCACTTGAGAGCGGGAGGGTCAGATGCGTGCTCAGTACCGCCTTTGTATCCCTAGTTTGTGTTGAAGCTTTATGGGGACTTAAAGCCCTGTGGTGGGAGTAATGTAACGACCCGTAAATTTCAAGGAATTTTTTTTCATAATTTTCATTGGAATATTACAAGAACTCAGTTTCTGACGGCGCCGGATTCCGAGGCCTAGTGTGCCTGGAATCATTTTCCGAAGTTTGGCTCGGGTACATTCAGTGAACGGACAAGCGGGTTTTTCGAACTTTTAAACCGGTGCCCGGAATCAAATTCATAGGGCACCGATGAAATCGCAGCGCCTGTATTCGCTTAGAAACACCTCTTCTAGAGTTGCGTTTGCTCGGGTGTGGTTTTTAATTTTTGGGCTTAATGTTAAAAAATAAAATAATTTTACGACAACTTTATTTTATTTCACATAAGCCACATGGAAGCCACTTGAAGCCACTTAAAGATGGCTTAAACTGAGTTGATCTGGATAGGATGCTATCTAGAAATATCCTACCCCCTTGGTAGGATATTTGTGTGGTGGGGCCCGCACGAGCCCCACCATTACTTTCCGCTATGTAACGCACCCGCGAAAACCCGTCATTATGAAAGTCAACTGACGCGTTGTCTTAATTTCTTAACAGACCATTTAATTGAGCGGTTTATTTCGTAAATTAAATGATCTGTTTCTTTCGTTGAATTAATTCAACGAATTGATGGGTCGTTTCTTACCCGTTTTCGTGTGTTGGCATAATAATAAAATAAGACCAACCAAAATATTTTGAGGGATTAGTCATTGAGACAGAATCCTTGTATCTTCTTTCTCCTTCACGAAAAACGTGAAGAACGCGAAGAATGCAAAGAACGCCGAACCCGAAAATCGACGACGCGATGCCGTGATCCGCAACGCCGACAACGTTCTTCTGCGACATCTCTTCCTCCGCGGCGGATCTTCGATCAGCTGCTTGAGTTCACCGACTCAATGCCTTGTTCCGCGGCGACGCGACACCCTTCCGCGACGACGCGACGATCTCCACCTTCCGCGACGAGCAATTCCGCGACGAACGCTAACGCGCGACGACCAATGAGGTAGGGATTTATTTTGGGAATTACCCCTTTTCTTTTTATATTCCCGTAATTGTTTCTTTAAAAAGTAAAGAACTGGCTTTGTGAACAATTTTAAAATTTATTAAAATTGTTGTTTCCGTTCAAATGAGGAACCCGTTAATGAAACCATTTTATTTCATTAAACATTGATTCGGATATGTGTTCATGTGTTGAACTTAAATTTCTCCCGTTTGTTTATCTCTAACACGGAAGGTGCGGGCCAAACGAACACGGCCCGATGACCCTCCGTTGTTCTTCATTTTGTGCGGAATTGAAGGGCGACGACGGAACGTGACGAAACAGATGTTTGATGATTCCGCAGTGAAGGACGAGTCCCGGGAGGATCAGCGGCGCAGGCGGGAACAAAATCGGACCACCGGAGCGATCCCGGTGGCCCGCGGAACTCGCCGGCGGTGCGGGTCGCCGGCGCGGCGGCGCCGGAAGACGGGAGCGGCGGCTCCGGCAGCCGGGAGCGGCGGTGCCCCGGCGCGCCGCCGGACAGGTCGCCGCGGTTGAAGCCGCGACGGCGGCGGCACCCGCGGACCTGCGGTCGCGCAGGTCTGGTGTACCCGGACGCGGCAGAGCCGCGTCCTTGACTTAGCGCGGCCCCACGCGGGGGGCCGCGGCACCACCAGGCCGCGGGGGCGGTGCCCCGCTGCGCCATGGCCGTTCGGCCGCTCGGCCGAACCGGGCCAGGCCGGTCCGACCGGCCGGGCCGCGCCCTGGCCAGACCGGACCGGGTAGGACCGGGTCGGGTCGACCCGGTTCGGCCGAATCCCGGGGGGGGTCGGGTCGGGTCGGCCCGGACCCCCGTCTTCGGATGGTTTTCGTTCAAATGCCCGTAACTTGAACTACAGGCCTCCGAACGACGCGGCGTCAGCGGCAACGCGATCCTTGGATCGGGACTGTCATTTCGGTATACTATACTCAAGGTGCACCTTCATTTTCGGGAGCCTACATGGTTAGAACTCCGTAGTTAAGAGTCCTTGGCCTAGAGCAGAGATCAGGATGGGTGACCTCCTGGAAAGCTTCCCAGGGTGGGTGTGAGACGGAAAGGCCAATAACTAATAGATCGGGCGTCCGATTGACGCTCCGTCTGTTTCGTTGAATTCCTCTAAGTGAACGAATCTTTTGGAATACTTCGCCCGAGGTTTGGACGCAGGTGGAGTACGGTCGGGTTGGTTTTGCCTTAAAAAACAACCGGGCCCCTAGGACGAAAAAGCCAATAACTCTCAGACCGGGCGTCCGATTGACACGTCGTCTGCGACGTTGAGTTCCTGTTGGCGATACGGAACTTTTGGATACATCAACTTCGGTCTTTGTGACAGTTGATGTATCAGCCTCTCGACTCGTGGAGCGGACCCTCCCGAACGAGTTTGCTGTGTGCGGGAACCCTAGTGCTGGCTGCGACTGCTACTTAAACAGCGACGACTGTGCAGAGATCCTCCGTGGACATCGACGACGACCGTGCAGAGATCCACAGTGGACTGTGGCGGCGACCGTGCAGAGACCCTTAGTGGACTGCGGCGACGACTGTGCAGAGATCCTCAGTGGACTGCGACGACTACAGCACTCAGCGATCCTACGTGGATCAGTGCTACAGGTCCTGTGTGGGCCCGATCATGTGTGGGTCCTAGCTGTGCTGGTCTTGTATCCTCTGTGGGTCCCATCTTGGATGATTCAATACTGGTCTTGTATCCTATGTGGGTCCCAGTATAGATGAATCAATGAAGAAAGATGGTCTTGTATCCTATGTGGGTCCTAGCTGTGTTGGTCTTGTATCCTATGTGGGTCCCATCTTGGATGATTCAATACTAGTCTTGTATCCTATGTGGGTCCTAGTTGTGCTCGTCTTGTATCATATGTGGGTCCCAGCCATGCTGGTCTTGTATCCTATGTGGGTCCCAGCGTAGATGATTTAGTATCCATACCTGATCATCCCATTCACCTTTTCGACGAAGTATACCTGTGTGAGCTGAATCTTCTGTTTACTCTACTCTGTGGATTGTATTGAGCTATCCTGTGTGGATTTAATGTTTACTCTCCTTTGTGGATTGTGTTTAGCTATCCTGTGTGGATTTACTGTTTACTCTCCTTTGTGGATTGTGTTGAGCTATGCTGTGTGGATTTACTGTTTACTCTCTTTGTGGATTGTGTTGTGCTATCCTGTGTGGGTATACGTTTTTCTTTCCTGTGTGGACTGGGTTGTGCTTGGCCTCGGACGTTGGATCCGAACGAGAATTGATGACTTAGGTATATGTATGGGCATATACCTAAGCCGTGTCAAGATGTTACTTCGTGATTGTATCTTTCCTTTGTGGATTTCGGGAGACCTTCAGGGGTCTCAAGGTCCCTACTGAGTAGCTTATACTCACCCCTGCACGGGCTATGCCCGCACAACGTTGTGTTGGTTGTAGACGACAAACAACACTGATCGTGGTGGAGGCGTGCGGAGCAGGACTGTACCTGGAGGTGGACCACTGGGCTGGACGTACTCGGAGCGGTCAGGTGGTCCCGAGGAGCAGTGGAGGCTATCTGTACCAACCCTTCAGGTGGGACTTCCAGAGGACGGCTCGACGCTGCGGCTTTTCCTTTCAGTTGCTGTTTTTCCTTTCAGTTGTACTTTACAGTTGGGCTTGTAGTTCCGACCCCTTTTACATTAAGCACACCTTGTACTGTTTTTACTTTGTGTTTACTTTTCCTCTTGCTTACTCTGTGGTGCTTGTTTACTTTTTAAAGGCAATGCCTTCCCTTTTTGTGGGGATTTACGCCTTGTTGCTAGTCGCCAGCACCTGGCCTATGGAAGGCGGGCTTGGGGTAGTCACGACATGGGCCCCGAGGGCGGGTCGTGACAAAAGTGTCCCATACCACCTTGAAGCTTTTAACATTATAAACCATTAATATCCATATAAATAAATCCTTAAAACCATTTTGAAAACATGGATATTAATATGAACAAGTCATTAAAACATTTAAAGCAATACTTTGGTCAAAGGGTTTTTACCAAAATTAGAGACACTTGAATACAATAATTGAGGAATAACATTTTATCAGAACTTTATAATATCATGAGAATAAATGGATTCATGATATAATATTCCAAAGGATAGTATATACACCATATAAGAGTGAATTGGTTCATAACAACAATGAACCCTCAATAGAAATGTCAAATGTGAGGAAATCCCTTATAAAGAAGGTATCCTTAAATTAAGGACAAATCAATCTCAAAAATATGTGTGACAAATATAAATACACCCAATATAAGTGGATATTAAGTTTAAAACAATAAAAGGTCATTCACACATATTCAATGGATGACATATTCAATGACTACATGTTGAACCCAAAGAAATCGAAATTGGGTTAAAAAGTTCCCTTGACAGCCTAACAGCATCACATCAAAATGAGTTGACGAGAGATAAAAAGTGTATCTCATCACTTGAACATAAAATTTACATCAATAAGGATATATGATAACATATCCCAACATAATAATATGTAAATTAAAAGACCCAACAAAAGAAGTCTTTTAAAAAAGAGGAGGGTGAAAGGTTCCCTTACCGACATGGGTATTTTTCAAAACATACACCCCATGAAAGAAGGACAATAGATCATTGATGTAAATACACATAAACGAAATTATATTACACAAAGAGTAGAATAATGGGAAGTACATACACCACTCAATGAAATTGTGGCAAATTTAGCATAAATATCACAAGAATAAAAGTGAGATGAAAAATCACTTACGAAAACTCAGCAGCCTAACGGCGCCACATAAAACATACAAAAATGGATTGATGAGATCAAATAGGGTATCTCATCACATTAAAATAAAATGTACAGAAATAGTAATATAAAATAACATCCCCCATCATAACAAATAGGAGCTTAAAATAAGTGACATAACGGAGAGTACTTAAAAAGAAAGAGAGGTGTAGGATCCCTTACCTCGGTCCGACTTGACTCGATCGTTCTTTAACGTCCTGAATAATAAACTTGAGTTAATTTATCGTTTCTTAAGAACCATTTACAAGTTCATTATTCTTTTTATATCAATTATTGACATGTTATAAACATTATGTAATCATTTAAGTTAATAATGTTTATTTTGTCGATATTTGGTTCTTAAGTCGAAAGTGGACTTCTTATAATTACATGTTGTTCGTGTGGTCAAAGGTTCTTTATATCCAGAATGAAATTCCTGATTTGGATATCATATATATCATATATATCTAGGATATATATTTATTTATAATATCACATAATCATTGAGAGGTAAGAAATGAAATGCACCGTTCATGGAGACGGTAAGCCGTACGTACGTATGAACACTACTTTCATTTCTTTGTCATATTAATGGAATTAAAACTAAATGAGAGGTATGTATATTTTAATTCCAAAATTATATTCATCATTTAGATGTATCATTCATCATATATATCCATTATATACATGTACTTATAATATTACTTTACATTTGGGGATAAGAAATGAAATGCACCGTTCATGGACACGGTAAGCCGTACGTACGTATGAACGCTATTTTCATTTCTATCTCATAATTTAATGGAAAGAAATAATAATGATTTAGAGGTAAATAATAATTCCAGTATAACATCATATATAATAACATTAAATCCATCTTTTATATGTCCCACGTATGGCATTAACGAATCACATCACTTTGAGGGGGCGGTAGTCCGCACTTCCTAAAATGAAGATATCGCTTATACCTATAATGGAAGCCACAAAAGTAAGCCACAAATGAAAAATACAGAAGCTTAAGTAAAACATAAACATATAATATATCATATATAAAAATAGTGACATCATAATGGACACCTTTGAAGGTGTTAAATGAGTATTGAACAATCATCTTTTCGGGAGGCTGAATTTCGCCATCCATGGAAACCGTATGTTCTTTAACCATTTGATGTAGTTGTGAGAGAGTGTAGCACGAATAAATCTTATACCAACATCCTAGTATATTTAAGATACTGGTTTTGTTACAAAAGAAGTAAATAAAAAGAGTTTATGGGGTTGGAGAAGCAAAATAAAACAAATGAACATGAGGGAATGAATTACCTTTAAAAGTGTAACTCCTATTTATTTGAGCCTAAAGGCTTCCTTTGAAAGGATTATGCCCAAAGGGAATCCTCTAGGATGAGGAGAGGGATGTGGAGAGAGTAAATGGGAAGGTTTTGGCAGAGCCAATGGCTTTAGGAGTGTGTGAAATGAGGTAGAGGTGGGGGCCTTTTATAAGAGGAGAGGAGGGGCTCTTTTGGAATGTAAGAAATATTACTTTATTTGAAAATGTGTTTCGGTTTTAAAAGGTCCTACATTGATATACATCGTGTATATGGTGATAAGGGTTCGAAATACACCCATCCAATGAGTTTTGGTCATGTTTAGTTCATAGATTTTACATTATCTTTCGATTTTATTTAAATCGTCAAATAATGATGTCATCGCTGCATCATTATTATGTCAAAAATAATTTAATTTATTTAATGTCTAAAAATTATAAATAAATAATATGATGTAGGAAATCGTTTTATCCTTCCAATTAATATTTATAATCAAAATATGACTTGTATAACCCCACTTAATAATTGTTTTAGTAAAACATATCATGTTTGTGTCATTTTTACTTTTACATTAAATAAAAAGTTATTTATGTCATTTCCGAACCAAAGTGGATCCATGGGGTCCCCAAGTTGACCCATGGCTTTTCATGGTCTGCCATTACACATCCAATGAGGTTATGACATGTGTCAAGTTCATTTCATATTATTAAAACATTATTTTTACCTTAAACTACACAAATTACCACTAATCGCGATTAAAAACATAATAAGTTACTATTCACCAAAAAATTATTTTTATCCCATTGAAACACATTTTACTTCTTAATGACAACCATGTATGTCAGATTTTTGAAATTCAAAACACAAAGGTGGAAAAATTTTATTTAAACGGAAAATCAGTTTTTTATAAGTACCACTTAGTGGTTTCAATATTCATAAAAAATTGAAGTTTTTCAAAAAATTATCAAAAATTCACCCTAAGTTATATTTGATATTATGAATTCAAAAATGAAGTCTATTTTACAAAATTAAAAACATATAAGTCACATTAATTAATTTAATAATTAATTCCCGCTGTCAAAGCAAATAGCGTGTTTTTATGAAACAATAAGTATCAAAAGATTGACACTAGTTTAAGTCTGATTTGAAAGTGAAAATAATTCCAACGACAACTTTTGGATTTAATGGTAAAAATATATTCTAATTTCCCTTTAAAACCAATTCAAAAGATAATCTAATCATATAAATAAATTATATTAAAATGATGTTTTGAATTAAAATACAACATTTCACATTATTCATTTAAAAAATATGCTTTATCAGAAAGATACCAAAAATTTACACAATGTAAATTTTGATGTCCCAATTCTTAAGAAGAGTTTTATTTGGTCCAAAAGGATGTATAAGAGTGAACAAAACTATATTTAATGAAGGTTCTCCATCAAAAGGCGATTAGTGAACCTTTAGTGAAAACTAGGGCATATACGCCAAAAATTGAATTCTTTCTGTATTCTATGACTTTTTCATTTATTGGATAACTGTAAAAACATTTAAAATCATATATAATCATAATTTAGTTATTTCTATCCATTCCTTCCATTACAACAGCTACATGTTAACTACAATTTAAAATAATATTATTTTATTATTAGAGTGCAACGTAAGATTCCCAAGAAACTCGTTGTTGCGTGTTGGGTACACCATCGAGCATAGCGTCCCCTTTAAAGTCATATTAATATTTTATTCACAAATTTGGATAAATATGAAAATGTCATATTCTTTATTTACCTGGGGAGTTACAATAACATATTTGGTATGCCTTGAATAGATCCATTATTAAAGACCGTTGGATATTCTTTTCATGAAGACAAAAAAAATTAATTTTTTATAACGATGTTTTAAAGATAATTGGGAATAGTTTTACATATATGGAGGGATAAATATTTTATAAAAATAGAAAAGAGTGTTTTCTTATTATGAGTGAGGAGAGGAATCATGTGTTATTACATATAACATTAAATTAAAATCTATTAATTACTTTTAATATTTATCTACAAATTCATATAAATTAATATATGAAAAATTAAGAGTCAAAATAATTTCATCAAATAAAAATTAAAATTGTTTTGGTAATTTGTCTCCCCTATCCCTTAATTTAAACAACCCTATTAAACCATTTTAAAATTAATGTGATATCAATGTTTTAATGTATAATGATCAATAACGTTACTATGAAAGTATAAGTGACACATATATGGTCTATGGTGGATACTTGCAAAAATATCCAATTCCCCTGGCCAAATATCATTTTTTAAAAAACTTTAAATCACATCAAATGATATTATTTATTATAAATATCACGTAATTCATTTGTGGAACAATTAACTTAATTTAAATATGATAGAAACATAAAAAAAAATTTAGATTATAAAAGATTTACCCAACACTACAACGACCAATAATTTTCATAGATTGATATTACATCAGAGTTGATGTGTATTTATAACAATATAAAACAAAAACATAAGAAGACTATATAGGTATAATTTATTTAAAAAACTGGGAAACATAATCATATGGTTCATAAAACAACTTCATTGTCTCCCATTTATTTCATCGTAAATAGAACCATTTTTGGAATATCATACTTAAGACACCTCTTCCTAAACTGGGGAATTGAAACACACGAATGAGTGATATCCAATTCTAATTAAGGGTAAACAAAACCAATATCAATCATATATAATATTTAATAATCTTATCCTGTATATAAAAGATCATAATATCATGTCATGGGTTAAATAATAGAAGTGATATGTAATACCAATAATCAATTAATAATACATTAACCTATGTTTCATACACACATAATAATAGAAAATATTTTTATATTATTGAACGCTCATTTTCAAGAACATCATAGCGTACAAAGTCCATTATTGAACCATGTTACCCCTCATTAGAGCACTATATTACTGAACCAAATTTACTTATTGTTCTAGCAATTTTTATCTCATGAGATAGAATTATTTTCCCAGTTTATTGAAGGGATATATAGACCCCACCAATCTCATAATTAACCCATTATTATGTGTGCGACAATAACATAAATCATTCATTATTTCAAACCCATGTAATAAAATGGGATTCCATCATAACATAATTCATATAAGATAAATGGACATCATAAAAATAATTCCATAAAAATCATAAAAAAATAAAATTAAAATTTGGTATATAAACATAACCTAATGTCATCATATATAGAATGTAATTTTGATAAAACAATTGAAATAATATTTTGAGGAAAATATATTTTCTTCTTCCAAAATTATTTCTATCATAAAAATTTCATTCACATTCAAAAGAAATTTATTTAATTTAAAATATAATTGTAAACATTTATTGGAAGGTTCATGGAAACAAATTGTTATGAACACGTAAAAACTAATTCGTAAAGAATAAGATAAAACAAAATTCTCCTCGTACCTTTTCCAGAAGAGTCAAAAGTACCTCATAAGGTAAACAAAATAATGATTCCTTATATACCATGTAGTAAATGTTAAAAGGGGATAAAATTTTAAATAAATATCTACATAATAATATTAAACAAATTCTGAAAACGTTTTTACAAAACATGGACAATAATGATAAATATAACCCCTATAAAAAACAAATAAAAAATCTCAACTAAAAATGAGATTTCCAATGATATCACTTACTGTAGATTCGATATTATTTGTATGTATCCAAATATTTTATATAATTATTTAAATAATGTAACATATTTATTGAATAATGATAATCATTTTTATGATTACATTTGTGATTATATTTTCATCTATTTCTTAGTAACATTTTATTGTTACTCATTATTTGAGCATTAACTCCTTTCTATAATTATGAATGTTGTGTAGGATAAGTTCTTATTACATTTTTTTGTTATAGTTATATCTTTTAAATCAAAGTATTTGTATAATATATATCAAATTTATATGATAAATTAATTTATATAATAATTATTTAATTATGATATTGTAGAATGAATCACATTGCACCATGGATATGGTATGTCATACATACATAGGAGCGACCAAATCATTCCCATAATTACTGATTGGTTTTGAATTGGATGGTTTATAGTATGTATGAATTATTATCATGTCATATTAATCATATATAGTTATTATTTCCACCATTATACCCTTCCATGTATGGTGATGGTGGAAAACATCTTACACCACGGTGTGTAGATGGTAAGTCGTACCTATGAACACGCGGTGATTTAATTTTTCATAGTATAAATAGAATCTGAAATAGGGTTGTTTCATATTTATAGTAACATAATTACTATATGAATGATACTTATGTTATTACATTATAATTATACAACAAAATAAGTGGATGTATAAAATTTATTAAATTTGAATGAATCTGTAGAAAAGATTACATCTTCCTCAATGTGCCTCTATTAAATTTCCTGTTAAGGCACTAGAGTTGGTCTTTTGGGAATACTAGAACCTCTACAACATAACTAGGAAAATTTATAAGATGAAATTTGCATGGGTTGGCTGAGATTAATGTATCAAAATAGAGTGAAAAGGTTAAGGAGGCGGTGGTCATCTATATATTAAGAGTGGGCACTTTATGAAACTCTCAAAAAAATTATTTATAATATATTCAATTTTGATTAAAAATTGGTCATAAAATTATTTATTTAAAATAAAAGATTATTTTTTTCGAATTCCCATAATAAAATAATATTTATACATGTTTAGAATATTTTTTTTATCCTTTTCATTTTTTATCTAACCCTTATTTTACCCGTTTTCATCTTACTGTGATATGATGTTATTTATACATTATGGGTTAATTTAATTACCATATCTTGTAAAATGACACAAATAAAGTTATTTATGAAATATTTGGGGTTATATTAACCATTCTGATGAATATTATACTTTAATTATTATTATATCATTTAGTAAACTATTTTTTGGTTTATGTGATGAATTATGACAATTTGGGACACTATTCGTACATGACATTTTAGAAATTAATAAAACTTTATTCCTTCAATAATAGAGAAATAACTCAAAGAAAATATCTCAATTTAATATAGAAATTTCTTGGATGAAATAATAAGAAAATTATATTTTTTTTATATTTATGAATTCATATATCTAAATCATTAATTAATGAGGCAATAACTACATCATAATGGTGTCATAAATAAAACTATTTTTAAAATCTCTAAAAATAATAATTAAATGTCCATGAATTGATTAATATTTTCATCTTTCTAATAACTATTTATAAAAATAGAAAATAGTTATATAATTCTATATAAAAATCATGTTAGTAAATTATATATGTTTTGGTTATAATTATCTTTACTTTGAATTAATTATTATAAAATGTCATTTTAACATTTATGTGAATCCATTGTATCCCAAAATCGTCCCATGGATTCGAATGGTAAGAAATATTTCATCCAATAGGATTAGTACACTATTTAGGATAGTATTATATTATTAAATTATTATTTAGTTACCCTTATTTACCAGATTTACCCTTTAACGACTGAAAATAAAATAATTACTGATGTTAATATTCATAATGTTTAATAATGAAAGGTACCTATTCACACAATTTGGACCATATGATTACATATATAAAATTTATTTTTCCAAATTCAAAATGCTGAATTTTTAGTAACTTATTTATAATTAATCCCTTTTTTGAAATGTGAATATGCGTTTGAAAATATAAAAAATTTCAATTGATTAAAATGTTTTTACCTATGAATTAAATGTAAAATTAATGATAATGAAATACATAATATTAAATTGTAAAAATATATTCTATTATTACATTAAAACATTTCAATATTAAAATTTACCCATACAAAATATCTACCGGAAAAAGTTATTTTTAATTAATATTTAGCATATTTATACAATTCATCAAAACATGAAAGTTATCAAAAATTAATTATATATTTATGATAAACATACCAAAAGTAAATTTTTATAACCCAATTCGAAATAACATGTTTATGTTGTCATATAGAAATTATTAATGGGTCAAAATAAAAATTTTAAATAGTTTATCCATTCAATGCTATAAAATTAACCTTTAATTTTTAGGTTGTTATACATAAAATACCATTTTATTGGTACCCTATTAATCAAATATCAATTAGATAGAAATAAAATATATTATTAATTATATAACACATATACCTCATTAATATCATTAAAAAATATAATTCAGAAAAAAATACAAATATCTAGTTGATTTATATTTTTCATAAATAATTAATAGTCAATGAATTCATAATTCATATTCATAAGTTAGTTATAATTTTTCTAAATAATCTAATAGCTAGGATATAATGATAATTTTATATTGAGGGCATCTTTTAGTTCATTTGAACTCATGGTTACGTGCAATGAAAGCTGCTGAAGAATAAAAATTATTTAAATTAATTATTTCATAATAACATCTAAGTGTTACATTATAACCCCTTAAAATGAATTTCACCCTTGAGATTTGTCACATAGGAATAAACTGATGAGGAAACCTCACCCCCATCATGTCCACAAGTTACCATGTAAATTATTAAAATAGGGGGTTCCTCCATTCAAAATTAACTAGTTGACTGGTTTTGTTTTGTAGAAATTTTTCTCTACTAACTAGAATCTCTATAGGTTGTTCTTCATATGAAATATATTTCTCTAGTGGTATAAATTCATATCTTATTACATGTTAAGGATCAGTTATATACTTTATCATGAGAGATACATGGAACATATAATGAACATGAGATAGATTTTGTGGAAGCACCATTCAGTAAGGTACCTTCCCAACATGATCTCGAATTTTAAAATAACATATAAACCTAATAATCATCATTCCCTTTTTTACAAATACCATTACTCTCTTCAATAGAGATATTGTTAATAACACCTTATCCACCACATTATACACTAGGTATTTTCTTTGGTTGTAATCATAACAATAATGTCAACATTGAGATTCTCTTATGTGTTTTTGAATAGATCTAACATTAAATTCCATTTCTTAAACTAGGTCACGTCCAAATAGATTTATTTCACCAACTTCATCCAAGAATGTAGTAGTTATGAACATCATTCTATATAAGGCTTTATAATATTCCATCTAAATACTGTATTGAAAGAAATTATTGTATTAAAATTCCAAAATTGGTATATTTTGATCCCATCCACAATTAAAATCTATAGTGAAAACTCTCAACTTGTTTTCCAGGGTTTTAATTGTCCTATTTGGATGACTGTATATCTGGAGATGATAAGAAGTGTTAAAGCTTATCTCTATAACCAGGGAATTCTGAAGACATCACCAGAACATCAAGGTAACCCTCAGATCCTGATCAGATATAATAGAAAGTGGTACACCCAGAAATCATACCACTTCATTTACATATATCTGGGCATGATGATCAAGAGAGAAATTATCTCTAATAGAAATGATGTGTGCCGACTTCATAAGGTGATCAATTATAACTCAGTTTTCATTATTTCCATTAGATGTTTTGGGGACACTGATAACAAAGTATATAGTTAGGTTTTCCAATTTCCATTTTTGTATGGGTAATGGCTATAACATCCCATTAAACAAATGTATCTAAAAATTTACATTCTGATAAACAGGAATCTAGAGTCATATTCGACGACATCTCTTTTCATTACATCCCACTGGAAGTACACTTTTAGGCCCATATACATATTTGTGCTTCAATGGTGAATAGGGAATAATGAACTATTATCTTCATCTAATAGATACTTCATTTATTCTAGTATGGGAGGAATTCTAATTTGGTTACAAATCCGTATTAGTTTATCACAATCAAGGTTGAATTAAAGAACATTTCTGACCTTTTTTCACCTCTACATCTTCCCCCAGTGCCTATTTAATCTTCAAACTAGTAAATGGTTGATCATTTTTTTGACAAATATAATATTTCTATCCTTTCATTATAATTTCATGATCCGTCCTTTTCAAATCCATTAATATCAGATCTTTCGGGATCCTCATCAGTGATAAGTTCGTATGGTCTGGTCAACTAAATGCATTTTCCACCATGTTTTTTTCCAAGGGTGGTAATGTATTGAGAAGTCGTAATCATTAATAAACTACAACAATATTCTTTGGTAGATATTCAACTCCTTTAATGTGACAACATACTTTATTAATTTATTATTAGAATAAATATATTACATTTCACCATATATATAATTCCTCCAAAAATATAATGCAAATATTATAACATCTAACTCCCAATCATGAGTTGGGAAATTTTGCTCATGGATTTTCAACTGTCATGAGGAATAATCTATCACCGTAACATTTTTCATGAGAACACATCACAAACAGTTCTTTGATGCATCTCAATATATCACAAGCCTTTCTCAACTGCTAGGGAATGTGAGGACGTGTGCACTGGATAAGCTTATTTTATTTCATTGAATTTAGCTTCACATTCATCCATCCAAATGAACATAAATCCTTTCCAAGTCAACATGGTTATTGGATTAGATAATGGTGAAAAATATTTCACAACAGGTTGATAATATTAAGTCAAACTATGGAAACATCCAATCTCAGTTTCTATTGTTTTTCATGATAATCATTCAATAACATCTATTTTTTTTGATCCACATATATGCCCTCTATTGAGATTTTGTGATCCAAAAATGAAAATCTTTTATGTATAAATTCACATTTCATGAATTTGGCTTAAATCGTCTCCTTTCTCAAGGCCTTCAATACAATTCTTAGGTTATCTTCATGTTCTTAATTTCTTTTTTAATATAACAAAATATCATATATAAAGACTTCCACAAACTGATCAATATATTCTGTAAACACAATATTATTTATATCCACGAAGATAGAAGAGCCATTAGTAAGACCAAAATTCATCAATATAAATTAATAGTCTCAATACATTGTATGTAATGTCATGTTTGGTATATCCTCATTTTGGAAAACTAATTGTTGGTATCATAAATGAGGTATTGAGCTCCACATAGTTGGTAAAATAAGTCATCAATGCGGGGAGTGGATATTTTTTCTTGATAATTATCTATTTAAGTTATCGATAATCATTGTAGAGTCTCAATGATCAATCTTTCTTCCTACAATATAGAAGATGTTCCCCACAAGGTTATGCACTAGATAATATTTATTCCATTATCAAGATTATCTTGGAGTTTATTCTTCAATTATTTCAACGAAATTTGAGATATTCTATAAGGTGTCTGTGAAATGGTCATATCCCTCGGTATGATTTCAAATAAAAACTCAACATTAGGCATTGGTGGAAGACCTAGAAATTCCTCCAGAAAGGCTTTAGAAAACACCCTTACAATGGGCGTATTCTTAATCATGTGTTTCTCTCTGACCATCTGAGATTAATAATCATCATTTATTTGTATCAAGACACTTAATATGGAATAAATTTTCAATTGGATGATATATTAATCCTTGAACCAATAGATGATCATTGATTTGTTTGGAATATAAAATGTTATTTCCCATCATTGTCTGTTGATATGTGATCTATATAAATAAATCAAATCAATGATAAAAAACATATCAAATTATACTATAAGAAGGATCAGATGATTTTTAGTGTGCACTTTCTTAGTAAAATTAATTTTAGAAGAATTGTGATAATTTGATGCGTTTTTTGTTCTATTAAGGGTATTCATTGTTAACACAATGTGTAATTGTTGAGGTAATTTGGTGGTATCCTCATAAAATTATTCACAAATAAAAGGTTGGTGGATATAGAATAAAATAATACATTTTCTACTTCTGTGTGTATAATATGTGTTCCTTTCACCACATCATTTTCATACTCTATATCACTGGTAGTAAGTGCATGTGTATTTCCTTTGGATTTGGCCTTAAGAGTTTTTTGGCATTGATCATCATCAATAACCCTTGGATACGTCTAAGGAACTAGCCTTAAACATTAATTAATCTTCATTTATGACAAGAATTCACATTGATGAGTTTTTCAGGTATAGAGTTTCAGATAATTACATCATAAATCATGCATTACATTCAACATTTAAACAAGGTGGTTACAGAAAAGAAATATTTACTTTTCACATCAAAGGAAACTTATTTAATATAAATCATGGATTCTTTCTTGACCCTTCCTCTACATTATCATCACATCATGTACCTTTCCTTGATTTGTGAAAAACATCTCAAAAACATGGGATGAGAATAAAAAGCTCAGTAAGGGATACAAAAATATGGAAAGAAAACCGTAGTCCATTTATTCATAAGAATAATTGAAAATAAACTTTACTTATAAACATAAAAACTCTTACATACCTCATGTAATCATAAGGTTTATGAATAACTCATTGAATCCATAACACATAATGGTGACATCAGGTATTCATAACATTCATACGTAGGGAGTAACCCTCATGGTTATGTTTGGAATACCCATCCAAATATATTCCCTAAATCACTTCAAGGAAACCTTAGCGTTTAACTATTACATGTTTCCCAATGAATTAGAGACTTATCACAGGATCACCCCCCCTTAGTTTATCACATAACCACCTGTCTTCATAAACAATGCCCACAAACCATAACATAATCGTATCACCTAAAACATTCATAAAGGAAACATAAAATTTTCACATTCCAATAATAAGATATCAAAAACACATTGATATAATAAAAACATTATCAAAACCATTTTCAATGCAATAATAAAATAAAATTGAAACATGGAATTTATCTATCATTTAAAAATAATAATGGCTTGTAGAGGAATTCTAAACTCAAATAATGGTCACGGTGGTAGAGATGTCGTTGTCGCCGCATACGTAAGACAAAAACATTCCCTTTTTTCATTTTGTAAAATGATTCGTATAAAAATATTCCTTTTGAATAAATGTAAAATTCATAGGGGGTTATAAATCGTATAAAATAAAGTAGTGTATAAAACAAAATATGCCTCAATGAAATGAGATTGAGACGAAGTTCTTTACCTCATGTCCGACTTTACTCAATCATTCTTTAATCTCTTGAATAATAAACTAGAGTAAATTTCTACCTGCTTAAGAAAATTTTTCATGTTCATTATTTCTTTTATATCACTTATTACCATTTTACTAACATTATGTAATTATTTATGTTAAAAACGGTTGTTTTGTTGATCTTCTGTAATTGAGTCTAAAATAAACATCTTATAATTACAAGTTGTTCATGTGGTAAAATATCCATTATATCCTAAATTATATTCAGGATTTAGATATCATATATATAATATATATCCAATACATACATTCGTTTATAATATTACAAAACATTTAGAGTTAAGAAATGAATTGCACCGTTCATGGAGATGGTAAGCCGTACGCACACATTAACATTACTTTCATTTCTATTTCATATTTAATAGAGTGAAATCATAATGATATAAAGGTATATTATAATTCAATTATAATATCATATATTATATCATTAAATCCATCCTTTATATTTCCCACATATGGCATTAACGATTCAAATCACTTTGAGGGGGTGATCATCCGCACTTTCCAAAATGAAATTATCACTTTTACCCATAACGGAAACCATAACGGTATTTCATTAATGAAAAATAAAAAAGCATAAGTAAAACATAAACATAATATTTATCATATATAAATATAGTGACATCTTAATGGACACCATGAAAGGTGTTAAAAGAATATCGAGCAATCATCATTTCGTGTGGAAGTAATTCGCCACTGACAGAAACATTATGTTATTTAACCATTAGACAGAGATGTGTGTAAGTGTAAATAAAATCCTTCTCATAACAACATCCTTGTATATTGAATAAAATATTTTTGTTACAAAATAAAGTAATAAAATGGGTTTAGGGGTTGGAGAAGCAAAATAAAATAAAACAACATAATAGAGGACATTACCTTTATATTGGGTAACTCTCCTTGGTTTGAACCAAAAGGGTTTCGTGAAGAGATTTTTGCCAATGGTAAGGCTTCTAGGACAAATAGTGGGATTTGGAGAGATAAAATAATCAGTGTTTGGCTGATCCAATGGATTGAGAGGTGTGGGTATGTGGGGTAGAGGCATGGAATTTTATAAGAGTGAGGAGTGGCACTCTTAGAATGTCTTGAAATGTTACTTAATTATTATAAGCTTTTCAGATTTTAAAGGTCCCACAATGATATATTTCGAGGATAAGGTGATAAGGGTTCAAAATCCACCCATACAGTGGGTTTTTTACAAGTGTTTGTCTTAGATTTTACATTAACATTTCATTTTATTTAAATTGTTTATTAATGAGATAATCACTACATCATCATGGTGTCATAAATAAATTTATTTATTTAATGTCTAAAAATTATAAAAAAATACCATGTTGTAGAAATCGTTTTTGATTTCCAATGACTATTTATAGTCTAAGAGACCATTTATTTATAAAAAATCTAAATTGATTTACTTACGTGTTACATACCATTGTTATATTTTCCTTTCTTTAAAATTAAAAAGATAAAATGTCACTATTACACAAAATTGATTCCATGGGGTCCCAAAGTAGGCACAAGTCATCCCTTGGCCGGCCATGAAACAAATAGTTGCATTAGGAAACATGTTGGGGTTATTTTATATTATTATGATATTATTTTATTACCCTAAACTACCAGATTACTAATTAATCACGATAATTAAAGATAATTATCATCCTTACTATTCATAATTTCCCAAAAGAAGAGTCTTAATTACATAATTTAGACTTTATAATTCCAAATATGGAATCAGTTTACCAAATTACAAACATATAAATTGTGGTAATTAATTTAAAAATAATGACTATTGTCAAAACAAATATCTGGTTTTTTAGAAACAATATCTATCTAAAGTTTGACACTTATTTATGAAAAATTCCAATGTAATATTAATTAAAATTACCAAAATTAGATTAAATGGTAAAAATATATTCTAATTAAACGTAAAAACAAATTAAATTAGATGAAAATGTAGTTTTGAAGTAAAATGCAGTATTTTTCAGTATTCATTAAAAATGAACATTGTTAGAAAAAAACAAAAAAATTATCGCAAGTAAATATCAATTACTTGATTCTAAATAATAAGTTTATTCTGAAAAATAGATTTTATAAATTTGTAAAAAGTTAGATTAAAAAATGGTTCGCCATCAAAAGGAGGAAAACAATATTTAAAAAATATTAAAGAATATTATGCTTAAGATTGGATTTATTCTCATTTTAAACCTCTAAAACATAATACAATTCATATATATAAAATAAATATGCAAATCCATAATTCCATACTTACATGTGATATTACATCCTTCCCCATTTAGAAAATTTCACCCCCTCAATTTATTATCTTATCCAATAAGTGGGGGTATTTATCCTTCATTGAATTTTCAGATTCCCATGTTGCCTCTTCACTCATGTGCTTTTTCTAAAACACCATTACTTATTGAATCACTTTATTCCACAACACTAGATACTTTTTTTCAAGAACCTAGACTTGTTGTTCCTCATAAGATAGATTTTCTTGCAGCTGAACTACCTCTAGACTCAAAACATGAGATGGGTCTGGCACGTACTTCCAAAACATTGAAACATGAAAAATATTGTGTACCTAAGATAAAATCAGAGGTCATGCCACTTGGTATGCAACTGATCCAACACCATATAGGATTTCATATGGTCCAACGAACCTTGGACTCAGCTTTCATCTCTTACCAAATCACATTACACTTTTCCATGGTGAAACTTTGAGGAAGACATGATCTCCTACCTCCAAAGAGAGATCATTCCTCCTGTTGTCTGCATAAATTTTCTACCTGCTCTGAGTTGATCTCAAGTGTTTCTGTATCAGATGAACATTTTCTGCCAACTCTTCTACCAATTCTAGTCCGATTAACTTCCTTTCACCCACTTTATCCCAAAAAGCTGGAGTTCGACACTACATCCCATATAATGACTCAAATGGTGCCATCTGTATACTGGAATGAAAAATGTTATTATAGGAAAACTCAACCAAAGAAATATGTTGTTCCCAACTTCCCTGATAATCCATCGAACAAAAACATAGCACATCCTCCAAAGTCTAAATTTTTCATTTTGATTTCCCATCTAATTGAGGATAAAAACAGTACTAAAATTTAATTTTTTACACAATGAATTATGAACGCCATTCCAAAAGTTAGAAGTAAACCTTGGATCACGATCATATATAATGGAGAGGGGAACTCCATGTAACCTGAATACCTCTTTAAGATAAAATTGATATAGTTTACCTATGTAAAAATTATCTCTTATAGAATGAAAATGAGAAGATTAAGTTAAGCGATCACGAATGACCTAGATCGCATTATTACCACGAGGTGTCTTTGGCAACCCCACAACGAAGTCCAGGGATATATTCTCCAATTCACACTCTGGCACTGGTAAAGGATGAAGTATCCCTTTTGGTAACATCCTCTCAACTTTAACATATTGAAAAGCAAAACACTTCACAGTAAAATTAGCAATATCTCTTTTCATTCCATCCCACCAGTAATACTCTCGAATATCTCTACACATCATAGTACTGATAGGATGAACTAAAAATGGAGAACTATGAGCTTCACATAACAACTCTCTCTTCATCTGTGAATCACATGAAAAACAAAATCTCTTCCAAAATATCAAAACAAAATAATTATCAATGTTGAATTCAGGCAACATACCCTTCAGAACTAGATCTTCCTTTTTCAGCAAATCACTATCTTGCTTCTGAGTTTCATTAATGTTGTCTGTTAGATATGATTTCACTGATACCTCAAACAAAAAAGAAGAACGTATTTTACCCAAAACGTCTATTCCAAGTTTCATCAAATCCTTAACCAAAGGATCATGTTCCAAACATAACATGGTTAATGAATCATTAATTTTTCGACTCAAAGCATCATCCATTTTAATTTATTTTACCGGATAGTAATGAATTATAGAATCATAATCCTTGATTAATTATAGCCATCTCCACTATTTCATGTTAAATTATTTCTGATTGAATATATAAATTAAACATTTGGGATCTGTATATATTAAAACACTTTACGCCATACAAATGATTCCTCCATATTTTTAAAGTGAAAACAACAACAGCTAATTCCATATCATGTTTAGGGTAATTAACCTCATGTGTTTTCAAATGACGTGAAGCATAAGAAATTACCTGATCATTCTTCATTAGGTCGCAACAAAGTTCTTTCAATGAAGCATCAAAGTATAAACAAACATGCCATTCCTAGAAGGTAGTTCCAAAACTGGAGCATTTACCAATAATCTTTTCAATTCTGAAAACAATCATCACATTCTTTTGTCCAGATAAAATTAACACCCTTCCAAGTTAGCTTTGTCATTGGACTAGATAACTCTCAAATTCTCTTAACAATCCTTCAGAAATAGCCTTCCAAACATTGAAATCTACGAATCTAGGTTGCATTTGTGGGGCTTGGACATTCTCTAACAACCTTTGTTTTTGCAGGATCAACAGTTATTCCATCTTTTGAAACAATGTGACCATGGAATGAAATTTGTTGCAACCAAAACTCAAACATTCTGAATTTCCCATACAATTTATTCTCTTTTACGATTTAAAAGATAACCCTTAAATGACTTTCATTCTCCTCTTTACTTTTAGAAAAAACCAAAATATCATCAATGAAAACAACCAAAAACATATCAAAGAACTTATGGAAAATTCTATTCATAATGATTATGAATATAGAAGGTGCATTGGTTAACCCAAAAGGAATTTCTAAAAATTCATAATGGACATATATTGTATGAAACACTGTCTTCAGAATATCTTCTTCCTTTACCTTCAACTGATGGTACCCCGATCTCAGGTCAATCTTTAAAAAATACTGAGCTCCCTGGAGCTGATCTAACAAATCATCGATATGAGGCAAATGATATTTGTTCATAATATTGATGTTATTCAAGGATCTATAATCACTTAAAAGCCTCATTGAACCATATTTCTTTTTAAAAAATAACAAAGGAGCACCCAATTGTGATGTTATACATAGAATGAAACATTTCTCTAATAAATCAAGCAATTTCTCCTTCAACTCTAAATGTTCAATTTGAGCCATTTGATAAGGGGGTTTTGAAATTTTCTTAGCATTAGGAACTATGTCAAAAGTAAATTCAACTTCTCTATAAGGCCCCAGCCTTAAACCTTACTTCATCTTGAGTTATTAAAAGATTACACATTGAGGATCTTTTCACGTTTAGAGTGTTAGAGAATTAGATCATAAAACTTGCATTACATTCCACATTTAAACAAATTGGTTACATAAAAGATTGTATTCATTTATTCCCATCAACGGAAACTTATTTAAAAAACAAATAATGGATTCTTTCTTGACACTTCCTTGACACTATAATAATATCATGTACCTTTCCCTTGACCTGTGAAAAACATTTCAAAATAAACATGAGATGAGCATAAAAAGCTCAGTAAGGGTTATGCAAATATGGAAAAGAAACATGTGTTCATATATACATAAGAATGAAATCATACTTTACCCATAAAACATAGGAACTTTAACATACCTCATCAAATCACGAATAAATCATATCAATCATAAGACATAAAAGGTAACTTGAGGCATTCATAACATTCTTACATAGGGAGTAACCATCTTGGTTACGTTTTGAATACCCACCACAGTATATTACCTAAATCTCTCTGGAGAAACCTTAACATTTCACTCCTTCATGTTACCCAATGCATTGGAGAGCTATATCAGGCTCACCTGTCCTTAGTTTATCACGAACCACTCGTCTTCATAACAGTGCCAAATAACCATAACATAATCATATCACATAAAACATGCATAAAGGAATCATAACATTTCCACCTTTCAATGACAAGATATCAATAGAACAGATTGATATAAAAACATTATGAAAACCATTATCAATACCAAAATAAATTAAAAGTAAAACATGGTATTTATTTTTCTTTTAAAAAGAAGATATGGCTTGTAGAGGATGTCGAAACTCAAATAATGGTCACGACGGCGAATAAGTCGTTGTCGTCGCATATGTATGACAAAAACATTCCCTTTTCTCATTTAGTAAATGCTTCGTAGAAAAAACATTCCTTTTGAATAAACGTAAAAGTCAAAAGGGTTTATACACTGTATAAAAGAAAGTTGTGTATAAAACAAAATATGCCTCAATGAAAGGAGATTGAGACGAAGTCCCATACAAAGACAATATCCTAGGATTAAGGATTAATCAGTTACAAAATTATGTGTGACAAACAAATACACAAAATATAAGTGGGTATTAAGTGTAAAAAAATAAGAGTACATTCACACATAATTATATAACGACATATTCAAGGTGTACAAGTTTATCCCAAAGAATCAAAATTCGGTTAATAAGTTCCATTGCAAAAATTTGACAGCCTAACGGCGTCACTTCCAAATTAAGAAAAATAGTTTATGAGAGATAAAAATGGTATCTCATCACTTGGTCATAAAATTTACATAAATAAAGATATATAAGAACATATCCCAACATAATAGTATGTGAATTAAAAGACATAACAAAATAAGTCTTTTAAAAAGAGGAGGGTGAAAGGTTCCCTTACCGATAAGGGTATCTTTCGAAACATACACCCTGTGAAAGAAGGACAATACAACATTGATGTAATTACTCATAAATGAAATTATAATACATAGTGAGTAAAATTATGGGAAGTAAATACACCACTCAATGGAAATTGTGGCAAATGTAGCATAAATCTCACGGTAATAAAAGTGATATGAAAAAATCCCTTACGAAAACTCGGCAGCCTAACGACTCCACTTAAAACTTACAAAAATGGATTGATGAGAGAAAATAGGGTCTCTCTTCTTATGAATATAAAAACTTCAGTAAGATTAATATAAAATAAAATCTCAATCATAAGTAAGATGATATTAAGATGAATGACATAAAAGAGTGTACATAAAAGAAAGAGAGGGGTAGGATCCCTTACCTCAAGTCCGACTTGTCTTGTTCGTTTCTTTATATTCCTAATTAATAAACTTTGGTAAATTTATAATTGCATAAGGACCTACTTTAAATATTATTATTCATTTGATATCACATATTATAATGTTTTAAGAATTGTTTAATAATGTTAGTTCATATCAAACGTTTTTTCCGATGTTTGGTACATGAGTCAAAAATGAACTTGTTTGAAAAATGATTTCCCATGTAGTTATAAGTAAATAATTTACAGAATAGTATTAATGATTAAAATATAATATATACATCCAGTACATATTCTTTTTATACTATTCCATATCATTTGAATATATAAAACAATATGCACCATTCATGGAGACGGTAGGCTGTACGTACGCTTGAACTCTATAATCATTTTTTTGTCATATTAATGGAATTAAAAGTAAATTATATATATATATATATATATATTATAATTCCAGTATAATATGCATGTTATATAGGTCACATATGTTCATTAATTTCATTCATTATACATTCCATGTATTTCATGTACGAGTCACATCACTTGAGAGGGCAGTAGTCCACACTTTCTCATATGAAGTTATCACATTTACACAGCATGAAAAGAATAAAGGTCTGTTTTATATATAAAATACAGAAGCATATAGTAAACATAAATACCATATATATCATATATAAAATATAGGGACATAATAATGGACACCTTTAAAGGTGTTCAAAGAATATTTAACAATCATCGTTTCTTGAGGCAGAAAATCGCCAACCACAGAAACAGAATGTTCTATAACCATTAGATGATGTTGTGTGTAAGTGTATCTCGAATACATCTTATAAAAACATCCTAGTATATTTAAAATACTGTATTTGTTACAAAATAAATGAATAAAAAGTGTTTAGGTGGTTGGAGAAGCAAAATAAAACAAAAGGACTCAAGTGAAGAATTACCTTAAAATCAGGTAACTCCCTATGGTTTGAGCTCAAAGGCTTCCTTGGGAAGACTTCTTCCGAATGTGAAGCTTCAAGGAGTTATAGAGGGATGTGGAAATACAAAATGTTCAGGGTTTTTCCAATCCAAATTCGTTGGAGTTGTGGGTAATGAGGTAGAGGTGGGGGCCTTTTATAAGAGGAGAGGAGGGGCACCCTTGGAAAGTAAATAAATGTTCCTTTATTTTAAAATTAGTATAGGATTTAAAAAGTCCCAAATGGATATACATCAAGGATAAGGTGATAAGGGTTCGAACTATACCAATCCCATAAGTTTTGGACATGTGTATGTCATAGATGTTACATTGTCTTTTCATTTTATTTAATTCCTTTATTAATGAGGTAATCGCTGCATCATCATGATGTCATAAATAATTTAATATATTTAATGTCTAAAAATTATAAAAAACTATCTTGATGAAGGAAATATTTTTATCTTTCCAATGACTATTTATAGTAAAAAATCTGACATGTATAACCCCAGGTAAAAATTGTTTTAAAAAAACAACTCATGATTGTGTCATTTTAATTTTAACATTAAATAAAAAGGTATTAATGTCATTTTCCAAACAAAGTGGCTCCAGGGGGTCCCCATGTTGACCCATGGATTGTCTTGGTCGGCCATGACTCATCCAATTACTGTATATCATGTGTCAAGGTCATTTCATTTTATTAAAACATTATTCATAGCTTAAACTACACTAATTACCTCTAATCGCGATTAAAAACTTAAGAGTTACTATTCACCAAAAAAATTATTTTAATCCCATTGAACCCCATTTTACTTTTTAATGAAAACCATGTATGTCAGATATTTGAAATTCAAAACACAAAGGTGGAAAATTTTCATTGAAACGGAAATTCAGTTTTTATACGTACCACTTAGTGCTTTCACTATTCATAAAAAATTGATGTTTTTCAGAAAATTACAAAAAATTCACCCTAAGCTATATTTTATATTCTGAATTCAAAAATGATGACTATTTTAAAAATTCAAAACATATATGTTGAATTAATTAATTTAATAATTAATTCCTGCTGTCAAAACTAATAGCGTGTTTTTATGAAACAAAATGTATCAAACGATTGACACTAGTTTATGTCCGATTTCAAAGTAAAATTAATTCCAACGACCACTATTGGATTAAATGGTAAAAATATTTTCTAATTTAACTTTAAAACTAATTCAAATGATAATCTAATCATATAAATAAAGTAGATTAAAAGGAGTTTTTGAATTAATATAGAACATTTTTCACTATTCATTAAAAATTGAATTTTTTCAGAAAAATTAACAAAAATTTACAAAAAGTATATTTTGATGTCACAATTCTAAAGAAGAATTTTATTTTGTCAAATATAACACATAAAATTGTCAAAAATTGGATTTAAAAGAAGTTCTCCTTTAAAAGGTATTTAATCAACCTTATAAAAAATATTAAAATGTCTTCACTTAAAATTGGATTCATTCGCATTTTTTATCCTCTAACATTTATTTTAAAGAGTAAAAATATTTGAAAATAATATATAACCATTATGTAGTTAGTTCTGTTCATTCCCACCATTACAATGGCTAGTTGTTAACTACAATTTAAAATAATATTATTTTATTATTAGAGTGCAATGTAAGATTTTCCAGAAACTCGTTGTTGCGTATTGGGTACGCCATCGAGCATAGCATCTCCTTTAATGTAATATTAAAATTTTCATCACAAATATGGATAAATATAAAAATGAAATATTCTTTATTTACCAGTGGTGTTACATCCATCCCCCATTTTGAGAATTGCGTCCTCGCAATTTTAAAATTGGGCTTGGAAACATCCTTGAATTTCCCACATCAGAACAAGAGTCGGTAAAACAATCAATTTAAAATAAAGAAAGATAAGTAAAAAGGTCACCTGAGTTAAACCAAACTAGGATTCCATGTATGAAAACATGGACATGGAGGAGAAAACATAGGGTCATGTTCTGATGGAGAGTGATAGAAAATATATTTATAATAAAGTTAACCACAAGAAAATTACAAACTTATGATGGGTTAAACGATATTTGATTCCCCAATAGGAAAAGTTAATAAAAAATATTTTTTTAAGTTACTTTTTATTGATGAATTTATTCATAAAAAACATAATCACTTATCATGCTGACTTTCAAATTTTCTTATATTCCTTACACAAACTCATATTTTCTCCAAAAGACGAGTATTTAGGAAGACTTGTTCACATTAAGAGTAATATAATCAACTTTAGAGAATCACCTAATCCACAAAAGAGAATTATATACTTCCCACGTCTTTAGACTTTAACCAAAAACAAAAAGGTTAGTAAAGATCAGATAATCCAGAAAAGGATAACCCTTTATAAAAAGAAAATCTATTCTTAATCTTCAAAATTTGTCCAACAAAACCCAAAGTTCAACGAGGACCATTCGATAAACAATTTGTCCATAAAATTCTTCACAGTAAACCAAACATGGATTGAAACCCAAATATTTTAAGGATTTTGTCAAATAGTCTCCCAAGTTAAATCTTAACATTTATATCCAAACAACATCAGTTTCTCTTAATGTCTCGTATTGAAAAGTAATTAACCTCATCACATATCCTCCATGATAGTTTATTAAATATCCATAGATAACCCAAAATCAACTTACTCTTAATTCATAAAATCATATAACTAAAAAGAATAAGTCAAACTAGCCAGGGACTTCACGTAGTCCAGTGGTAGGCGATAATACCAGTCGCACATTGGTTGTGGGTTGAATTCCCGCAGCTTTGTCTGACGCGACGGGTTGTCACACGGCCTGCGTGTTGTCATTTTTATAAAACTCCAAAAATAACCCTAACAAGTTTTAACCTCAATAGTTTCCTTATACCACTCATTTTCATCCAAATTCATACGATCTCAACATCTTAATTCTTGAAGTCTTATTGCACCACCATAAGATAAAATAAAACGATTCCCAAAATGAATAACATCATACCTTGATCACGGCGTCCACTCGGTTTCATCGTCATCTTGCTCACGTAGGTAGAAGTCCCATGCATTACAACAATTATTTAGAGATCCTTAAAAATCATTTGCTTCCTCCATTCAAATACACCTTGTACAACATGGGTCATATGGGTTTTAATAGAAAAACAGTGTTGGAAAATAATCATGTATGACATATAATTCCAAAACATCTGATAAAACATGATTTTTATAAAATAGTCGGACAAAATTTGAGTTGAACATTTCTATTATTGTTCTTTTTAAAATACCATAAGTATGTGCTGAGAGACTATATTTTAAAACAAAATATTAATAGGTTGGACAAGGGTCTCCTTCCTCAGCACCATTTTTAAAATCATAATATGATTCAAATTCTTGTGATAAGGTAAAATATTTGAAAATACCTTCATAATATTTAACTTTCTTGAAAATATGGGAATATTGTGAAAATAGTATTTGTCAAAAAACAAACCATGATCCATGATGATAACAATGTATAGTGGAGGTGTTTGATATCTCAAACAACTGCTTGAAAGATAGTCATACACTAGATAACGTTTCACAATCATCCAAACATGACTTTGCAATAATTATTGCAAGAATGTCATCAGGAAAAGATAAGAATGTTGTTTGATATCCCTATCCTTCCATTCGTAACCGACTTTACATGACCTGAAAAAAGTTATAAAACAAGTATTTAACTGAAATAATAGATATAGGGACTAATCATGTGTCTAACAAAATTTCTTAATCCACAATGTTGTCTAAACTGACCTCTGATACCAACTATAAGGCCCCACCCTTAAACCTTACTAAATCTTGAGTTATTACAAGATTACACATTGAGGATCTTGGCAGGTTTATATTTTTAGAGAATTAGTTCATAAAACTTGCATTACATTCCACATTTAAACAAAGTGGTTACATAAAAGATAGTATTCTTTTTTCCCATCAACGGAAACATATTTAAAAAATAAATCATGGATTCTTTCTTGATACTTACTTGACACTATAATCATATCATGTACCTTTCCATTGACATATGAAAGACATTTCAAAAAAAACTTGGGATGAGCATAAAAAGCACAGTAAGGTTTATAATAATATGGAAAAGAAACATGAGTTCATATATACAAAAGAATGAAATCATACATTACCCATAAAACAAGGGACATTATCATACCTAATAAAAAATGAATAAATCATAGAAATCATAAGACATAAAAGGAAACATGAGGAATTCATAACATTCTTACGTAGGGAGTAACCCTCTTGGTTACGTTTGGAATACCCACCACAGTATATTCCAAAAATCTCTTCGGAGGAACCTTAACGTTTCACTCCATCGCATTACCCAATTCATTGGAGAGCTATATCTGGCTTACCCGCCCTTAGTTTATCACCGAACCAACCATCTTCATAACAATGCCCAAGAACCATAACATAATCTAATCACATAAAACATGCATAAAGGAAACATAACATTTCCACATTTCTATAACAAGATATCAACACAACACATTGATATAGAAACATTATGAAAACCATTTTCAATACCAAAATAAAATAAAAGTAAAACATGGTATTTATATTTCTTTTAAAAATAAGGTATGGCTTGTAGAGGAAGCCGAAACTCAAATAATGGTCACAGCGGCGGAAAATTCGTTGTCACCACATAAGTATGACAAAAACATTCCCTTTTGTTGTTTAGTAAACCCTTCGTGTAAAAAAGATTCCTTTTGAATAATCATATAAGTAAAAGGGGATTATACACCATATAAAATAAAGTTGTGTATAAAACAAAATATTCCTCAATGAAAAGAGATTGAGATGAAGTCCCACACAAAGACGGTATCCTTGGATTATGGATAAATCGGTTACGTAATTATGTGTGACAAACGAATACATGAAATATAAGTGGGTATTAAGTGTAAAACAATTAGAGTACATTCAAACATAATCATAGAACGACATATTCATGGTGTACAAGTTTATCCCAAAGAATCAAAATTGGGTTAAGAACTTCCATTGCAAAAATTCGACAGCCTAACGATGTCACTTCCAAATTCAGAAAACGAGTTGATGAGAGATAAAAAGGGTATCTCGTCACTTGGTCAGAAAATTTACATCAATATGGATATAGAAGAACATATCCCAACATAATAGTATGTGAATTAAAAGACATAACAAAATAAGTCTTTTAAAAAGAGGATGGTGAAAGGTTCCCTTACCGACATGGGTATCTTCCGAAACATACACCCCGTGAATGAAGGACAATACAACACTGATTTAAATACTCATAAATGAATGTATATTACACAATGATTAAAATAATGTGCAGTAAATACACCACTCAAATGAAATTGTGGCAAATGTAGCATAAATCTCACGTGAATAAAATTTAGATGAAAAATCCCTTACAAAAACTCGGCAGCCTAACGACACCACTTAAAACATACAAAAATGGAATGATGAGAGAAAATAGGGTCTCTCATCATATGAACATAAAATTTACAGAAAGAGGAATATAAAAGAACATCCAAATCATAAGTAATATGAGCTTAAGAGGAATGACATAAAAGAGTGTACATAAAAAAAAGAGGTAGGATCCCTTACCTCAAGTTCGACTTGTCTTGTTCGTTTCTTTATATTCCTGAATAATAAACATTGGTAAATTTATAATTTCCTAAGGAACTCCTTTAAATATTATTATTCAGTTCATATCACATACTATAATGTTATAATAATTGTTTAATAATGTTAGTTCATATCAGACGTTTTTGTCAATGTTTGGTACATGAGTCAGAAATGAACTTGTTTGAAAAATGATTGCCCATGTTGTTATAAGTAAATAATTTCCAGAATAGTATTAATGATTAAAAAATAATATATATCCAGTAAATATTCATTTTATACTATTTCATATCATTTTAAGATAAATAACGAAAAGCATCGTTCATGGAGACGGTAGATCCTATGTACGCATGAACGCTACTTTCATTTTTTGTCATACTAATGGAATTAAAAATAAATGAAATATATATATATGATAATTCCATTATAATATACATGTTATATAGGGCGCATATGTTCATTAATTTCATTCTTTATACATTCCATGTATTGCATGTACGAGTCACATCACTTGAGGGGGCGGTAGTCCACACTTCCTCATATTAAATTATCGCATTTACACAACATGAAAAGAATAAAGGTATGTTTTAAATATAAAATACAAAAGCATATAGTAAACATAAATACCATATATATTATATATATAATACAGTGACATCATAATGTCCAACTTTAAAGTTGTTAAAAGAATATTGAACAATCATCGTTTCGTGAGGCAGAAAATCATCTACCACAGATTCAGTATGTTCATTAACCATTAGATGAAGGTGTCTGTATGTTTAGCTTGAATAATTATTATAAGAACGTCCTAGTATATTGAATATACTGTAGTTGTTAAAAAATTAATAAAAAGTGTTTAGGTATATGGAGAAACAAAATAAAACAAAAGACTCAAGTGAAGACCTGACCTTAAAATCAGGTAACTCCCTTTGGTTTGAGCTCAAAGGATTCCTTGGGAAGTCTTCTGCACAAAGTTAGGCTTCAAGGAGTTATAGAGGGATTTGGATATACATAATGGGAAGGGTTTGGCCATGTCAAAGGCTTTGTATGTGTGGGTAAGCAGGTAGAGGTGGAGGCCTTTTATAAGAGGAGAGGAGGGGCACCCTTGGAAAGTAAAGAAATGTTCCTTTATTTTAAAATGAGTTTCGGATTTAAAAGGTCCCACATAGATATAATTCGAGGATAAGGTGATAAGGGTTATAAATATACCCATAAAATAGGTTTTATTCATGTGTAGGTCATAGATTTTTCATTATCTTTTATTTTATTAAAATCATTTATTAATGAGGTAATTGCTGCATCATCATGATGTCAGAAATAATTTAATATATTTAATGTCTAAAAATTATTAAAAAATATCATGATATAGGAAATGCTTTTATCTTTCCAATGACTATTTATAGTAAAAAATATGAATTTTATAACCCCATGCAAAATTTTTTTAGTAAGACAACTCGTGTTTGTGTCATTTTAATTTTAACATTAATTAAAAAGGTATTAATGTCATTTTCAAACAAAAGTGGCTCTATGGGGTCCCCAAGTTGACCCATAGATTGTGTTGGTCAGACATGACTCATCCAATAAGGGTAGGACATGTGTATAGGTCATTTCATTTTATTAAAATATTATTCTTACCTTAAACTACACTAATTACCTCTAATCGCGATTAAAAACATAAAAGTTATTTTTCACCAAAAAATTATTTTAATCCCAATGAACCCCATTTTAATTTTTAATGACAACCATGTATGTCAGATTTTTTAAATTCAAAACAAAAAGGTGGAAAACTTTCATTTAAATGGAAAATCAATTTTTATAAGTACCACTTATTGGTTTCAGTATTCATAAAAAAAACGTTTTTCAGAACATTACAAAAAATTCACCCTAATCTATATTTGATATTCTGAATTCAAAAATGATGTCTATTATAAAAAATTCAAAACATATATGTTTCATTAATTAATTTAATAATTAATTCCCGTTGTCAAAACAAATAGCGTGTTATTATGAAACAAAATGTATCAAAAGCTTGACACTAGTTTATTACCGATTTCAAAGTGAAATTAATTCCAAAGACCACTATTGGGTTAAATGGTAAAAATATATTCTAATTTCACTTTAAAACCAATTAGAAAGATAATCTAATCATATGAATAAATTAGATTAAAAGGAGGTTTTGAATTAAAATACAACATTTTTCACTATTCATTAAAATTAAACTTTTTCGGAAAAAATACCAAAAATGTACACAAAGTAAATTTTGTTGTCCCGATTCTAAAGAATAATTTTATTTTTCCATATATAATACATAAAATTTTCAAATAGTGGATTTAAAAGAGGTTCACCTTCAAAAGGCAGTTAATCAACTTTTTAATGAATATTAGAATGTCTATGCCAACAATTGGATTCATTCACATTTTTAATCCTATAACATTTATTGTAAAGAGTAAAAATATTTGACAAACATATATAATAATTTTTTAGTTAGTTCTGTTCATTTCCACCATTACAACGGCTATGCGTTAACTACCATTTAAAATAATATTTTTTTATTATAGTGCAATGTAAGATTCCCAAGAAACTCGTTGTTGCGTATTGGGTACGCCATCGAGCATAGCGTCCCCTTTAAAGTAATATTAATATTTTATTCACAAATATGGATAAATATAAAAATGTCATATTCTATATTTACCTGGGGTGTTACATTCTCGATATGGTTTTATTCCAGGAAACACATCAGGAAAGACATCAAGATACTAATTTACCACTGGCACATCATTAATCTGAACGGTTTTGTTGTATGTGAAAGGTAACATTCATTACCATCTTTTACATGTTTCGTAGCCTCTTGATATGTTATCAACATTGAGGGATAATTCTTGTACACAAAATGAAAGTGTTTTTGAAAAGAAACTTATTTATATCTACAATCAATTTTTCATGGTAAACAGAGAGCCAATCCATAACCAGTATAACATCAAACTATACTAGAGGTAAAACAATAATGTTTGCAAGTAGGTTCTTTCCACGGATAAGGATAGGAAAATTATTATAAATTCTGTTTGACACAAAATTTCCCCCTCCTGCTTATACTACATGTTTAGGAGTCATTTCATGAGATGAATTCCCAATTTACCATAAAATTTTTCATAGATTAATGAATGTTTAGACCCAGAATCAAACATCACATTGTCCTAATCTTAAAAAACAAAGTACCGGAAAACACATCATTTGATGGCCCAAAATTTGTTGAAGTAGCTGCAAAAGATTTCACCACACCTTTCTCCTTGTAGTCTGACTGCTTCCCATCATTTGAGCTCTTTGTCGAAAACTCGTTTGCACACTTAACCATCTAATTACACTTGAAACATTTCAATAACTGTAAATCAGATTTAGTATTACCACCACCCTGATCTTTTTCAACGCAATCACGAGCCTTATGTCCCATCTTACCACAGCAGTAGAACTTTCCAGAATTTTACAGTCATTACCTAGCATGATTTTCACCACATGTATCACAAAATGATAACTTAGTTTTCTTACCATTAGACCTTTTTGAAGGATTCTTCGCTTTCTCCTACCACCTCAGTATCTTCTTCTGTTTGTTTTTATAGAACACTTGATCAATGGAAAACTCCATTTTTACCTTCTCATCACATTGAACAAACTTTTCATAACTTTTGAACTCATGAGAATCTAATTCCCTTTGATATTTTGGATTTAATCCTGAGTAAAAACAATTGATTTTACTATCAAGGTCATGGATAAAATTTGAAGGAATCCTTTCCAATAGAGTTACTTTACTTCATAATCATCCACTGAGTCTTCCTCTTGCCTCAATTTCAAGAATTGTTTTTCCATCCTAAGTCATACTGCCTTAGGAAAATATTTCTCGAGAATCATACATTTGAATTCATCCCAGTCAAGAGCATCAATCTAATCAGCATCCCAAATATTTTTAACCGTCTACCACCTCTGATCTGCTTCACCATCCAAACGGTAAACAACAAGACTAACCTTTTGATTGTCTGAATACCCCATGACATTGAAAATTCTCTCCAGTGGTTTATTCCACCATTCAGCTATCACGTGGTCAGATAATCCTCTGAATGTTGGGGGATGTTTCCTCGTGAAATGTTCCACCACTGACATGTTCCTCTACAGCTGATCTGGCTAAATCTCGTGCATGGATTACACCGCCGTTTATCACTTGAGTCAACAGCACCATTACTAAAACAAACTGTTCAGTTCCAATTCCGACCATCTCAAGATGCTGATTCGGAAGGACATTTTGATTTTAATAACATTCTAGCACAACTTCCCTATTTCATCTATGGAAAACCATTATGAATAAACATGTATAAGATGAAGCAACATGGAAATATTAAAATTATATATCATTTAAATTTGACCATAAAAAAATAATTTTCGATAATTATTTAAATAAATTATAACTCCTAATGTTATCTAAACCTCCCTCTAATACAAACTATAAGGCCCTATCCTTAAACATTACTTAATAATGATTGATTACAAGAATTAACATTGATGATATTTTCAGGTTAAGTGTTTTAGAGAATTAGATCATAAATCAAGAATTACATTCCACATTTAAACAAGGTGGTCACATAAAAGACAATATTTACTTTCCCATCAAAGGAAACATATTAAAAATAAAACATGGATTCTTTCTTGACATTTCCTTGACATTATCATCACATCATGTTCCTTTACCTTGACCTATGAAAAACATTTCAAAAACATGGGTTGAGCATAAAAATATCAATAAGGGATAAAAAACATGGAATGAAAACCTTAGTCGATGTATACATAAGAATCATTGAAAACATACTTTACTCATAAACATAAGGACATTAAAATACCTCATGAAATCTTATGGTTTATGAATAAATCATAGAAAACATAAGAAATAAAGGTAATTTGATTCATTCATAACATTCTTATGTAGAGATTAACCCTCATGGTTACGTTTAGAATACCCATCACAGTATATTCCCTAAATCTATTCAGAAAAACCTAAGTATTTAACTCATTCGCGTTACCCAATGCATTGGAGAGCTATCCCGGGCTCACCCGCCCTTAGTTTATCATGGATCCATCCGTCTTCATAATAAATTCCCATGAACCATGACATTATCGTATCACATAAAAATGTATAAAGGAAACATAACATTTCCACATTTCAATCACAAGATATCAAAAAGAAATTAATATAATCAAAACATTACCAGAACTATTATCAATACCAAAATAAAAGATAATTAAAACATGGTAGTTATTTTTCATTTAAAAATAGTTATGGCTTGTGGAGGAAGCTGAATCTCAAATAATGGTCACAGCGGCAGAGAAGTCCTTGTCGTCTCATATGTAAGACAAAAATATTCCCTTTTGTCTTTTAGTAAAACAATTTGTATAAAAATATTCCTTTTTACTAAAAGTAAAAGTAAAACGGGATTATACACTGTATAAAAGAAATTTGTGTATAATACAAAATATGCCTCAATGAAAGGAGATTGAGACGAAGTTCCTTACGTCATGTCTGAATTGACTCGAACATTCTTTAATCTCCAGAATAATAAACTAGATTTAATTTCAACATTCTTAAGAACCTTTTTCATGTTCATTTTTCTTTTTATATCACTTATTACCATGTTATGAACTTTATATAATTATTTAAGGTAATAACGGTCGTTTTGTCGATCTTTGGTACTTGAGTCAAAAATAAACTTCTTCTAATTAAAGTTGTTCATGTGGTAAAATTTCCATTATAACCATAATTAAATTCATGATGTAGAAATCATATATATTATATATATCTAGTATATTTATACATTTATAATAATACATAAAATTTAGAGTTAATAAATGTAATGCACCGTTCATGGAGACAGTAAGCCGTACGTACGCATGAACACTACATTCATTTCAATTTCATATTTAATGTAGTGAAATAATAATGATATAAAGGTATATTATAAATCCAATATAATATCATATATAATATCATTAACTCTATCCTTTATACTTCCCACATATGGAATTAATGATTCAAATCACTTTGATGGTGCGGTAGTCCGCACTTCCTAAAATGAAATTATTGCGTTTACCCATAATGGAAACCGTAAAGGTATTCCATAAATGAAAAATATAAAAGCATAAGGAAAACATAAACATACTATTTATCATATATAAATATAGTGACATCATAATGGCCACCATGAAAGGTGTTAAAAGAATATCGAACAATCATAGTTTCGTGAGGCATTAATTTGCCACTCACAGAAACAGTATGGTCATTAACCATTAGACAGAGGTGTGTGTAAGTGCAAATCAAATCCTTTACATAACAACATCCTATTATATTGAATATACTGGTGTTGTTACAAACTAAAGTAATAAAAATATTTTAGGTGGTTGGAGAAGCAAAATAAAACAAAATAACAAAAGAGAATACATTACCTTTATATCAGGTAAATCCCCTTGGATTAAACCAAAAGGGTTTCTTGAAAAGCTTTCTGCCTTAGGTAAGGATTCTAGGATGAAGAGCGGGATGTGTACAGATGAAAATACTTGAGTTTGGATGAGCCAATGCTAGTGTGGTGTGGTTTAGGGGGGCATAGGTGGGGTCCTTTTATAAGAGGGGGGAGGGGAAATCTAGGAATGTCTTTAAATATTACTTTATTATAAAATGCTTTGGATTTTAATGGTCCCACAATGATATATTTCAAGGATAAGGTGATAAGGGTTCTAAAGCCACCAATACAATATGTTTTTGAGAAGTTTAGGTATTAGATTTTACATTATATGTTCTTTTTATTTAAATCATTCATTAATGAGTTAATCACTACATCATCATGGTGTCAAAAATAAATTTATTTATTTAATGTCTAAGAATAATTAAAAAATTACCATGACGTAAGAAATATTTTTATATTTAAAATGACTATTTATAGTCTAAGAGATCATTTATTTAGACAAAATTAATATTTTTTAACTTTTGTCTTCCATACCTTTGTTATATTTTACATTCATTATAAATTAAATGAAAAAATGTCACTATTACAAAAAAGTGATTCCATGGGGTCCCAAAGATGGCACAAGGCATCCCATGGTCGGACATGACACAACCAGCTGCATTAAGGCACATTTTGGGATAATTTATTTTTATTATGATATTATTTTGTTACTCTTAACTACCTAATTACTAATTAATCATGATAATTAAAGATAATTACCATCGTTACTATTCATAATGTCCAAAAACAAAAGAGTCTTAATTAAATAATTTGGACCTTATGATTCCAAATAAATAATCCATTTTAAATAATTCCAAACACAGATATTGTAGTAATTAATTTAAAAATAATTCTCATTGTCAAAAAATAGCGGGTTTTTTTGATACAATATCTATAAAATGTTTGACACTTTTTTATGCGCAATTAAAAAGTGATAATAATTAAAATGAACTAAATTGTATTAAATGGTAAAAAAAATATTCTAATTAATCTTTAAAACCAAATAAAAGGACAATCTATCCATATAATTAAACTAGATGAAAAATCGGTTTTGAAGTAAAATGCAGCATTTTTCACTATTCATTAAAAAAATGAACATTGTCAGAAAAATACCAAAAATTTATCCAAAGAAAATTTTAGTGCCCCTATTGGTAAGAATTAGTTTATTTTGAAAAATATATCTTATAAAATTTTCAAAATATAGATTTAAAAATGGTTCGGCACCAAAAGGCGGTAAAAAATTCATTTAAATATATTAAAGAATTTTATGCTTATGATTTAATTTATTCTCATTTTATGACTCTAAAACACTATATAACTCATAAATATAACATAGATATGAAAATAAATAATTATTTACTTATGTGGAATGTTACAATTTCGTCATTGATTCGTATAATTCCACACTTCCTTAAACATGTAAAATTGCAGTTTATGTGGTGCATTCTGAGTATCCTTTTATTTGTTTGCATCATTAGACATCTTTTCCCCTCACATTGGCATTAATTTTCACTATGAACTTCTTTCCTGCACTTAAAAAATTTACTAGTCCCTTTGAGACAATTCCCTTTATGATTCATTCTACACATTGAGAATTAGGAAAAATCATCTTATTTTCAATGGGGTCATTATATTTTTTTTGAATTCCGTTTTACTCTTCTTATCAAACCCATATGACATATGGGATACTCTCATATCAATCCCATCTTTGAGATAACATTGAACCATTTCATTATAGCTATTGATGTCTATTATGGATAATGCCCATTGGAGACTTGGATTTAATTCCCTAAAGAATCGATCAATCTTAATATCAGGTTGGATAATAATTCTAGATTTGTACCTTGAAATTCTTGTAAAAAATGCATCTTAGGTTCCAACAGATTCATCATTATTTTTCATAAGTTCAAGGAACTCATTATCGATTATTGTTCGATGAATACGAGTAAAATACTTATTAAAAAATAATTTCATGAACTTGTCCCATTCCATTGACTCAATTTCATCTATTTTCCTTCTATTCTTGAAATGAATAAATCATGGATCAAAATCACCATCCTAATAGTATACAGCTAAGTTGAAATTATCTGGTCTAGAATACTTTTGAATTGAATATATCTTATTAGTGGTACTATTCCATTGTTCAGCCAATAATGGATCAGAAGACCCACTGAATAATGGTAAACACTACCTCATGAAGTATTCAATAAAATGTCTCTCATTCCGTTGCTTTTATGGAAGTTATAGCAGATTCATATCGTGTAAATTTTATGTGAGCATGGTGATAATATTTTAAATTCTATCACTCATAACATTTGGTTGCTCAAGGGTCTAATCATTTCATTTGTCATCTCATTCAGCATTAACGTGCTTCCATCGAGATCAATCCTTTAACTAAAACCAAAAAGCATAGTGTGAGAAACAGTAATCCTAATATGAATAACACATAAGAATGAATTTAATTTCAATTTATGACACTTTATTTTGTATACTCTTTTTTTCATTGTTGATTATAAATCTCTAGGAATGTATCCTATACTTAGACATATCCTTATGGTACTTACTAAGGCTTTCTAATCCTATATTCCATTGGATAACTATACCTTCCCTCAGATACATTATATAATGACCCATACATTACATACAATGATATTACATCATAATTAAAGCATATTGATTACATCATATAACCAAACTATAACAGAATCGTATAGGTATAGTGTCTTTAGAAACTAGGATACAAAACAAACGGGTTCTTAAAAAATCTATAATGTCACTGATTTATTTCATCATAAATAGAATCCTTTTTTGGAATATTATACTTAATACCCTTCAACCTGCTTTGGGAAAAATAGACATATGAAAGAGTGAGCTCAAATGCTCACTAAGGGTAAAAAAATGGAAATATCAATTATTTATAAAATATGAAATGCATATCCTGCATATAAGAGATCATAATTTCTTGTCATGGGATAAATCATATTAGTGAAATATAATCACAAAAATCATTTCATAAGACATTTACCATTGTAGAATACACACAAAATCATATACAATCATTTCATATTAGACAATGCTCATTTTTGATAACATCATAGATGACAAAGTCAATTACTGAACTGAGTTCACTCCTTGTTCCAGCACTGAATTACTGAAGTAGATTTACTTATCGTTCCATCCATGTATATCAAATGAGATATAACTCTTTACCCAATGCATTGGAGGGAGATATAGGTCTCACCCATATCCTAATTAAACCTTTCTTATTTACTTCACAAGAACATAAATCATTCATCATAGCCTAACCCCTATAATAAAATAGGATGTATTCATAACATAACCCATATAAGATAAATGGACATCATAAAAAATAATTCCATCATAATTATAATAAAATTAAAGAAATAATAGGTATTTAAACTTAACTAAATTCTATCTTATATGCAATGTAATTTTGATATAACACTGGAAATTAAATCATGAAGAAAATATTCAGTCTTCTTTAAAAATATGTTCATTTCTCAAAATGTCATGAAATTTTAAAAGAAATGAATTTAATTGAGAATAAAATTGTAAACGCGTAGGGGAATATTCATGGAAATAATTCATTATGAAGATGTAAAAACAGATTCATGTCATATATGTTTTAAAAACATTTTCATCACACTTTTTCAAGAAAAGTCCAAAGTACCTCATATGGTAATAAAAACAATTCCTACCATACCACGTAGTAAAAGGAAAAAGGGGTTAAAATGACTTTAAATATACAAAGAATAATATTAAACAATTTATGAATACATTTTTAGAAAACCTTGATATGGATGATAAATATATCTCTTGTAAAAAGAAACAAATAAACAATCCCGAATAAAAATGATATTGGAAAAGTTATACCATACATTTGGTATGATGTGCTTCCGATGCATCCAAACCTACTATATAATTATTTAAATAATTTTAATAATTTATTTCTGAATCCTAATCATTTTTATGATAACATTTATGATTGTATTATCATCCCTTTGTTAGTAATAGTTAATTATTACTCGTTATTCGGGAATTAACTACATTCTGTTATTATGTGTGTTGTGTTAGATATGTTCTTAAGATAATAATTTTGTTATTGTTATATAATTTACAAAATTATATTTAATTATTATATATCATATTTGTTCATTCAATATATTTTTATAATTACAATTTAATAATGATTTTGTAGAACTAATAATGTCCCACCATGGAGATGGTAAGAAGAACGTACGCATGCGGGATTATATCATTCCCATAATTATTGAGTGATATGGAATTTTATCTTTTATTATATCTCATAATTAATATCAAGTTATATTTTTCATATATAGTTATTAATTCTACAATTATAGCAATCCTAGTATGGTGATGGTGAAAAATAGATTACACCCAGGCGTGGATACTAAGATTATTACTATATAATGAAACAAACAATGAATAGGAAGTAGAAAAAATTTAAATATGAATGAATCATTTGAAGAGATTACCTCATCATCAACGTGCATCCTTAAAATTTAGTGTTATGGAAATAAATTTTGTCTTTTGAGTATCCAAAAACCAATAGAATGTAACTTGGTATTTTTAGAAGAAATATTGGTAAGGTTTTTCTGAGTTTTAATTCTCAAAATGGAGTGAATGTGAGAGGGTGGAGGTGGCCTTTCTTAAGAGATGAAAGGGGCACTTTAGGACACTCTAAACAATATTAATTCAGTATAAACTCAATTTAAAATTAAAAATGGTTCCAAAAATATAAAATTAAAAGAAAAGTTATTTTGGTTTGAATAATCATCATCCAACAATATTTATAATGTTTGTAATATTTTTTTATCTTTATCATTTCATTTTAACCCTTCTATTAACCTTTTTAATCTAACTGTGATATCGTGTTATTTATACAATGCTGGATAATGTTATTACTATATCATGTCAAACGACCAAAAAAATTATTTTATGACATATTTAGAGATATATTAACCATTTAGATGAATATTATATTTTTAGTAATTTAATATAATTTAAAAAACTATAATATTTTTTATGTTATGAATTCTGTCAACTTAAGATACTATTCATACATGATTTTTTAAAATCTATAAAAACATTATTTCCTCAAAAAAAAGAAATTAAATCAAATATAATATCTCATTGTCCTGAGGAATATTCATGGTTGGAATCAAAATTAAAAAAATAAATTTTTTAAAACATTTGAAACTCATTTATTTAAGTCTTTTATTAATGATGGAATCTGTCATTCATATTTGTGATATAAATAAAACTATTTATACAATCAATAAACATTATAAATACAATTCCATGATGTATAGAATCATAACATGAAAGTTATCATCAAAATATCTGATGTATATCCAAAGTATATTTTTATATCCCAATTCAAAATAAAATGTTTATGTAGTCATATATAAATTAATAATGTGACAATATATTAATTTAAAATGTGTCTTCCATTCAAAGGTATAAAATAAACCTTAAAAAATAGGTTTTTATACATAAAATAGAGTTTTATTCATACCCTATGACTAAAATATCAATTGTAGGAATATAAAAAGAAATATTTCATTTTGTATTAAACACATATATATCATTAATTTCATTATTGAATATAATTTACTAAAAAAAATACAAATATCAAATCGATTTATATTTATCATAATTAATTAATGGCCAATGGATTCATAATGCATTTTCTTATGTTAGTTATAATTATTATGGATAACTGAACATCTATTATTTATTGATAATGTTATATTATGGGCATCTCGTGGTTCATTTAAACTCATGAATTCATTCAAATCATGCAATTGAAGAAATAAAATAATTTAAAAATATTATTTCATAAAAACATATGGATTTTATAATTATGTATAGGTTATATGTTTATATATATATATATATGGAATTTTTTGCATACTATAACTCGCCAAAAAAATCAGATAAATAATTTTTAATCATTTTATGAACTCTTTCAACCCCTTTCACAAACACTATGTCTATATTATGTAAGCATTTATAGATATTATTTAATAATTAAAACCTATATATCAATTTCCCATCATAAATATAATTCAATTATATTTAAAATAAAACATTACAAGTGAACATAATATGATTTATCTTTGCCATAAAAAATTATAGAAATTGAAAGCGAGAATGTGAGATTTTTCTTTTACATAAATATAGTGACGGGAAACATAAATTATAAATTTTAACAAAAGATCATAGCATAAATGGTTGGATAATTATATATTAAATAATAACAAATTATAAAATTAATTAATTTTTTTTAAGGAATTTTATTAAATTTTATATTTATGTTAACCCTAATTATACTATTTTACATTTATCACAACAATTAAAATATATTTTTCTTACTTTTAAAAATGAAAAAAAGAGAGGGATAATTTAAAAAATTTCAACCACATAATTACAAGATTTGAAATCAATTTTTATGTTCAATATCTTAATGTGGTTGAATATAAATAATGATAGAAATAAAAATTAAATAGAACAAATTTCTTTTGAATTAATTTTTTTTACAAAATTAAAAACTATAATTAACTATAATGATCTTAATTATATTATTTATAATATAATAGAAATAATTTTATGTTAAATCCAATTTTAAAAAAAATGTATTTTTTAAATATATGATAAAAAAAATTAGTTTTTTTTAATAATAATTATTTTTGAAAATTCACTAGAATGTAAAACTATTAAAAAATGTTTTACCCTAAGATAATTTTGATATTTTGGTAATGAAAAAGTAATTAATTTTTTTTTAAAAAAAATTAAATTTTACAAAAATATTCTTATAAAAATCACACTAAAAAATCCATAAAATACATTATGGAATAATATAGTTTTTAAATGAAAAACTACCAACAATGGTGTGATTGTTTTATTAAAATATATCAATAACATTTTATTCACTACAAATACTGAATATATATATATATATATATATATATTATTTTAATTATTTCCATTCATAAACAAAAATTCAATGAATATACTATTATGGTCATAAAATAATAATAATTCATGGATTCATTAAAATTAGTTTTGTGTGTTGTACATACTAATTAAAATTATTTTAATTTAAAATCATAGGCTATTGCACTATTGTTGCCATTGTAGGACAATGTAAGGACTTATTCAATTATCACAGTCTGGTATAATCATTAATAATTATTTGGGACACAATTTGTTGAATATAAACTTGTTCCCTCATAATCCATTCTAATATGTAATCATTATGTCTCTATAGAAAATCATGAAATATATCTGAATTGTCATATCCAAGAAGATATATACCAGCACAATATGAGTAACTGGATATATATATTATTCAACATCTAAACCATAAATTAATGTATACTCTATTCACTCCATACCTACAAAATATTGGATCACATTGTAATGTTTTATTAAAAATATTCTTTAAAATCCACTTTATTTCATTCACATTGTGATGATTATGATTTTTCAAAAAAATTTATACATTGATCTTGATGATTTAATAAAATTCCATATTTAGGGATCATACTAATTAGTCACATATCACTAAATCATCAAATGATATTCATTCTAATATAAATAATAAAACAACATTCTATACATTCTAATTTCATTATTTTTTCATCAGTATAGTCTCATTTTTAATAATTTGGGATATATAAACTTTTACACTCTTGTTTATCTTATGAGTGTTAGAATTACATAATATAGTAATGTTTTTATCATTTTATTCAACTTTGAAGTCTTCATCTATCAGGAAAATTTAACGAAATTAAAAATTTATATCGACTCCATCATCTTCTAAACATAATTTTTTAATAATTTACAACTTAAAATTCTCTTCATATTTTTCATAAAATTCATTGATAACCATACTCTATAAAATTCATTAAATCATTTTTAGCATTTATTTTCATTAATATTTGTCATGTATACTAAAAATAATCTTGTATCTTCTACATTACCATACATTAAATGATTATAATCTTCTTCCATATATAGAATTTAATTGAAAATATATGAAAATGATTCAAAATGTTTTTCATCCATGAAAAAATGTACAAGGTTTTTTTATTACCATAGGGTTAAAAATTAATATTTCTATTTAATCAAAACAACATAAAACGTATTTTTTTAGTCGTGGTATAAGATTACACTCTTGCTGGGAAATGTTTTGTTAAATTATTCTATGGAATATTTAATAATTCAACCACACTATTCTATTATGGTATTATAATAGAATAAAAATTATTCTTAATTTCATGTTTCACAATGTGTTTTTCCATATTAATATATGTTTACTATTTTCTTGGTAGCTCTCATGGACAAGTTAGTTACCACTAGGAAGGTGGTAAGTCATTAGTGAAGAGTTTTTATATGATTTTATAAAATTCACATAGTAACCTTTTTATAATTCAAAATCCACTGAATATTTTTTGATATCCTAACATCATTTGTAGTAATAATAGAAAATATATATTATAAAAAATAATTTACACGGTTTGGTGGAGAGGAATGCTCTATTCCACAATGTTTGTACCCCTTAACATGGATTCCATACTATATTTAATAATATTTTTCAAAAAATAGTACACAATTTTCATATAGATTCAATATTTAAGATGAATATTCAAAAAATCATTAACAAATTTTTCCCTAAAAATTATTTATTTTTATGAATTTTCCTATTTTTATATACTCTTATCAATCGTATTCACCCCCCATGAATGGATGGATCGAAAAATCAACATAAAAAATATTATTTATGATCATTAATTTTTTATAGTCTTGATCATATTATATTTTATTGAGACTCCCTCTTGATGTTGTGTGACCTAGATGTCCCGCAGCGTTCATGAATACTTATCATGATATGAGATCAATCAATTTTAAAATGTATATTAGATTTGACACCAAGTATTTAATAGCTATTTAAGGTTATCGTGTTATCAAAAGTAAATCTCACATTGTTAAATAATATTATAAAATCTTTTCAATATCTATAGATGGGATTTTATTTGGTATGTACATTATATATATTCAATGAATAATGTCATATGAAAAGAATGTTATTATTTGAACAATAGAAGCTCCTTGATCCTCGAATAACTTTTTGATATTCTCATTAAAATCTCCCATATAATCATATGTTTCCATATGTTAATTCATCTACAAAAAAGTATTTTTATAATAATAAAAATATAATTTTCATGGAATCAAACATCTTCTCCCCGTGGATATCTAGATTTTGACTTTGTCGATGTATATTAATTTTCATGCCCTAGATTACTCAACACATCAATGTATTTCCCTCATCTGGAAATCTTATAAGCAAGTCATAATGTCTATAGAAAATGAGTTATGTCCAACTCAAAGATATATTACTAAAACTAAATAATGATTCAACTCAAAGATTATAATCATTATAATGATTAAAATACGTTCTCTTTATATTATCCGTAAATTATGTACTCATGTCAACATCAATAATAGTTAACTTGAAAGACAATGATATAAATATCCATGAATATTAGCATATCAATGATCAAATTAATTATAGATGACGTATTTGATAAAAATCCTCCAAGAATCATAGATACCATCACCAAAAATATATTGAAATAATGACAATAAGTGAAATTAAATATTTTTGGAACAATAATCATCCACTAAGTTTTTTTTATAAACACCATCAAATACATTGGTTAATATATCACTTTCTCCCCACCACCAAATTTTTTTAAAAATTAAATGCTATATTTTGTATGTTTTCTGAACATTTAGATTTTATTTAATCATAATAATAATATCCATTATATTTTCCCTTTCCCTATGTAATTAATACAATATATCCACCTAAATTACTTAAGTAAAAACATGGTTCTCCTAGTAAATATTTTTTAGTTTATCCACTCTATATACATATGGGTATACAGGTTTAAAAAATATATGTATAACCTAGGTGTTTAATTTTTCCCACAAAATACCATTCTTGTGATTCTTTTTTCAAATGTTATAATAGTGGTTATTCAATATTTAATTATAAGAAAAATTTAATATTGATTACATCATGTCACATACATCATAATTTTGATGTCCATGACATGGGATTCCAAATTAGTTTTTTATTTTTTAAAACCAACTCTCTCAATTAATATTATTATTTCATAAAATCATAACTAAATTTTCTTAATGATATTTTATTACCATAATTATCTATTTTTAAAGCAATTATTGAATTTATGGCTTCACCAATATTAAATTAAATGAAAAATATTCCCCATTTTCACCCTAATTGGGGATGAAGTATTATGCCTCCATTTAATGGTATTTACATTTATATATTAATGATTATTTATTCATAAATTCTAACAGTGAGAGCATTAAAAAATTACTCCTTTATTTCCCTTCATGATAGTTTAAAAATAAACAAGAATAACAAATTAAGGAAAGACCTCTTTGACGTTTTAAATGAACCAGTCTAGTTGATAATACTTTTATTATGTTTTCTTCATAGTATTTTTATTCTCATCACTTTTACTCCCATTAATAACCTCACCAGGTTGTATTCCAAATTAAATTTCATACCTTTCAAACTTATGTATAGAAGTAATCTTTTCTGTGTCAAATGTCACTGAAAAATCCTTTTAAATTAGTTGAATCCTCCTTTTCACAATATATTCTTAAGAATTTGGATAGTCAGTAACATCTGGTGATTATAATGTAGGATAACCTTTAAATAATTTTGTATTTTAGAAAGCCTTTTGAACATAAAACACCAATATTAAACCAAACAAATATGTGTAAAGATCAAAAATAAATATTTATATTTGATAATTAAAACTCAACCATTGACTTCGTGGGAATAAATGAGAGTCACAAATTTTTGAAATATATTTTTTATATATTAAAAATAATTTATACCATAAATAGGAATTAAATACAATTATTTTACATAAAATGACGAAAATGTTCATTTAATATTTATAAAAAATATTCTCTAAAAAGTTTCCTTTTATGTGAAACAAATATATATTTCATAATATATATGAATAATGGAAAATAATTTTTCATTTTAATACATTTTTTATTACATATTTTGATAATAAATCATATTGAATAAGAATTTTAAAATTAAATATTATCCATTATTAAAATGAAAACTATTTTTTATTATATTTAATGATTTTATTCAATAACTAAATGTATAAATATTTTATTTTAAAAATAATAAAATTGAAATTAATCTTCTGGGTTTTCATATCATAATTATCTTTCTATTATTTTTGGATTTTTTAGGAAAATGGAAGTACTTTTATGAGAAATACGGTTTAAAAAAACATATAATTCATATAACTTTAAAATTATATAAGAATTACATATTATTTTGAGAAACCATCGATATAATCAAATATGACCGTAAGTAATAAAAATATTCATTTGAAATTACTCATTTAAAAATATTCATTGATCTTATAAATCTAATGTTTAACATTTTTAAGACTAAATAGATGTTTCTTCTGTAAAAAATATTTTTTCCCTTTTCATTGAATTTATTTTTTAATGGGGTGTGAAATTATATTTAGATGAAATACTACTTATATTAACTTTTAATAATTAATCAATTTCAATTATTATTATTAGTTTCTAAAATAATTTTATACATTTTATAAATATAGAGCTTAGAAATATTATTTCATTAAAAAATATTTTATTTGATTCTATGAAACTATTATGAAATTATATTTCCACAACAATAAAAAAATATTTATAAAAATATTTACATTTTTTAAATTATACTTATAAAATATGATTAAATTCATAATCATAATATTTTAATTAAATTTAATTGTTACGAATAAAAATTATTTACCGAGGTAATAATAAATTACTATGAAATCTAAAAACATAAAATAAAAATAAATGAAACACTAAAATTTTCAAAAAAAGTGTGGTTGATATTATTTTAGACCCAAAAAAATTTTAATCTCCTTTTTGTATTTATTATCTTTGGCAATAGATTAAAAACATTAAATTCTTGAAATTGATAAGGGTGAGACCAAATCTACTCTTACCTTCACTTCTAAAAGAGTAAACTTTTAACCATAATAAGACTAACCTATCCTTATAATTTCACCATGAACCTCTTCCATTTTTCAATTATAATATTCTTATCCCATTTTCATATGATTATGAAGAAAAATTTAGTATATGTCCATTATTTTGAATGAGATTTCTATGTAAAATCATTAACCCAAATGTGATTCTTCTCAGGTACAACGTTTTCTCAATTAATTATCATCATTGAAAATTATAATTGACACATTAAAGTATTGATATTAGAAAAAATTATAAACCCTAACATTACTAAATTATTATTACTAATTTTTTTTTCATATACCCCATCCATTATGAAAAAAATCCTTCATGTGTTGTGCATACTATTGCATCCATGTTGTAATATGTTTCATTTTAATTTACTAACTTTAATGGATGTATATGAGGATGGTATAAAAATTTAATTTTAGTTTCTTGATATCATTAATGTTGTAAAATGATAATATTAAAAAACTATTTTTAATATGGTTATTAAATGATAATGAATATTTCATTCATATAAAATAAGAATCCTAAGAGGACAATATTTTGTTAAAAATATGTAATTTTTTCATATCGATTAATAATTATTCAATATATATATACATATCATTAAGATATATCATACTAATGAACACTAAATATTATCAAAATTATTTTAATATTATCATTAAAAACAAAACTATAACAAGCCTGCCTCTAGTAGCCCAGAGTAGGTGGTTATTTTATTTCATTGCATAAGTAATAGGTGATATCATGCCATATGAATGTATTATATAGTAGTGTAGGTAAACTAGAATCATACATGTCTCACATTTTATTTGAAAACATAAATTTCATCATATTTAAAGTTATTATTATGCATCCTTGAACATATTTAATGATTCATTCTTCATATACTAAGGAAACAAAAATATAATGGTGAGATTTGATGCTAAGTAAGGGTTACATACAGTGGAATATATACTGTATAAATATAGAATAATCATTGTGGTATGGTAAATAACTATAAATAAATTCCATTTTATCAATAGCCAGATCAATGTGAATAGTATTTCTGGAATAAATAAAGATCAAATAATTACAAATAAATAGTCACATAAGATTAAAGCTAATACATTGATGATATCAATACAGTACTATCATGTGTAATAATAACTAAATCACCAATCACTGAAATTATTAACAGTAGACATCGTGATATCATATATCATGATATCTATACCTTCAAATCATTGTTCCAATATATTTTAAAAATACTGGTAAAGACCATTAAATTTTGCCAACTAATTTGTCTCATTAGACCTATCAATTCATCGAGGGGGAATATAATTTTCAGCCCCACATGTCACTACATGTAAAAATTATTCCTCATATTCATACAATTGATTTAATTCACAAACAATATTAATTATTCATAAATATCTAAATTTAATAAAGAATATATAATGATCACTATTAACCAAATTAATGAGATATCATCTATAGTAAAACAAAAAATATTGAAATGATAAATATAAAAATTAGTAATATTATATATGAAAAATAATATTGATATTTAAATGAAATTTCATTTATATGTTTCTTAATAAAGTGAATTTATCAGGGTAAGGATAGCAACCACAAAAATAATTAGGAAAGTGAATTTTAATAATTTACCTAGTCAAATTGATAACAAATAATCCATCAAAATAATAATTATTGTATGATTACAACATATCCACAGTAGAGTATAATTAAAATATTTTTTTCTTATCCTAGATGAATAAAAATACCATTAAAAGGGAATAAAATTTTCATGAGGGAAATAAAATTTTAACTTTAAAATAAGATTTTTAATACTAAAATTTTCAAATAAATGAGGAAAAATATATTATTTGAAAAGAACCATCTAATAAAGTGAAATAATTATTATAAAAATTTGTGGATAAGAAAGAATTAAATTGCTTTAATTTTGTGTATAATAATGAAATATTATTTTAACATTTTTGAATGAAAAATCAATAAGTTCCACATTCAGAATATAAACTGGATAATTATTTTATAACATGTTAGAAATGTCAAAAAATGGTAAATATATATTTAATAAATAAATTTATATTATAAAAATCATTATTGAATTTTTTTTGAAAACATATATTTTGATGGAAAATAATATTTGTTTATTGAGATAAATGTTGTAAAATTTCATTAAAATGAGTGTCTCTATAATTTTAAGTAATAATTAGTTGGAAATATTACTATTATATGAAACAATAATGAATAACCATTGTATAATAACATTAAATTGGTTTATAAGAAAATTATCATATAATTTTATTTAATGTGAATTCAAGGATAAATAATCATGAATAATAAATGATTAAAATATAAACTCTAAACATTTTTTTAAGTTTGGAATCATAACCCCCATGAATGAAGTAAAATAAAATGAAACATTACAGACCATGAATATATAGAGGTTCATAACATAACATATCAATGTTTTAGTATATACACCTCATAAAAATATATATTTGCATAATATAAATTAGAAATAACAGATTGTTAATTAAGATGAAATCTCTTTCAATGATAAAATTTTTATGTTGGGATTGATCAATGTATTGATAATATGTATCAAATATAAATTCAATAAAAAATACAGATAATAGGTAAATTTTTAAAAATAAATTAAACATATAATCTTTGATTTTTAAAAGGTTTATCATCCAAAATGGACAAGTCGTTTATTGATAAAATATAGATTTTATAGTAGTATTTATATAAATATATTACTTATACCACATTCATGGTGTGAAAAAAAATATATACACGAATCATATCCTAATATATGAGATACATTATTACTAAGCTTTTTCAACACCATCATTCACGATGTTCTCCTCTCAATAGACATGTGTTATAATGAAACTAATTCACAATTTTAAATCCTTATATTATATAAAATGGGTAGTGAGTCTCCAAAAAATATGTAGCGTACAAATAATAATGGCCTAAACTATAGAAGTTGATTAATTTTCTAGCCATTATTTGTTTTATCTTTTCTCTATTGTAATGTTATCCACATTAATAACACATCCATATTATCATCCGGAGTTGATGATATTATACATGAGCAATAGAATCATCTAATAATCCTTACTCTATAATCAAGAAATAGAATTAATGTCCATGAGGGTATAGGTTTTCCGTTCAATGATCACTTTTAGCTGATTTTATTCCATTTGTTCATAAGAGGCCTCCAGAACACTATATGGGTCCCAACAGATGGATTCTATTTTCCAAAAATACCAAATGTCTAGTCACCAAGAATTCACTTACACTGCTTTTAAAATATCCATTTAATATGTGACTTTATTACATGACTATTACCACAATTCTCACCAGTAATGAACATACACTAAAATTAGTGTCGTTGTGAATGATATCATTGCATTTTAACTAGATCTTGTGTTGGAGTTCAACCACTACAACCATAAATTAGTTTCGATGCTGATGATATATGGTGGATCCAATAAAAATATAAAATAATTATTATTTTTACTATATGACTATTATACATATGTATAGTACATTGAATATATCCATACAAAATGCCAATATAGAGTCATAACTACAAAATTGGTGTTACTCATCCTCTATGTTCTGGTTTTATAAAATGTATCTATAATTAAGTGAGTCCCTTAGTGGTTGAATGAAATTTTTAGTATGTATTATATTATTAATCAATTTCATTATTTGAGTAAATTGAGGGGTGTTAATTCTTGCTTTATTGAAGAATGTAATCAATTCCGCATTATTACTTTAACAACTTTATTAAATATTAAAAAGCTAGAAAAATAGTTGACTAGTGACTAGGTTATTCCTGGAAGGTGCCAAAACTAGAATATTATATTAATTTTGGAAAATTATAACAACTAATTATAAACTAGATATCATCATTTCATTATTGTATATAGGTATGGAAAAACACATTGATAAATATATGAGAATAAAAAATGAATCTTGAGGTTGATAATCATCATATTGAGGATTTCCAAACCAATTTTCAGTCCTTAATTTGAGAGACAAATTTATATTTCCAATTCATTTTGATTATATCATAATTTTTTGGTATGATTCATTGATAGATATCCATATATAATAGTCTATGCATGCTTCTTTACTACAGACATTTTTCCCATTAAATTGTCTTAATGAAATCCACGAGTAATTAAATTATTACTAATGACATTAAAAATTAAAATGAGCAATGATAGCTTCATTAAATAGATTGATGTTCTTAATACCAAAGCCCCTATATTAATGTGATAGAAACCTTATTTTCCTAGGGAATATGACCATTTTACTTTCAAACATTTTTCTGCTCCAATTTATTTTTTAATAAAATCATCTATATGTTTTTCTAATACACATGACATTTATATATCATAGTATAATATACTATTATTGATAAAATTGTAAATTTTAGAAAACATAATCTACTAACCATTGAAGGATTAAAAACATTCAATGGTGAAATTTTATTTTTAATATAGTAAAAACTATATTTTAAATAATTTTCCTTGGTCTACCATAGACTAAAGGCACAAACTGATAATTAAAATTCTATAGATCCATCTATAATTCCAATTTCAGACAATTAATTACCTTTTAAAGATATTATGAATATCTATTCATTGAAAATAAATTACTTTCCAAATTAATAGTTTTTATTAATTTATATTCAAATCTGTGGATTATTTTTTTAAGGAAAAATATTTTCCTTTTTCTACATTTATGAAAAGGAATAATTTCATTAACATAATGTATTTTTTTAAGGAAACAAGGTAACTAGAATTATATATTGGTTTGACCATTCCATATTCAACCTTGTGAGAATGAATTATAATAAGTTATTTATCATTAATATAAAAAAAAAGGTAAAAGGGGACACCTTGTCGTACCCCTTTAGTTCACAAGAAATACCCACTTGGATAACCATTAATGAGTACTGAGATAAGTACTAGGAAAAAAAATAATTATCAAACAAATAAAAATGTTGAGACAAAATATAAAATGGAATAATAATTTATATATGAAATTTTAATTCATGTTGTCAAAATCCATCATAAAATTTTGGTGAATCGAAATAAAAACTTCAATTTAAAATTTGTTGTGAAATTTGACACACTCTAAAGAATTTACAAAAAATATCAAATGCATCTGTATTTGACATAGATGAATTGATTGAAATTGTTATTTTTTTATAAATGATAGAAACATTATATTCTGCAATATTGATAATAACCTTATAAATTGTGTTGACCAGAGAAACTTGACTGATAATAATTATCTCACATTAATTTTCTATATTTTGAATCATTGGATGAATTTTAGTTTTGAGATCATGAGGAATGATTCCATTAATAAAAAATTAATATATAATCTTACAAATATCAACATGTATAAAATAAAAAAATATATGAAAACGAAATTAGAGAATACATCGGATCAATGCACACATCCTATGTTAAGCATTAAAATACAACATGTTATTTCTCACTCAAAGGGATATAGGTTTACAAGTTATTTTCTTCAGTGAGTATTCTTTTGGAATAATAACTCCCATAAACTCCCACTCCTTTCTAGGACCCTTAAAGTGTGTTTTGAAGTAGGAAAAAATATCCTCTAAAACTATCTTCTTTTCATGAATGATTTGATACTCCATTATTAATAAGGAAAGAGGTATACTCCCTTTAATAACTCTACGAAGGGAGTTACAATTTTTTATGCTTCTATCCCACTCCTAAAACCATTTTATTTAGATAGTTTCCTTTAAACAATTTTCATTCATTGAGAGAAGAGTATTTAACATGAAAGAAAATAACTTCCTCTTGTGAATTATAAAAATTAAATTATAATATATTAAATTCCTCATATAAAAACCTAAATAGAGGCCTCCTAATAGTCTATTTCAGTTTCCAATACACTAATATAGACCTTACAATATATTTTCGATTAATATTTTAAATGTTTCATCATTAAAATACAACTGGTAATCATATTTCCAAAATCATGAAATCCCCAAAAATAAAATATCAATTTATCATATTCAATAATTATGTCCCATGAATTATTAAATATTAATGTAAATTTAAATTTAATCCCCCTATTAATACAACAAATAAATATACAGTGACAATCAGAATTGTGATTAAGATGATTGACACTCAAAATTGAATTCCAATTATCAAGATCCCCCTCATTTTTAAATTCATGATCATGTTTTATAACAACCATTTTAAAGATATATTCTATAACATATATACTATTAATAACCGAAAATAATCTCAATTATATCGTTCCATCAAATAAAATCCTCACACTCTTTGAGATAAATATAAAAAATGACAACGCCAAAATTTTCACCAAGATAGAGAATAATGTCAGTGTTTCCATGGAGAATCCCAGAATGACATATAAAATTATTTATTATTAAAATTAATTTTCATAAGTAACATATTCATGGTACCAATTCATGGAATATATAAAATATAAATTCATTTCCCAATTATTGGGAAAAATATTGAAAGTTACCATATTTTATTCCATGATGAATATTTATACCTCTTAAATTAAATAGTGAGAAAACAACCATAGAGTTTCCACAACATCTGAGAAACTATTTGTAATTGAAGATTTGTAACAAATTTTATTACTAACCTAAAAACCAAAGAGTTCTTATATTTTAGTTAATAAATTACAAAATTATTGTGTTTATTAAATTGTATTTGTTTATGCGAGGATTTTTTCGTTCCATTGTTTTCTAATCATTGATTTTTTATTTTAAAATATCCTTCATTTTGAACCTAATTCATAGTGGATTATTCCATTCCCTATTCTTCCACTAAAAATATTTTTGATTTGGGTATTCTTCAAAAAACCATAAATAATATACAATATAGTTTTATGAAATTTATTTCTAGATATGAAAAACAATTAGGTGACCTTTAGCGAATGGTTTGTTTATAATAGTATCAGTTCCATCAACTATTTCATGAATATAACAACTGGACATAGTTGTAGAAATTTGGGAACCTATGGAGGAGATTTTAAGAACCCAATTTTTGGCTGTAAAAGACTTTGGGATATTCTTGATGTTATTCTAGAGCAATGCCTTCAGACGGCGTGTAATTCCAATCCCCGGAGTGGCCGAAATTAAATTTTCAGTCCGTACACACTGGACATGCCAAATAAATGAGATAACTAATAAAAGGTGCTTCAGATCAAGGATTTGAGTGCATGGAAGGGTCCGTAATGGGGTGCTTACTATGGGAACCACCTAAAGTATGTCGGTGCGGGATGTTTGGACCCCTCGCATGCTTCTAGAACGTTAAACGGATAAATTAATTAATTATGTATTCATTTAATTATTAAACTCAGTATCTATTAGACGGTGGCTCAGATGGGAAAACTAAGGGCACTGTTGATTTCAGAGTGTGCAGTTTACCCTAGGAGGGGTGTAAGTTTCGCGGGCGTGAGCCGTTTGTGAAAAATGGCCACAGGGGTGTTTGCGTAATTTGACGGCCTCAGGTGTTGATTTTAGTAACATTCATACGGAAGCTCGAAATCAAATTTTGAGACCTCTGTTGAGCTTGTATGGTGGTTTTTACCCTAGGGGAAGTTTAATTTTGACCACGCCAAAAGTTTCGGATGCGGGTTAAAATTAGGGTTTTAAGCTAATTAAAATTTTAATTAATATTCTTATTTAAACACTTAATCACCCCCTTTTCCTCCCTTGCACCTCCTAGAAGAAGAAGGCTGACCAAGGATCTCCTCCAACGAGCTCCACCATCCTCACCACTCCGATGAGGTGCGAAAACTCCAGCGGATCCCTCGTAGTGAAGCTTCGGGCATCGCCCAACGAGGTAGGAGGTTTTGGATTGCATTTTTATTTCCGAACTGTACTTTCAATTAAATTATGGTGTCGATATTCCATCTAATTTTAAAAAAATCCTATGGTCATTTAGTATAAATTCTTCTCTTTTCGACGCTTGTTTTGGATTTGATATCTGAGTTCAGAGGAAGCTGCAGTGGCTCGTCGAAGATTGCGGGTTTTTGAAATTTCTGACGGGTTTCTCTTTTTCCAGCGAGCTCCAGCGGTGGCGGTATGGCCCTTGGATGGTGGCGCAGATAAGGCATAGGGAGGATTTAGGTGGGTGAAATGATGGCAGGGGTCTCCTCAGTCGGAGGGGCTCCCTTCTGCGGTGGCGGTCTGCTGGGGCTGCAGGCGGCATCGGCCGGCGAGGGAGCAGGCGAGCGCCAGCCTGGCAGGATCAGCGGGGGAGCCCGAGGTGTAGACCTCAGGAGTTCAGAGGGAACCTGCCTCTTGATCGATCTACTGGGAGACGAGGACCCTCTTTTTTTGCGTCCGAATGGTGGTTGTGGGAGAAGACAGGCCCTCTTGGTCGGTCTGGGTTTGTTTAAACAAATAAATGGTTTATAATAATAATAATAATAATATTATTATTATTATTATTATGAAAATTATTTTCATATCATAAATGACATCTAATCTAGGCACTGTCTACGGAAATGCGTCCCTTAAATTGAGACCAACATTTTGAGATGGTTTTAGGAATTTTTAATTCCCGAAAAGAGGGGCCTCGGAGGTGCAACACGTCTTTAAGTGAATTGACGTTTTTTTCACGGATCTTTTATTGGATGGCGTAGACACATCCGACGTCTGTTTTGAGTGCCGTCAGTGGCGTTGAGACCTTGGCGTCGAGACAGAGTCCTCTAGTGTGTTTTCGGGCATTGATGTGAGAGTTGATTCGTGGGTCCCACAACCCATGTTTTGAGTTGCGAGTAATGTTTAGAAACATTCTCATAATGCGCCCGTTCGGGGCGTGTGAGCAGTCGATTCTGGATGTTTTTCCGAGGGGATTGCAATGATTTTATCTGAACGCTCTAATTATTCATGATGGTATGGTCCCCACAAGGGCCATTTGGGCATTGATGGTGATTTTCCATCCCTATCATCGAGCGACAGTTTTGGACAAGTGAATAACCCAACTTGTGTGATTTTTTGAGATGATCTCAAAGACACGATCCGTTCGTTGTGTTTCAAGACCGGGATGCGGGTCCCACGAAGCACCACTCGTGTGCATTGCGCCGGAATGCATCTTTTTTTCCGGATATCCATTGCACTCAAGTGAGTAGTCCTTTTGACGTGTTTTCCCAAGGGGATCTTAATGTTGAGATGCACCCGGCTATTTTCGGGGCTGAGGCTTGGGATCAAGGGATGCCATTTGAGCATAAGGCGGTGTTAGCGAATTTTTAGTCATATATCCATTGGAGGCGAGTAAGTAGTTGATCTCTCATGTTTTTCCCTGAGGATTACAACATTGTAATCAGTTCATATAAGCGGAGCCTCATACGTGATCTTATTAAATTTGGAATTTGAAGGTGCCCCGGTGGTGGTTCATCATGTGGTGTTTGGAAAGATCCCATTGCGTGTTATCGCATTCAATCTTGGGAGAGTGATGTGAATGCTTGAGGAGATGTGGATGGTCGTGCCTGATCCATTGAGGTGGAAAGTTGGAGTTGTTACGTTACGCCTTCGCGTTGATGTTGGGTACCGTGTGCACGATAGCCTTTGAGATAGAACGTCGTATGCTCTGGGTGTATACGAGAACACTGGGAGGTACATTTGTTTTTTTGTACCTATGAATGTTTGTGTGATTGGTTTGGGTTGACTTGGGGCCACACGTCGTGTGGGCCCATGTGCGTGTCGTGTTCTGCTTTACGTACTTTTGACCTCTCGCGACGTAGAGGGTTCCTCTGTTCTCGACTTTTGACGAGCAAGGTTGAGTTTTCCCCTGGTCCTCTTCACGATGGTTTTGACCAGCAGGGTTGAGTTTTCCCAATGTTTTGTTCTCGTTTGGATGGAAGAGATGGTTCGTTTCCTCGGTTTCATCAGTTGTGAAAGGGTTTTAGAACCATGCCCTTTCACCGGACTGCTGCACTATTTTCGACTACGTGTGCTCGTATAGTGTGGGTGTTATTCCCACTTTCTGGGATGAGATGTCTCAGTCCACTTCGACAGTGACTCAACGGATTTGAGCATGATCACCCTGAGATGCCCGAGGAGTTTCTCCTTCTCCTTTTTGATCCGTGGTAGAGTTCATGGGGATTTGGTGTGATCAACAATTTACTTGGGTACCGATCCTCTACCCACGTGGTTGTTGCCAGCTGGGCTGAGGTTGTTACTAGCAGGACTGAGGTTCTTAGCAGTCGGGATGAGGTTGTTTCCAGTAGGGTTTTGGTTGTTTCTATCATTGCTAAAGTTGTTACCAGCATGGATGAAGTTTTTTCGAGCAGGGCTCGCCAGTTGTACCATCTAGCATGGATGGATAGTACAACGGTGTTCACCGAGCAGTACCATACAACATGGATGGCCAGAGCAGTTCCAGTTTTACCTCCAGTGGGGCTAGGTAGTGGTCCTCAATATCGGGCTTACCTCCAGCTAGGCTGGTCAGTGGTCCCCGATGTCGGGCTTACCTCCAGCTGGGTTGGGCAGTGGTCCCTGATGCCGGGTTACATCCAGCTGTCCTGGGCAGTGGTCTCGTCGATGACTTTAGCCAGGTCGACCTCTTGTGGATTACAATTTTACGGGACTGGGCAGTGTGGCACCCGTCGACTCTTGTCGGGTCTCCCTCCAGTGGTAACCCGTTGACTTCCAAGGACCCTCAAGCGGGGCTGGGTAGGGGGTCGCCTGTCGACTTTGAGACCACACAATTGTGTGACAGTGACATGGTGTGATTTGAAGTTCGCCTAAAACTATCAAGTATGAGTGGTGCTTTCCCCACCGATATTCATCCTTGAGATGTGACGTAACACCGTGCAGGTGAGTCAGTGCCACCCAAAGCGGATAGTTTCGAGGTCCGGTGATTTGATCCCTTGTCTTGCATTTCGGGGCAGACGTGCGGGATACTGGGCATCGATAATGTTTTCTTCTGGATCTGTTGGATACACACTTTCATGGGCTTAGCTACGGGTTGGGGATACCATTACGACTTGTTGGGGAATCAAGATTGAGAATAATGATATTTATATACCTTGTTCTAGTGCCCACTTCTTGGGTTTGGTTACTCTTCTTTCAGGAGAGGAGAAGATGCGTAGGGTATGCCATGTGCCTTTTGTGTCTAGCTTCTCATGGTTGGACGAGTCTACTCACATGCTATAGGTAGCGAAGACATGACGAAAATTTCATCTTCTCACTATATCCAGCTCCTTGTGCCTAGATGAGGCTAACTTCTTTCCTCTTGTTGGGTTGAGATGGACTCTTTAATGAACTCTTTACTGCACCTTCGGTTGTACTCCTTTACTTTTCCCTATTCGGTCTACTGCTCACCCTTCGGTACCTCCTTTGATTCTACTTTGAGCCTTCAGGGTATCCTATTAAGTATTTTTATTCTCACCCCTTCTTGGGATTTGACACACTTTGTGTTCCCTTGAAGATGATGAACAGGTGGGTCGTAACTTCAGTAGAGCTTAGGGGATTGGGAGCTTGGACGGTTTACAATGGTCGGGTCGGGTTCCAGGTTGGGGACCCCTTCCAGTTGTTTTTCCTTTGTTTACCGATTGCTGGGTTGTGGCACCTTTTCTCATTGGGCATGTGTTTTCCCCTTTCTTTTTTCAGTTTACCATAGCACTTTCATATTCTTTTTAGAGGCCGATGAACTTTGGTGGGTTATTTATAGATGTTTCCCTTTACTTTACTTATCGTTTTTCTTTTACTCTGCACTTTTTCATTGAGTGTGTTGCGTGTGTGTGTGTGTGTGTGTCTAGGAAATCTGGAAAAGGACTCCTTGAGTTGTTTAGCCTTCAGCACTTCTCGCTAGCCCCTATAATATGGAGGCAGGATTGGGGTAGTTGCGGATCGAGCTCAGGTAGGGTCGGGGCATGACAAAGTGGAATCAGAGGTGGATCATTCCATGGGACATTGTGCGGACGTCCATAATAGAGGATTTGGTTGGGATTTAGGGCAACAATGTTAATGCATCTCGAGAGCGGCTCTCAAGATAGGGAGTATAGTGATGGTGTGGCGGCCGACGTATCCATTCACCAAGACCCTGATAACCCACTTTTCGACTCGGCAAGCTAAGACACTCATTGTAGGGAAAATTGGTTTGTGCATCACACATGATTGAGTCTTTGACTATCCTTCTTGATTCAGCACCCCATCATTGTTTTTGGTATATACATATATGCTTATCTGACAGCGACACTCCTTGATAGTACTCAGGATGTCTCCATGAAGATAGCCAGTCTGGATACTAGCTTTGGTTCATGAAGACGACCCTGTGAGCTATGAGGCCTTTGTCTAGGACCCATCTTGTGAGACCCTTTCTCTGGGTGGGCTGGTAGCAGAACCCCCACCTGTTGAGAAGCAGACAGCTTCAGCAGAGCAGACTGAGCTTGAGCACAGGTTGATCATGCTCCGTGAGTTCTAGCAGTAGAGACCGCTGTGGTTCAATGGTGATTCAGACCCTCAGGCAGTAGAGGTTTGTCTAGAAACAATGGTTTTCATCTTCAGGCTTGTGCATACGCCATTAGATCTTATGGTGGCTTTGGAAGCCAACCTTTTCCATGGAAGATATTTGCGTTGGTAGATTCTAGTGACTCAGTTTCTTGACGAGTTATCGATTTCGTGGGGAAAATTTTAGTTTTTATTTCATGAGGAGTTTTTACCCTCCTGCTTACGCTCCATTCAGATTTAGGAGCTCCTGCAGTTTCAGCAGGGAGGGATGATGGCGGCTGAGTACACATCTAGTTTCGCAGACCGTGCACGCTTTTACCCAGACTTGTCCATGACAACAACATCTGAGTGTGGAAGATTGATCAGGGTATCCGCTGAGAGATTTGTGCTTTCATAGTACCCTTGGGAATTTCCACATATGCTGAGGAGCTAGAGCTGACATTGGTGACAAAAAAGATTCATGTCACATTCTAGCGTTGCTTGTGGCAGCAGGAACATTGGAGCCGAGACATCTGGCGTAGCCAGCGGGCATCGGTAAACAGAACCTTGACGCAGGTGGCTTTATTATGACTAGACTCAGGGGCATGGTCATACACCACAGTGGTACTGGAGGGCACCAGTGACGGTCAATGAGAGTCGGTTCTATGCATGAGATAGGAGAGGTCACCTGGCACGGGACAGCCCGACCAGGCATGTAGAGAGCTTCGAGCATGCAGGAGGTGCACCACCACGGTGGAGGTAGCGCCATGATAGGATTAGTACCTAGAGAGTTGGTGCTAGCATAGGAGGAGGAGGAGCTAGTAGTGGGGGACGACTTTTTGTGGTCTCCTCATCACCACTTGGCGGTCCACGACAGGCACCGGGAGCTGACAGTTGGGACCGTGGACAACCACGAGAATTGGATGTCTACGATCCTGCAGAGCATGAGGTGATAAGAGATAATCTCTATAGCTCTTCTACTTCTTGCAGTAGAATTGTTAGACTCTATGTGTGTAATTCTTTCCTCACTGCTCCTTACTTGAGGTGTTACCAGGGTGGCACGAGGCATCAGTGTAAGCCTGTGTTGGTAATGTAAAAGGCATAAAACCTTTCTCTTTAGTTGATGGTGTGGAATTCTTCGCTTTCCAAGCGTGTAAGAGAGTCTTGGTTGTGATACATCGAATGTGGAACCTTGCACGACCAGATATCCTTGTCTGTTCCACCATATGGATATTCTGAAAGAGGGAATCACTGGGTCCTGTTCTAGGTGTGGGCGGTGATTCCTGTCGCGGCGTGTGACGTAGAGGTTTGGTCGAAGAGGTGAGCTACAACTGAGGACTTTCGGATCGTTTGAGACCATGAAAAGGGATGGGGAGGTTCCCTACCGCCTTGTCCTAACCCCAAAGTCTAGAGTGGGTGCACGATGCTTCTCTCATGGGTTACCTAAGGAGATGTGTCTGTGATCCTATTCACGTCATCAGAAAAGTCAGAACTCGCACGAACGATTCAAATCTGTTGGTCTGTGTGTGGTGGCACAGAGCTATGAATGAGTTCCTCTGGGTACGGTGCAGCTCGGTGTAGGTTGAGTACCCTGAGTGGTTCAATAGTTTTTCTTATTGAGGAATAAAAGCTTGATAGATGGAATAATGTAAGAACCCAGTTTCTGGCTTTAAAAGACTTTGGGATATTCTTGATGTTATTCCAGAGAAGAACCATCAGACGACTTGCAATTTCGAGCCCTAGAGTGGCCGAAATTAAATTTTCAGTGTGTTCACACTGGGCATGCCAAATAAATGAGATAACTCCAAAACAGAGTGTCAGATCAGAGATCTGAGTTCATGGATGGGTCCAGAATGGGGTGTTTACCCTAGGAACTATATAAATAATGTCGGTGTGGGACGTGTGGACCCCTCGCCCGCTTATAGAACGTTAGACAGTTAAATTAATTAATTAATTACTTTATTCAATTAATGATTAAACTATACATCTCTTAAATGGTGGCTCGGACTGGAAAACTGAGGGCACCATTGTGTTCGGAGTGTGCCGTTAACCCTAGGAAGGGTGTATGTTTCGCGGGAGGGGGATGTATGTCAAAAATCCCCCCAGGGGCATTTTCATAATTTGACGTCCTCGGGCATTGACTTTAATAACATTCAAACGTATGTTTGGAATCAAATTCTGAGACATCCATTGGGCTTGGGTGGTTGGGTTTACCCTAAGGGAGGTTTAATTTAGACCTCACTAAAAGTTTCAGATGCGGGTTAAAATTAGGGTTTTATGTTAAATAAAATTTTAATTAATATTCTTATTTAAACCCTTAATCACCCCCTTCTCCTACCTTGCCACCTCCTGGAAGAAGAAGGCTTGTCCAAGGAGCTCCTCCAACGAGCTCCACTATCCTGACCTCTCCAACGAGGCGCAACAACTCCGGCGGATCCCTCACAGCGAAGCTTCGGGCATTGCCCAACGAGGTATGAGGTTTTTGTTTGCGTTTTTTTCTGGAACTTTTCATTCAATTCAATTATAGAATCTATTTTCCACCTAATTTTAAATAAAATCCCTTGGTATTTTAGTAAAAATTCTTCCCTTCCCGACGCTTGTTTTAGATTTGAAATCCTATTTTAGTGGAGGCCGCATCGGCTCGACGAAGTTTGCGGGTTTTTGAAATTTCCAGCCGGTTTCTCTTTTTTCGGCGATCTCCTACGGCGGTGGAAGGGGCCTCGCACGGCAGCACGGATAAGGCTCGGGGTGACTTCAGGTGGGTGACACAGTGGCGGGGGTCTCCTCAGGCAGAGTGGCTCCCTTCTGCGGAGGTGGTCCGCTGGGTCTGCAGGCGGCGTCGCCCGGGCGAGGGAGCAGGCGTGTGCTGGTCTGACGTTGTCAGCGGGGGAGCCTGAGGTGTAGACCATGAGAGTGTGGAGGAGGACCAGCCACTTGTCCAGTCTGCTGGGAGGCGAGGACCCACTTTTTGTTGGTCCTGATTGCAGATGTGGAAGAAGACTGGCCCTCCTGGCCAGTCTGGGATTGTTTAAAAAAAATGGTTTATAATAACAATAATAACAATAATAATAATATTATTATTATTATTGTGAAAATAATTTTTATATCCTAAATGATGTCCGATTTGGGCACTGTTTCTGGAGACGCATCCCTTATTTTGATGAGAATATTTTGATATGGTTTTGGGAATTTTTAATTCCTGAAATGAGGGGCCTCAGAGGCGTGACATTTCATTAGGTGAATTGACATTTTTTCTCTAGAGATCTTGTTTAGAACGGTGCGGATGCATCAGATGTATGTTTTGGGCACCGTTAGTGGCGTTGCAACCCTGGCGTCGATTTAGAGTTTTGCAGTGTGGTTTCGGGCATGGAAGCCAGAGTTGAGGTTTGGGCCCCATGACTCGTCTTTTGTTTAGCGATTATCTCATCAGGCGTCTGTTCGGGGCGTGCGAGAAGTCGATACTGGATGTTTTTCAAAGGTGATTGCAATGGTGCAATCCGCCTGCTCTAATTCGGCATGAAGGTGCAGGCCCCATGAGGGTCGTTTGGGTGTTGACGATGATTTTCCATCTCTATCACTGGGCGACCGTTTTGGACAAGTAAATAACACAACTTGTGTGATTTTTCTAGAGGATCGTAACAACGCGATCCATTCGTTGTGTTTCGAGACTGGGATGCGGGTCCCACGAAGCTCCACTCTTGTGTGATGTAGCAGAATGCATCTTTTTTTTCAGATATCCATTTCACTCAAGTGAGTAGTCTTTTTGATTTGTTTTCCTGAGAGTATCGCAATGGTGCGATGCGCCTGACTATTTTTGGGGATGAGGCACAGCATCACGAGACACCATTCGTGTGTAAGGCGGTGTTGGTGACTTTTAAGTTGTATATCCGTTGGAGGTGAGTAATTAGTCGATCTCGCATGTTTTTACACAAGGATTACAATGATGTAATCTGTTTAGGCCAGTGGAGCCTCTTACACGATCTTATTAAATGTGGAATGTGAAGGTGCCCTGGTGGTGGTTCTTCCTGTGGTGTTTGCAGAGAACCCTTAGCGCGTGATCATTTTCACTCATGGGAGAGTGATGTGAATGATTGAGGAGATGTGGATGGTCGTGCCTGGGCCATTGAGGGTGCAAGTTGGAGTTGTTATGTTATGCCTTCACGTTGATGTTGGGTGTCGTGTGCACGATAGCATTTGAGCTGGAATGTGGTATACTCTAGGAGTATACGAGAACACTGGGAGGTACATGGGATTGTTTTTACTTGAGAATGTTTGTGTTCTTGGTTGGAGTTGACTTGGGGCCACACGTCTTGTGGGCCCCTTGTGCGTTCTGTGTTCAGCTTTACGTACTTTTGACCTCTCACAATGTAGAGGGTTCCTCGGTTCTCAACTTTTGACTAACAGGGTTGTGTTTTCCCATGGTCCTCTTCTCGATGGTTTTGACCAGTAGGGTTGAGTTTCCCCCTGGTTCTATTCTCAATTGGCCGGTAGAGATGGGTTTTTTACTCCATTTCATCAGCTGTGATGTGTTTAATACCATGGCCTTTCACTGGACTGCGACACTGTTTGTGACTATGTGTGCTCGTACAATGTGGCTTTTTTCCCATCTTCTAGGATGAGTTGTCTCGGTCCAATTCAATAGTGACTCAGCGGATTGGAGCTTGATCGCCCTGAGAGGCCCGAGGAGTTTCTCCCGCTCCTTTGTGTTCCCTGGTAGAGTTCTTGTGGATTCTGTGAGACCGACACTTTACTCGAGCACTGATCCTCTACCCAAGAGGGTCTTACCATCATGGTTGAGGTTGTTACCAGCAAGGCTGAGGTTGTTACCGGTTGGTCTGGGGATGTTACCAGTAGGGATGGGGTTGTTTCCAGAAGGGCTGAGGTTGTTACCAGCATGGGTGATATTGATTCCAGCAGAGCTCGCCAGTTGTACCATCCAGTAGGGATGGCCAGTACAGCGGTGTTCACCGAGCAGTACCACCCAGCAAGGATGGCCAGAGTAGTTCTGAGTTTACCTCTAGCAGGGCTGGGCATTGGTTCCTGATGTCGGCTAACCTCGAGCTGGGCTGGCCAGTGGTCCCTGATGCCGGGCTTACCTCCAGTTGGGCTGGGTAGTGGTCCCCGATGCTGGGTTACCTCCATCTGGGCTGGGAAGTGGTCATGTCGCCGACTTTTTCTGGATCTCCCTTCAGTGGATTACCATTTTACGGGACTGGGCAGTGTGGAACCAATCGACTCTTTCCGGGTCTCCCTCTAGTGGGAACCCATCGACTTCTAGGGAACCTCTAACGGGGCTGGGCAGGGGGTCACCTGTCGACTTTGAGACCTCTCGACTGTGTGACAGTGACATGGTGTGCTTTAACGTTCACTGAGAACTCTCAAGTACGAGGGGCACATTCCCCACTGTGACGCATCATTGCGATGCGACCTAAAACCGTGAGGGTGAGTCAGTTCCCCCCAAACAGGATAGTTTCGAGGTGCGGTGATTTGAGCCGTTGTCTTGCAGTTCAGGGCAGACGTGCGGGATGCAGGTCATCAAAGGTGTTTTCTTCTGGTACTATTGGCTATTAACTTTCATGGGCTAATATACGGGGTGGGGATCCCCTTACGACTTGTTCAGGATTATTGATTGAGTATAAAGATATATATATATACATTGTTCTAGTACCCACTTATGGGGTTTGGTTACTTTTCTTCCAGGAGAGGCAAAGACGCGCGGGGTATGCCACGTGATTTCAATGTCTAGATTCTCATGGTTGGACGAGTCTACTATCTTTCTATAGGTAGAGAAGAATCAATGAGAAGTTCATCTTCTCACCGTTTCCATCTCCTTGTGTTTGGACAAGTCTACCATCTTTCCTCTTGTTGGGATGATCTGGACTATTTACTAAACTCTTTTATGCACCTTCATCTACACTCCTTTAATTTTCCATGTTCGATCTACTACTCACCCTTCGGTACCACTATTTTTTCTCCCTTGAGACTTCGGGGTATCCTATAGATTATTGTAATAATCACCTCTTCTTGGGCTTTTCCTGCACTTGGTGTGCCCTTACAGACGACAGACAGGTGAATCATGACTTCAGTAGATCAAAGTAGATCGGGAGCTTAGACCGCGAACAATGGTCGGAGTCGGGTTCCAGGTGGGGGACCCTTCAAGCTGTTTTTCCTTTATTTACCTGTTTCCTGATTGTGGCACCTTTTCTGGTTGGGAACGCGTTTTCCCCTTTTCATTTTTAGTTTACCTCATCAATTTCTTGTACTGTTTAGAGGTCGATGCACTTTTGTGGATTATTTATAGCAGTTTCCCTTTACATTACTTATCACTTCTTTTTTACTCTACATGTTTCCATTGAGTGTGTTGTGTTTGTGTATGTGTGTGTATAGTTAAACAGGCAAAGGCCTCCCTGAGTTGTTTAGCCTTCGACGCTTGTCGCCAGCCCCTGGCCTGTGGAGGCGGGCTTGGGGTAGTTGCGACTCGAGCCCAGGTAGGGTTGGGTAATGACAAAGATTATATGGACTTACATTTTAATATACTATTCTATGATTATTTAACAAAATTTCATTAGAATAGATTTATAATCATTTATATAAGAAGAATTTAGAACTTCACTAGTGTAAGAATGAGAGATCCTTTAATTACGATGTGATTTTTGGGGATCATATGAAATTTTATAAAAAATTATTTTCCATTTAAAGTTATTATATATATATTTAGGATAATAAATTGACACTATCATGTCCATTCATGAATTCTAATCTTCATATTGTGATCATTCAATAGAATATTGTTCCACAAAACACACTATGTTTGATCTAATAGGTGGTCCTGAAACTCCCCAAAACTATTTTATTATTTTTATTAACAAATTCCTCCATTGATTAAACAATAAAATAATAATAAACCACAATTATATCAACCTTATTATTACTTGAATCTTTTACCACTCAATCTATAGTGACTCAGGGATTAGTGTCCTCAATCAATACAATATTTGCAGTGTTCATACCAATGTGTTCTCCCTTTTCAATAATATTTTCTCTTTTAAAATTATTTTTCATGATCATATTACATTTTATGACCCTATAACTATCTATATATTTCCCCAAAATATTTCACACCGCAAAATAATAGTTATCAGTACTCATTCTTTACATTGATTAAGATATTCTAATCATTAGTAAACATGCTTACCACCTTAGGAAACCTGAACTCCATGATGTGTTCTGTAATAAAATGATCATAGAAGTGAATATTTATAAAAAATTATGTTTGGCCCATATTCGATGGTTCAACCATATAAGTTATTATGTAACTAAGAATATTGTGGTATCAGAACACCCAACTGAGTCCATGTGATCTGATCAAAACATTTATATAGAATTTTTACTGATTAAAAGTATTAAACATTATATCCAATTAAAATAATATAAATATCTATTGTTTTTGAATAATTTCATTATAGTTCCAAGATTTTCAAAGAACCACATTAATATTAAAGACAATGTGAATGTTCCATCTCCAAATCAAAATCATTTTCTAGTTATTTAAATCCCAGAACTACACGAGATATTTGTTCATATCACTATTATACTAGGATTGTTTTCATTAAAAATAGTTATATGTCCAGGAGATTATAATTATCAAGGATACAATCATTGTTTAAGTACATTTGGATCAGCCACCATAGATAATACACCACCCTCAGTCCAAATTATGGTCATCAGAGAGGTCTGCTATTTATTAATATTATGTGAAGCACACCACAGTTCATCTAAAACATATACCCCTTTGTAATTGGGGAATGACCAAAATCTATGTACATGGATAACTTCAAATTAAACTCTTCTACAGAAACTATTGTACTCTCCCATTAATGATCGACCAAAGCCATCAGACAACAGCAAAGAGAAGATGGTTCCTAATCACGAGTTCTAAAGGATCGCCATTTTGAAATAGCCCAATCCCACTCTCCTTCGTCATGAACTAATTAATCTTATTATATCAAAATAAATTAAAAAGTTATATAACCTAATGAAAATAAATTATCTTATGAATTGATTACTACTTGATAACATTCATGTTATATCCCCTTAGATGAAATATTATAAATTGAAACATAAAATATATTGAATTATGATTGATTCCAGAAATAATATGTAAAATGGATACTTAACACACAATATAAAATTAATTATGTTCATAACATTAAAATATTTCTCAATGAATGGGAATTGTGAAAAAATCCCTTACCTCACTATTACCTTTAGTTGAAAATGATTTAACCACATATATAATGGTTTTATGAATTTTATTAATTTATATTACAACCACAATAATATCTATAATTACATATATTATCTAATATTAACATTTTATTACCCATTAATTTAAAATATTTAAATTCTTACATTGTTTCTGATGTTAACTAGTCTTTTTTATCAAGATTGACGCATCGTGAACGATATGTTTAGTGATTACAGGATATAATACTATAATATCCAAGATAATTTCTATGTAATAAATGCTATATTTATGAATTATATATACTTTTATAATATGTATATAATGTTGGTCATGGATGTTGCATCGCTTCATGGAGATTATAAGATGTACTTATACACCATTCATGATATAATTCCCTTAAGGTTGAAAGGGTGATGAATTGGACAGTATATTAATTTTAAAAATTTAATATCATGTCATATGTATAATATAAACATATTATATATATAATTATGACTATAAATTTTATTTTGGGATTGAAAATAATTTAAATTTGTTTTTGTGGTTGTATCCCACCATACACATGAGTGATGGTTTTGTTTCCCAGATAATGGAGACCGACACGAATAATTAATTTAACAATGACATAATAAAATCTAAATATTTCAGATAATTTTTTTATTATATATTGTGTTTTCTGATATAAATAAAGGGTGTGATGTAATATCTAACAATGGGAATATATTAATGAAAAAAATTTCCACTCCCTAGTAGAATACCTTTTGTATTTTTTTTATTAAGGACCTTGAGGATGGCCATTTGGGAATACCAACACTTATTGAATGCCTCTATGGATGTTGGAGAGAGGTCAATTTTAGCTTTTTCCATTATTTATGAATTTATATGTCTAAATACATTAGACGTAGGAGGTTCCCATTTTTTAGTGGTGGAGGGGACCATATTGGAAACCATATAGAAATTTACCATATTAAAATTAAATGATAATATTATTACCGAGATAAAGGTTTCAAGATGAACATTGATTAAATATTATTAAATTATTATATTAAAATTTGTTCAAAAAATAGGAATTTTACTAGTTTAAATTGAAGAAAGACACTTATCTTTTAGTTTCACCCCTAAGTAATCCAATTTTATCTATAACTCTTGGAGTTAATTTTATGATATTTAAAAAATTAAATATGACAAAAAATATGTTCTATTACTCAATTAATATTAATTTTTATTATAGAAATTATTAAATACTTTTTATATAAATAAATTCATATAAGATGAGATTTTTAATTTAATGATGAACCTCTAAATTATGTCTACAATCAGTTTTTATTGTAATGCAATTTTCACGCATTACATTATCCATTATTAAATATATTACTATTAATAATTATTTTATTGATTAATATATATATATATTTAAATTATACATTTTTATTAAAACATTACTTAATAATGATTATTTTAATTAATTGTAATGTTGAAATATTATGCACTTTAATTTTTTTTTCTAAATTGTGCATTTTAAGACAAAAAGTTAACACATTACATAATATAGAATAAAAATGAATGAAATGAAATTAATTATATTAATTATAACTTTAACATACTTATTTTTAATTTAAATCAATTTAAAATAAATAAGTATATTTTATATTACTTATTTATATGAGAGGAAATGATTTTTCAACAAAAAGAAGTATTTTTCACTATTACCTAAAAATTTAATATTTTAAAAAAAGTCTAAACATTCCACACTATCTAATTTTGGAATTTTGATTTTAAGATTATGTTACAATATTGAAAAATATTTTCTAATATTTGATAAAAATTATTTTAAATTAATTGTGTATGAATGTGATAAAACTATTTTCCAAAAAATAATGCTTTTAATCATAAAACTAGATTTTTTTATATTCAATGCATATAGTAAGTATTATATGGAAGAAGAATTATATTATTTAATGAATAGTATTTAAATTTTATTAAAATCAATCAATAATATATCTTCTTTTAATTAATATTATAAAGAAAAATTGATTGCATAAAAATATTTTGGTAAAAAATCTTTCTTTTTCAAATGATTTGTATTTTCATTTATCATAAATTTGAATATTTTTAATTTATTTTAAATATGATTAATTAAATTATGAAAATACAGTTTACACAATTTTTTCAAATGATTTCACTGGTTACTAATTAATTATAAATTAAGATAAAAATAAACTCAATATAAAGGATGTGATTTTATTAAAATACTATTTATATGGCTACAATTTCATTTTATCTTAAAAAATTAATTTAATTTCTATTAGTGAATGATATTATTTAAATTTATGTTTTTTGTATATAATAATATTTTTCTAAAATTTTTCATATAAACATTAAAGGGTTAATATAATAATAAATCCAATTTCAAGTATAAAACGTTATATTTATCTCATTGTAAATGTGGGCACCATTTAATGGAGTGCCAATTAGAATTCTAAATATAAATTTTTTTATAAATATTTTTTGAAAAAATAACAATAAATTACAGAATATGAATATAAAAATTATCATAGGGAGTAATTTTAGTATTTTTGATGGTGTTTCATTTTTTGATAAATATTGAAAGATACTAAATTTTAATTGAAACATCCATTTCCATCTACTTTATTTATAAATCTAAATTATATTTTTGATTAATATTTAAGTATAAGTAGATCAATAATACATAAATAAATTTAATTTTGTCATTTGAATTAAATTGAAACTGAAATTGGATATTAAGACATTTTAATCATTTTAATTTTTTCACTTTAAAAACATATGTTCCCATTGCATATGCGGGATAATTATAAATCTAATATTTCAAATTCTATGAATTAATTATTTCAAAATATTTTCAATATTTGGAATAAAAATGGGAAAATTATTTGGTAATTACATTTTTATTTTTAGATATAAATTATTTACCATGATAAAAACTTATTTACTATGGTATAGGTAAAATAATGAAACTAGTTAAAATTACTATACAAGGTTTTAAATACAAAAAAAAAACAAAAACTTCTAACGGTGTTTTTAAGTATTTATTGACTATAAGCCAAATTAAAAACATTAACCAATATCCAAAATCATATAAATTTATTCCCCATCAATTAGGTTGGATTTAAATATAAAACAATGATTATTTAATCACTTAATACCACCCCTCCCCAACTATAAATACAAACCCTCACCCACCCATTTCTCCTCATAACACTTGACTCTCCTAAAATATTAACCAAAACATCTCACAAAACCAATAACAACTTCCATGTTCTTATTTTATCACTATAATATAAATTACAAGGTCTTTAAAAGATACTCCAAGAGGGGATATAGAAGGGGAATGTTTCTCAAAGAACCTCTCTTAACTTCATTTCTTTTACCACATTCTCTGCACCCCCTAAATCAATAAGGGAAAAAAATCTGTATTGATTTATATAAATATTTTTTTTATAATGAAATATCTCTTACCCATTTAATTTCTCATCTATTCATATTCAACGAAACAAAACCATTGTCCTAATTATGGTAGTTAATTGTCCCCATGAATAATGATTTTGTTCATTTTACATTACTACCTACATTGATGGTCATAATAGATTTATTATTATTAAAAAAGATTTTAATAGGTATATTAAATACTAATTATTGTTTTAGAACTATCATATATATATATAATATTAAGTAAAATGAATGATTTTGAGATGTTTAAAAACCCCACCAAAATAAACTAAACATTTATCATTAAAATTTTACAAAATGAATCGTACTCATAAATGAATGAAAATTGATATATTAAACCTTTTATAATATTGATATTTAATTAATAATATTTAATTACACATTTGTAGATTTAGTCCCTATTAAAATAAAATCCATAATTATACAGAAATGAACCAATCAATAAACCATGAAATAAACACACACAAAAACATAAAAAAAATGAAATATTACTAATGAATGGGTTATATAATCTAATAAAATCATAAAATGATGTATTATAAATGTGAATAGTTTTCATTAAAGAGTTATTGTCTTTATTTAAACTATTTTACATGTGGTTAAGGTATGGATAATCTAATGAGAATGTTGAGGTAGTACTTTCAATCCTCAATATTAGATTTATGATATATATTCCTTGTTTACAACATATATATTATTTGTGGTGTATATATTTCTATTTGATTTAAAATATCATGAATATAATTATATTACTTGTATTCAATGTTTTAGGGGAATATTTTTACATTTATGGGGAATATTATTCGACTCAGTAGGATGTGGTAAGGGAATTCCTAACCTAATTTCTATTCATTTGGTTAAACTTCTATTTCCTTGATAATGGCATAGTAGGATTATTTGTGAAATTAATTTGGTATATATTATATTGTATTTAAAATTTTTTTGTGACTTTATATACAATACACCATTTAAATTAATGTTATTAATTATCACATCAATGATATGAAATTTATAAGGGACAATCTCCCAAAAAAATTTCTTTTTAATGATTCCATTAAATTTATATTTTCTTTCTAGGTATTTGTCTTCTGAAATTGATATTAAAAATGATTTCAATATTATCTTATTATTTTTTAAATGAATTTACAATCATGTTTTTATTTAAATAATATGGACTTAAAATTATATATATTCTTTTAAATAATGTTTATTGATAATTTTCTAGAAAAAAATATGAAAGGAATGTTTTATTAACTTTTATATAAAGGGTTTATTTTCCAACATCATGATTCATTTACGTTTTGAATCATACATTTCAATTTTACGTGTTCTTCATCAATGAAAATGTTCTATTTTATAATTGTTCATTATTTAAAATATATGAAATTTTTAAATTTATTATAGGTCTCATTGTAGGAAAAATTTTTATAATTGAAGTTAAATTATTTTTATTTATTTTATCATAATTTTTTTTGATATTATACATCAATGGGATTGATATATTGTGATACCATATAATATATTTTATAAAATGGTTTATGGTCTATTTGATTTTGGAGGTACTATTTTGGGAATACTATTATATTCCATTTTGGACATTCATTACGACAATATTACAATACCAATTTCATACCATGGGTAATACATATGGTTAGTCATTTTGGTAATTTCATTATCTGCAACACATATGCTTGAACTTGTTATAATGGGTATTCTTAGATAGAGCTCAAATATATTGGGTAATTTCTTAGTGTCGTGAGACGACATGTGTAGTATTGGAGTGTAAACCTAATGTACTATGTACAATGTCCACAAAGTGATATAGTCTTGGAAGTTAGTTGTGAATCATGATTATATGCTGATGTATGTTACATCCAATTTCCTTTGTTTTCAGAATAATATGATTCCATTTTTTATATTTTATACTAAGATAAGTTTATTCATGTTCCATGATTATATATCATCATATTAGGATTTATAAGTCATTATTTTCATCTACACTAGGTTTATTACCTTACTATGATTTTTATCTTGTCACATTTGTCTAGGTGTTTATCAGGTTATCCTATCCAGTTATAGGATCTCAACATGAGTTAGGAGCTCACAATGGTGATTAATAAGAAGATATTTTATTTCAGTTACATGATTTCTAATAATTTATGTAATCTTCCAAAGACACTAGACATTCTGATTGTTATTCTATAGAAAAAATGGGTGTTGAATATAATTTTCCCATTGTGATGTATGGGTTTACAATGTAAGAGTTTTTACTATTTATCTAATACTCGAAATAAAAAAAGGTTCTTGGGAATTTAATAATGTGAATTCTAGTTATAATTCATTAGAATATGAAGTGTTTATGGTTGGTTATTTGCAATTAATCAACAATGAGATTTATTAAGGGATCTTACCATGTGATAGAACAGACAGGTAAAAGTTAAACATCTACCTCTTAATATACCATAAGGGTAATGTAACACTTATTCCATGAGATAAATAGTCACCAACTTCATCTCATAAATTATTTTTATTTATTTCCTTCCCAATAGAGGACCACTAGTTGCCTCTATTATGATTTCATCAATCTCTAGTTTAGTACAAACAACCGAGTAATTACTCAATATAGATTGAGGTATTATGAGGTAAAATAATTTATTCCATTATTTGTCGATTAAAATTAATAAAGGTATACGTTGGTGTATGTTGAATAAAAACCATATCATGAGTTGTTTTATTTGATTCCCCTACCAATGAAATTCAATAATATGAACTTCTCAACTTCCAAAAGTATATGAGAGTAAGAGAATCATTTCACTAAAATTTTCAACTAGGGTGGACAAATGATGGTGACCCATAAATAATAAAGTACATAAAAACATATTATATTTATAAAAACATAATAAGGCTATGCCTTTATTTACATATAAACATATTAGTTGGTTCCACCTCTACTTATAAGGACCTATATATTTAATATATTTAATATTTAAATTAAATATTATAGAATGAATTATTTTATAACCACTTTAATTATAAACAATGAGGTAATGACATACTCCTACACTTAGTCACCCAATAGAAGAGTTTTACATATTTACTAGAAATATAACTTATTCTTGGAAAATATTTAGAGAACTAAATTTAAAAATTATATTATGATTTATTGAGAATTATTGTATAATATATATAACCTTGTAGAATCTCAGTTTTTACTAAAAAAATTAATAATTAAAGGATAAATTCCATCAAACTATTTTGGGACCCTGATTGGAACCCTCGTCACTTGATAGGAGAACCAAAAGGGAAAAAATATATTTTAGATTAATTTAGAATTAGTGTCATCCTCAACTAACAAACTAATTTTTTTCTAACCAGTTCTACAACCAAGACCTAAAAAATACAATAGTATGGGCGTCCAACAAAATATATAAGTTACAATAAAAGAGAATAGGTGTCATGATATTAAATCTAATAAGTAAAAATTGTAATATTTTCAGGCTGAATATGTTATAATGTAATTTATACATTCTATAGAGAATTACATAATTCAATTTCTATAATTTAGGAATCCTAATAAGAGTAGACATGATAACCACCAAAAACATTTCCCTAACATTAGACATTAGTATAGACAATTTCAGACTACATAATATTTAAGGATATTCTTTATAAAATGGTGGATGAATCCCAAGTGGTGTTGGATAACCCCAAGGCACACAAGACCCATGTATTTATAAAATTTTACTAATGAAAAAGTATAATGAAAATATTTATCGATCAAAAATACATAGAAGATTGATTATTTGATCTCCCAATTTTAAACCAAATATGCACATTTCATCATTACAGAATGACTAAATCAACAATTCATAGACTTTATTTCCTTGGAAAAAACATTAGAATTCCATATACCACACATTATTATAAGAGTAAATGTAACCAACCCATATGCTGTAAGGATAATTGTCTGTACAATATAAAAAATTCCAATGTAAATTTATCATTTCAATGTTTTATAGTGGTTTTAATTTATAGACTGTGTTCAAAAAAATATTATATATGTTTAAGGTACATTTTTCATTTGTTTTAATGAGTTTTAACCATTGGAAGGCAAACTAGTGGTTCAAAAGGGCCCTATGGGTGGTGGAGGTGGTTGTGCAACCATAACTACAACAAATATCAATCTATCGTGTGGAGTATTGTTGTGGAAACAACCCACTACATGTAGCCTCTAGCGGAATGGTGGGATCTATAGGGGGTGGATTTCCCCCCTTGAAGTGGGAGATCCAACCATTCATTCATACTTCTTGACTAATGCGTCCAACCCTCCCTCAGTGCCTCCTCCCCTTCCTCCACAATTATTATGGAGTGTTTTTGAGGAATTGTAAGTGGAAATAAATGTAATATTTCCTCACATGTCATCTATTATTCTTTCCGACTTGTTAATTATTATTTATAAATGATTTGATTTCACTTTGTTTTGAAGATTTCAATAGATAATGGTGGAATCATTTGAATCATTGGGAACATTCATGCTACCTATTTAGGTGACATCCTTTAATGATATCTATAAAAAATATGTTTCTTATTTCATAAATGGACTGATGCACCATTAGTATATTTAAGTTTTTTCTTAGATAAACATTAATTAAGGATGATATTCATTTCTATGCTTGTGGTTTTGGATCAAATTGGTATTGAGGGTCTTTTATATGCCTCATACGACTAGTTCAATTTTCTTCTAGTGTAACACGATGGAATGGTGAGTTTTCCCTAAATTTTAAATTTACTAATTAAATTTACTATATAATTATATTTGATTTAATTAATTGTTTTGGCCTTCTTGGAATGTGTTTAGAGCTCAAGTGGTCATGTGATCATGGAGTGAATGATGATAAAACTCAGTAGGTCATTGAAATGAATTTGTTCCTTGGTAATAAATTTAAAAATATGAAAATGAGGTTGGTGGTCTCATATACATAACTTATGATCTAATCATTTGATTATAAGAGTTTTTTCATGTGGCCTCACCACATTAGTATGGTCTAACATTGAATGAAATTAATTTTTTAATAGCTAAAATTGTTTCCAAATTTATAATTAGTTAAAGTTTTAAATATAATTAACTGAAATGGGCATTGGTGGACTAATCACGATGTCCAGATATATTATAGTCTCTTGCAAACTAGCCTGTTTCCTTAGGAACTAGAATATAGAGGATTAAATTCTTAATTTATATTTCCCCATGTTACTTATATCCATTGAGACATTCATAACCAATGTGGAATGACCATAGGTTGTGGGTGATGGGTTGTGTGAGCTTACAATCCTTTTGATACATTGACATCTAATATGGTTTGTATTCTATATCTTGATTGTTTCAAATGTGAAATAACAATTATATTCTAAGAGAATATGCTATTTTTTGGTGATTATGAAAGATTTAATTTTCTCCAAAATCAAGTGTCTACCCATGACCTAGGTCAATATCAACAACCCATGTGATGTTGTATCTACTACACTATGACATCAGGGACCCCAGTGAGTGCCATAGTGACTCACCTACGATGAGTTAGTTTGTATGGCCAGTGTAGAGATCGTAGTCAATGTCACAATAGAACCTAAAAACATGTGTAACACCATGGGTTTGTAGATTAAGCTTAATGTCATGTAAAGTAAAGTTTATGGATTGACTTCCCTGATGGTTGGTAAATCTGTTTTTGTCAAACATCACTTTTACATCGTAAAAATTTATGAAAACTACTTCAACTGGAAAACGACAAGAAGATTAATATAAAGAAATTTTTTTTAAGTAATAACATCGATAAAAACTACCATTAATATTATAGTAGTATAGAAAAATATTTTTAAGAACAATTTTATAAATTATACTTTTTAAATAACATAAATTTCTAACCGAAATGAAAATAAATATTAGAATTTCATAAAACAAATTTCTTAGATATATTAAGTACCAAAGTGTGTTAAAATTATACTAATATATAATGATATCATAATGATCTATAAGAGAAAATAGTTGTCAATTTTCCTCATGATATGGATCATAATATTTCAACCAAGGAATCATATTCATTAACAATATCAAAAATCAGGGAGATTGTTTCAATAAAATCTTATCACTTGGTATCATTGAACCATACTACCCGTGTAATAAAATGAATTTAAATGAAGCGTAAAATATCATTAAAGAATTTATAATGATGATATAACTTTTCAATTATAGTATGTACACCTCATATAAAAATATAGGTGCTTCAAATGGAATGTGTCTCAAAGAAGGTAAATTGAGTCAAAACCATCATACCGATTTGGTAATTTTTGAATCATAAACTCCATGAAGAAAAGATCATAGAATCGATATATAAATCATCATATCATTACAAATAATAATCATATAATATATTATTGTGTAGTATATACATCATGAATGAGAAAATATTGGTGAACACGGCTTGTATCTCACATATATAAAAAGTGATTTGAATTTCCCTTACCTTATGTATTTACTCTATTCATAATCATAAAAAATACCTGAATAATTAATAAAATATTATTAAAAATATATTAGCGAACCATAAAAATATATATTATAAACTATATAGTCTTATTATTACTTTATATTACACATTTGTTTATAATTTCATGATATTGTTACGCTTCGGGTAATAATCGCTTTTTTCACATGTGTCTAAATTTATTATATCTTATTTCATTATAATTATATAATGATTTTGTGAATGTAAAACATTATATAAATATCCATAATATTATTTAAATTTCTTTTATAATAATAAATTCAATATATTGTATTATGTGGAATACACTGTTCATGGAGATGGTATATAATAAGTATGCATTAACGTCATTTCTGTTCAACTGCCATATTTGAAGAAAGAAACTAAATGAAATATTTGTCTCTATATTTATATATATTAATATAGAAAATCTATTATATCTAATATATTATATAATTTCATTAAACCTTCAAATAATCAATTAAACTTGGTGTTTTAACGAATCACATCGCTTTGAGGGGGCAGTAGTCCACACATCATCAAACGAAATTATCGTATTTAAAAAAATAGAAAATATAAAGATATGTTTTGCAAAAAAATTCATCTGATTCAGGAAATAATATGTATTATTTATATCATGTGTAAATATATTTTTCATTATGATTCCCAACAATGAAATGTGGTAATGGAAAAGAGGTGGTAGATAATCGTAAACATAAAAAATATATTGGTTACCCATTAGATAGAGTTGTGTGTAAGTGTAGGTAAAACCAAAATCCTAAAAAATATAATTATATTTTGGATAATAGTTTTTAATTATAATCCTGGAATAAGGATGTTGGGTGGATAAATAATATAAAATAATGAATGCTGAGAAAAGGTGTTACCTCTTAATCTGGTAACTACTTTTGGTCTGTTCCAAAAGGCTTCCATAAATTTTTTCATCCCAAATAGAAAATTAATGGAAGATGGGGTAATTTTAGAAGTTTATTTGGAATATATTTTCAAATACTAATTAGTTTTACATGTTTGATATAGTGGGATAGGTGGTTTCTATTTATAGGGAAAGAAAGGACTCACTTTGTATTGTTTAAAAAAAGTTATATGTACCTATGTTTTTACCGAAGAAATGACATCAAAAACAATAAAAACAAAATAATGGAAGGATAATATCATAATAATGTTCATAAAATGGTTTTTTTACTTTTTTTAGGTCGTTTTGGAAATTAAAATAAATTTTTACAATTATGATTACTTAATTTTTTCATAACTGTTGAAATTTATTTTTACTGCATTCACTGTTATTTTTGATAAAAAATTAATTTATTCTTATTAGAAATTATTAATTAAAATAATTAAAAATATGGAATATATTTTTTCAAATTCCAACCACATGAGTCCCATATATTAATTTATAAATAATCGCATAGATAGGACGATACATATCGTTTTTTTAGTAAAAATGATACAAAGTTTTATATGTGTTTTTTAAATTTTCAATGTGACATTGGTTCTAAAGACCTATATTGGAAAAAATAATAAGATTTTATCTCATTAAATATTTAATAAAACTTGAAATTAAAATTAACCTTTAAAAAAAATTAGATGAAAAATAAATTTTCAATTAAAATTATATTTTTTTAGTATTTATCCAAAAATGATGTTTCTTAAAAAAGTCCCATAAATTCTGCATATTCTAATTATATATTATAAAATGATAATGAATTTTATTTTATCAATATAATTTTATGATTTATTATAATATTAATTTACTTATTATTTAATGAAGAAAATTAAAATTTATTCATTTTATAATATAGTATTTGTAAAAATATAAGGAGTTTACCAAAAATTCTATCTTTAGTTATCAATATGTTTTAATTATATAAAGACATTATAAAAATATTCAAAATTAATTTATTACTATATATATATTACTATGATTAATTTCTAGTTTATAATTATTTTTTTAAATAATTATAATAATAAAATGATGTTTCATAGATAATCAGTGTTGTGTGTAATGTACACCAAGTTGGTGTTGTATGTAACAAATGCAAGTTTGGTGTTTCATGTAGTGAAACCCAAGTAAATTAAATTTGAAATTAATGTTTGAAATAGTGATTAAATAAAAAAAATATTTTTTGTGTTCCGTGAAATTTAAAATTTCAAGAGATTAAATTAATTTTAAAAAATTATATCAAAAATTAAAGATGTGTTACATTCCACCCCCATAAATTGAAATTCAGCATAAAGGCTAATATGTGTTATCGAAGGTTTAATACATGAATGATAATTTCATAAAAACCCACATTTGTAAAAAAAACTAAAACATCTTTTAAAAATGTAAATTTGAGACCATAACAGTTACCCAATTTAACAAATAACTAGGTTTCTACATGGTAGAAAATATGTTGGAAGTAAAGATTGGAATATAATATAAATATAAATATTTATAGGGGACATTGAGGAAAAAAATAAAACAAACAAATTAATTACCAAATAAATTTTTATGGACTCTAATTCATGTTTTTGTGATGATTTATATGGTTATTGGTTCAAAAAAAAATATGGTTTATAGAAAACACATTTTTTATTATTGTCTTTTATCTGACTAATTATTTTATTGACCATGAATATATGAAAATATTTAAAATTATATATTATATAAAAAATAATTTATGTTTTGTCTTATATATTTATAATTCATCAATTACTTTAGGAAATGGATGTCCATAAATTACCATTGATATCCAAAGGAGTACAATTATCTTTTAGCAAAACATAATGACCATGATAGAATGAAAAGTAAAACTAAATTTATTACAATATTATTAAAAATAATAAAATAATCACTACAATTTTTACATAAATATTAATTAATCATGAATAATTATTTATTAACATGGACATCTTGTAAGATAATGGAAGGAGTGACACCATTATCACCCTTCAGTCATGATTTCAAGAACAACATCCATACCGAACGTGATTGTTTGTCACCCGACAACATGATTTTATTTATCTAATACAACACTAATATAATTTACAAAATACACATGTTATACATAATTGAACTAAGGTTAATCACTAAATATCAATTTAACCATGGGTTTTAATAAAATCTAAATACATAAATACCTCCTATGAAGATTGACTTAAAGTTTTCCTGAATAGTTAACCTTATAAACCCTATAAAAGATTAAAATTCAAAATTTCAAAGGTAAATACATGAAATAAGATTAATATTTATCTTCCATATATCACAATGTACCTCTGGGTTGTAACATTCCAAACATGTGAATACCCTCATCATATATTTTCATGAAACATGGTTATCACATAAATTACCATAAAAAATATGGAAAACATGAATGCATATATATTCTATAAATTGCTTGATATATTCAATAAATAAAATAACTTATAAACATCATCCAAGATATTATACACTGCATTTTAACAAGTACTTAATTATTTCAATGGTAATCAGTACCATCCAATTAACTTTTATCCAACAAATCTTTATCCAAAAAACATTATCATAACATAACGAACATATTAAGGGTTATCATTCCCTAAATAATTTTTCCATGGACATCACATTTCAATTAAATAGAATTTCTATTCCATTTGATACATTCAACATTAACATTAAACTACATAGTAAAAAAATAAACTCAAAAATCATTTATTATTTCACCATTCATATTACATAATTCCTGAACCCAAAATACATAAATGTTTTGACTATTAAACTTCATCCATATCCTATAAGAAGGATTCCTCATCCAATTACTTAATACCACTTTCCTTTCTTATTTAATATGTTGTCTAATCATCATCAGTAATATTACCATTACTTACACCACATTGCGTATTGCCTTCATGATCATTCCTCTTGGATCATTGAGTTTCATAAAGACAGTTTATTCCATACATATAACACATATCCATTTATAATGCCTTAGTGAGGCCAGTATTCACATCCATTTTTTAAACTAATCTCTTCTTTTTTTCATGGTATTATATGGTTTTTTGTATTTCATTTCAAAATTTAAAACATTTTTTTTCCTCATGTACATTTACATAGATGACTATATCCAAATTCATGAATCAAATGAATCTGAATCTTTTTTCTTCTACGGTTTCCATTACCCAAACTCTTTGTTAAATCATTCCTTCTTTTCCCTAGTGATTTTGTGAGTTGGTTAAGGTATAAGATGAAAATATTATTCACTAATATCAAATTAGAAATGATGAAAAAATATTTCACTCCAGTTATCATCCCACTTGATTACCAATCAAAAAATTATCCATAACATTCAACATTAGTATAGTTCCATCTAGTTCATAATATTCACAAAATATCAAAGCATAGTGTGTGCATTACATATCATATATAATAACCTCAATATTAGGAAAATAATTACATATATTATCTTAAAATCATGACACATTCAGATATCTATGACAACATAGGATTATCCTAGGTTATTCCTTGAAAACTTATATTTAAATCCTTCAGGATGGATCTTGATGATTTTTTGATTTTCCAAACCATATCTCCAAGTAGTGTAAAAAAACGTTGTGCAGTAAAGCCCGTTGTTATGTACCAGATTACCCTAAGTCAGGCCCGAAACATCTTATCAAATTTTTTACCCCTAGGTTCAAATGTGATAGCTATACATAAACATTTTGTAGACAATAAGGGATGTATTTCTAGAAAACCACTCACTCTATCCTTTAAAAATTTCTTGGACATTATCTAATACTTTTTATTTTCCTTAGACATATAATTAGACATATCCATAAGTCTCTCACTAAGGTTTTCTCAACCCAAATTCCAAAGGATAACTAAATATTTAAGAGGATACCAACTATAAAAACCCTCACTTTTTATAAAATAACATTACATAATATTTGGGGAATAAAAAAATAGTAAACATTTAAATTCCTAAATAGCATATTAGTATAGTGAATTTGGAAATATGGAAACATAAACAGTGGTTTATAAGTGAGATATATTATCTTCCAAAATATTCTTCAATAATTGCACCATTCTCACGCAAATCATACATATTAAATTTCTTAATAACCTGAAGAAGGAATCATAAAATGGTATGAGCTCAGTTACTCATTAAGGGTAATTAAAGAAGACATATAATCATAAACATGAGATTAATGGTATGATAAGGTGATCATAACATTATAAGATCAAACCCTTCATATCATAAGAGCAGAAACATAAATCAATGCTTAAATCATAGAAGTTCATTAGATATGAATATGAATGAGATAAATAACATAATACATGAATGTGTTACAAAATAATAAAACCTGGAATTGTGGAAGACACATAAACATATGTAATGATTTCTAAAGTAGTCAAGTCATCGCTCCCAATCCCTTATTAGTTGATAAAGTCTTTTATTGGAACATGTTCACTCCTCATTCCACCCATGAATTACTGAGCCAATTTCTCTCCTTATTACATCCCTAAAATACTAATCATATTTCACCCTTATTTCAACTCAAGTCTACCTCATGATATATAAATCAATACCCAATATATTGGAGGGAGATTTATGTCTACCCCGTCTCATATGTAAATCATAAAAACATGTTGCATAATAGAAATAAAAAATATATCATATCCCTTAAAATTAATTAAGTATCATAAACATGTAATCATATTATCAACTATTGAAAAAAATACAGGTTTCATAATAATTCAATCAAATTTATAACTCATGAATATAAGTGGGTTTCGAAACTTTATAAACCATAAAAAATAAATAGGTTTCATAATTATTAATCCATTAAAACATAAGCCATTCAAGAAATAATATATATATATATATATAATCTTTAGACCATTTTTTAGATGGTAAAGAGAAACATCAATACATGTCATCTTTGATAGAAAGTAACTCGAAAAGATATTTTGAAAACAATTGTTGAGGAAAATATCATTCCTTATTTGAAAAATTCTATTTAAAACATAAAAATATTTTGAAAACCATTTTATTGAAAATAAAATTAAAATATTATAAAATAAATTGTTGAAAACATTTTAGAAACTGTTTCCTAGAAAACACATAATGATATACGAAAAATGTTTTGGAAAACATTTTCTTTTAAATCATATAAATAAAGGTTGAATTGTTTTAAAAAAAATCATTCCTTGAAAATAGTTTTCAAAATTATAAATTATGATTGAAAATTATTTTGAAAACCATCTCTTTTAATAGTTCTAAAAAATATTGAAAATGTTTTGAAACCCATTTATATGGAAATAAATTCAAAACATATAATAAAATATTAACAAAAATTTGGAAAACATTTCTTTTAGAAAACATTGGATACTTTTAAAAGATGAATTATAAATAATTTTAAAAAAAATTCTTGAAAACCATTTTCAAAGAAACAATTATTAAAAAATTTAAAGAATTTTATAAAAGAATTTTTTTTTAAAAAAATAACTTTAAAATCCTATAAATTATTCGTTAATGGAATTATGGCCATGAAAATGGGTAAATCCGTAAAAGGTGAACATTCCATTAGAACCATAATAATGTATAGAAACATTACTCAACCATGAATTGACAAGAATATTACTCTTTTTTAATCCACTATTTTAAAAAGGTAAACTCCATGTAAAAATTTACATTAACATTATCATATAATTGTAAAATATTTTTTTAAACACTTTTAGGCGTGAATGTTTTGAATGAACAGAGATTTATGACTGAACGGATTATTAAAATCAAACTCCCTAAAACATTTGGTTTGTTATATTAAGCATAAAAAAGCGGTAAATTGTAATAATATAGAAATATATAATGAAAAAATACATTAGTAGACAATTCATGAGGGTTCTAGTGAGATGTATCATAAGATATCAACAAATGAAGAATAATCTTATTTATTCTCCAAAAGAAATGATATGGTTTCGATAAACACTTTTCACATGATAACATTTAACCAAACTCCACATATAATAAAATGAAATTAAATTAATTTTAAAATTTCATGAAATGAAGCAGATTAATGAAATAAAATTTCTGTGGTAGTATGTATACCGTATATAAAAATATATGTGCATGACATGGCATGTGTCTCAAAAAGGGTAAATTGAGACAATTCTATCATACTAGTTTGGTTCCATTTGAAACAAAAAACCATGAATAAAATATAATATAATGGATATTTAAATCACCAGAAAATTAATAATTAGGATCATATAACACATTAATGGGTACTATGTACCCCACTAACAAAGAAAGGTGTAGTGAACATGGCATGTATCTCATAGATGTAAAAAGTGAGATGAATTACCCTTAACATACGTCTTGACTCACAAAATACTCATACAAACATCTTAAATGATAAATATAAGTATATTATACATCTATCAAAGAACTATATTGTCATATATAATACCATATATGGTTTTATTATTACATTATATTACTTAATAGTTAATAATTCCATGTTATGTTTATGCTTCGGGTAATATTCTATTTGTTTTTTACAGTTTTATTAATTTGTTATATATTAGTTACTTGTACAAATATAATGATTTCTAGAATTCAAAACATCTAATTAATATAATTTATATTTTTTATATTTTTTATTATAATAATCTATATAATATATATGTATTTAAATGAATATGTTGTTCATGGAGACGGTTGGTCAAACGTACGCAGTAATATTGTTTTTTTAATTATCATCTTGAAATAAAGTATGTAAAATATATAAATATATATATATATATATTATATACATTAAAAATTAATATATATCATATAATTTCATTAATCCTATCATTTATACAATCTATGTATTGTGTGAACGAATCACATAACATTGAGTTAGCAGTACTCCACACATCCTCAGACAAAATTATCTTATTTTTGCAAAATGAAATGTATATGATGTGTGTTTTAAAATAATTACAGAAGATTATATACATAGTATCTATCATATATATTTTATATAAATATATTTTCCTTCATAATTCCTTGTAATAAAAGTTTGTGATGTATAAAATCAACAATCATCTTTTTGTGAGTCGATTGCTCTCTGTACACATTAGTCGTATGTTTATTAACCCTTCGATGAAGGTGTGTGTAATTGTAGGTCAAACCCTTGGAAAAAACAATATAATTATATTAATGATACAATTTTTTTTATATAATTATGGAATAAGGAGATTGTGTGGATAAAAAAATAAAATAATGCACCGTGATAGAAGATGTTTCCTTCTAATCGTGTAACTCTTTTTGGATTGTGCCAAAAATAGTCCTAGGATATATTTACACCAAAATTCATGAATCAAGGTAGAAGGGTGGTTTTTAATTAAGTGTATTTCTCAGATATTGATTGAACCTATGTGTTTTGCGTGGTTTGAGGATGACAGATGTGGTGGATTTTATAGGAAAGGGAAATGACTCACATGTTATTTTTGAAAACAAGTTAGGTGTACCCACATTTAAACCCGAAAACATTACTAAAAAACAAAAATGAATATAAAATGGAAGGTTAATTGAGAAAAAGGTCCATAAAATGATGTTTCACATGTGTCTACATCTTATTCGGTCTGAAATTTATGTTTTAGTACCTTGTTAATCTCATTTTTCTCTTAATCAATGTAATTAATATTAAATGAATTCATTGTTATTTTTGGTAAAAAATTATTTGGACCTTATTATTTTTATAAACTATTTTTATTAAAAATATGGAATCAATTTTTTAAAATTCTGGCCACACATGTGGATGAAATTAATTTAAAAATAATCTTATAGAAGGGGAAACACTCTAGATTTTTTATGTAAAAATGAATAAAAGATTGTTATGTTTTTATATCCAAATTCAATATGAAATTGGTTATAATAACCTAAATAATATTAATTGATAAAAATTTTATCTTATTAAAAAATTTAATCAATTATAAATATTATTTTTCCTAATTAATAAATTGGAGGAAAAATTAGTTTTGAATTAAATTTCAATATTTTTTTACTATTCATCCAAATGAATAGTTGCTTAAAAAAATCCAATAAAATCAACATAAGATAATTTTGAAATTTTAAATTCAATAATTAATATTATTTTCTCAAATTAAATTTATATATTTTTCTAAAATTAATTTTATTATTTTTCATATAAGGAAATTTAATACAATTTATTTGATAAATTTTTAATTTTAAACATATAATGACATTTACAAAAATTATATCTTTAGTTGTCAGTACGTTTTATTTTTATAAATCCAATATAACAAAATGTGAAGATTAGTTATTACTATTCGAATTCTATATTTATAGGGTATGATATAATTTTATCATTTAAACAATTATAACAACAAAATGATGTTTGTTAAAAACTAATTATTGCACGTAACTTAAGCCATGGCAATGTTGTGTATAACATACGCCAATACAGTGTTGATTATAGTGTATGGAAAGTTGGTGTCATATGAAATTAATATTTTAATTAATTATTTAACATTAAACACTATTATTAGTGTTCTATTAAATGAAATATTTAAACATATTCTATTATTATGAAAAATTCAAATAATCAGGGGGTGTCACATTCTACCCCATTAAAAAGAATTCAACCCTATATATATTTTTTGGGATATCAATGATTTAATAATTGAAAGATCATTTCATTGAAATCAACATTGTAAAATTGAATACTAAAACATACTTTCAAAAGGAAATATTTTCACCATAACGCTTACCAAAAGAAACAAATAACTAGGTTTCCACATGGGAGAACATAGGTTGGGTGTAAATTTTAAAAATATATAAAAATGAAAAAATTAATATGTATTGACTAAAGTTATTAATTAATAACTATTCATTGATCAAATAAAAGTTCAGGGCCTAAAATTCATAAATTTGTGATGATTTATAAGGTCATTCGTTCAATAAAAATCAAGGTATTATGGCCACTAATTTTTCTCATTATCTTGTCTTTGAGTAATTATTTTATTGACCGATAATATAAAGAAATATACTGACTTGATATATTTATGTAAAAAAATTTAATTCTTTTTTTGTTTTTTTATCGATTTATAATTCATCCATTACTTAAATAAATGGATGTCCAGAAATTAACTTTGATGTTTGAGGCACTAAAATACGCTTTTACGGTATCTTAAGGCACATAAAAGAATGAAAAATATTACATGTTTTCTATAAATATTAATAAAAATAATAGATATTAAAACTATTATTTAATCATAAAATATAATTATACATTAACTAGGACATCGATTATGCCAATGGTAGGAGGGTTACCCTAAACGTCCTTCATTTATGGGTTCATGACAATTGGGCTATTCCGACATGATACGTTTTTACTAGACATTCAGGATTTATTTTTCTAAATCCTCAATAATATAATTTACAAATGAAATATGATGTACATCACAAAAATAAGTTTAATCACTAAATATCCTTTTTAACTATGGTTTTCAACACAATCTCAATACAGAATTATTTCTTCCATTGAATAACATAATATTTTATTGAATGGAAATCCTCAAAACCACTCATGAATATGAAATTACAATACATTAAAAATAAATTATTTAAATTGTCTTATCACTGATCCTACATATATCACAATGAATATATTTGTTGTCACATTCAAAACATGTGAATACCCTCATCTTTATTTCTTTTGAAACATGATAATAACCTGAATTACCATAATTTTTTATGGAAAACATTCATTCTTCGTTATTAAATAGATTACAGGATATATTCATTCAATACAAGATGTTTTAAACTTCATCCATGATATCAAATACTAATTATCACAAAGTCCTAAATTAGTTTCCATGTAATCTGTAATGTCCAATTTATATATAAAAAACATGTTATTATCCAATCAAAATTATTTTATGATATGATACATAATAAGAAATATATTTTCCATAATCTTCTATTTTCTATTACCATACAATTCCATTAAATCACTTTTCTATTCCATCTTATACATTCAACATAATTTTTTAAATCCATTTTGAAAAATATAAACTAGAAAATCATTGTTTACTTCACCATTCATATAACATAATTCTTGAATCCCAAAAACATAAAAACATCTATTATTCCACTTCATTCATATAACATTATATGGTTTCTTAATTCTATTACCTAACTCCTATTTCCTATCATATTTAATATTTAGTCTCATCACCATCATCAATATAACCATCAATCTCACCAACTTGTTGATACTCTTTAGGATCATTCCTCTTAGGACATCATATTGCATAATGACCATTTATTCGACACATAAAATACATAAACTTCTTTGGTGCCTTAGGGAGGACAAAATTATCATCAATTTCATTAACTAGACTCTTCACTTTCCCCTTAAAATTAATTTCATTGTGTACATATTTTCCACGTTCAAAACATCATCTTCATCCTTTAATATATTCACATAGTAAATTCATTCCGCATTCATGATAAAAAGGTAACCAGATTTTTATTCATGTATGGTCTCCATTACTTGAAATCTAAGTGAACACATTAATTATTTTCCTTGGTGAGTATAAGTGTTGGTAAAGGTATGCATTGTTAATCATGTTCTATGAATAATAATTTGGCATTATCAAAACCAATTTCACCAAAATACTCATCACATTAACTGCTCATCATCAAAACTCCCATCATATTGAACGTTGGTCTAGTTACTTCAGGTTCCCACCATTGACTAAAACAATAATCATAGTGCGAGAATTACTAATTATTCTAGAAAACCACAGAGTCTCAGAAATAATTTCTTACAGAATGTTTAAATCATGAAACCATACATAATCTTTAACACCATAGGTTTATCCAAGGATATTCACAACCATCTTCTATTTTAATCTTTTTATGAATCATGAATATTTTTATAATTCTGAAAGAATGTCCCCAAGGAGTTGCAAACCATATGAGAAACAGTGACCTTTTTTCTGTACCAGATTACACTAAGTCAGGCCTAGATCATCTTTTAAGATTTGTTACCTCTTAGTACATTTGTTCCAGATCCACATAAACATGTAGTATCCAGACAATGATTTATTTATAAGAAATCACTCTTTATATATTTTACCAATATTCTAGGACACTAACATATTCTTTTTTCCATTAGATTTAACATTAAACAAGCCCTTATGTTATAACTTGGGGTTTCTCATCCAAGATTAAAAATGTTAACTAATCCTTTTCTTGAATACCTACTATAGAAAACCTATCTTTTTATACAATATCATTACATCTCAGTTGGTGAATATTTAAAACATTAAATAAACAGAATCCCACAGGCTTTATTAGTCCAGTGCCTTTGGATACATTGAAACATAAAAACTGGTTAATAATTCCTCTACATTTTCTCCCACTATGGTCTAAATTACTATATCAATTATTAGACATATCATACATAATAAATATATTCATAACGATGGAAAAAATAAAAATGGGTAATCTATGATAATCTATAAGGGTAAAAAATAAAGACATGTAATCAAAAGCATGAGTATAAGTGTTTTAGAACATGATCATAACATCGAAAGAACATACCGATCATATTATAGGATTATAATCAATAATTGGTGTATAAATGTCGGTAGTTTATATAATGTGAATCATAATGAAAAAAGAACATAATCCAGGAAGAGATTACATTAGAACAAAACATCGAATTGGGGAAGACACATAAGCATATTTAATGATTTAAATTTATGTCAAGGTCGGGCTGCCATAGCCATCTAAGAGGGGAAAATTATTTAACAAAACTTATTCCACTCTCCGGTCTTACCCTGCATTACTGATTCATGTTCCCTACTCATTCTATACATATAATATTGAACCATGTTCACTCCTAATTCCATCAATTTATATGTTATGAGATGCAAATCATTACCCAATTCATTAGAGTGTGATATAGGTCTAACTCATCTCATATTGAAATCATAAAAACATGTTCCACAAGACCATTAAAAACATATCATAACCAATTAAATTAAATGGGTATCATACACATGTAATCTTATTATATAGTGTGAAAAAAATATAGGTTTTATAATCATTTCATAAAACAATCACTACCTATGAAAGGAAGTGGGATTCAATAGCATATAACTCATCGAAGTGAAATAGATTTCTTAATCATCATTCTATATAAACATTACCCGTTCATGAAACAATATGAATTAACACATTGGATCATTTCTTATAAGTTCATGAGTAACATCAAAAAATGTCATACAAGATGGAAAATATCATGGAAAGATATTTTGAAAACATTCTTGTGAAAAATATACATTAACCATTGAAAATTGATCTTTAAAACATAAAAACATTTTAAAAACAATCTTTTTGAAAATAATATTAAAATATTATAAGGAAATATTTTAAAACATTTTACAAAACATTTTATTTAAAAACATATAAATATATCATTATTACATTTTGAAAAAAAATCATGAAATCGATAAATGATGATTGAAAATGTTTGGAAACCATTTCATTGAAAATACGTCAAAACCATATAATGAAATCAATAAAAAAAATTGCATCCAATTTATTTGAAAATACTTTGAAATCATTTAGAAGAATCTTTGCAAATAATTTAAATCAATTAGAAAATTTTAAAATAATTTTCATCGAAAAGATCATTTAACAAATAATATATAGAATATTAGGAAACATTTATGTTTGAAATAAAAATTTGTAATCTTGTAAAAGAAGCTTTATTGGAATCCTGGTCATGATGGCGGGTAAATCGATATATGAAAAACATTTCTTTTGCACTGTAAGAAGTTTTGAAAATTGACTCCAACATAAAATGAAAAGAAGATTAATTTTTAAGAATTATGTTGTTTAAAAAGGTATAAAGTTGTTAAAAATTACATTAAACATAATATGATAATAGTAATAAATTTTTTTAAACACATTTAGAAACCATTGTTTTGAAGAGCATATATTTCTGACAAAAAGAATAATTAATGTCAAAATTTCATAAAAATATTTTCTTAGCTATATTATGTAACAATGTGTTGGAAATGGTACTAATACATAATTATATCATTTAAAACCATATAATAATACTATTCTTGATTTTACTTGACGTATGGATCATATGAGTTCAACAAGGGAAACATAATCATAAACAATTTCTAAAAGTGAGGTGATTCTTTCAATAAATTATTATCACTTGGAAATTATAAACCATACTCCACATATAGGAAAATGAAATTTCATAAAGGTTGAAATATCATGATATTAAGTATATTAATGATATAGCTTTTCAAAGGCATAATTTACACATCATATGAAAATATAGTTTCATTATACGACATTTGTCTCTAAAAAAGTAAATTGAGAAAAACCTATATTACAGATCTGGTAACTTTGGAAACATAAACCCCATGAATGAAAGAATATATAATGGATATTAAAATCCTCCTAAAATTTATAATAATAATAATATAACACATTTACCAGATGTATATACCCCATACAAATGAAGAGTGTTGAACATGGCACGTATCTCACATATATAAAAAGTGAGATGAATTTCGCTTAACTTATGTCATGACTATCATCATAGTCAAAAAACAATTCATTTATAATAAATATAATTTTATTTTACATTCAAAATTGAACCATATTATAATATATAATTCCATATATTGTTTTATTATGACTCTATATTACCCGCTTGATAACAATTACATGTTAAGGTTACGCTTCGGGTAATATTGTCTTTGTTTTTCACATGTGTCTTAACTTGATTTATCATAGGACCTTACACCTATATCATGGTTACAAAAATTTAAAACATAATATAAATATCATTTATATTCATTAGATGTTTTTAATAAAAATCAATATAATATATATGTATTAAATGGAATACACTATTCATGGAGAGATTAGGTCGTACGTCGCATGAACATTGTTTCTGTTTAATTTTAATATTGAAATAAATAAAGTAAACAAAATATATGTATGTATATATGTATATATATAATTATTAAATTGATATTATTATAAATATATATCATATAAATTCATTAATCATATCCTTAATACATTCAATATAGTCTGTTAACGAATTACTTTGCTATCAGTGGCGGCAGTCCAGACGTCCTCAATTTTTTTTTTCTTATTTTCAAAAAATAAATATTATAAATAAATATGTTTTAATTTAAATATATAAGATTAAATACATAAAATGTATCATATATATCATATATAAATTAATTTTCCATCATAATTACTAACCTTGAAATGCGGTAAATGAAAAAATGAATAATCATCATTTTGTGTGGCGGTAGTTGGATGTACACATTAATTTCCCATTATATGGGGATGTGTGAAAGTTTATATCAAAAAATATAATAAAAAAAACTCAGTATAATTATTATAATTATTTTTTGTATAATCATGGGATTAGTAGCGTGGATGGTGAAGGAAAATAAACGAAAGGTTCTTGAGAGAAGATGCTACCTCTTAATCAGGTAAGTCATTTTGCTTTATACAAAATGATACCTTGGATTGATTTATTCAATAAGTAATTATCCAAAGGGGAATGGAAGAATTTATGATTTTGTATTGGGTAGTTCATTAAGAAACTTTGTGTTTTGATAGGTGTATGTAAGAGGGAGATGTGGTGTCCTTTTATAGGGAACATAATTAACTCACCTAATATTTCTGAATACACATTAGGTGTACCCATGTTATGACCTAAAAAAAGTCATCCTGAACTAACCAAGCATAATAAATAGAAGTTTCATATCTTAATAATGTATATAAATTGATTTATAGATGTTTTTAGGTCAATTTGGTTTTTAAATTTATGGTTTACTAATCTGTTAACCAAAATTTTCCCAATATTGTTGTAATTAATTTTAACTATAATCACTATTTTTTTAGTAAAAATTTATTTTCACTTTTTTATAAATTATAAATTATTGTTATTCAAAATATATAATCCATTTTTCAAAATTTCAACAGAGTAACTGGTGGAAATTAATTTCAAAATATCCTTACAACTGGGACGACAATGCGAGGTTTTAAAGTTAAAATGATCAATCATTATTTATGTTTTTATATCCAATTTCAATTTTATTTTGGTTATAGTAACATACATTGGATAAATTTATAAAAATATTATCTTACTAAAATTTAAAAAAAAAGAAAAATATAACTTAACCTTATTAAAAAATTGTGATGAAAAACTAGTTTTGAAAAAAATACTTAATTTTTCATTATTCATCAAAAATTAAATATTCATAGAAAAATACCATATATTCACTATAATATAATTTTGAAATTATAAAATAAAAAAATTATTTTATTCTTTCAAATTAAATTTATAATTTCTTTCAAAAATATTTTTATTATATTCCACATTAGGACATTTATAATAGTTCATTTGAGAAAAATAATATATTTCAATATATAAGAACTTTACCAAAAATTATATTCATCATTATAATTATTTTTTATTTATATAAATCCAATATAAAAAATATTTAAAAATTGTTTATTACTATTCACATTAAAATTTATAGAGTATAGCTTAAAATTTTTTAATTCATGTTATTATAAAAATAAAATGACGTTTTGTACAAACTCAAGGATGCATGTAATGTTGGAAAATTCGGTGTTGCATGAAACGCACACCAAGATAGTGTTGACTGTAGCACAAGAAAAGTCATTTTTATGTTAATGAAATATTTGAATTAGTGATTTAAAACTAAATAATATTTTATGTTTTGTGTGAAATTCAAAATATCACAATATTTGATAAATTTAAAACATATATTTCACAAAATCTCAGGGTGTTATAGGTATCCCACACTTCCTTAAATAAAACAATCATATTTAAAAAAAATAAAAAGTATAAATATATGTGTTATAAAATAAATATGTAATCTTAAATAAATAATATGTATTATATATATCATATATAGATATATTTTCTATCATAGTTCCCGATAATGAATGGTAATAAAGGAAAAAAATGAAGAGTCGTATTTTTGTGAGGCGGTAGTTCACCGTAAAGATAATCAATATGTTTGTTACCCATTATACGGAGGTGTCAATAAGTGTAGGTATAAACATATAATAACAACATCTCATTATATTTATTATATCAGGTTTTTTTTAATAATTGAATATAGATAGTGCGTGGAGAACGAAAATAAAATAAACAAGCATGATAGAAGATGAAAACTCATAATCGTGAAACTCATTTTAGTTTGTTCCAAAAGGTATCATAGGATTTATTTATTCCAAAATGAAGGATTAATGGATAATATTATTGATTATGGGAATTTTTTTAGGAATATATTATTTTATTCTACGTGGTTTGAGAGGTGTGAAGAAAGGGGACTGGTGGCAGCCTTTTATTGAGAAGGTAAATTACTCACATAGTATTTCTGAAAACAAGTTATGTGTACCCACGTTTTTACATAAGAAATGTAATAAAAAAAATTAATAATGGATGTTTAATGGATTAATAAAGAACATGAAATGGGTTTTGGATATTTTTCTTTGTTGTTTCGGGTCATATATTTACGATTTAGTGCATTGTTAAACTAATTGTTCTCTTAATCATAGTGAGTAATTTTAAAAGTGTTCAATATTGTTTTGTTCAAATGTTATGATTAACATATTAAAAATTATATATTATTATTGATCAAAAAATGGAATCGTTTTTTTTCAAATAACAAAAAAATAAGTGGTGAAAAGATGTTTATAATTAATCTCATAGATGGGACGACACTATTGATTTTTAAAATAAAAATGATCAAAATTATTCAAAGTGTTTATATAAAATTTAAATGAGAAATTGGTTCTAATGAAACACTATAGATTAAAAGATAAAAATATAATATAATTAAACATATAAAATAATTTACAATATAATTTACCCTTATAAATAAATTAGATGAAAAAGCATGTTTGAATTAAAATTTTGTATTTTCCAATATTCATCCAAAATATTATCTTTCTTAGAAAATTCCCACAATACACCATAATATAATTTAATATTATAAACACAAAAAAATTGTTGATTTTATCAAAATAAATATTTAAATGTTTTCAAATTTTTTTTATTATTTTACAGAGAAGTAAGTTTACAATTTTTCATTTGGGAAAATAGTATTATTAGACATATAATGACTTTATCAAAACAATATTCCCTTTACTAAAATATGTTTTATTTATATAATGGAATTACAAAAAATATTTAAAAAGTTATTATTACTATTCATATTACTATGTTTAATTTTTATGTTTTAATTATCTTGTTGGTGTAATTATAAAAATAAAATGTTAATTTTTAGAATCCTAGTGTTTCATGTAACGTACACTTGGTTCGTGTTGCGTGTAATGTATGCCAACTAATCATTTATTAAAGGTAAAGCCATGTTTTTCCGGGTGAATCTAATGTTATACTTAGATATTTAATATAAAAAACTATTTTCAGTGTTTCATGAAAATAAAAATAAAAAAAGATTAAAAATATTAGAAAAAAATCACAAAATATTACTGTGTTACAGGGATGATACGTATGGTTCATTTAGAGGTCGTGGTCATGGTAGTATAATTTTTTTTGAAATTGACACATGGTGGTTACACACAGTATTTAATGTAGGTATATTGATTCCATTGTTTTCCATGTGATAAACAATCATTAGTTATTTGGTATCGAGTGTAACTTCAAAGGAAAGGTTCATTTGGGTACCTCACCCTACCAACATTGAATATATTTTTGTATGTATTTAGAAAATTGATAATATATTTATGATTTAGTATGTTAGTGGGTGGTGCAAAAAATCAAGTTGGACTAACAAGATGGCATGTCATGGATCATGTCCATCTAGTTTTGATGATGTGAAATCCATTGATTTGCCAGTCAATATTCTACTATTGAGTGATACAAGAGCATATACCCCTTATTTGTAGAATTTGATCAGTCAGCACATGTTGGGTATGCATGGTGTTATTGAGTGGGGAATCTATGAGAGGATGTGTATATGATTTTGGTCAATGGAGGTTTCAGAATGACTCATGCATTCACATTAACCGAGATCATTGGATAAAATAAATGGAGTGGCTTCTATGATTGGAACTATGTTAAAAATGGATGTAGTTTAATGATATAGAATGTTTTAAGGATTTTGTTGGTGATGCTTTTGATGGAACGAAAATATATATAATGGAAGATCACATTCTTTCACATGACCAAACCGATTGGTGTGGAACTAAATGAGATATATAAAGTGAGCCATATTGTAGGGAGTGCACTATTGGTAGTTTGAGTGTGTGACCCTCATTGTGGATCAAGAGTTTCCTTCATTAATATTATGACAATGAAATGATGATGGTCGGGATTTTAACGGTAGTTATGGGTAATAGGACCCTCATACCATTGCAATGTGGGAGTGTGGGATTAGTTTCCAAATTATCAATTTGGTATACTGATACTAGAGGATAAATAGACCTAGGTACTTTGGGATTATATTGTAAATTCATTGTAAAATTTATGATATATTATCAGGTGGAGTCTGGGATTTATTGTCATGCTCAATATGATTTTGTGCTGACCAAAAATTAGTTGGTTTCGTGGTTTGCCAGTGGGCATGGTTTGGAATATTGGATGAAATGGTATTGGTCATTTCAACCTTAGAACATCATCTGATGTTAGGTATAGGATTCAACAAGCATTATTGGATAATAACATGTTTCCTTTGACCTTAAAGGCTTCATGATTAGGTTGGTGGTATTGTGTCCAATGTTAGAGTCAACGTCTCTTGAGGAGGGTTATCTAGAAGAGGTATCACCTGTGTTTTTTCATGTGATCAAATTAATTGTAAGTGTTATTGAGATATTCTAGAATATTTGATTTTGACAGTATGCCATGTTGTGGAATTTAATAATCCATTTTGATCAATGATACATGGAGGGAAGAACCATGTGTTGAATGATACATTTGAGGATAACATGGTCATATATTAAAAATTATTGGCTAGGGAAGGCATCTTCATAGTGTTTCAGTGATGGCTATGAGATTTAGATTGTGGTTATGTTTAATAAATGCCCTGATTCTGATCCCCCCCAATTATTTCTTATTATTTTACATATGCAGTCAGGCCTACCTTTTTCCTATATACCATCTTCCCCAATTCTTATGGGGGTTTTTCGAGGTGTCCTTAGTGGTGATAAAGTTATGTGTTCCCCTCCATCCATCCATTCATCTTTCACTCATATTTAATCAAATTTATATGTGTTTGGGTTTAGTTACATTCAAATATTTCACCATATAATGTGGAGAATTATCATAATTCTTCGGAATATTCATACACACTCGCTAGGGGATTCCCCATAATGATATCCATCAATATATTCTCATTTATTCATAAAATGTATGCCTTTCATTGTTTTATTTAAGGTTTTTTTCTTGAATTAAATTAATCTAATGATGGAATTGGTTTTTGTATTGAGAGTTCAGAAATGTTTTGATATGATGGGTCTAATGTAAGCCTCTCGTAAATGGTTGGGTTTTTTCCACTACATTGCAACAATGTCGTGAGATATATTCTAATATTCATGATTATAATTAATTTATTAATATAAATATATTGAATGTAACTATGTTTTTTCTAATTTTTGGATTATTTGGGAGCCTGAGTTGTGGTGTGAGCATGGAATCAGCCTAAATTAACCTAAACAATCAATGGAAAACATCTTGGTCCTTGAAAATAAATTTGAAAAACTCCAAATGAAATAGGTGGTCTTGCGTATAGACCCTATGTTTTGGTATTTGATTGAAATCATTTTAACATTTGGTCGTTTCACCGTAGTGTGATTTTACATTGAAATAAATGTTTTTTAAATAAGTTAATTAATTTATAGAAGGATATTTTTTTAATTTTTTAAATCTAATTAAATAAAATTCCTATTAGAGAATTACACAAGGTGTGTAGGTATATTTTAGTACCTTGGAAAATTGATTGTTATCATGGATACAGATGGGTAAAGGATAAAATCGTTAATTCATTATTCTCTATTATATATAAACCTAGGATACATGATAAGCCAAGGTGGATGGGCCATGGACTTTACATGATGGGTTGTTTAATCGTACTAACCTTATGAGACCATTAGTCTTAAGATTGTTTGTATTTCATCTTTTGAGTGTTTACATTGTGGCATACCGTAATTAACTAAAGAGAACCCACTGTTTTTAAGGATATGTTAATGGATGTAGTATTCCCTGTGAATTTAGTATTGACCCAATCCTAAACCAAGACTGAGCACCCATTTGAGGGTGGGTTGGATACATTTTTACCTAGGTGTCCCTAGTGCCTAACCTAATGATTGAATGACCAATAGTGAGTATAAATGGACTGAGTAGAGATAGATACTGGTTCCTCCATATATCATTCACCAAATGTGTAATCCCATGGGGCTCTAGATTGTACTAATGGGTTTGGGAATTCTATCAACCCAAGTCTTTAATTGTTTAATTAACGTGATAATGATGGATGCATCAATGGTTCACAAACTTGCTTCGTAGGACATGAAATATGGTCCAGATGTGAAGATGGTAAGGTGGATTCAAAAATGTGTTCCCTAGGATCATATTTTGGGTCATATGTGATATATTTTTCAAAATTCATAGATGTGATGATGTAATTTTTGATGATCAGCCTGTATCCCAGATCTAATACTTGATCCCGAAGTTGATTTCTCAAGATGCGAGGATTTAACCACGGGTCTATATAGGACTCCCTATAATCCATAGATTAAAATAATTCCAAGCATTTCTATGATCCATCCAGTCATGCTTCGGGAATTATGATAACTTTTTTTATATTGATTATATTCCTAGGTTAGCCCTTTGATTTGACTAGTCTAGCTTAATGGAATTTCATACATATGATATAGATACCCAGGATGCTTGGAATCTGGATATTTTTTATGGTGGTCCAATGATAAATTTGATTCATTGATTTCCTGGGATTATTAAGAATCGTCAGTGATCCGTTATTTATATATGGAGTTTGGAAAGATGCTATGGATTCCTAGGATCTAACATGGAAGAAATTCATGGTGAGCAATTTTCCATTGGTCCCTAATGAATTGGGATATCTAGGAAACACCCTGGGATCTAGTATTTATATATTCATTATTGAATCATGTTGTTCTCAAAGATAATATAACTCTAGTCAAAGTATTTATAGTTTATTAGGGTCAAATACCTAAGGATCAACAACAATATGTCTGTTACATAGGTTAGCATCGTCCATACATCATTTTCAAAGACATTGCAACTTCAGGAAAAATAATTTAATCTTATTTGATATTATTTTTTAGTTGTTTAATTGTTAATATTGGTCATTTCAAATTCACATATCACTCTGTATATCATTTTGTATAAGTCCACATTTTTTGTTCAATATTATGTTTTGTACTCAAACCCTTCTTGGGAATCAATGTCACATGGATATGTAAGAACCCGATTTTCGCTGTGAAAGAATTTGAAATAATCTAAATGTTATTCCAGAGCAGAACCTTCAAACGGTGTGCGATTCCGAGTCCCGGAGTGGCCAGAATTAAATTTTCAGTGCGTTCACACTGGAAACGCCAAATAAATGAGATAACAATTAAACGTAGTTCCAGATAAGAGATCTGAGTGTACATATGGGTCTGGAATGGGGTGTTTACCCTAGAAATGACATAAAACATGTCGGTGCGGGACGTTTGGAACCCTCACTCCCTTTTGGAACATTAAATGGATAAATTGGTTAATTAATTTATTCGTTTAATGGTGAATTGATAGTATCTTCTAAACGGTGGCTCGGATGTGAAAATCAGGGGCACCGTTGAGTTCGGAGCATGCCGTTTACCCAAGGAGGGGTAAAAGTTTCACGGGCACTGGTCGTCTATGAAAAATGGCCCCTGGGGTGTTTTCATAATTTGGTAATCTCAGGAGCTAAGTTTAATAACTTTTGAACGGGTTCTCAGAATAAAATTCTGAGACCGCCGTTGTGCTCGGGAGGTGGTGTTTACCCTATGGGAGGCTTAACCTCGACCCTGCTGAGGGTTCGGGTTCGGGCCGATGGGCGGGTGGTTAAGTGTTTTCTATTTAAACACATAACTCAACCCCTCCCTCTTCTTCTTCCCCACCTGGACAACAGTAAGGAGGAACTCCTCCCTCTCCACTTCCTGCTCCAGCAAAGCAGCTCTGGAGAGGCACGGCGCGGCGGCGGACTCCCCGTGACGCTCTGGGCATCACCCAAGAGGTAGGAGGTTATTCTTTTGTTGCGTTTTTATTCCCAAACCTCCATTGAATTTCAATTTTAGCATCGAATTGTTGCTTGATTTTTGAAAAAACCACATAAACATGTAGTAGATTTCATTCTCTCTCCATCTCTTGTTTCAGTTTGTAAAACCGAGTTCTGAGGACCCCACAGACGTCCGCCGAAGTTTGCTGGTTTTTGAAGGTTCTAGCGGTGGTCCGGCAGGCAGCAGGCGGCGCAGGTGTTCGGCGTGAGGCGGCGAGATCCCTTGGCAGCGACGACTGGGCAGCACGGTTCTTTAGCCGAGGCAGCCAGGTGAGGCCAGGGGCATACGGCGCTGGTAGGTTGCTGGGCATCGGCATGAGGGCTCCTCCGGGCGAGCGGGAGCACGGGAGCTCGGTCGGCATCGGGGATCGCAGCGTCGGTAGGATGGAGGCGTTCGGATCAGGCACATGGCATCGAGCTGAGGTACAGGGAGGCGGCCGACTGTGGCTTGTCGAGGTCGGCAGGCAGAGGCCCGAGGCAGTCAGCGCCTCGGGAGCATTGAGGTAGCAAGGACCCGCAAGACGTGGGACCTGCTGCACGACGCGGGAGACCGGTAGATGGTCGGTCTGCGTGGAGAAAAACCGGACCCGCTCGGGTCTGGTGCTGAGGGGCGGGCCGCGGCGGTTCGGGCCAGACCCTGCAGCTGCGCCGCGGGCCGACGGCTCAGACCGGGCCGGCAGGGTGAACCGGCCCAGTTAGGCCCCCACTACATTTGGGGGGCCATATCTTTCAAAAGGCGCATCCGTTTGACGCACCGTATGCGGCGATGAGTTCGTATCAACGAGGCGCTCTCTTGAAGTTGTGTTTCGGGAATTTTGGATTTCTTGCCCAAAGACAGGTGACTCGAGAGCTTTAATTTAAAAATATTAATTTATTATTAATGTTGCGACAGACGTGGCTCGTGAGCCAAACGTCTGTTTGACATGCCGTCAGAGGCGCTATGGCCCTGAGGCTAAGACGGTCCTTCCAATGTAGTTCGGAAGCTTTGCAGGTTGGCTTCATTGCTCTGCGGCATGAAAAAAAATGTGAATAATTAATTAATTAATTAATTAATTAATTATTCCTGCGTCGGACCTAACTCCCGCTTGGGATGTCCGATTGACACACCGTCGGCGGAAGCATGATCCCATTCCTCATGCAGACTTTTTGACGAGCTCTCCAAAGCGTTCGGGTTGGAGAGGAGGTGCGGGCCCCATGGGGCCTAGTCTGCACGTATTACTGTGAAACACTACTTTTCCACACGACATCCGTTTGGGGGGTTTGAGTATTCGATTATGGGTGTTTTTACGAGGGCATTGCAATGGCGCAATCTGCCCGCTGTAATTCCACACGATGGTGTGGGGCCCACGGGGGTCGTTTGGGCGTCGACGGTGATTTTCCATCTTAATCACCGAGCGACCGTTTTGGACAAGTGAATAGTCCATCATGTGTACTTTTTCTAGAGGATCAAAATGATGTGATCCATTAGACGTGTTTTAGGACAGGTTTGTGGGTCCTACAAAGCACCGCTCGTGTGCGGTGCACCGGAATACATCTTTTTCTCTGGATATCCGTTGAACTCAAGTGAGTAGTGGGTTTGACGTGTTTTCCCAAGGGGATCACAGTGGTGTGATGCGCCCAACTGTTTTTGGGGCTGGGGGTCGGGATCACGGGGTGTCGTTCAGGCATGAGGTGGTGTTGGTGACATTTACATCTGATATCCGTTTGAGGTGAGTAAGTAGTCGATCTTGCGTTTTTTTCTGTGAGGATTACAACTGTGTGATCCGTTTGGCTGTGCAGAGCCTCTTGAGCGATCTTGTTAAAAGTGGAAGCATGGATGTTGCTCCGATGGTGGTTCGTCCTACCATGATTGTAGCAGACACTTGGCATGTGATCGCGAACTCTTGGGAGAGTGATATAAATGGTTCACTAGATGTGTTTGGCCATGGCTGGGCCTTTGAGGTGGAGTTGTTATGTCACACCTTCGCGTTGACGTTGGGTGATGTGTGCTTGTTTGCTCGACAAGCAGGGTGGAGTTTTTCCCCTGGCTCTGTGCTCGTTTGTTTCACCAGCAGGGTTGAGTAGTGTCTCCCTGGTTTCGTTCTCGATGGATTGGCCAGTAGCGGGGTTAGTGACACCTAGCGATGGAACAGTCGCTGAACCCCTTTGGGTGAGTTGTGCTGGAGTTTGGTGGTTGCGCGATACCCACTCCGTGTTCGGTTGGCCAGTATTGTACCCTCCAGTGGAGATGGCCAGGACAGTTCTGAGTTTTACCCTCCAGCGGGGCTGGGCTGTGGGTTACTCATCGGCTCTTAGGGTCTACCCTCCAGTAGAGACTGGGAAGTGGTTCACCTGACACTCTTAGGGTTTACCCTCCAGCAGGGACTGGGCAGAGGGTCACCCGACGACCTCTTTGGGTCTACCCTCCAGCAGGGCTGGGTAGTGGGTCGCCCGTTTTCTAGTCCCAGGACTACCCTCCAGCAAGGCTGGGCAGTGGGTCATCTGTCTACATATTCCAGGTCTACCCTCCAGTAGGGCTGGGCAGTGGGTCTTCTGATGATGTATTATGGTCTACCCTCCAGTGGGACTGGGCAGTGGGCCGACAGATGAAGTATTATGGTTTACCCTCTAGCAGGGCTGGGCAGTGGGTCACCTGATATCTGGTTATGAATTACCCTCTATCAGGGCTGGGCAGTGGGACACCGGTTGGCATTCTAGGCTCAGTCCTATCTACTAGGCTAGCCTATGGCTTTCCTCCGTGATTACCGGACCAGGACCCTTGGTTGTACGGGTTGGTGATGGAACGACATTGACTTTGAGGAGACCTCTCGACTGCAGGGCAGTGACGAGTTGTGGGTGATGAGTTGTGGTAGACATTCCCCCAGAACTCTCATGTACTAGGAGATCTTTCCCCCACCGAGATGCATCCTTGTGACACAACTTAAAACTGTGTGGGTGAGTCAGTGTCGCCCAAAGTGGATAGTGTCGAGGTGTGGTGATTGAGCCCCTCGACTTGCAGTTCGGGGCAGACGTGCGGGATGCTGGGCATCGATGGAGTTTTCTTCTAGGACTGTTCGCTACACTTTTTCTTGGGATGAGCTACTGGATGGAGATCCCCTTACGTTCTTATTTTGGCTTCTTGTTGAGCATAAATATGTGTATATATTTTGTTATCATACCCACATCATAGGTTTGGTTACTTTCAATCCAGGAGAGGAGAAGATGTGCGGGGTATACCATGTGCTTTCTGTGTCTAGCTTCTCATGGTTGGATGTGTCTACTCTCCTGCTATAGGTAGCGAAGAATCGACGGGAATTTATCTTCTCACCGTTTCCAGCTACTTGTGCCTGGACTAGTCTACTTCCGTTCTCTAGTTGGGTTGAGCTGGACTCTTTGCTGCACATTCAGTTGTACTCCTATACTTTTCATGTTCGCTCTACATCTCACCCTTCGGTACCTCCTTTTGTTGCTCCCTCGAGCCTTCGAGGAATCCTAATGAGTCTTTTTATACTCACCCCTGCTTGGGATTTTCCCGCAATTGGTGTGCCCTTACAGACGACGGACAGGTGGAGCGTGAATTTAATGGAGCGTAGGAGCTTGGGAGCTTGGACCGCGTGCGATGGTCGTGACCGGGTTCCAGGTGGGAGACACGTCAATTGTTTCTTTTTGTTTACCTATTGCCGGGTTGTGTCACTTTTTGGTTGGGAATGTGTTTTTTTATTTTTCTTTTCAGTTTGTACATTTTACTATTTAGATGACTATGCACATCTGTGGTTTATACGTATAGCAGTTGTTCTTTTTACCCTGCTAGTTCATTCTCTTACTCTAAACTTTTGCATTGAGTGTGTTGTGTGTGTGTGTATAGGTACTTAGGTAAAGGCCTCCCTGAGTTATTATGAATTCGACGTTGGTCGCCAGCCCCTGGCCTATGGAGGCAGGCCTGGGGTAGTTGCGGCTCAAGCCCGGGTAGGGTCGGGTCGTGACAAAGAGGTATTAGAGGTGGTTTGTTCCAAGGGACGTTGTGCAGACGTCCCTAGAATTGAAACTGGTTGGGATATAGGGAAACAATGTTGATGTTTCTCGAGAGCGGCTCTCAGACCAGGGAGTCCACTGATGGTGCGGCGGCCGACATAACCATTCACCAAGACCTCGATAACCTGCTTGTCGACTAGGCATGCTGAGACACTTGTTGCAGGGAAAAAAAATTTTTGTGCATCACATAGGATTGCTTCTTTGAAGGTCCTCCTTGAGTCAGCACTCCATCGTGATTGTTTGTATATACATATATGCTCATCTGACAGCACTCCTTGATAATATTCAGGATGTCTCAGTGAAGACAGCCAGCCAGGATACCAGCTACGGTTTGTGACGATGACCCGGTGATCTATGAGGCCACAGTCCAGGACCCATCATGCGAGCCCCTTTCTTCAAGTGGGCCAGAATAAGCACCCTGAATTGTTGAGTAGAAGACAGATTCAACAGAGCAGGCCGAGTTTGAGCGCAGTTTGAGCATGCTCCGTGAGTTCTAGTGGCATAGACCACTGAGGTTCAGTGGTGAGCCAGACCCACAGGCGGCAAAGGATTGGCTCGAGGTGGTGGTTCTCCTTTTTAGGCTTCTCCAGATGCCAACAGATCAGAGGATGGTTTTTCCAGCCAGCCTTTTCGGTCGATTGTGTTGGCGTTGGTTGATTCTGGTGACTCAGCTTCTTGAAGAGTCATCACTTTCATGGGGCGACTTTTAGTTGTTGTTTCGTGAGGAGTTTTTTCCCTCCTGCTTGCGCTCCATTCGGATTCAAGAGCCCCTACAGTTTCTGCAGGGAGGGATGATGGTGGCTGAGTACGTAGCTAGTTTTGCAGACCATGCACACTTTTACCCAGACTTGGTCCATGATGACGACATCCATGCGCGAAAGTTTGAGCATGGTCTCTGCTGAGAGATTAGTGCTATCATAGTACCCTTGAGAATTTTCACATCTATCGGGGTGCCAGAGCAGGCATTGGTGACAGGGAGATTCCTGTCATGTTTTGTGGTTGGTAGTGGTAGTGGGCATGACGGTGCTAGGATGTCTACTGTAGCTAGCAGGTGCCGGAGGACAGGACCACGACTTAGGTAGAATTTCCAATGCCGGTTTCGGAGACATGGTCGTATGCCACTGTGTCGAAAAGGCACAGGCCTCAGCCAAGGATGCCCTTTCGAGAGTGGATCTCGGGCTGTGGTCGTACACCACAGTGGCGACAGAGGGCACAAGGGAAGCCCAGAGAGAGCCGGTGTTATGCATTTGATGGGCGAGATCACTTGGCACGAGACAACCCAACCTGAGTTGTTGAGAGCTTCAGGTAGGCAGCAGGCGCCCCACCACGGCAGAGGCAGCACCGTGATCGGAGTAGTGCCCAGAGAGGTGGTGCTAGCAGAGGAGAAGGAGGAGCTGGACGTGGGGGATGAAGTTACAAGGTATTTCGAACACCACTAGGCAGTCCACCTCAGGCTCCAGGAGCTGACGGTTGGGACCAAAGACAATTGCGAGCTTTGGATGTCTACAATCCTGTAGAGCATGGGATGGTGTGGGGTACCCCTTGTGACACTTCTACATCTTGCAGTAGAATAGTTAGGCTCTGCGTGTGAATAGATTTTCTCCATGCTTCTTGTTTGAGGTGTTACTAGGATGAATCAGGGCGTAAGGTGTAATCGTGTGTTGGTAAGGAAAAATGCATGAGTCTTTTTTCCTTTAGTTGATGGTGTTGACTCCTTCACTTCTGAGCGTGTAAGAAAGTCTTGGTTGAGATGAATCGACTGTGAAATCACACGTAACCAGATATCCTTGTGTGTGTCACCATATGGATATTCTGAAAGAGGAAATCACTAGAACTTGTTCCAAGTGCGGGCGGTGATTCCATTTGCGACATGCAACGTAGAGGTTTGGTCGGGGAAGTGAGCTACCCCCGAGGTACTTCGGACCATTTGAGACTGTGCAGAGGGATGGATAGGTTCTCTAATGCCTTGAACTAACCCCAATGTCAAGAGCGGGTGCATAACATCAGCAAGGGATGACCTATCTTGAACAGATTAATCCTTGGTCTGTGTGCGGTGATGCAGAGCTGTGCGTGGGTTCTTCTTGGTGTGGAAAGCCAGGTCTGGGCTTAGTACCCTGTGTTACTCCCTAGTTTTGCTTTTTGAGGATAAAAATCATGAAGGAGGGAATGATGTAAGATCCCGGTTTTCACTGTGAAAGACTTTGGAATATTCTTGATGATATTCCAGAGCAGCGCCTTCAGACGGCGTGCGAATCTGAACCCCAGAGTGGCCAGAATTAAATTTTCAGTGTGTTCACACTGGAAATGCCAAAATAAATGAGATAACTCCTAAACAGAGTTCTAGATTAGAGATCTGAGTGTACGGATGATTCCAGAATGGGGTGTTTACCATAGAAATGACATAAAACATGTCGGCACGAGATGTTTGGACCCCTCGCTTGCTTTCTGAATGTTAAACGGATAAATTAATTAATTTAATTATTCGTTTTATGGTGAAACGCTAGTATCTTCTAAATGGTGGCTCGGATGGGAAAATAAATGGAACTGTTGATTTCGGAATGTGCCGTTTACCCTAGGAGGGGTATATGTTTCGCGGGTGCGGGCCATCTGTGAAAAATGGCCCCAGGGGTGTTTTCATAATTTAGAAGTGTCATGTAGAAAGTGTTTCCTAATGTGGTTTTATCCTAGAGGGATAATTGTATGAGTTAATGGATTTGTAAATGTGAATCGAGTGGTGGTTATGAGTTGATTGTTTTGGTAAATTTAGTGTTGAATTAGAGAAGGTTGGCCCTCTATTGAAATTGTATTAAGATGCGAAGAATGAGTGGTTTCTTTAGAGGCCAAATCAATGCACAATTAGTGGAATATTATGGAGTAAAAGTGTATATTTAGGAAATTTTTTCTTCATAAGAATGTATTTGGGTTCTTATTTTTGGTTGTAAAGTCATATTGGGAAGACTAATGGTCGTTAGGAGGCTTTCCTTGTGGCCTTGGTTATGGTCGTTGTGGGAAACATTGTTGATTTTGGGTGAATGGGAAAAGAGTGACCAAACATGGATGGAATCTTTAGTTATGGAGGTGAAACCCAGGGGTGGTGGTGGTCACATGTCTAGTATATCTTGTATGAATAGTTAAATATTTATATGATAATGTTGAGAATGCCATCTATAAAATTATGTGGGTGGACTAGTAGGCACAGTATGATGATTGAGCGGGTGACGGGATTATCCTTCCAGGTGTACGACTTGAGTTATCTAGAGCCATGATAGGTTACAAATCGTAGGAATGTTTGACAGATTGAGGTCCTTGAGGAGGTCTATATGTGGGCACATTTTGGAAAAGACATGATGTCATTGTGAAAGATGATTCTTTGGATCAAGATAAACTCTTATCGTTTTTCTGTATGATCATAGTTGGAATCACAAGTTATGTGTGAAATGTTTGGGTTGTAGATCAATGTGTTGGTCGATGAAAATCTCTCTAGATCACCATGGTCAATTTATAGAAACTCGAGTGGGGTAATGGATGTGATACTAATTGTAATGTTTGGTCACAACAACTTAATTTTTGGTCATCAATTGTTACCGAGTTTTTGTTTAAAATACCATTTGAGTTATGGTGTTTTTGTGTGGATGAATACATTATCGAGAAGGATCCTTGTTAATTGTGGCATGTCTAGGATTCATCATATTGTAGTGTGACATCAGTGATTTATTGTATGGGATGGTGTTAGATGACAAATTGTTAGCTTACTTTTTTTCTTGTGATGATCATGTAAAATATATTGACCTCATAATCGGTGCACTGAGAATTCTCTAGATTTAAACCTAGAGACATGATTGTCTTGTGGTTGGATATGGAACACGGTATAGGTTACACTCTTAGGGTGGTACATGTATAGTTGAGTGGTGGGTTGAACACCATCATCTATACACATGAGAGGTCCTTGGTATAGGTGGGATGTTGTATAATACCATGGTTTCCATTCATAGAGTCCGATAATAGGTAGTAGTTTATTTTTTTATGTTGTTCTTGGAAAATATCAATCACCATGTCGAATTTTGATAATTATATTTTGACCCAAACGTGATATGTAGTGGTTGAAATAGCTGGTAGTATGTACTGAGAATAATACTTCCAAGGTGGGGAGTGGTATCACGATTTCAGACCATGGATTGGATGTGGTGTAATTAGGATGACAATTAAATTTCAAAATGGAACTTTTAAATATAACAGTTAATACTATGTGGGAATCATTTATAGGGGTAGATCATGTTGGATGATGGCCTCAAACTCAGGATTGTTTATAGGTGATCTTTGGGTTTTCATTGGGGATGCATTGGTGAGTATTGTAGTGCCCAAAATGGTTTCAGGGACAAAAAATGCTATGGTGGTGATGTTACAATAAAAGGTAAGGATTACTCTGGTAGTTGTGCAATGATGATGAAAAAATGCTATGGTGGTGATGTTACAATAAAAGTTAAGATAGTGTTCCCAAATTAAAAAATAATGTATTAAAATAAATTATTTAACTTCTTAATCAAATATTCAGTAGAAAAAAACTCATCAAATAAAATAAATTCAATTTTTACATATCTTTTATTATTTTTCCCATAGTTTTGACCCACTCTAACCTCTTTTATTAAGGTGAAAAACATTACCATGGTCCCAATTAATAATGGAAAAATATAGCCCCATATGAAACGTTATTAATTATTTTGATTATAGATATAGACACCATTTTATCAAATTAGTTTTATATTTGTGAGAGAATATAATTTAAAATTAAACTACTAAAGCATGATGAAAATAAATTTTTGACAATAAAATCATTCTTAAATATAAAAAGATTTTAAATCCAAATCAGGCATAAAATTGATTTTCATTATATTAATTAGATTATTAATATTACAAATTATCTAATGTTACTTTGAAATAATTTTTTTTCAATAAGTAATCTTTTTAAATTCTTGAAATTATAAATTTTTTCAATAAAAATATGTATTTTCTACTATTTTCTTAAATTTAATTATTTTAAAAACAATCGAAAACAAATATTCCTTTGTTAATTTTCATATAGTTATTTAAAAAATTATTTTTTCAAAAATTTCATTTACTAAATCATTTATAAACTAATTATAATATTCTCTAACAAAAAATATAAAAATCATTTTTGAAGAAAATATTTTCTTGAAGTATAAAATGAAATTACTAGAAATTGTGTCCTTATATATTATTCATTAACAATAAATTTTGATAACGAAAAAAATCTATATATATTAAATAATTTGGTAAATCTTATTCATATATATTAATTTAATGGTTGAATTATAATTTATTATTGTTATTTTAAAGCTTGGTGTGGCATGTCACGGACGATATCAAACAATTTCTATTTTTTAAAAGAGAATATATATTCTAAAATTTTAATGGGTGTGACATTTTACCATGATTAAATAAATTTTACACTTTTAATTTTACCTCAAACATTAACGATTCTATAATTTAAATCACATTTGATTTAAATATACATCATACTAAGTGATAATAAAACATCCTTTAAAAAGGTCGGTTGGAGACATAAAGGTTATGTAAAAAATAAAAAATTGAGACCATAAATAATGATAATATTTATGGTATTTGAAAAAAGAAATGGAGGATAAAATAGTGTCCAATTATTAATAGAGATTGATAGTGACCATGGTCATGTAAAATTTAATTAACACAAAAACATAAATTAGTGAGTTGTTAAAAGACTATCAATTCATCTAATATAAAGGTAATAGAATAATATTTTTATTTCAATATTCTTTTCTTAAATTTGAGTGATTATTTTAATATCAATATTGACAACACAAAAAAATATACATTCTTGATTTCTTTCCCTTTTTTAAAAATAATTTCATCATTTGGTTTCATATCCATAAATTTCTACATCATCTCTTACTCTATGAGTTGAATAATCAAGATGAATTTTTATGCTAAATGAAGTAAAGTTAAATTTTAATGAATGAAAACTTGTTCAAATTATTTCTAGATATTTTTCAAAAATAAAATGTATAGAAAAAGTAACAAAAAAATAATACATTAATCATTATATTCTCAATAATTATACCCAAAGTCCAACTTAATCAATTACATTAATAGTTAACCGGTAAAATATAGTTGAATATTTTAAAAAACCAAATTTTGAATGATTTTATCACTAATATATATATATAAGATCAAATATAACATTTATAATTATAAAAAATTAAGTAAATCATAATATAATATACCAAACATGTGACTTCATTGATATTATATTCTCAAAAAACATGCTAATTACCTGAATCATCGTATAACCTCAATAAAAACATATTAAAATTATAAATAATCATAAAATAAAATCCTATACTATTTTATTTGTTATAGAAATAAAATAATTAAATATAACATTCCAATAGTAAAATAAATAACTTTGTTATCAAATCACTAATAAATTTCAAGGTCCCCAATACTATCCAATTTACATTATCAATATCTATCATCCCTTTATCCCAACTAATTATTATTATCTCAAAATCAATCACATAATAAGTGTTATTTTTTTATAGATCATGAATTTTAAAAAAATATCACACTACCACTAAGTCACATTTATAGTTAATCAATGTCATCCAACATATGTTTTTAAATCATTAATGAAAACTATTATATAAAAGACCATATAAGATTCATAATTCATATAAATAGTGTACTGTTGGTAAATACACCATAATTCTTCAATTCCAATTCATAAACAAATTAACAAATCCACTTCAAATATTTTCATAGAATAATACCTTACATGGTGTAGGAGTTATCTCATGGATTGGGGCATTAAATCAGATAATACCTATGCTAACCACACATAATACATAGAATTAATATGAAATTATTTTATATATTCCCCCCATCTACATATAGAAAACATCTTTATATTCCATTTATATATTATCCTAGATGTTTCTTCCCACATTCATGACATTATGAAAATTTAACTTTCCTTCCATTAGGATCATTGCAACTATAACTTCTATAAAATTTTATTTTCTTATCATTCAACATGTTAAGGATTTCTACTATATATATATTTTAAATCTTATATTATTATATATTACTAGGAATAATCAAAAAAATTACTTCAAATTCCCATAAAATTAAATTACTCAAAATTAAAATCATAGTATTATCAATCAAAATCATTATCAACTTGATTCCTCGTGGTTAAATCCATTTACTAAATAAGAAACATTTGTTTTAACAGACAATAGTCATAGAAAAATCATATAATCATAAAAAATATATCATAGGATTTCAAAATCATAACACATTATTATTCATTAATGACTCCTTTGACTTAACCTAGGCCGTCCTTATTTATCAAATTTTTAATTCATTCATAGTAGCTCATAATGAAAAATGTGAATTTATATAAGAATATACCATTAGAGTAACAAACCTAGTGCGTAGTAAAAAAACATTCACTATGCATCATAATAAAGGTTTAGATATACCTGAAAAACTCGTTTATGAGTTATTACCCTTATATGAATTTGTGCTAAAACCACATCTACTTATAGTAACTAGACATGGATTTATTTATTGGAAAATTATACATTATATCTCTCCAAAATACCTAAGGATATCCTATTCTTAGTATTAACCTTAGTTATTAACTAATGTTCTATAATAATAATATATAAATATTAATTAATCATTGATCATATACTAAATTTAGTTACCCATACTTATAATACTTAAATATTATAACTTATTTGATTAATATCCATAACATAACCTTATGATCCAAGACAGAACCATTATGGTTCATTTTTTTCGGATAAATAATGAATAAAAATGTTGTTTCCTAAAGGATGTTGAATATCTCACATTAATTTCTTCTCAAAGTATACCCTTCTTTTAAATACCCTACATATAAACATTCCTCATATCCCAAAAAAAGAAACAAAAGGAATGGTGAGATTAGATTCCCTGTAATGGTAAAAAATTGTGATATTAGTCAATGATCATATTAAATAATAAGATATGTATAAGGGAATGACATAATGATCATAAATTATAATGTTAATACAAAATATATATAGCGAACCACCCTTTTCATACATTAATATTACATCATTTTAAAGATAAACAAAATAATATTTTTACACATAGAGGATATAAATGTAAATTTTCATGGGAAAACTAGGACCATTCCTATCAATTACATCATCAGGCATAAAAATTTATTTAATTTCTTCTTCTCTAGATTCTTATTGGCACTTGAAATCTCCTCATTACATGTAGCAACATGAGGATATACATCAAAAGGGGTGAACTAAAAGTCCCATAAGAGGATAGATAAGAACAATATAACATGGTGTAGGCATAATAATAACATGGGAAAAAGATTATGAACATGAGAGGAAGCATAAATAAATGTCTTAAAGTGTGACAATGCATAAATATGACATATCATGTCTTTGTGGTTAACCACCACACATAATTTTGAACAAATATAGCATCTTGTCCACATTATTTTACATTTAATCATGAGATTCATCACATTAGCCAATGCATTGGAGTGTTGTATAATTCCGGGCGCACCCGTCACATTCAAACAATCGTATTCAGCTATATAATTAGGTGTGCACTCGTCATATCATAAAATTATCATTATCATGAATGTGACATAGAACATAAATAAATGATTAAAATAACTAACCAATGTAATGTATTGGGTTTAGTCTCAAAATAACACATTCATCAACATTGCATTCCCAAAACAAAGAGGGAATAACATACTTGGTGCAAGATTCATCAACCATGAATGAGAAGTAAAAGGTGAGTTCTTAGAAGATGATTTTTTTTGGAAAAAAATTGTTTGACATAAACAATAGTGGTGAAAATGTATATCCTAGAAAAGGAAATAAAATGATGAAAAATTATTGTTAAGGATTAACCATATCACAAATGGAGTGAATGAGGGAGAACTCGAAGTAACAAAATTGGGTTCGAGAAGTTCACCTTACCTTGTACCTGAATGATTCCTTCTAATTAATTTCCAGTATAATGACATTATATTCATTAGTTATAAATTCCAGAACATTTTTTACATGAATATGGTTCATTATGGTTTCATTATGTCATTTTGTGGGCCTTTGAATGAGTAATTGAGTTTAAAAACATTTTTTGTGAATGTTCATTTTTATGGTCTTCATGAGGGGTTAACTTGCATTCATAAATGAATGTTGGGGTAGAAAATTGATAAACATATAGAACTGATATTACATGTTATTAATGAAATTAAATAATTTAAAATGATCTTATAATGAGTTATATAATATTCCAGGTGTATGAATCATATGATAATGTTTAAATGATGATTGTTTGGGTTAATTTGGGTGGTTTTTCAATCACAACATACATGTTTTAATATGTCACTTATTAATATGTACATATGTTAGTTACATAACCATAAATAGAATATAATTCATATAAAATATTATAGTTCAACTGTAAAAATGGTATCATAACCGGATCTGAAGGTGGAAATGGAAGAAGAAAACATGTTGTTCTTGAAGGTGATAAATTAACACCTCACATACAACGTTGCTTTAATAAAATAAAAGGAAGAGGGAAATAGGTTGGATGATGTTATATATCATTATTATCATAACATTCCACTATATTCATGATACTATATTTACAATAAAATTTGGAAAAATATGATATGGGATAAAATAAGAAAATAACAAGAAATTGAAATAGAATTAAAGAAGAAGAGAGAGAGAGAAATTACCTTTTGAATCCTCCTCTTCATATCCTCATTAAGGGCTCTAAGATTTGTATATTCATGAGACCATCAGGTCTTAGACATGGGGGAGGGGATAGGGATTATTGTTTTGTACAGTTTAGACAAGGCTTCAATATTAAGAGGTGTGAGGAAATGAGTGTGTGAAGGGTGGTATTTATAGTGGAGGGGAGAGGGGTTTCATTAATATAAAATACATTAAATTATTAATTTCCCCTAAAACAAGGAAAAATTATTCTTGATATACCAAGAATAGTAATTTTATAATGTAATCCCAAACAAAGTGGGCTTACATCAGCAGAACATCACACATGTTCCTGTAATTATCTTATTTAGCTTATTTTGTAAATTATGGTATTTCACTATTCATTATAAATTCATGTATATTAGATAAATCCAAAAATTTCACCCCAGCCATTTTTCAACTTGTAGAATCCAAAAATGAATTCCATTTATCAAAAATAATTTTCTAAATAAGAATAATTTAATATTTAATTAAAATCACGGTTTATTACTAAAAACAGTTTTAAAACATTCATTTACTTATTCTAAAATATAGGTAAGTCATACATTCATTTGAATTTTTATTCATACTTTTATAGGTAAGGTCAATATTCATTATGATATATCATTATTCATAAGGGTATGATATTAATCATAAGGGTAAGTTACTATTCACTAGAAATTATTTTTGTTTTATTATAATCTAAAAATCATCTTGAACACAACCGTGTATGTCAGATTTTCAAAATTCTAAATAAAGAGGTGACAAAAATAAGTTTAATAGAAACATAGCTCAAAAAATTTTATCATGTTGTTTTTTCATGAGATTTTATGACATAATTATAAGAAGGGAATTTCCATTGAAAAACATAGGGTCGTTACATTCTTCCCTCCTAAAAAATTTCACCACCAAAATTTCACATTACACAAATAGGTGAGGGTAATTCTCCTCCATTACCTCATCCAGTTCCCATGTTTCTTCATCAAGCTTTTGGTACCTCCACAACACTATAACAAGATGAGTTGTCTTGTTGCACAAAACCATATCTCTTTGATCCAGAATCTGTACTTTATTCTCCACATAAAAAAGTGCATCTTCCAGATATAACACCTCTAATTTTAGTACTCATGGGGGGCCAGTTATGTACTTACTTAGAAGTTATATGTGAAACACATCAGGAAAATGATCCATATTCGATGGAATTGGAAGTCTATAGGCTATGGATCCTATGCGGTCATGGATCTCAAATGGACCGATGTACCTGGGGATTAGCTTCCCTTTCTTTCCAAACAGCATGACTCTCTTCCATGGTGATATTCAAAGGAAAAATTTATCTCCAATGTCGAACTCCAAGTCCCTTCGATGGTTGTCAACATAACTCATTTTCTGACTATGAGTAGCTTTGATGTGTTTCTGGAAAAATTGAACCTTCTCTATCATCACTTGAACAAGATCAGACCATGTATTTTCTTTCTCCAACTCCAGTCCAACATGTTGGAGTTCTACAACGCTTTCCATAATGAGCTTCATATGGAGCCATCTGAATACTTGAGTGTAAGCTATTTTTGTATGAGAAATCAACCAATGGGAGGTGTTGATCCCAATAAACTTTGAATTCTAGAGAGCAGGATCTTAACATATCATCAAGTTTCTGAAAAGTGATTTCAGACTGGCCATCAGTTTTGGGGTGATATGTCGTGCTGAAATTGAATTAAATACTCAAATCATTTTGATGGCTCCTCCAAAATTTAGATGTGATCCTTGGATCATGGTCAAAGACCATTGAGAGTGGAACATCGTGTAGTCTCAAAACTTCCTTCACATATATCATTGCATGTTTGTAAAGTGAGATATCTTCCCAAATAGCAATAAAATGGGAAGTCTGGGTGAGTCTATCAACCACAACCCATATCACATTACTTCCCTTTGATGTCTTCGAGAGATCCGTGACAATGTCTATAGTATCATTTTACCATTTCCACATGTGTATAGAAAATGGATGCATCATCACATTGGACATTTGTCGCTCTGCTATAACTTGGTGACATACCAAGAACCTTGATATATATTATGCAATCATCTTCTTCGTTTTATCCCACCAGAAGTTTTCTCAGACATCATAGTACATCTTGGTACTCCCGGGATTGATAGAGAATGTTGAGCTATATGGGTTGTCCAATAGCTCCATGTTTATCCGAGGAGATGAAGGCACACAAAGCCATGTTCCAAAATGAATCACACCATCATCATTGATATGGAACTCATGCAGCTTCCCATTATTTACTACATTCACTATCTTTTATATTACTACATCATCCCTTTGTGCTTCCTTAGTATCCTCTTGGATGCATGGTAGCACAATCATTTGGGCATGGTAGGATGTATCCCCAACCCTTATGATTTCAAAATCCATCCATTGCATATCTAAGATAATAGGGTCTTTCTCAATCAGTAACATGGATTGAGTATCATGTTATTTTCTGATTATAGCATCAGCTACCTTGTTCTCCTTTCCATGATGGTAGGGACTAGAGATATCGTAATTCATGATTATCTCTAAACATATCCTTTGACACATGTTAAGCTATTTTTGTGTGAATATATACATTAGGCTCTTGTTGTCAGTTAATATGTCACACCTCTCACCATAAAGGTAGTGTTTCCATATTATCATGATAAAAATCATAACTTCTAGCTCTAGATCATGCATCATGTAGTTCTTCTCATGTATCTTCATCTTTCGTGATGCGTATGATATCACATTTTAATTTTTCATGAGAATGCAACCCAAACCTTTCGTTGAAGCATCACTGTATATCAAAAAGAATTATCCACTTTTCAGTAGTGTGAGTACATGTGAAGTGATCAGACTTCTCTTTAGCTCCTTGAAGCTTCCCTCACATTCTTCTATCCAGACATACTTTACCCATTTCCTTTTCAACATATTTAGCAGGCTTGGCAATCGTGAGAAGTTTCTTACAAAATGTCGGTAGTACCCAGCTAATCAAAGAAAACTACTGATTTTTGTGGCACTAGAGGGCCAGGTCCATTCCTCAATCTCATTTTCCTTTGAAGGATCCACATAAATTCCCTCTTTTGCGATCACAATTCCCATGAATGAGACTTGTTTTATCCAAAAATCACACTTGGTGAACTTGGTGTACAACATCTCCTTTCTCAATGTCGCCAACATAAGTCTTAGATGTTCTTTAGGTTCCTCCTTTCCCTTGGAGTTGATGAGAATATCATCAATAAACACTACCACAAATTATTCAAGGTAATATCTAAAGACTCTATTAATCAAATTCATGAATATTTTAGGGGAATTAGTAAGTTTGAAGGGCATAACCAAAAACTCATAGTGCCCATACATTGAATGGAAGGCAGTCTTCTGAATATCTTCCTTCTTCACCTTTACTTGATGATATCTAGAATGAAGATCCACCTTTGATATGTATTGAGCTCCTCTTAACTGATAAACCAAGTCTAAATCCTTGGAAGAGGATACTTTTCTCTTTAGGGGGATCATGTTGGTTCAAGATAATCAATACAAAGCCGCATTGTTCTATCCTTCTTCTTCATAAAGAGCACTGGTGCACCTAAAGGTGATGCACTAGGGTGTATGAACCCTTTGTCAATATGCTCTTGAATCTATTTCTTTAACTCCTCCAGTTCTATAGGAGCTATCCTAAGGGACACATCGGGATATGAGTAGCTCTGGTTATGAGTTCAATTGAGAACTCTACATCACGATCCAGGGGAATTCTTGGTAACTCATCAGGAAATAAATCTTCATATTCCATTACAATGTGAATTTACACAAGGTTGGAACTATCCTTTTACCCAACTATTTGGGAGAGGTATGCTTCTTCATATGGGATTACATCCACATAGATGAAGGACTTTCCAAATGAGATTTATGATCATCCTTGAATTTATAGAGGAACACAGGATGCTTTGGAATATGAAAAGATATTTCCTTTTACCAAAAGATGATATGTTCTTTATATAACGGAAGCCATTCCATTCCCAATATAGCCTCGAATTCGACAATGGGATGTATTACAATATTCTACAGAAGAATATAACCACATATGCCAACATGAGAGGATTCAAACACTTAGGTTGCCATGATTTCACCACTTGGGATTTTTACAGATATCTCTACTTCAGGTTTTTGGGGCTTCAATTCTATAGTTATATCAAACATGTAAGATATAAAGGAATTCATAGAAACAAAATCTAAAAGAAATTTTTCATTACATAGTGAATATGAAGTTTACCTTGTATGAACTCATTATCATGTTCAAATTTTGTAGTAGTGATCGCATATGCCTTACCCTATTCCTTTCTATCTGGTGGCTGTAGACGCTGATTACCCTTGAGAACTCGAGACTTAGTGAACTGGCTTGCATAGTTCCCTAGCTCCCAACAATTGTAGCATTGAACCATGGGTGGGTCTCTCCTTTCTTTTGCTACATTATCCTTCCTTTTCATGTATTTCTTACACTATGGAGCATGATGTCTTTCTTTCCCAAACATGTAGCATTTCCCGATCCATTTAAGGCAGCTCCCATTGTGCAACATCCGACATTTTTGGCATGTGGGTCAAATGAGTTTTCTTTCCACCTATATCATTAGATCCACTAGCTTGAAACTCCATATTTTATTTCTTATCTCTTTATCTGTGGGACTATTCTCTAAACTCCATCTCCACTTTGAGATCACACCAAACAACTTCTTAATAATTCCCAAAGTCTCTAATTGCATGATCCTTTCAAAGGAGTGGTTTTAATCCACTTTGAAATCTATCAAATTTTCTATCATTTTTTATAACGAATCCCAAAGTGTACCTTGTAAGCCTTGTGAAATTCACTTCATTGTTTTTCACAAATTCTTATTCATTTTTCCAGGTCTCTATGAATTCTCTCTCCATATTCGTACAAAGATTCTGTGGGAAATACTTATTAAGAAACATTATCATAATGTATTCCCATTCCATCTCTTAAATTTCTTCCCTTCGAATGGTGTTCTTAATCAAAGACCACCACTTATCGGTCATTCCATCTAGAAGATAAAAGGATACAGTCACCTTCTCCATCTCAGAATAGTGAAGCATGGAAAAATATCTTCTCTATTTATTTGACCCAATATTCTGTAGCTAGTGGATTATAAGATCTATAGAATGTTGGTGGTCGTTGCTGCATAATACATTCGATAGCCAGTTTCTCTATCTTTTGTGAAATAGGATGTTACACATTATTATATTTATTGCGAAAAACCTGAGAAAATTGGGTATGCATCACCATGAAGTTCTGAACTTCACCTCCCAAATCATTAGGGATGTCATTCGGGCAATTGTTGTAATGGTCCTTGCACGAGTTATTGGCTAGATTTCTCCTGGTTCCCACCATTTTCTAAAATAGAAAAGTTTAGAAAAAAACATTAGTCAATAATTCATTAATACATATCATATTCATTTTCACAATTTATATTAAAAACATAACATATTGCATCCCTATGTAGAGATTCTTTTGTGCATATTTGTACTTAGTCTCATGCTAGAGGTTTTCTCTAGGGTTCACTAATACTAATTCTCAAATTAACTAAACCATTGCTCTAATACCAACTATATAGAACCATCCATTTCAAACATTACTATAACATCATTTTATAGATAAAACACATAATAGTATTACACAATGAGGATGCAATGTTCTGGTGTCTTGGGATAACTAGGACCATATATAGCAATTACATCATCAAGACGAAACATTTATTTAATGTCTTCTTCTCTAGATTCTTATTGGAAATTGACCTCAACATAGTACATGTAGGCACCTAAAGATATATATCAAAATGGGTGAGCTAAAAACCCAGTAAGAGGATAAATAAGAAAAATATAGAATTTGGTGAGTAGAATCATAACATGGGAAAAAATCCTGAACATCAGAGGAAGCATAAATAAAATTCTTGAAGTGTGGAAATTCATAAAAATGAAACATCACGTCTTAGTGGATAAAAAACTAATATAATTGTGAACAAAGATATAATATTTTACACATAAATTCACATTTACTCAAGGGATTCATCACTTTACCTAATTCATTGGAGCATTGTATAATTCCGGGTTCACCCGTCACATTCAAACAATCATATTGCGCTATATAATTCCGGGCGCACATGCCAAATCATAATATTATCATTATCATGCTTTTCAAATAGAACATAAATCAGTTAATAACATAACTAAACAATGAAAAGGAATGGTTTTCATATCATAATAACACATTCATAAACATTTGGTTCCCAAAAAAAATATGGAATTTCTTACTTCATACAAGAACCATCAACCTTAAATGAAAAGTAAAAGGTGAGTTATTATAAGAAGAGTTCATTTGGAAAACATTATGTATGACATAAAAAACAGTGGTGAACATTTATAAACTATAAAAAGAAATAAAATAATTAATGATTGATTTTTATGGAGTTACCATATCCAAAATTTAGTGAATGTGGGAGAACACAATGAAAGAAAATTAGGTTCTAGAATTTCCCCTTACCTTCTATCCGAACGCTTTCTTCTCTTTAACGTCATGTATAATGACATTATATTCATTAATTTGAAATTATAGAACATTTTATACAATTATAGGGTTCTTTATGGTTTCATTTTGTCATTTTATGGGCCTTTTGATGAGTTATTGGGTTTAAAAACATTGTTCGAGAATGTTCATTTTTATGGTCTTCTTGAGTGGTTAACTCGTATTATTAAATGAACATTTGGGTAGGACATGGGTAAACATTCTGAACTGATATTACATGTTATTAATGTAATTAAAGAACATAAAATAATATTATAATGAGTTATATCAAATACTATGTGGATTAATCATTAAATAAAAAATAAATCATGATTGATTGGGTATATTTGGTCAATTTTTCGATGAAAACAAACTTGTTTTAATATATCAGATCGTAATATGATCATAAGTTAGTTACATAACATTAAATAGAAAAAATACATATAAAATATTTTGTTTCAAACAAAAAACTAGTTTAATGACCTGATATGATGGTAGAAATGGAACAATAAAACATGTCATTGTTGAAAATGATTAATTAACATCTCACGAACAACGTTCTCTTTAATAAAATAAATGAATAGGGAAATGGGTAGGATGATATAATATTTCATTAGTATAACAATATTATAGTAAATTCATGATACTGTAGTTCAAATACCATTTGGTCATATATATGTGGGGAGAGAATAAGAAAATAACTACAAATTGAAAGGGAATTAAAGAAGAAGAGGGAGGGAAATTACTTCTTAAATAATCTTCTTGAGATCCTTCATGAGGGATCTATGATTGTTCTTTTTATGAGACCAACAGCTCATTGACGTGTGGGATGGGATAGGTAAGATGATTGGGCAGATTTTAGGCAAGGCTTCAAGTTTGGGAGGTGTGAGGAAAGGAGGGTGTGAATGGTGGTATTTATACTGGAGGAGAGAGGGTTTTCCTTAATATAAAATTAAATAATTTAATAATTTCCCCTAAGACAAGGAATAGTGAGTCTTGCATGACCTATAATGGTAATTTTATAATGTAATCCTCAACCATGTTGGAATACATCAACAGAACATCACACATGACCCTATAATTTTCTTATTTAGCTTATTTTGTAAATTATGATATTTCGTTTTTCTTAAAAAAATTCAAATATTTCAGAAAAATACTAAAATTTCACACCAAGCATTTTTCGATGTGTCAAATCCAAAAATGAAGCCCATTTTTCAAAAATAATTATATAAATATGATTATTTTAAATTTTAGTTAAAATCATTGTTTTTTACTAAAAATATAGTTTTAAAACATTTATTTACTTATTCTAAAATATATGTACATCATACATTCACGGGAATATTATTTTTATATTATCATAGGAAAGGTTACTATTTATTAGGTTATATCACTATTCATAGGGTTATGTTGCTATTCAGAAGGGTATGTTACTATTAACCATAAATTATTTTTGTTTTATTAGACTCCAATATTCATCTTGAACATAACCGTGTAGTTAAGATTTTACAAATTTCAAACACAATGGTGACAGAGTTTTCTTTAAAGGTCACTTTGTACATAGTAATTCATTATGCTGTTTTTTCATGTGATTTTATGACATATTTAAAAAAGATAATTTTCATTGAATAACCCTGGGTCATTACAATATGTCTTACATCATTGCTCAGAAATCATGGTATATGGATTTGTCTAAAAAAAAGATATATGTCAAGTGTGATTGGAATCATCAGTAATAAAACAAAATCAATGTGAACACAAAAATAAGAAAAAGACATAAGTTTTTAGCATACACATAAGAAAAGAAAATAATTGCATTACTATTTATGTAAAATTTCAATTAATATAACAGTGGAATAGTTTAACTCCCTAATCCATTATAGTATTCATTGTTCACTCCTAATAATATCAGAGTTAATAGAATCCCTTATGAATTGGGTTCACTATCTATTCTATTTCTAATTATATCATGAGATATCCATTATTAGAAAATGAATTTCATGGATATTTAATTCTGATCCCACCCATAACAAAATAATTATAAATTCATATGTTTTGCACTATATCATAATACATTAATCGTATCAGAATATCATAACACATTTAAAAGAAATGTGTTTTATATACAATCCAATATCATATCATAACATAACCCATGCTAAATAAATGGGTTTCATAAGCATCTCATCAACCTAATAATTATATATATATATATAGTGGATCATAATATTATAATTGAATTATATCACATGTAAATAATAATTATAATTAAAAAATAATATGTAAAATTAAAAATGTCATTAAAAAAACCCTTGAAATATTTCTAGATGAAAATACCATTTTCATTCTGAAAAAGCTTATTTCAATTCAAATGGTTTACCATATGTAGGAAAATATTTCCTTGAAAATAAAATTTTAAACATCTAAATTAATCTTCAAATCATTTATTGGTCATAGAAAAATTAAATTATATCCATATATGAATGTAAAAAATAAATATTCCATTTACATATTATAAATAAATTCAAAAGTACCTAATTTGGAAAATAACAAAAATATTCTTTTTAAACGATTTTTAAACAGGTATAATAGGTGTAAAATTGTTCATAAAAAACATATTATAATAATAAAAACATTCATGATAACCTTTTATAGAATACATCATCATAGAAGAAATAAATTCTCAACTAAAGAGAAAATAAATTTTGTTTTACTAAAAAAATTTCCATTATTTTTAACTAACAAAGAGAGGAAAATTGTTTTCTCACATAATATTCAATGAATAAACATAGTATAATAAAATTAAATTGGTTTATCTTATAAGGAATATATAATTTCTATCAATTTAAATTCAAGCATAAATATTCTTAAAATAAAATGAGTTTGTAAAATAAATCTCTTAATCCTTTAGAAAATTTTGAATTCTAATTCCCATGAAAGATTAAATTCAATTATAACCATAAAAAATAATGATCATAATTATATTAATGATATTAAATTTTAATGTATATGTATATACACCTCTCAAAATAATATAGGTGCATATCACAACATTTTTCTCGATGAATATAATTTGAGGTGATAAACCCTTCCCACATTAATAAAATTTGAATAATAGACTCATCAAAGTTAAAACATATTATTTATTTTTAATTTGAAAATAATTTATTTGAAATTATAATAATATAATTTAATGGTTATTATATTCAACAAAAAAGGTAAGTATGTTTCTGATATGGCATGAGTTTAACCGAAATAAAAGTGAGATAAAATATATCCTTACCACGTGTATTTTCTTGTTTCAGAAACATTAAATACTCCTACATAATAAACATAGATTGGTTATACATATATTTTTGAACCATAATCATACATATAATTTCAGATATTATTGACTTATACCATCTAATCACCCATTTGATAACAATTAATTAGTAAAATCTTTGTTCCATGTGATTATTACATTATTTTTCTAGCATGGTTCGGATCAGTAGTCTTAGACCCTATGTATCGATCATAGTTATATAATATCCATAATTATGTAGCTATAATAATACTTAATAATTATATAAAAGTTATAACTATTCATATAAAGTGGTGATAAAAAATAAATTACATATAGTTATGGTGATGTCCGTTCTTACATATGCCTGATTATTGTTTTCAGTTTTCAATGGATAGAAGAAAAGAAAAGAAAATATAAATTAAACAATAAATAATAATTATTATATAATATATATCACAATTATTCATTTAATATATTTTTTATACCATCCTTGTAAAGATATAATGAAAAATGAATCACATCACTTCGTGGAGTTAGTTGTCCACATGTATGCACGAGCGACGTCATCATTTTCTAATGATTGGAAATGTAAGAAAGTACATAATATATTATAATTCATGGAGAATAATACTTCATAAATATAATACATAAAAATTAAATCTATCATTAGAACCATTAATGTAAATAGGTGATAAATACTAAAATCACCATTTCATGGAGGTGGTAGTCCACACATATGCATGAGCAATGTTTAATTTTCCCATGGGATGAGAAAATATGTGGATAATGGATATTAAAAATTTATAATTACAATTAATTATATTATATATGTTTATATAATTAACATATAATATATACAAGTGAATAAAATTTGGTAGAATATGTAATAAAATTGAAAGTACTCGGTTATGATTTGTACTTCTTTTTGGGGAAACCGCTTTTGGACTACAAATTAAGCCTTGAATGGATAGTATTTTGGAAATAATATTAAATATAAGGCATTGTAAAGGAAGATATGAACTTATTATTAAAATTATTATCCAACCTAGAGGCTTGATCTTTTTGATTAATGAATAATATTAGTTCCCTTTGATAAGTGAGGGAAAGGACACACATAGAATTGATTATAAGATTAAATGATATATATATATATATATATGTCATAATCATATAATGTGGATTAAAAAATAAAAAATGTGAATATATTATTTCATTGAGTCATTATAAACTCAACCTATCATATTTGGGAACATTTTTGATATATTTTAATAATTATACTCTTGTTAAACTACATTAGTCGCATTTTAACCTTAACTGATAGAACAAAAAAAATTTCCATGATAACATAATTATATGGGAAAAAAAGAGAATTTTTAAAATATAGATATTTAGATTCAAAATTTTGAATCCATATATATAGATTAAATTTATATTGTTATTATAAATTGCATTTAATATCAGAACACAAAATATGTAAAAATATTATTTAGGAAAATGACTGATTAATGTGTGAATATAATTTCACATTGAAATAAAGCAATAAATTAAATTCCATGAAATTGTGTTGTTAAATAATAAATAAAGGAATGTTTTAAGACTTTTTTTATATAAAAAACCAAATTTAATCCTCCAACTAGGCAAATAAATTTCCAATAGCCCAAAATAGTTTTAAATTTTAAAAATATTACTTATCCTAGGCCATATTATATTTTTTCTAATAAATTTCATCCCTCGTGTAGATAGTTAAAGACCAGTGATACCCCTCTCTCTCTAATTGATATGGTTAAAACAGTTGAAAAAGACACACCTCAAGTGATATCTAAAATACCACAACGTATATAGTATAATAGAATATATAGGATAATGAACCATAACTAATCCAAAGGCACCCTTGAAGTTCCTTATACAAATTAAAAATTCCCATTATGTGTGAATACATGAGAATTCAGTGAAAACAACCTCAAATTAAAAAAATGTAATTATAGAACCCCAAGAATCCTTGAAATGTAGACCAAAAATCATTTTTAGAAATCAAAAAACATCACCAACATCTTATAAGATAACATTATTTATTTCTATTCCAATTATAACGTCATAAAACCACCTCAAAACACTTATTTTAACCACATTAATAATTTCTATTAATCTATGATAATTTTTTATATCTTATGAACCAAATTTTATGACAACCAAGTCTTAGACCATGTCAAAAAATTTCCATGCCCTTATGGAACACTAAAGATCCACTCAGCGGGTACATCATCCAATAATCACACAAAATAGTGTCATATATTCCACTAGAACTGGAAAAAATAGAAAATTCATATCCTAATTATTCTCTAACACATCATAGAACTCAATCATTGGATTGATTAATTTACAGGCTGTGTAAGGTCCCAAATATTTTTCAATTAAAATTCATCTTAATCTTAAAAAATGTATTATTATCTAAAAAATAATATTACATATTCACATTCATTGTTTTAAGTTATTGCATTGAAAAATACCTTTATGAATTGTTATTATTGCTAATATAGTTGTTCAACAGTGATCAAATGATTTTTATAAATATAGGGCATTAACATATCTAATTTACTATGATAAAGGATGTGATGGCCTCATCTAGAAGAATTTCTCAGTATGAAGCCCATTTTATGGAGATTGGAATGGAGGTGGCATCACTAGACTTTACACTTGACCAATATCAAGCCAAGAATCAACATGTTAAGTTCGAACAGGACCACCTACAGGAGGATTAGTGGTTATAGATATTACCACCCAATCGATGTTATCTGAGCCACCCTAAGAGTAATTCACCATCGCACACCTTACCCTTAGGTAATATATGGGGGTTATAAGGGGTTATGTAACATGAACATATCACTATGATTATTTTAATTATTTTCATTTAGAATATCGAATATACATTCATTTTATTATTGTTACATTGTATATTGTTTTGAAAGAACAAATAGTGCTTTTATTTTATCATAAATTAAGAAATTTATATTCATAATTAATGTATTTTTGAATTAAATAATATTTTAATAAAATATTTTTAATAAATTACATTTTATTAAATACAAATGATGGAATTATTTTTATTTATAAAATTGTGATTTTTATTAAGGATTGAAAGCCATTATTTTAAAAAACCCATGAATTTCGATTAAATGTCAATTTTTATTTTGAAAGTTAAAAATTAAATATATTAAAATTTATTTAAATAAAATGAATATTATTTTTGGAATTAGGACATGAATATCATCTAATTGTGATTTTTTTATTTTCTATGACCGTCTTTTTTTGGGTGAAAATTATATACTGTTTAAATATAAAATATGTTTTATGACATCATAATGTCCCAATAGTTATGTAATAAGATACTATAAATTTGACTTTTGGCCAATATATTTTGTATCTTTAAAATATTGTGATTTTATAGTTGTATGAATAATTTTATGGGCCCTTAATGGACTTTCCAAAACTTATAAATCATTTCAATGTTTTAAAATGATTTCCTTGAGAGTGTGACTCAATTCTACAAAAGAAAGAGTAATATTTAATGAAATTCGGCAATTGGTCTTGTAAAATAATTTTTTCCACTGTCCTTTTTCACAAACCATAGGTTGGTTTTTGGTTTTTATTAGCTTAATATGTGGTGTTTGAAACCTAAATAATAATGAATTCCCTCTCTTTTCTTATATAATCCCACCCAAGATCCCACTTCCACTTCACTAAAAACATTGGGAGATTAACCAAACTCTTCTCTACTCTCTATATAATCCCCAAAATTCTACCCAAGCATTCAAGACGCCTCTAAGAAGACACTCACAAGCCTTTGGGATAACACTTCAATGTATGGGATCTCATCCTTCCTTATTTTTGTCCAAGTATCCATATATTTTGATGCCCTTTTAGTTTCAATTAAGAATTTTGGGGTATGAATTTTCAAGGCCCTGACACTGAAATCCATATGTTTTAATGATTATATGCCTCTTTCTTTTTCATGAATCCCTCCCTAGTACACCTGTTACTATAATGAATTTTTGTAAGGGATTTCTTGCAATCACCTTTTTTTCAAAATTCCATTATGTTTTTATACAATTTTTTTCTTAATAAAATATTGTGTTTTTTGATTTTTCACCACCCTCAAACTTCTCCCTTAATGTTTGAGTGATGATAGACCACTTTATCTCAAATTAATTCCTCCCATTTACACTCATTACCATGCCAAAATTCTATAAGAAATTTCTCTCTTCTCATTTACATTAATGCAATTATTTTGTATTATGAATATAAATTCTGTTAGATATTTCGGAACATGTATATATGTTACCCTATTCTAGTCCATTTCATATACATATAATGAGAAACCCATTTCTATCTCATTAAAAATTTTAATTAATTATTATGGCACATTTTTATGCTACTGAAATTGCACTACAATTTTCCAAGACAAAGTCATTGTGTAGTGAATACCATGACCATTTCTCTATCTAGGGTATTTAGCTTCCTAAAAATTTACATTTTTATTATAGAGTTCTGTGAATTAATTTCATATTCTTTTATTAAATATTTAATGTTGATTTTTAATGAATCCATGTTATATGATCCATGTGGCATGCTTATAAATTAAATGAAATGGTTAAGAATGCTTCCCCTGGATAACACTCCAATGCATTGGGAGACGATTTAAATCATGATATGTTAAGTGTAATAATGGTTTACTCATGCTAATTAAAGTTACATGTGTTTTTATTAATTCTCTATATGTAATGGGATTGATTAATGTTAATATCATGATATGTATATATGCCAGATTTCGTTGTTATGATATTCATGCTATATCATGCCATTATGATCATGTTTCTGTTATTCTCTATTGATATTTTTATTCACTATCATGTATTGTATTCTTCATGTTATGTTTTTTTACTCCCTTACAAAGATTTATATATCAGCACTTTTTATGCATGTCCTCAGGTTATTCCATTCAGTGATAATTGCGATGGAATATAGTGGTCATGTAAAGGAAGTATTCAATATAGATGTAGTGTTTTATGTTTTAAGTCTGTATGTAATATTCCTAAGAACCAATGATTGTTTACCTCTCTGTCTTCAATCAATTTATTATTTTATGTTACAAATCATGATTCAGAGCTTAATAAAAATCAAGGTTGTTATAGTCAGTATCATTGGATTTGATTAGTTATATTTTGGTTTAGATTACACAACTGTATTAAAATCCTTCATGATAATACTAAGTATCATAAAAAATCCATAAATTATGGTGAGTAATTAGTAACTAGTTCATAATGAATATAAATCCCTATTTGCATATGAGTAGGTAGAGGTTGCTCTGGAACATATATATATAGGGGTAAAACCCAAAAATCTCTCCTTGAACTATACATGGATTGGAATTGTATCAGGATAATGGGCCTTAATACTGTCTTGGTTATGGCAGTCTAGGGGATATATGATTTGGTAAATTCCTAATCCTAGTATGAACTATTATTAAGGGAATAAAAAATAACCCTAAGAATATTTGTTGGGAATTAGATCAAGTATAAAATAGATCTAATCATTTAAATTGTAATTTAAAGAAATAAAAGTAATATATAAGTCATCCTTTTTTATAATTGGATTCCACTTTATCTATTTCCATTTTCATTCCATCAATTCTATCCAACGGCTGGTTATAAGAGGAATCATGCTAACAAATGAGGCGAAGATCATTGTGATGACTATTATAATGAGTTGTCCAATCCAATGGGATTTATAATCATGAACTTTTTCGCAATACACTATTAGTTAAATCATGTTTTGGGTTGAAAATGGGTAAAGAGAAGCTTTCAAAACCCCCTAAGAAAGAACAAGTCGCAATAGATATCTTCATGAGGCAAAGGCATCCTTATTTTAAAAGATCATTCGATCCCACCATCTCTAAAAAATGTATCAACTGCATTGAAAAGTTATTCTCCATACATTAATGTTCCTAACAAGAGAATGATATTTTTGCAGCTTATCGTATAGAGGGTGATCCAGATTAAGGGGGGGGGGGGTATTGATTCAAAATATAAAGCCTGAGTAGGTGATCGAGGTATTGGAATGGAAGGATTTCCAGAAAATGTGTTTTGAGAACTATTTTCCTCACACCCTCTAACATAAGATGGATTGGTACTTACTATCCCTCAAGAAAAAAGATGTCAAATCCATCTAAGCCTTTGTGAAAAAATTCACTAGAGTTGCACAATACCCCACCGAAATTCTCATTATCATCAAATAAAATGTTGAACGATTATTTAGTGGGCTAACACCTAGCCTATTTAGTGCTATGGAGATCTGTGACTTCAATAGCTATGAGGAAATTGTTTGATGTGCCCAAAAGGATAAAATAGAGATCAGTGAATCTCAGGGGTATCACAGCGATAAGAATCATAATTTGTGCTTTAATTTTGACATTCTGATGAAAAAATAAAATTGTTCTATGTAAATACATAACCCCACTTGATAATGTTTTCTAATTAGGAACACCTTAAAATTCCTGAAGGGGATGATAAAATGCTTTAGGTGTGGAAGATAAGGGAACCTAGACATTAACTGCCAATAAGAAAAACCAACGGTGGAGACATAGGATAGGAACACATCATTTAACCCTCAATACATTGTTCATTGATTCAACTACAATGAACCAGGGCACTTTTCAAACTAGATCCCTTAGCCAAGGTTTTTACATGGCATCTGACATCATCCAAGCAGAAAAGGGTGACCTTTTACCATCACTACCACCGAATGGAACCCTGAAAATGAGGTGGTGATAGGTATGTTATTTATTAATTCATTAATAATGAATTTACTTTTTTTTATTATGGATCTATTAATTCATTTATATCTCAAAATTTTAGTTGAACAATCCAAACACCACCACAAATCATGGATGTAATGATGTTGGTGAGAATGGTAAATATAAAAATTATTGAATTTCATGAATATAACCCCTCTCATGTCATAATTTTTATATTGATCTTCCCAGAAAAGAAATTCATACTCCCTTTGGAATAATTTCATAAAATTGTAGGCCTAGATTAGATTTTCCCTATATAGAGCCAACAAAATTTTTTGTGAGAGGGAAATCACTTTACCTATAGGAATCGACCTCTAATTATATTCAAGTTAATGTAGGAGGATGAATCTTATTTATCCCCATCATCTCAAGTGTGGATATTAATTCCCTAGGAGCATGCGTATCTGGATCAGATGACTAAGTATAAGGAAGCAACCATCCTTTAAGACGTGCCTATCCTAAGGGAATTCACTAAAGTGTTTTTTGATGAATTTCTTGGTCTTCCTCCTAGTACAGATGTTTGATTATCAATTGTTTTTATACTTGGTGAATATAATATATCCAAGAATCCATATAGAATGGTTTTTTTTTGAGATTTAGAAGCTAAAAAAACAACTATAATGGAACTTGGATAAAGGATTTATAATCCCAAGTGTTTCACCATGGGGTGAACCAGTCCTCTTTGTCAAAAAGAAGGATGGTTTAATGTGCCTTTGTATTGATTATCGTGTGCTCTACACAATCACGATATAGAACATGTATCATCTAACACAAATTTATGACATGATCCATCAGCTACATGGAGAAATATACATCTCCATGGTATATTTCATATAGGAATATTACCAAGTAAGGGTGAAAGAGGATATCCCCAAGACTGCTTTTCGTACAATATGAATGCACTCTGAATTCATAGTGATGCCTTTAGAACTCCCTAATTCAATATCATTCATCTTGTACTTTATTAATAGATTCATTAGACATTACCTCAAAATATTTGAGGAAATATTTATAGATGGTATTCTAATATACTTAAAAACCAAGGTGGTTCATGAGGAGCATATAAGCACTGTACTAGTGAAGTTTATTAAGGAGACACTCTATCAAAAGTATATAATGATTGAGTTCTGGTTGATGGAGGTCTCATTCATATGTCATATCATCAAAAGAAATGGGATATCTTTGGATCCCACCATGACAGATGCAATTAAGGGATGGATGAGTCCAACATCATTAACAGATATCTGTAGCTTCTAGGGGTTAGCTGGATTTTATCACCAATTTGTGAGAAATTTATCATGATTTTCCAAACCTCTTACAATGATAATATGAAAGGTAATAATGTTTTCTTGTGGTAATGAATGTGAAATGAGATTCATGGAGTTGTAAAAGAGGATTATAATTGTTCCCAAGCTCACATTACCCACAAGAGGAGAAAATTTTGTTGTATTTAGTGATGATTAAAAGAAGTTCCTAGAATGTGTGTTCATGAAAAATTACAGTCATTTATTATTCTTCAAAGCAGCTAAATGTTTATGAGAAAAACTATCCAACACATGATATGGAGTTGGATGTAGTGCCATTTTCTTTAATTTTTTTTTTGATATTTCCTCTTTTTGGAGAAGTGTGAAATATTTTTGGATCACAAAATCCATAAGTATATATTCCCATAGAAAGATTTTAATATTCTCCAATGAAGATGGTTAGAGTTGATCAAAGAGAATAACTGCTCAATCTGTTTAGACCCTATGGAATCGAACAATGTGGCAGAAGATTTATGTATAGAGGACCGATTAATTCTATCATTGATGAGATATGAAAAAGATCCAATCATAATAGATTTGATGAAGATGAATACGGTAATCAAAAATAATAGAATAAGAAATTTCAGGGGTGAAATTTCTGAAGGGGGAAAGATTTTAATGACCCAATCTTTTATCAAGGAAAATACCTCTTGATTTAATTAATTATCTTACTGTGTAAAATTGTTATATAATATATTCACTTAATTTGTATTATTTTTTTTGTTTCAATATACAATTATAAATCCTTACATTTGCTAATATAGATGTTGAACAATGATCACATGATTTGTATAAATATAGGGCTTTACCAAATCTAGTTTACTCAGATAATGGATGTGATGGCCTCATCTAGTAGAATTGATCCGTACGAAGCCCATTTTTCAGATCTCATAATTGAGGTGGTGTCACTAGGATTCTCTCTGGACCAATCAAAAGTTGAGGTTCAACACATTAACCTCAAATAGAACCTCATAAAGGAGATGTGGAAGTTCAAAGAGATTAGAAAATGAGCGATGTTATCTGAGCCCCGCCCCCCCCCCCCCCCAAGAGTCTGTCACCATCACAATCTTTAGCCTTAGGATATATGTGTGTTTTATAAGTGGTTGTGTAACAAGACCCTAGCACTATAATTATAATAGTTATTTTTTATAGAATAAATAATTTACATCATTTTATTATTGTTACATTGTAAATAGTTTTTAATGAATAAATAGTACTTTATGTTTATACCCAATTATGATATAAATTTTGTAGAAATAATGGATTTTTTAATTAAATAATATTTTAATAAAATACTATAACTAAATTATATTCTTTTAAATATAATGCATTGTAATATTTAAATGAATAAAATTGTTATTTTTATTATGGTTTGAGAGATAATCTGTTATCAAAACACATGAATTGTCGATAAATATCAGTTTTTTAATATAGAATTTAAAATACACATATTTTGAAAATTATTTAGTTAAAAGGAATATTATTTTTGGAATCAGGTTATTGAAATTATCCAACAATGATTTTTTTCTTAATTTTCTAAGACTGTTGAATTTTTGGGCATATATTAAATACTTTTTAAATATGTAATATGATTTATGACATCATAATGACCCAATACTGAGGGAATAACATACTATAAATGTGATGTTTCTATAATATATGTTTTACATTTAAAATAATTTTTTTTAGATTTTTTTTATTAATTTTACAATGCCATATGTGACCCTCCATGACATATAAAACATTTTAGCTTTTTATAATGATTTTCTTGAGAGTGTGACTCACCTCCACATAAGCAAGCCTAATATTTTAGGAATTTAGGCCATTGCCCATATAAAATAATTTTTTACACTATCTGTTTTTTAAAAATAATTTGAAAACCATTGGTTGGTTTTTGGTTTTCATTAGTTTAATATGTGGTGTCCAAATACTTAATAATAATGAATTCCCTCTCTTTTCCTATATAAAGCCACCCAAGATCCCTCACACTCTTCACTCAAAACTTTTGGAGCTCGACCAATAAATACCCTTTTATAGTTATAATCCTCCCAAGGTTCAACGAGATCCATATAATCCTCTCTCAAGTCGCTCCCATGCCATTGGGATCACACTTCCATGTATGGGATTTCATCCTTCCTTAGTTATCTCCAAGATTCCTCATACTCCATTTCCATTTTCATATTTATTAAAAATGTTGGGGTATGATATTTCACCACCCCCATTATGAAATACTGATCTTTTAATGATTACAGTCATCTATCTCTAATTAATCACTCCCAAGTACACCTATTACTATTCTGAATTTTTCTAAGGGGTTTCTTCCTTACTCATTTTTGTCTAAATTTTATTTTCATGATATACACTTTTGTTCTCAATTACAAATATTGGGAAATGATTTCACACCCCCCCATACATACATACTTATTTATTAGTGGTGAGAGACCCCTTTGTCTCCCATTAATGCCTCCCATGTACATCTGTTACCATGCCAATATACTGTAAAGAATTTCTCTCTTATCATTTACATTCATGAAATTATTTTATATTATAAATCTAAATATCATTACATATTTTGGGACATGAATCTATATTACCCCATTAATATCCATTTTTTTAAATATAACGTGACACCCCTTTCTCTTTCATTATCCATTTTGATAAATTCTTATATAACGTCGTAATTCTAACGAAATTATGCCACAATTTTCAAATCCATTATCATTGTGTAGTGAATAACATACCCATTTCTCATTCAAGGGTATTCACATTCATGAAAATAGAGATATTGATTATTGAGTTACATTCCTGAATTCCACATTCCTTTATCATGTAATAAATGATGAAGTTTAATTAATCCATATTATATGATCCATTTGGAAGAGTTATGCATTAAATGAAATGATTAATAAGGGTTCACCCTGATAGGGCTCCAATGCACTGGATAAAAGATTAATATCATGATACGTCAAGTTAAATGAGGTTTTAGTCATTATAATTCAATTCAAATTAGGGTTTACTCATGATCCATGTGAAATAATACTCATATAAGGCTATTATCAAGTTAAATATTAATGCCACATTTCTATGTTATGATAATCATGCTATATCATGATTTTCTTTACATGCTTCTCTTATAATCCTTTGATATTTCTATTTCCTAACATGTATTTTATTCTTCATGTTACAGCTTGTTTATCCACTTAATGGGATTTATAGATAACCTATTTTTAGGAATGTCTTCAGGTTATACCATGCAATGCTAAGTATGAGAGAATGTAGTGGTCATGTAAAGTAATTTTTCAATAAAGATGTAGTGTTTCATGTTTTAGGTCGTTTATTAATGTTCTTAAGACTCAAATACAATAGATGTGTCGATCTTATATCATGTGAAAATTGAATGTAATAAATCATGATTATGTGTCTAATAAAATGAAAGGATGTTATTTGATAGGAGATTTTATGAAAATATTCTATAACTGATTCATTGAAACCATCAATGTTGGACCCATGTAAATCATCCAACAATCAAGATGACACTACATCAACTAAAAATGATATCATTCTTCGATTTGTATAATGATGGAATTGTAGGCCATTTTTTGTGATTTTCAATATTAATATATTGATGGAACAGTAGGCCATTTTTTCTTGCACTATGGAAAATTCTATCATTCCCCTATAGATGAATTCTAATTACTATAGTTAATTCTAATGATACATCCTCTTAGTATTTTAATGGTTTAATCGATTATATATTTCTTATGTATTCCCCTTTTAATTTTTATACTCTTATTATTTGTATTCTACACACAATATACTCATACATAAATAATTATGTGTGATAGAATGTAGTGGAATAATATTACGATGACTATAGATAACTAATTACAATGATAGAAAATGAGAGTGGATACAATGATCATTATATTTCATTATCCATACAAAATAAATAGATAATTAAAAATATTGATGAATCCTTTGATTAAGTGAAAATTAAGAAAACAAATTAAACAAAATTCAATAATAAATGAGGGGATGATATAAGGCTAGACCACTATTCTTATTATTGAATAGAAATACATTAAACTCTATCAATTATTTTGATAATTTAAACCTATTAAATAAGTTAACAATAATTATATAACACTTTATTATCTATAGACAATCAAATTCCAACTTTATTACATTTTACATAGGTTAACAAATTCTTTTATTTGCGGCCCTCGGATGGCTTGTGCATCAAAATGGGCACTATTTTCATGTAGTCCAACAGTTCTGATTAAAAATTTAATAATGTGATATTAATAATTGACTAGATCCATTTCATCCAACATTATTGTTTTATACAAAGTTTTAGAGAAATTTTTTCATAATACATCAAAATCTTAAAATCACATAATAAGAGGAATGTGAGTTTTTCACCATTCTATTGGAGAAATATCCAACCACACCTTATTATTCTATTTGAGTTACCATATTTAGTGTAAAAATGTAGGACAAATTTTAATAAGTGAATTGGACTTTGAAATAAATTTCTGCCCCAATTTTAAAAATTAAGAACTAAAAATTGAAATTAAATGATCAATGATACAGTAAACATAAAACTAGAACAATCAGATTTCTTCTTAAATTTCAAGGATTATCTGGTGATGTTTCCAAAAAAAATTTGAGAGAATTTAAATAATAATTAAATGGATTTGGAAAAAAATTCATTTGTGATCAAATGGAATACCTAATACTGTACACAATGCATCTCACCATGAATACCGCATCACCCAGAAGAGTGTTAGAAAAGCGTTAGAGCTAAGTGAATTGAGATGGGTACATTATGAAAAGAAAATGTACCTACTCTACATGAATGAATTACATATCTCCACCATCGCTTAGAGCCTCCATGAAAAATTAATCATATAAGATCGCTTAAATGCCCTTCATACCATACCCTAATGTTGGTCTACCTATGTTAGAATGTCCCAACACCACTTGTCTGATCCCCAAATCATATAAGTTATGATATTAAACTTACATTATCGAGGAATTTCAAAATACATAAATATGTTATTAATATCCTCTATCCCAAAAATTGTATCCTAGGGAACACGTTCCCCAAATAAAATAGTATTATGTTGTAGTTAGAATTCCCTAGTTAACTTAGACATGGTTGGTATAGCCTATGGATCTCCCTCAATGAACTACACGTGGTTTAGAAAACCTTCTCTAAGATGATCATAATTTCATAATTAAATAATAATGTCTGATAGAATGATTATTTCCATAGGAGTCACTATATGTGGTACCACAGGTGGTTCAGGCCCAACAAACTCAAGAGCATGATCATCATTGTCTTGTTGGTTCATAGCATAGGGCCATCATAGGTGTATGTATCAACAATGCGAAGAACAAATCGTAGAACATGGTGATAAATTGGATATCATTATACATAAACAATTGATAAAAGTATCATAGACTTTCTATAATATACACCCAAAAAATATGAGGATTTTAAAAGAATAATAATACTAACTATAACTACCCATTCTTATGGTAATGTTACATGGTAATGATTAATATATTTCTCAAAATTGTTCAGTTATATGTGTTTACAATCATAATTTATAGTGGTATAAACAATATATGTTTCTATTATATCTCTATTTATCCAAAAAATTATGAGTATCAAATTAATTTTTAATATTTTTAAGGCCTTGATTCTATTAAAAATGGTTACGTAATATTTCATCATCAAGATATACGAAAAAACATCCTTTAAGACTATGCTTATATTTTCAGTAACCAATTTTTTTTCCTACAAGTAAAATTATAATTTTACAACAATAGAATCAAATGTATATAATGTATAATAGAATAAATATATGAAATTAAACATGAATGTCAGGAAATATAAGTGAATGATAAATCCCTACATGCTTACGATGAGGCATGGATTAATGATCTCTTATTTAACTGAACCATGTGTTGAAATTATTTATAATGTATCATAAAAAAACATATGAATCCCCAAATGGTGAACATATTATAACTATAATAAGAAAACACCATAACAACAAGTCCATTCGTTGGAAACAAGGCCTTTCCCATGTGCATGGGTTTGCTAATCCCTAGCATATGCTCATTACCATGTTTTTTCACTTCCTAGTCTCCAACCTACCATCCCAAAATAGAAATGTAATTGAAAATAGGTCTCCAATACCAATATTTGATATATCTGTACAAGTTCATCAATAATTAACTGGTCTAGCCTTATTCATGCATCCCTATATACTAGAGGCATCCAACTAGTAGCGAGTTTGTATGGTGGTATAGTGGGAAGACTATAACCTCATTATTAGAATGAAATATAGTATGAATAAAAAATGGAAATAAATTAGTAAATTATAACAATATTTATGGTTTCTTGGTGCTACAAAATAGAAATAAATCTTCCATGGCAGTACTCATATAAGAAATTCTAGACACGAAAAAATAAATAATTGACCAAAAACAGCTAAAATCTATGTGCAACTTTAGTCCAGCTCATTCCTCTCTTCTCATAATCCATAATCTATACTAAAATCAACATTACATGTCTGGGATCTTACACTTGTTATTTAATACATTAATTAAATCTTCCTAAGTACTAAGTGGTGAAATGAATAGTGTCCGAGTACAACTCAATAGTCCACCACCAAGAATCTATAATGAAAATATATTATGTGAATATTAATTTTTTATTATCTGCATAAAAATAATTTAAAATATTAATTTATGAAAACCTATTTCAATACTGGTATCCTTTTGTGTAAAACTAATCTAACCCTACTTTCTTTGGATTATGTCAGATGTCCCTAATCATGTAAACATTATTTGGTCAGGTACTAGGATCATGTAGCCTAAGAATCCATGGAGAAATAATTTTGAGTAATCCATGCTACTAGTCTAGTAATAACAACACAACATACCCATTTTAATCTACGAAGGACTAATAAAACTTGTCAAATTTAATTCTTAATCCATCTTAAATTGATCAAGCCATATTATTTAGATAATGTATATTGAGTGGAAGAAAAGCTATAATCATTTTGAATTATACTCATTATAATATTTATCCAAACCAAAGAGGTTTATACATATGTTTTTGGAATGTTCTGGATTAGAATCCAAGGTGATAAACCATGTAATTTCTTTTCCGAGGACATCAAGATGGAACTAGGAGATCATCATGAGTGTTTTAATTTTTCAAAAGTTCCAAATGAATGTGTGATGTCTATCTATGTTATTCATGAGACTGTGACACTAACTGAATACATTGTGGCTTTACAACATGGAATTAATAATGCGGAATTGGGAGGAATCCAATGAGTTTTCACAAGGCATTCCACTACGGGAATATAAGGCATGATCAATTTATTCCACATAATTAGAGGTGCAAGCAATATACATAATGGGTAACCAATTCTTTCATAGAATAATCATTAGTAAAAAATTTATACATTAATATAAATAGAAAATTAAATAAAACATTCCTATTTATGTTTCATATTTAAAAAATGTGTATGAGATATTGAATTTATCCAAGCTCCCTAATTTCATAACCATGTCTAAACTACCCAAGGTATTCCCAAGGTGCATCATAAGAGTTATCATCTTTTAATTGTAATTTAAAACAAACTATAAGGGGTGTTTGGGTTTCATTAAATTATGGGAGTCATGTATTATAATCTAAAAAACACTAATGGGTGGTTTTGGGTTGTGTTTTTTAACCACCAATGTTAATTAGGAGTCTCATGGTTTGTTTACATCTAATATTAGATAAAAACATTAAAGAATATAAATTATATAGAGAATGCTATGAAATTAAATCGTTCGTCAAAATGATTTTTTTTATAAATGGAGATACATTTAGATCATATTGTATACACCACCTACCTTAGGCTTATAGGAGACACCTCATCTTCTATCGAAATCATTTTTGAGCTGGAATGAGTGAAAATTGAAAATATAAAAAAAAATCCCTAAAAATGGATATTTAGGACAAATAAATAAATATTTTTCTACATTGAAATAAATAATGATAAAATAAGCTAAATTGTTTTCAGTCAAACTATGTGTTTTCTGAAGCAATGGGCATAAGTAGAAATAGAGATCATATGTGGAAGATCCACCCATGCATTGTGGATATGAGAGGGAGATCATATGGGGGACATCTATGTGATAATAAGGGGAAGAATGGAGTCATTAGATTTCAGGGGTATGATGGTCAAATAGGTACTTCATATAGTGTATAACTAAGAACATAGTTTGGACCATTGTTGTTTAAACAACACGCTAATTGTATTTCTCTAAAATCTAGGAGCCATACACCCTATGCATTTATGCACAATGTTAGAGAAACCATGCACAAACTATTTGAAATGAACCTGTAATAAATTGAATGCCTCTCATGGTTTATATCCCTGATTAACAAGTTTTTTAAAATCACCCTCCTTTCTTTTACCAAAATCATAGATAAGGTGTCTTGGTAGTTTATATTATATACAACCCATGTTCCCAATATAGATTCCAGAAAAACAAAAACTTTGGGCCCTGACTCTTCTAAAACCCTCTTGAAATAACCCTGAATCAATTATAAACATAAATTAATGTAAATTTATTGAAAAAAGTAAAAAAAATGGTGTTATCATATCCAGTAAGAACCCATATCTTAAATAATTCATTTTGAAAAATAGGAAAGTGAAATACTTTTTTAAACATAATTTTGTTATGAAAAAAAGATGAAATACACTAGATTGTATCTCTCATTTAATGATGATGATGATGGTGGTGGAATATTTTATTTTTATAAAACATTTGTAGTAAAGTAAATGAGTATGTTCAACAAAAAGTTTCTTAAGGATGTTCCAAAAGAAGTCCATTGGATTAACATATTTTTCAATAACAAACCAATAAGATTACCCCTATATATGTAAGATCTACTCATATAATATATCTATAAGTAATGAGTAATGGATGTGATTAGTTATCATGATGGATAAATTAAAAATACAAGGAAATATTAATATCTGGAAGAATACATCAACTTCATATGGGAGGATTAAAAACCCAAGTGATGATTTAGAAGAAGATATGTTGGAGCATGAAATCCTAAAGGTAAAACAATCATATGTAATGTTTAAGGATCATGACTAATTAGTAGAACACAGTAAGCTAATAAACTAATAATATTATTATAATTCATTCATGGGGAGGGAATGGTGACCCCCACATTACATTATTAATATTTTACATATATATGGAAAAATAATGATGTGTAGCACCACTAGAACGAGTCTCTGGAAAGTGTGGTTATACAAAGTATAAATTAAGATTATGATTTTTTGACCCACAAGTTTCCAATATCCAGATTACTAAAAGGAATTCATAGTTCAACAATAGGTTTTTAGAAGAATAAATTTGTATAAATTTTAGGTTTTAAATTGTATTCCATGTTCACTATTTTGAAATAATGGAATTATATTAGTACAAAGTTCATGTTACAAAATTGTGAAGTTACATCTATTGATCAGATGAAAATGTATGACAGCTACATGAATGTGTCCATTAGAAAAAGAAAGATTTAAATGTTACATTGTTAATCAATCCACTTGATATAGAACGTCATTTATAATAGAAAAAACAATTGTAGAAGGATGACCAGACAGTCTTTTGAGAGATCGTACTAATAAATAGTAATGAAGGAGTAATTTTAATTTCATGCAAAAAAGAAATGAATAATAAATAATATGGACAAAATATAAATTTATATTGATAAAACACTCTCAAATCTAGTGGATATAAATTTCTTGACAAATGAGAATCAGGTAAAGTAGGAATAGATAAAAAGATATAATGATCTCTAAAACAAATTTATAACGAAATGACTCAAAAAATATCACAAGATTGACATTAAATTTGTCATACTAGATGGATAAATTGATGTTGTTTACTGGTTAAATAATGAAGAATAAATACATATATATAAATTCTGATTTTAATAGACAAGTTCAGTTAGATTATGAATATCATAAAGCGAGTTATTCTATAATTCATAGATGGAGGAAGGTATGTTAATGTTACTGAATAGATAATCTCCATGGATATCCTTGAAGAAAATCACATTATATTTTTATAACAAATCATGGTGATGATGTAGTTGTGGACATTAAATGTTTATTCATAATGGAATGATTGTGATTTATTCAAAAATTTGTTCACGGTTTTTAGATTGTTGACGCCATTTATGTGTGACCAATAATGTAGTGAAATCATGATAACATTGAAATGATATTAAATGCTTCCAACTAAATTTTTGGGCTAGTATGAATTTTCCACTAAAACATGCAAATTGCACATATTTAATAGAGGGTATTATATATATATATATATATATGTTAATATAACATGATTTGGTTTGCTGATCAATTGTGAAAGAGACTATTATTATTATAAAATCATCATGATCCACCAACCCATAAATTACATTATTGATGAATAAGAACTGGTATGAACAGTTTTATATGATAATTATTCAAAATATAATGGAATAAGATGGATTAAATACAGATATAGAAATTCCAGACACATAATACCAGATATGGACACATAAAATTAATTATTTCTAGATCATGGTTCAATTGAATGAGGTGTACTAGTCACATCATAGAAGATTGAGAAGTTTATGTTGAACTGTTTTCAAATAGTGAGGGCTATAGAAGAAAATTCTACTAGAATAAGTATAAGTAGAAATTCATGTTGAAAATAGTATAAGATCTTGAGGTTGTATATGATCCATCCCTTTGTGTGACCATGAAAAAATACTGAATACTGGTTGTTTCAATATAAATAAATCCAACATTCCTTTTGAGGGATAAGTGGATCTTTTTTTGATATAGATTTTCTACGGGGAATTATATAATGATCCTCAACTTTTATATTATATGGAAGTATTTGGGATTAGTGTGATTCCATCACATACATATTATAAGATATTATTTATATATAAGTGGAAGAATATTTTACATTATGGGATTCAAAAATTCAAGGAGTATGTTCTCACTAAAAAGATAGACCTTATAAATATTTATTTGGGTTTTTTACATTATATTATATGCATAGAATGATGGAAATGTATTGAGAAAAAATTATTAATTATCAATACAACCTAATTTATAGAAATGGATCGATCAACACAATTTATTGAATATTTATGTTGAACTTAATCATAAAAATTTGGGGAACCTGGATTCACCCCCCCATTCATGATGAAATTTCGATTCCCCTTAGAATATCACACTTAAAAGAAAGTTACTAAATTATAATTCATCATTTTATAAATACCACCATTCTACTCATTCAAAAAAAGGGTTCATATAAATAAATTTGAATTTTGTTTTTCTATATATCTTGAGAATAACGACCTCCATTAACTACATCATTCTTGATACCACTAGGAGCACAATCCATCATCTCATGCCTCAATCTTATCCTTGGAATTGAAAGAGGATAACTGCTGTAACACTATTTCAAATCGTTGAATATACCCCATCAAACCTCCCTCAATAAATATCAAAAAACATATTCCTAACATAAATATGGTGATCATAATGAATAAGTAAAAAAATAAAAATGTATTTATATCACATATCCCATAAAAAGAATAATGTTCAATGAATCACTAAAAATTCACTAATATCTCATACTGGAGTAAAACCTCTATGACTAGTCTACCTCAAATATATATTTTTTTGGGGAGAAAATAATATATACTCATTGAAAAATAATCTACCTCATTTTTAGTTTTATTGTAGAGAATGAGTATAAATATAGAGTTTACTCATCACATACCTCAAGACAATATAATGGATAATGGAAATAATGGATACTTGGGTGCGTCAGTAGTCATATCTAACCCATGTATTTTGGTGAGAAGATAATAACACTAAAATACCTATGTGTATCTAACACAGATTAGTGAGAGAGTATGAAAGAAGAGACATTTGTATATATTTCCAATTTATATTCACAGAACATGAAGAAACATGATGTAGATATGGTGGAATAAACGTAATAAATCACATAATCATTGATTATAAAAAATTTAATTGTTTTAATATTTTTTATTATATTTTCTTATTGTATATTCCAGTTGAAAACAGTTTTCATATTAAAGATTAGTGGTTTTAATATTTATTTTCATATAATATGTATTTTAATGGTTTTAGTCATATACATTAATTTACTCTATATTTTGAAGAATTATTTTTTAGATAATTCACTAAAGAAATCAATTTTTTTATTATTGGGAATATGGTTGTAAAAAATTATTTTGAAAAGTAAATAAATTTTGTATGATTTTATTAATTAATGTTGATAGTTATATATCACTAAAAAATCTATGACATTACCCTATAATGTGAATTCACATGTTTTCTATCAAAATCCGATGTTATCAAATTAGCATTGGATAAAAAAATTTGTATATGTTAAGGCTTAAGTTACCATCATAGAAACAATGTAGTCTATTCTAAAATCTATGAGATTGATTAAATAATATATTTTAAAATATAAATACTTTTATGTTCGATAATTCTTGGATGAATTGATATCCATCTTAATTGAATCAAACTAATCACTAATATTTTTTGGAAAAAAATACTCCGGATTAAAATTGAAGTTGATTACAAGTGCATCAAAAATATGAAAGATCAACGAATGCTCCTTTGAACTCAAAATCATATGTGTTAGTCTTTATGATAGTGAAATAAACCCAAAATTAGTCTTATTGGTACCTAATATTGTGAAAATTAAATAATGTATTTGGAATTGTGAGCCCATATTTTTAGATAAAATTAACAGTTAAGTGAAAAGTCCAATGCAACTAAACCAACACTGAGGGGACATAAACTGGGTTAGTGATGGGTGAAGATGTATTCAACCTCAAAATACTATGAAATCATCATCAGAAAAAATTCTACATTGATAAACATATACAATGTGAATTCCTTACTATTATATCAATTTCATTGTTCTAAATTAATCATTAGAATTTCAAATACATATGCATAAAAAATGAGTAAAATAGTAATACCAGAAAAATATAATGTTTAAAAAATAGATTTTTAAAATATTGAAAAAAATATGATTACTAACTTTTTTGAAATATAAAATAGTAATGAAATAAATTAATATATATTAAATACTTAATATAGAGGTTATTAAGGGAGTATAAGTCATGTTAATCATGGATGAGATGATGTGATGCATAGAAGACATTAATATCTTGTAGAAAAATTGGTATCACCTTATAAACCTATCCTACCATGTAATTGAATCCCACAACTATTATCTAATTATTTATAGAGCGAAGATGAAAATGGGAGAAGTGTTTTTATAGATTAAACATCATGGATACTATAGAAAATGGAGTTTTTGATATGGGTAGTAAATTTTGAATGATATCATAGTCCACTAAATAAATGTATTGATCATAAATATTAATGAGAAAGTGAAAAATAAATATATCATGTGCGGGGATAAGGGGATGGATCTGGCATTTATTTAAGTTGGACATTGGAATGAATTTTTACAAATGAAGAGTATAACCAAGGAAGAAGACCTGAACATCATAGAGAACAATTAATTATATGATTCTTATTTGGATTATTCTTGTGTTAGAATGTGTTTCTAGTTTCATAGTGGGGTCTTAGTGATGTTGGATCATTAAATAATATTTATGATAAAATAAATTGATAATTTTAAGTTTTTATCTTTTTTCTGGATGCATCACTAACCAGATCACATCAGGAATTCCTATTGAGTGTTTGATAGAGTAATTATAGTGGATTTCAATATTATAAATCAAATATAAAAACATGTTTCTATAAAGAAGTAGTGTCTCTTAAGAAGCCTAGTAATATTTAGATTATAAAATTAAAAACTAGAATTCCTTAGTGAAACTAGAATAGACAACCTTATATGGACCTATGGTTATACTAAAGATATAGATAACATTCTGATAGATCACTTAATGTCATGAATGGTAATATGAGCATGGAGTTAAAGAGTTAAATCAGAAATAGCGTGCTTCCACCAATCTAAACCAAATTCCTCGATTTTTTCCACACTAATTAATTAAAAAAAATATTATTATTTAATTTCACAATTGCTCATAGATTGGACTTGTATTTTAATATTAATTTTTTCATCTAAATTATAGCAGATACACACTCTTAAATTTTTATTATTATTATTATTATATAATTGGACTAAAATTTTTAACTAATTCAATGAAATCCCTATAGAAATTACAGAGGGTAAACCTAAATAATATGAAACAAAGATCATGTTCCCCAATATAAGGTTATTTATAAATCTTTATAAAATATAACCAATCATGTTTAATATAATGTTTATAAATATTTGATTAATTTCACAAAATATGGATTTAAATTTACAAAGAAAACACTGAAAAAATTCATTACAATCAATAAACATCAACACATATTTCAATGATTCATTATTTTAATAACTAATATTCCTAATTTTTTTATAGATTCATGTGTATAATTTTATCATTAAGTGATGATATCTTAACACTTATACCATATATTAAGATATTCTTATATCAAATTAATGAAAAAACCACCAAAGATATAAAAGAACATAATCTAATGAGGATTACATAAAAAAGACCTGATAAATCGTTTCATAATATATTGATATAGAATGTTTACACTTAACTTTATATTAGGGACTTACATGTTCTCAGCTTCATTGATAATCCATCGTGAATAATTACGACCACAAATTTCAGAATATATTATCTAAAGAACTACAATTTTTTAATTAAAATATATAAATTGGATTTCACTATTGGATTCATTGTATTTAATAAAGGATTTTCATATAAGAGTATATCATTGTCAATTTAATAGTGTTCTGAAAGATGAGTTGATACTGAGATGTTTTTCATTTCATATTGTAGACAATGAAATGAATTCATTGATAGTATAAAAAATTCAATTATAACATGTGAATAAATTTACATTTCTCTTATCTGAATATTAAATAAAATACAAATCATTTATTTTCAAACTAGTATATTCACTTTTGTGAGAAAAGAAAAATATCCATTTAATGAAACATGGTAATGATTCCCATATTATTAACCATAGTTCCCATTCTATCAATTTTCTCACTAACTATTTATGTAATAATTTTATAATGTATTGATTATAATGGTGAAAAATCTTATTGATTATACTATTGGGGGATACTATATTGAAAATTAGCAGATGGACTCAAAACACATCTATTATATACATTCCACGAATTCCACTATGATATATTCACATTATGTGTATGGTTAAAAACCACGACTAAATGTTTTGAAACATTCTCTGTAATTTATATTGATAGTTCAATAAGATGGGGATGTAGTTATCATTATATAGGTCTATAGTCTCAGTTGAAAAATAATAATAACTGTATATAAGATATAGCCGCATTTTTTTGAATTGTGGATATATGATTCAAGGAAATGACAGAGAGTTGTTTTTTAAACTATGACTATAGTCTTAAGACAAAGTTGATCACTTTAAAAATAGTGAGTATATTTAGGAGATAAGAATATTTTTTAAGACATGACTATAGGATGAATGTATATTTACCAAAATGGATATCAAAACATCCCATAAACCTATTGAAATAAATAAAATATCAATTATCAATTAAATAATCAATCAAAATCCACTATCAAATAAAAACCATTAAATAATCAATCACAATACTTGTAAAAAAAATTTCCAATTAAAAAGAATATTACCCAAAAAATAATATATAATCCCAATAAAATACAACATAACCCTAAAAATAATTATTAAACCTATATATTATCATTTATATATACTTATAAAATATATGTAACTCTCAAAATTGTATATTTTCAAAACAATTATTGAAAGTGTAGTATAAAACATAACACTTTTTCAAAAACTCATCCCCAATTAAAAAACATACAATCAAATGAAATTCATAAAAATACAATACTTCCTATATTATTTTTAATTACAAAAAAACAACCAAAATAAATGATATAGTTAATATAATGAAATTAAATAACATTTCTTGAAATAACTTATGAATATAAATAATTTACAAACCTACTCAATTTTTTTCAAATGGGAAGGTTATTTTTTCTAGTTATTTTTCTATAACATTCTTTACATGCCAAATATTAATTAATATATAAATTAATCATTGTATTAATTGAATTATAAATCCATTCTAAAATTTTACTATATCAATTTTACGTACTAAATAATGATCTGTTTTTTTTTCAAAATTTTAAAAAAAATATATTCATAAATATGTTACTACTAATTCTATATCATGATAAGATATAATTAAATATAAATATATTCATATAAAAATATAACATATACATAATATCATAAACTAAATCAATAATTATAAATCATAATAAATTCATTCCAAATCATATTTACATAAAATTATATGAATATTTAAACATAAAAATACATGCTGGAACAGTAAATAAAAAATATAAAAATACCTGATAGAGTGAAAAGTACATTTTACAGCTAATATTTTTAACATATTTTCACATTAAACTACATGATACACATAAGGTGACCTTACTAAAATTCATCTAGTATTTTTAACAATATTCATGTTCTCAATGTTACTAAATAATAGAAATGTTTTTATCATTTTATCTAAGACTAGGAATATCATATATAGACACATTATGTAGGGAAATATCAAATGTACCACTAATTATAATGTGTAATTATATTATTATAACAATAAGACCAAATTGTGTATTTAATAGACTTTTATATATAACAATGGTCTTAAAGGAGACACCACACTCTATGGTTCATCTATTAAAAGATAATGATCCATTTAATCCATTGAAAACCCATATTTTTCAATATGATTTACTAATTGAGTCAATGCATCAAAACACTTACATTTCAACATAACAACATTACATAGAGAGTAATAATATAATATAATTATTTTCAAAACTACTAAATAACATTATATATCAGTTTAGTTTGGTTACATATCAATTTTTATGTTATAACAGTCTATTTTAATACATAAAATAGCACCATAATTTAAAATTTTCATGTTTAACAACTAGATGTTAATAATAAACTTGTATCCATTGTTTATAAATGATTTCTATTGACTTGCATTGCTATTATAACTGAAAAATATTGATCTAAACCAATTAGAAATCACATTACTTTGTAAATTCTCAACCATTCATATATAATAGATTCATTAAAAATTTTAATTTGAAATGTAATATAAAAAATTTTAATACACATATAAAATTGGTAAAGATTTGGGCCATGTAGGAAATTTTTGGTTATGAAACTGTTCTCTATTTATAATATTAAAATAATATTTTATTTGATTAATATATTCTTCATAATGCTTATAATATTTGTAATATTATATTAATAGAAGAAAATTAATGAAAAAAATAATTTAATGAAATTAATAAGGGATCATTTTAAACTTTGTATTCATCTACAACATTATAATAAAATAGTGTAGTATGATATTCCACCTCCCACTCCTCAAGAATCAATCTATTAAATTTACATGAACCAATTAACCCCCTTTTCATAAATGTGATTGAAATTTTGGATCAATTATTTTATAAGTATCATAATCATTTCTTATTTGTTGATTGTACATCATATTAACATTAGTCAAACACATGGATCAAAAAACCAATATTAGACCAAATATCATTTAACAAATCATCCATTATTATATTTCTTATTTCCAACAAAATAAAACATACAATGTATTATTATTTTGGTGGAAGGAATCCAATGAATATAAATAGGACCCTAGAGAAATTTTTATGAATGTATACAGTATGATATATTATTCATGTGAAGATCCTCCAATAAATACATTTTTTAATCCATAAATAATCACTAGTATATATTTCTCAATTCTATTCATATAAATTTTAGTCAATAATGAATAATATATATCTTTATAAAATGTATATAAAAAAATAATGGTGACCCTTTCATTATCAGTCAATATAAGATGATTGATTATTAAATGTAAATCATGAAGAATAATGTGATGAACATTCAATTTCAATGACATTTTTTTACCTCCCATGTATTTACTCATTTTATACCACAACCCATGTCAAAGGGTTGTGCATGTAAAAATTAAGTACATGACATGTTTTATGGTTACACACTTTGCCTTCAATCCCTGTGCACTGTGTATGTACCACAGCCTGTGTCGCAGGGTTGTTCATGTAAAAAGTATATACACGACGTGTGGTATGGTTACATGCCGTGTCCAAACTTCTAGGGCTGGCTCTGTGTACGCTGTCCATGTGCCCCTACACGGCCTCAACCCGTGTTATCCAACATGTGTAACTGGTAAACGGGTTAGCCCACACGACATTCCATGTCTAGCCATGTGGTAGAGTACAAGCTCGTGTACTCTACACCGTGTCAGTGTATTTCAGGTTACATACCGAGTCTCCTGTTTCCACCACCTCCTTGTTGTGTGGAAAGTACATGCCATGTGACAGAGGCCCCACGCCGTGTGTTAGCCATCTGACAACTGAAACCCTAGCCGCAGAATGCCCGCACTACAAGGCGTGTTCTCCATGAGTACACGCCGGGTAGTCTGGAATTTTCCAGAAATGATGCCTTTGGCCATTGCACCTCCCTTGATACAGGTTCTTCATTCCCATGCTTTTTTTATCACAAAACATCAGAATCTCGATCTCCCCATTGTCCCTAAGTTGATTCTGGTGTTCTCGGGCTTCCGATCGTCTCTAAAAACACATTTTGAATTCTTGCTCAAAGAACGGTCTAGGAATGGTTCATCCTGTTCCAGTTCGAACTATCACCTGCTATTGTTGTCGCACCTCCTCTAGGTTTCTATTATTATTAGTCTTTAATTTGGGTTCATTGAATCTCTTAACTAACTCGTAACGATCTGTTTTTAATCACCCATGAAGAACACAAAGAACCGCCAACAATTACAAAATTAGAGGAGGATTCAGACCAGTTAGATTGACCTGGTTTCTCCGCATTAGTTCGGTAGCAGGTGGATAAAAAGAACAAAACAAGAAGGAAAGAAGATTATATCCTTGATCCAATCAATACACACACCTACCTCAACAAATGATGTCGAACATTATTGTCGTGGAAGATGGCATCACAGGGTGAGGTTTCATAAGTGATGACGGAGTGCACCCAAGGATGAAGCAGCATCGACCCTTTTGTCATGAACAGTAGATTATAAGGCGAGATGTTGTTGGCGAGATCCTACATTGGTGTCTCCTCCCTTTTAGTGGAGGGGGACGGGGATAGAGAATCCGGGGTTTCTGAGTCGATGTTCTTCGTCAAAGAGATGGCATTCATCAACAAAGGAGATGAAGCATTCATTCAAACTCAAGAGCTCCCTCCCCAGAATCTCCACACAACCAGCCACCCAAAAATAAAATACGGATTATACTTATTTTTTTTAATCATGCCATGCATTAAAAAATTCAAATATCAAATCATTAAATCAATTAATTGAATTGGTTCAAGACATTGATTAAAGTGTGTTGGCAAGAGTTAAGATGTAGAGAGAGAGAAGGTGAAATGTTTTCACAAGTAATGAGGAGTTTAAAAAAATTAATAGTGGGTTTAAAGAGTATTAGGGAATGTGAAGGTTTGAGGATCGTGAGGGCCCCACCACACAATTATCCTCACATGGGTAGTTAAGAGCTTGGGGGTCCCACACGAACTCCCCCGTGTAGGATATAACCACCTTAGATATAGAATAATATTTTCCCACAATTTTAATCACATCATAATTATTCCACAAATTTTTATCATCTCCTCCCGAGAAAATGAATCTTTGGTAAAGGTCCTCTTAAGCAATTAATGGTGTTACGAGTTCATCGGTGCCCTCCGATTTCATTTTCGGGCACCAGTTCAAAAGATAGAAAAACTTGATTGTTTGTTTACTAAATGTACCTGATATAAAATTCAGAAATTGATTACAAACACAACGGGACTTGGAATCAAGTGCCGTCAAAATCCATAGACTCGTAAAATTCCAAAGTAGTTATGAAAAAACATTCCTTGAAATTTCCGGTTCTTTACAATGCCCTTCTTATGGAGAGATTCCTCACTGAACCTATACTAGCAGTGAGGCCTACCGCAGGGCGACACATATTGGAGTATTCTAGAGCCAGTAGTAGGTAGATGTCTCAGAGGTCCAAGCAGACTAGGCTATCATTTCAGTGACCTCAGGATATTGTTTCAGAGGTGCGAGTCAGAACCAGTAGAGCTAGTCATATGAGAGGCATGTAGTGATATGCATGCGGCAGGCTGGGGAAAATGGATCGTGACTGCCCAACCCTCCATGAAGTGGAGCAGAAAACGGTTGACGGACCACCCAGGAAAGGGCATAGGTTAGACTGAGGTGTTCCACAGGAAGCAGGTGGATGAGGTAGATGAGCTGTTCGAGCAGCATGTGGTGGAGGACGCTTCGAGGCTCTACCACCACCACCACCAGGAGGTCCACCCGGACCATAGGGAGATGGTGGACAGAGGCAGGCTCAGCTTCAGGCAGTGGAGGCTTACGACCACGACGCACCTGAGATGATTTGAGGTACTATATATGTCTAATACACCCTTGATACAGTTCTTATGGACATAAGAGAAAGTCATTATTTCATTTCCGAAGCCCTTGATCGGAACTCAGAGATTTTTAAGGAGCCTTTGGCTCGATCCTTACAGCTAGAGACTCATACAAGAGATGACTCGATGATTACTCACTAGTTCCGGAAGTTTGAGCTTACTCTAGGAGGCGAGAGATTTGGCTGGGATCTTCTTGTAGAAGCTTCGAGACCTTATGATGTCATCCTGGGTATGGACTGGTTATCTATAGTCTATGCTCAGATCGACTGCATTAGGCATGAATTGTTGTGTATCTGCACGGATGGGACCAGGTTTACCTTCATCTGTGAGAATGAAGACTGTGCAGCATAGGATGGACTTACACAGAGGAGGTGGCAGCTGATCACACATCAGTTGGTTGGGCTCTTCCTCAGAGCAGTTGATGTGTGGAGGAAAAGTTTTCTTATTGTGGGGGATCAGTACGTAGACTTTTTCCCTGGAAACATTCCAGGACTACCTCCTCGTAGAGAGGTAGACTTCTACATTGACATGTACCCTGGGACAACACCGATATCCACTCCAGAATATTAGATGGCTCCCTCCGAGCTACGTGATCTGAGGGTATAGCTGGAGGATTTGCAAGGAAATGGATTCATCCGAACCAATGTTTGACACTTGGCTTCTCCGATTTTATTTGCCGTGAAGGTGGATGAGTTCTTATGAATAATTGTCAACTACCATCTCCTGAATAAGGTGACTGTAAAGAACCAATACCCACTCATATGGATTGAAGATAATTTTCATCAGCTCAGGGGAGCACGATGGTTCTCGAAGATAGACCTCAGGTCAAGATATCATCAACACAGAGTTCGAGACAAAGATGTATAGAAGACAACCATCAGTTGTCACTATTGCTACTATGAGTGCGTGGTTATGCCCTTCTGTGTACCCAACGCACCAATAGTGTTCATGAGTCTCATGAACAAGATCTTCCAGCCTTACCTCAATCATTTTGTCATAGTCTTCATTGAAAAAAAATTGATTTACTAGACTACTAAGGAGGAGCGCACCTACCAGTTGCAGGTTGTCTTGGATACACTCTGATAGCACCATCATTATTGTAAGCTCTTGAAGTCCCACTTCTGGATTCAAAAGGTTCACTTCATGGGGAATGTCCCCTCGGAGGTAGGAGTGGTTGTGGATCTTGCAAAGATCAAGGGAGTACTTGCATGGGAGCCAACCTAGAGCATGATAGAGGTGCAGAGTTTCCTAGGTCTAGTTGGGTACTATTTAATATTTGTGCCAGGCATCTCTAGAGTTGTAGAACTAATTTAATCTTTGAAAAATATGGGGAAACCATCGTTTGGTTAGATAGATGTTAGTAGATATTTCATAAGCTGAGACAGAGATTGACCAGTGTGCCCATCATGAGGCTACAAGCGGAGGGTGTAGGGTATGTTGTTTACTGCGATGCATCAAGGACTGGAATCGGGTCTTTCCTGATGCAGTAAAGGGCCATGATTACTTATAGTTAATGATAATTGAGGCAACATGAGATGATATATGCTTTCCATGACATGGAGTTAGCAACAGTGGTCTTCACCTTGAATATTTGGGGGCACTATCTGATGGGAGAGCACTTTATAGTCTACTCTGACCATCAAAGTCTCAGGTAAATCTTCTCGTTGAAGGACCTGAACATGAGATAGCGGTGAGGGCTTGAGTTCCTCCAGGGCTATGAAATTGAGATAGTCTATACTCCAGAGAAGTGGAACATTATGGCTGATGCTCTCAGCAGAAGATCAGGCATTCATATACATAGAGAGGCGATAGAGCAGTTAGCCGCTTTGTAGATATCCTTCATGGATAGAGATGGGGATGCCTTTTTAAAGTCTGTCATAGTCACACCTCCACTGCTTCAGCTATTCAAAGATGCATAAAAAGGGGATGTTGACTGTGAGACGTGACATGCTCATATTTCTACAGGGAAGGCACCTAATGGATTTTCTAAAAGAGGAGAAAACCTCGTCCTCTTTAGGGGACATACCATGGTACCGGTTTCACTGCAGCCGGAAGTGCTGAAGGAGTTTCAAACATGGCCACTAGTGGCACATCCTAGAGTAGCGAAGATGTACCATGACTTCAGTTGACAGAACCGGTGGCTGGTTATGAAGAAGGATATAGTAGTGTTTATTTCACAATGCCTCACTTTCCTGCAAGTGAAGGAGGAGAACCAGGTACCAGCAGCATTGGTACAACCCTTAGAGGTCCCAGAGTGGATGTAGGATAGGATATCCATGGATTTAGTGAAGGGGATACCACATACTTCCAGAGGACACAAATACATCTGGGTGATCGTAGACCGACTCACCAAGTTGGCCCCTTTCCTACCGATTAGAGAGCAGGTGTTATTAGAGAGCTTGGGATGCCTCTACATCAAGGAGATCGTACGACTTCATGGTGTGCCATCGACTATCATCTTTAATCTAGATGATCATTTTACATCCCGTCTTTGGAAGGGGTTGTAGGAGGCATTTGGGATGCAGCTACACCCGAGCATGGCCTTTCATCCTCAGACAGATGGAAAGATAGGGAGGAAAATTAAGACTCCCGTGGACATGCTCCGTTCATGTGTCCTCAACTTTGGTTGTAGCTGGGATGATCACCTACCCTTGGTGGGGTTTGCGTACAACAACAGCTACCAATCCACCATTGGGATGACAAAATATGAGGCATTGTATGGATGACCTTGAAGATCACATATTTGTTTGACTAACACTGGGGAGTCAGCCCTTGTTAGACCAGAGATGGTTCAGGATATGACGGAGAAGATGCAAATCATCCAGGAGTGGATGAGGACTGCACAGAGCAGGCAGAAGTCCTATGCTGATAGGAGGCAGAGGCCACTGGAGTTCGAGGATGGAGACCGCGTTTTCTTATGGGTCTCACCCCGATGTGGATTAAAAATATTTGACTGAGGCGTGAAGTTATCTCCATGCTTCATCGGACCATTCCAGGTTCTCAGCAGGGTAGGCAGTGTGGCATACTGCCTGGACCTTCCACCTCAGTTGCACCAGTTGCATGATGTCTTCCACGTATCTCAGCTGACAGGATATATGCATGGCCCGAGGCACATCATTTATCATGGGTAGATATAAATCGATGTCATAGCTACATTCACGGAGGTCCTATTGGAGATTGATGATTGATAGGAGTGGGTCCAACGTGGACGGTCGATTCCTCTGGTGCGCATTCATTATCTGCATGAGAACCTCCAGGAGAGCACATGGGAGTGGAAGGCTCAGATGTGTTCACAATACCCTCATTTTTATTCCTAGTATATAATGTAGCTTTATGGGGATGTAAAGCGCTGAGGAGGTAGTAATGTAATGAGCCTGAAATATGAAGGAAATTTTTTTCTTAAATAATTTGTAATTTTATGAGTCTATGGCTTCTGACAGCACTTGATACTGAGGCCCGGTGTGCCCGCAATAAATTTCTAAAGATTATCTCGGGTACGTTTAGTAAACGAACAAGCGGGTTTTCTATCTTTTTAATCAGTGCCAGGAATTGAAATCCCAAGGCACCAATGAACTCCCAATGCCGGTAATTGCTTAAGAGGACCTTTACCAAAGATGTGTTTGCTCGGGAGGAGATGTAAATTTTTTTTGGATTAAATGAGAAGTGAATAAAATTGTGGGAAAATTTTATTTTTATATCTAATGTTTTTATATCCTACATGGGGGAGTTGGGGTGGGACCCACAATCTCCTAACTAGCCATGTGAGGATAATTTTGAGGTGGGGACCTCACGAGCCCCAAACCTTCAAATTCCATAAAACTCCTTAAACCTCCCTCTGATAATAATTTGTTACGACCCATCCTCAGGGCCCGTTTTGTGACTACCCCAAGCCCACCTTCCATAGGCCAGGGGCTGGCGACTAGCACCAAGGCATAAATGCAGATAAATGGGAATGAATTTCCATTATATAAGTAATTAAGCACAACAGTGTACGCAAGCTGAAGTAAAATCTATGTAAACTGAGTATAAAAGTAAGTGATAAAAATTAAATGGGCCAGTATACAAACCCAACTGAAAGTACAGTACAACTGGAATGAAAGTACAGAAATAGTAAAGTAAAATAGCAAAACTGAGTCTTCCTCTGGAAATCCCACCAGAAGGATGGGTACAGATAGTCTCCTCGGCTCCTTGGGTCCATCTGTACGCTCCGTGTACATCCCGCCAAATGATCCACCTCCTGGTACCATTCAGCTCCACAAGCCTCCACCTCGATCAGTGTTGTCCGTCGTCTGCATCCAACACAATGTAGTGCAGGCATATCTTATGCGGGGGTGAGTATACGATACTGAATAGGGACCCCTAGACACTTGAAGGTCTCCCATAATCCACGAAGGATAAACCACAATGGAAAGATTCAAATACGAAGTATCAACCGACTCTTCTTAAGTATATTCCCTTACATATACCCAATTCATCAATTACAATTCAGCTCCAACTCTCGGGCCCAAGCAACAAATGAAGCAATCGGGCCCTGGTGACATCACATGCACCCCGCCTTAATAAGGATGTCGGGTACTTGCCTATCAGGCACCTCCAGTTACCCCAACAGACACGTGGAGTCCACCCCAGGGTCCACCCACATGCATGATTGGGTAATCTGACTAATGATTGTCCCCACAAGACAATACATGTCCTTTCTAGTGTGATTTTTTCCTCACTTGCATACACCTTGGGAAACATCCCAGAGGGTCACCCATCATAATCACTACTCCAGGACAAGAATGCTTAATTGTGGAGTTATAATCAAACATGCTCCAAAAAAGGAAGGTGCACCTTATTGACATAAGTCATATAATTTAGTTATTTAACCCTTTATCATTTGGAAATATTACAATCACCCCCCCCCTTAGGGAACAACGCCCTCGTTGTGGGACCAACATATCAACCTAGGTAGTGCACTGCAATTATGGCTGGGAACCTCCCTATAATATCAAATGTAACAACCGGGCCTCGGTAACAGCACATGCACCCCGCCGTAACAGGGCCGCCATCTCCTTGCGTACCAGGTACCTTCCTTGGCTCCTCGGGTCTGGTTGTCCACTTCGTCTACGTCCCACCAAATGATCCACCTCCGGGTACCATCCATCTCCACAAACCTCCACCTCAATCAGTGTTATCTGTCTTCTGCATCCAATACAACGTAGTGCGGGCATAGCCCATGCAGGGGGGGTATATGATACTCAGTAAGGACCCCGAGACCCCCGAAGGTCTCTCATAATCCACGAAGGATAAACCACAAAGGAAAGATACAATCACGAAGTATCAACTGACTCTTCTTATGTATATTACCATTCATATACCCAATTCATCAATTACAATTCATCTCTAACTCTCGGGCCCAAGCAACAAATGTAACAACCGAGACCCAGTGATAGCACATGCACCCTGCCATAACAAGGCTATCGGGTCCTTGCCTATTAGGCACCTCCAATTGTCCCAACAGACCCGTGGGGTCCACCCCAAGGTCCACCCACATGCCTGAACGGGTCATCTGACTAATGATTGGCCCTACAAGCCAATACATGTCCTTTCCAGTGTGCTTTTTTCCTCACTCACACACACCCTAGGAATCTTCCCAGAGGGTCACCCATCATAATCACTACTCTAGATCAATCACACTTAATTGTGGAGTTATAATCAGACAAGATCCCAAAAAAGAAGGTGCACCTTATTGACATGAGTCGTATCATTTAGTTATTTAACCCTTTATCATTTGGGAATGTTACAATCACCCCCCCTCCTAGGGCACAACACCCTCATTGTGGGCCCAACATCTCAACCCAGGCAGTGCACTGCAATTAAGGCTGGGATCCTCTCTCTAATACCAAATGTAACAACCGGGCATCAGTGACAACACAAGAACCCCGCCTTAACAGGGCTGTCAGCTCCTTTCCTACCAGGTACCTCATGTTTTTTCCAAAGACACATGGGGCCCACCCCAGGGACCACCCACATGCATGAACGTGTCATATAACTAATGACTGTCCCCACAGCCCAACACATATCCTTTCCTATGTTATTTTGTCCTCACTCACACACACCGTTTGAAACATCCCAGAGGGTCTCCCATCCTGATCACTACTCCAGGACAACCACGCTTAACTATGGAATTCTAATCATACAGGCTCCCGAAAAGGAAGGTTCAACTTGTTGGCACGAGTCATATCATTTAATCATTTAACCATTTATTCATTTGGGGATGTTACAATCACCCCCCACCATTAGGGAATAACAACCTATTTATGGGCCCTACATCTCAACCTAGGCATTGCACTACACTTAAGGCTATAAACATCCCTTTGATACCAAATGTAACAATCGGGCCCCAGTGACAGCACATACACCCTTCCTTAACATGGATATCGGGACATTACATACCAGGTACCTCCAGTTACCCCCACAGAATTGCGGGGCCCACACCAGGGTCTACCAACATGCATAAACGTGTCATCTGTCTAATTAATGTCCCCACAGACCAACACATGTCCTTTCTAGTGTGCTTTTGTCCTCACTCGCACACACCTTGGGAATCTTCCCAGATGGTCACCCATCCTGGCCACTACTCCAGGCCAATCTCTCTTAACTGTGGAGTTCTAATCAGATAGGATCCCGAAAAGGAAGGTGAACCTTGTTGACAAGAGTCGTATCATTTTTTCATTTTACACTATCAATTGGGGATGTTACATGAAAACTTTTTTGCAGTGATGGCACAGTTTACTCTGGCCATAAATGGAGCTGCTATCAATGCACGCGATTTTCCAGATCAACCATAGAAAAACATGTTAGTAGTGGAGAATTCCATAAGGAAACATCCCCCATCATTCAGAGGGTCATATGATCTTGTACTAGCTTAATGTTGGATAAATGAACTGTGGATGTTTTTTTATTTCATGGGGTGTTCAGAACATCAAAAGGTTAGTCACACTATTTACCGTTTTGAAGTTGAAGTTGATTATCGGTGGTCGATGGTGAAAACTATAAGGGATAGTGAAGAAATTTATGCTCTTGATTGGGATTAATTCAAAGTTATGTTCCTTGAGAAGTACTTCCCTAAGGTGGTTCGACGTGGATGGAAAACAATTTTTGGAATTGAGGTAGGAGGATGACTCAGTGGGTGCTTATAAAATAATGTTCACACGACTGGAAAGGTATGCTCTATATTTCATCCGATATCTTGAGACTAAGATAAATCAATTTTACTCAGATTTGATGTAGAGATATCAAAGAGCATTAGACTCTCGTGAGTTTAGATGTTATGAAAAATTTCTTCAATTTGTGGAGAAGATGAAAATGGAGTTTTACGATGATCATGTGTTCATCGACAAACAACAGAATAAGAGGTCCAGTTGGTAGGAAAAGGGATTGAATTCATCAAAGAAGCCTGGAGGTAAGAAAACTACATATGCAAATTTTGAGAAGTGTAGTAAAAATCATCCTCTAGAATGTTTATGAAAGTATGGGATAATTTTTTGGTGTGGTAAGTCTTCCATATTGCTTGTAACATTAAGGAAGATGGTCAAACATGCAATGAAAAGCTACTTGTTAGATGTTTTACTTGCAATGAAATTTTTCATCATGAAAATGAGTGTCTAATGATTAACTCAACATAGGGAAACCCACAATTCTACGCGCAGAAAGGTGTGGTGAAATCCTTTTCAACTACTTGAGCTGATGTTGGGCCATCGAATGATGTAATATATCGTACACGATTGGTTTGTTCATGTTATGCCAATGTGTTGTTTGATTCAGGGTCTACATATTCCTTTATTTCTGAGATTTTTTCTAGTAAATTGGGAATTCAATATCAAGATATGAATCCTAAAATTATGGTATAAAATGATGGAGAAATTGTTGAGACAAAAATAAATTATAAGAACCTTCATATCCTTAAGTGTGGAAAAATATACCTATAATCCTTATTGTTTTACCTCTAGTTTAGTTTGATAGTATATTGGGCATGGATTGGATTTCTTTTTATCATACCAAGATTGATTGTAGAGCTATAAAGGTTTGTTTTCAGAAAGATATTTAGTTTTTTTACAAGAATGAACTATTACTTTTGATAACATATCTGGAATCTGAGAAACTAGTAAAATATTGAAATTAATTTTACCTAAAAGATATTTTTGAAAAAAGGAACAATTCAGATTAATGATGTACCAATGGTAAATAAGTATTTCTATGTTTTTCTTGATGAGTCTCCTGGTATTATACGTGATTGAGAAGTTTAATTTACGGTTGACTTACTATTGATGCTATTCCAATTTAAAATCCACCTTATCTAATGGCTCAAATTGAACATTTATAGTTAAATAAGAAATTACACGAGTTATTAGATAAATGTTTCATTCAACCTAGAACAACTCCAAGGGGTTATTTTGTGTTGTTTGTTAAAAATGAAGATGGTTCAATGAGACTATTCATTGATAATAGAGCACTGAATAAAATAATTATTTAGAAAAATTACCCTCTGCATCATATCAATGATTTGTTTTATCAGCTACTGTGATCTTAGTAATTTTCGATGATTTACATGTGGTCAGGATATCATCAATTGGAAGTGAAGGAAGCATACATTCTAAAGACTTCATTTCTTACTAGATATGGCCAATATTAATTTTTAGTTATGGCTTTTTTTAACCAATGCACTTGATGTATTTAGAAATCTTACTAATAGAATTTTCCATGAGTTCTTGTATAAATTTGTTGTTGTGTTAATTGATGATACAGTAGATTATTCTATAAGAAAATAGGAATTTTAAATTCATTTAAGGGTTGTATTGAAAACCTTGAAAAGAAAATAAAATGTATGAGAAATTCACTATGTGTGAGTTTGGGTACAAAAAATTTATTTCCATGGTCACATTATTTCAAAAAATTGCATATCTTTTCATTCGGTGAAAACAAAAGTTGTTGATGAATGTCAAAGACCAACAAATATAACAGTGATTCATATTTTTCTTGGTTTAGTAGGTTATTACTGGTGGATTATTGAGAATTTTACATAGTTATCTTGTCCAATGACTATGTAAACTAAAAAAGGTGTTAAGTTCATTATGATAGAAAAATGTGATGTTTTTTTCAATAATTGAAAAGATTATTGGTTAACGCTCCAATTTTGAAACTGCCTTCCAGAAATGGTGGGTATGTTATTTATTGTGATTCATCATTGAATGGACATGGTTTATCCTTATGAAGAATGATCAAGTATTTGAATATGCTTCACAGCATTTGAAATATCATGAGATAAATTACAATACATGTTATTTGGAATTATCAACTATAGATTTTGTTTTCAAAATTTTGATGCATCATATGTATGGAGTAAAATGTGAAATATATAATAACCAAAAAAGTTTGAACTATATATCCTCTCTAAAATAATTGAACTTGAGATCGATGGGATGGCTAGAATTTATCAAGGATCTAGATTGAATGATCATTTACCATCATGGAAAAGAATATAAATTGGCTAATGCATTGAGTCAAAAAATTAATGCTTCATTAGCCATGATACATTTGGAATTAGATCAATTGGTTTTTTATTTAATGAACTTTTTTCATAAATATTTATGGTGTAGGAAAATATTCTGCTTTTTTCTTGCATCAGTGAGAAAATCGCCATCAAACTAAATTAAGTAACCGTAGAGGGAAGATAGTGAGTTGCAAAAAAAGGAAGAGTTGGTTCAGAAGGGTATGTTACCTGATTTTATCTTTGATAATTAATGTGTTTTAAGGATTTGGAAGCAATTATGTGTGCCTTGTGATTCACAGTTGAAGAATGAGTTGTTATGTGATGCCTATAGTTCCATGTTTTATGATCATCCTGGCAGTAATAAGATGTACTTAGATTGTCAGGAGAATGACTGGAGGGTTGAAATCAAAAAAGATATTGCTATTTTTACTGTGAAGTGTTTCACATATCCATAGATTAATGAAGAGTGACAGTTACCGAATGGGATTCTTTAGCCTTTACTACTGGAAGAATGGAAATGAGAACATATATCCATGGATTTCTTTGTGAGATTACAAAAGACATCCCAATATAACAATGTATTCTGAGTTATTGTTGATCGATTTATTAAACACGATCATTTACTTCCTATTTGAGATATATTTCCTCTAGATCAACATTCTAGATTGTATGTTAAAACGATAGTCAGGTTAAATGGTGTTCTCCTCTCAATTTTATCTAATTGTTATCCCATTTTTACGTCTATCTTTTGGGAAGTCGTTCAGAAGTCATTGGGTACTAAATTAAATATTAGTACAACTTTTCATCCACAATTAGATGGGAAGTTAGAACGAACAATTTAGACCATAGAAGATATGCTATGTTCTTTCTTGATGGATTACTGGTGATGTTGGAACCAACATCTTTATTTGGTTGAATTTTATTATAATAATAGTTTTCATTCCAGTATACAAATGGCACCATTTTGAAGAATTATATGGAAAGTGTTGTCAGAGTCTAGATTTTTTGGATGAATAAGGTGAAATGATGCTGATGGTACCAGATTTGATATTATAGATTGCAGAAAACTTTAAGTTGATTCAAAAGAACCTGAGAACAACTCGGAGCAGGCAAAAACGTCATGATGGTAATCTAAAGAAAGATCTTTGTTTTTAAGTAGGTTATCATGTCTTCCTCAATGTTTCTCCATGGAAGAGTATGATGAATTTTTGTAAGAATGGAAAGTTTACTCTAAAGATCATTGGATCTTATAAAACCCTAGATAATGCAGGATTAGTTAGGTAAATATGTGGCTTTACCTCCATGTTTATCCTAGGTACACAATGTTTTTATTTTTCAATGATGAGTGTGTATATGCCAGATCCATATCATGTTTTCAGCCCAGACGTAGATCAGTTGGAAGAGAATATCCCTTATGATGAACAACCAGTCCAGATTCTTGACCATAGAGAGGAAGTTTTGTAGAATAAAGTAATTCACCGGGTAAAGGTTTTGTGTAAATCAATATGGTTGAAGAGGCAACGTGAGAATCAAGAAATGCTATGAGGTATAAATACCCCAATTTATTTGATATGTGAATAAAATTGCGAGGAAAAAATTACCAAAATGGGGGAAGGATGTTACATCCCAGGTAAATAAATAAATATTAAATTTTCATATTAAGTAATATTAGTGAAATAAAAATTAATTTAACGTTAAAGGGTTTTTTATATTCGAGGGAGTACCTAATACGCAACAAAGGGTTTCATTGATATCTTACATTGCACTCTAATAATATAAAATTATTATTTTAAATGGAAGTTAACACCAAGAAATTGTATTTTCATGAATTGACATAACTAACTAAAATATGAAAATACAAGTTGGTTAAATGTTTTCACATTTATCCAAAAATGTTAGAGGCTTAAAATGTGAATGAATCTTATTTGAGGCATAAAATTCATTAAAAGGATGATTTGCTACCTTGTGATGGAGAACCCTCATTAAAAAAAGATTCGACCACTTTTATATGTTCTAAATGACCAATTAAAATTCTTATATAGAACCAAGATATCAAAATTTATATTGGGTAAATTATTTGTAATTTTGTGATAAAATTAATATTTTTATGAATCGTGGAAAATACAGTGTTTTAATTCAAAACATTCTTTTAATCTAATATCTTTATACGGATATATTATCTTTTTAATTGGTTTTAATGTTTAATTATATTATATTTTTACCATTTAGTCCAATGTTGGTCATTATAATTAATTTCACTTGGAAATTGGACATAAAAAATTGTCAAACTTTTTATAGTTAATATTTCATTAAAACACGCCTATTGTTTTGACAACAAGAATTAATTTTAAATTAAATAATCAAACTTATTTGTTTTTAATTATTTAAAATATGATTAATTTTTTGATTCAAAATATCAAATATATATTAGGATTATTTTTTTATATTTTTATGAAAAACATCAATTTTTGATGAAAAGTAAAGTCACTGAGTAATAGTTAAAAAGATGACTTTTTTATTTAAATGAATATTTATTACTTCTGTGATTTGAATTTCCAAGATCCAACATACATGGTTGTTATTATTAAGTATAATTTTCTTTAATAAGATTAAAATATGTTTTCGTTGAATATTAGCTTTTGACTTTTATTTAAGGCAGTTATGGTTAAATAGAGTAATTCAAGGTAAAAAGAATATCATAATAATAAACAATTACCTTAAAACATGTACAAACCATATTGGATGAGTCATGTCCGACCATGGGCATATTTGGGGCGATTTTGGGATGACAGGGAGCCACTTAAGAGTGATAATTACACTTTATTTTAATTAACTTAATGTTAGGACAAAAATGACATAAAAAATATTTTTTAGTAAAATAATTTGTACATAAAGTTATATAAGATATAATTTAGACTATAAATATTATTTTTTAAGATAAAAATATTAACTACATCATGGTATTGTTTTCTAATTTTTAGAGATCAAATAAAAAAAATTATTTATGACACAATTATGATACAATGTTTACCTCATTAATAAATTATTTAAATATGGTTATAGAGATAAAAATAAAATCCAATACCGGTCCAATTCATATTGGATGATTTTATTTTTACCATTAGTCATATTATCATCAGCATTAATAATTTTTCAATATTTAGAAATCGAAAATGATTATATAATAATATAATATTTTGACACATTCCAAAAGAGCCCCTCCTCACCCTTATAAAAAGCCCTCAACTCTATCACATTCCTCACAATTAAAAAGGTCTTGGATAGTCCCACCCCTGCCAAATTAATCTCTCAAGATCCCTCTCTTCCACTTATAAGCATGAACATAGTCATAATACACTTCAAGAAGTAATTTTGGTTCAAACCAAACAGAGTATTCCGAATTGAACGTAACTTTTTCTCTTCAATGATTTCGTTTTATTTTGATTTATTTTATTTATCAAACCCCATAAACACTTTTTAAACCTTTATTTTATAAAAAAAACAGTATAATAAATATAATGGGTTTGCTTTAATGAGATGTATTCTAACTAAACTTACACACACCTCCGTCAAATGGGTAAAGAACAAACTGTTTCTATGGAGAGGGAACAACTGCCTCACGAAACAATGAAGGTTTAAATATCTCCATAGGCTTCTCAGGGTGGTCATTATGATGTCACTGTATTTATATATCATATATATAATATTTATATTGTTTATATGATTCTATATCTTTCATATATAGAATACCTTTATGGTGTCCATATTTGTTAAATACAAAAATCTCTATTAAGGAAATGCATAGTATCACCCCTCAAAGTGATATGGCATGTTAATTCCATATGTGGGATATATAATGGATTTAGTTAATGATATTATATATGATATAATAATTTAATTATAATATACCTATATGTCATTTTTTTAATTCCATTAAAATAAAAATATAAATGAATCTAGTGTTCTGCATATGTACAGATTACCGACTCCATGAATGGTGCATTTCATTTCTTATCTCCAAATGTTATGTACAATTATTAAAATATAAATATACTGGATATATATGGTATATATGACATTTAAATCATCAATATCATTCTATATATAATGTATATTTTACCACATGAACAACTTCAAATTATAAGAAGTTCATTTTTTACTCAAGTACCAAATATCGACAAAACGACCATTATTAACATAAATGATTACATAATGTTATAAAATGTTATCAAATGATATAAATGAAATTATAAACATTAAAAAATGTTCTTAAGAAAATAAAAATCCACTTTAGTTTACTATTTAAGAGATTAATGATTGAATGGGCAAGTCGGACATGAGGTAATGAATTTCGTCTCAATATCCTTTCATTGAGGGAGAATTTTTTTTATACCGGAATTTTTTTATACATTTTATAAACAACATTAAATTTTCGTTACATTTCAATTGAATAATTTTCTACACAGAATTTTACTAAACAATCAAAAATGTTTCTTTTAACGTAAGCGGTGACAACTAATTTCAGCCACTTCCAGTATTATTTGATCGTTGACTTCCATAACAAGCCGTGATTTTTTAAAAGGAAAATAAATACCATATACTCATATATGTATATTGCTATTGAAAATTGTTTTGATAATGGACTTGTTATATGAATATATTTATTTGATATCTTGTCATCAATATGTGGAAATGTTTTCATTCATTTAAATTTGTTGTATTTCGTATGATTTTATAACGGTATTTATACATTAGAAGTGTGGTTATGTGATAAACCAAATGATGGGTGGTGTAGTGATAATTATATATTTGTGGTTACATTATAACCTTCAATGCATTCGTTATGGAAGTCGGCCATAAGGCTATTTCATTTAGTGATATGTGTGGAAGTCGAATGTATGGTTAGTAAATTTAAGTATGATTAATTTCTAAGTTACCTTTATATGTTAAGTGTTATTTATATGGTTTTTATGTTAATATTTTGGTTAAAAACATGTAAGAAATGATATTTTATTTTGTTAATAGTATTTGCTACTTCATAAAGGTTAAAAGTATAACTTATGATAGAGTAATCATGGTTTACGTTTTACTTTAAAAAAAATAACAGTTTTCATTATTTGTGTATCTCTTACTTGGATTTTTAGTCTCATCCCATATTTTTGAATTTTTTTTTATAGCACATAATGTGGAGTATGTTTGAGATTAATATCATGGGAAAGTCATGGTGTCTAAAACATGGAACTAGACATGACTATTTTTCCCAAAATTTTTATTTTGTGAAAAATATGTTAACTGGGTAGAATTGTCTACTTTGTAACTATAGGGATGTAATGTAATATTTATGACCTAATTATCTAAAACTATAAACTAGAAAAGATCATTAATATGAAATATTCATTTAATTCAAGATTATGTATTGTTTTATGGTTGGTTACTTATATTTCATTTATCCTATTGTTGATGGGATGATGTAAATACCATATATAGATGTACATTTCTACTATCTTTATTGTTAATGGTTATATAATCATGTTCCCATTAATCTAGTATACAAATATAATATATATTTCTCAAGTCCATATTAAATTTGTTTTTATAAAAGAATGACTTTTAATTTATATGGTACTCCTATCACATTCATTTGTTGAATGATATCTATTATTTATGATACATTTAGAGAATAATAGAAGAGATTATTGATGATTTATTATTGGTTGGAATGACATTTAATGAATGTGTTAAAAATATTTCTAATTTTATATAAAGGCGTAAGGAAACAAATATAATTCTGAATAGTAATAAATGACACATTATTAATAAACAATGAACTATTCTAGACATAAAATATCACGAAATGGAATTTTTTATGATCCAAATCTAGATGGCCTCAAAAATATACATCTTAATTGAACTGTCACATACCCAAAGGGAATTCTCGATCCCACTGGCTAATAAGATGCACCCGACTATCAAAAATAACTTGAGGGAATGATTTATTCTATCCGGATGAAAAATATAGACATTTATATTCATGAAAGGAAGAAATAATTAAATATTAAAACATGAAATATATGTCATAGAAAATAGAAAATAGGTAAAAATTAGATACTCTATGTGACATCATTGGAAACATCCCACTATCGCACCAATATTTTCCCATAAAAATTTGACAAAACATCTCCACCATACTATGGAACCTTGCATTTGACTAATTTTAAATACATAAAAAGTTTTATTCACCTCTGAAGGGGTGAGAAGGGTATGATATTAACAGTCTCTATTGGGTCCCACCCAGGTTTTCTATATTAAGAATCTATACAAGAAATCTAAAAATGTTAAAATTTATAGAAAAAAAGGCATGATAATCAACTTAATATATTTTATATCGAAATCATGGTAAATTATCTCACCCTTTTTCCATAGTTAAAAAGAATTTAGGTAAACTATTTCTTAAGAATACTATATACAACAAATAGTGAAATAATGTATCAAATATGACATCATATCCTAAGAAGTAAAAACTGAAGAATAGGTAAATCATGCCAAGGAATACCATAGTTCATACAATCTAGAAAATCAATACACTAACATAGATATCCAATGGCATCAAGTCTCTAGATATATTAATCAAGTCTTGAAAGCATTAATGAACTATATGAAGTGAACCTTAAAATATGCATAATTACTACCTAGATGAAAAGTCCTAGGGATCTTATGCACACCACATGTATGAACCCACTGAAAATATCAATGGACTAGGCGTATAGCCACACCATTTACATATGTACCCAAGGAATTCCATGTCCATCGTTTTATAAACCAAATCATAAAAACCATGATTTCAAAACAATTTTATAAATACACTTCATAGTGATTTTCAAATACCAATTATTTTAATAAATCATTGAAAAACTATATTTTTCTTAAAAACCAATTTTAAAAGATAATTTCATCATGAAAATTCATTTAAAAAACAATTTATTAAACTAGAGTAATAAAAATCATCGAATATAGGCTATTGTCAAGAAGATCCTACCTCAAACATGGGTCACCCAATCCAACAATGGGATACACCAACATGGTAGAACACAAAGACAATAATGGATTACCTAGAATCAATCCTTGTATATCAGATTCATTATAATAAGAAAAATTGTTAGCAGAGAAGATTGAACAACATGTACCTCATGAAACTCACCTGACGCCCCAAATCAAAGACAATGGTTATCCTATCACACAATGTATGTTGAAATGATAAAAAATAATTAACACCACAATACCAATGGATCTTAAAACATAGTGTAACAGTGAGACTCAAACAAATGGTAATGAATAAACAAAATGATCTTTAACATAGAGAGACACAATGAAACTGAAATGATGATCAATCACCAAAAAATGATCTCAATGGAGCAGATATCCCCAAAATATCTTCGTATATATCCTTGGTATCATGAGACGTGAATGCTGTCGAATGAAAAGGAATCATAAGTGCAACCCATAAAAACCTATAAGATATAAACATTTCATTAAGTTAATTTTTATATTTATGGCATGAAATGCATGAACGGAATATCATCCATAAAAACATGACACCTCGGTTAAAAAAACCATGATCAGACATTTCACTATGTGAACCAGTTTCATGGAAATTAAAATTTTCATGCTTTTTACTAGTGCAGATCGCCATCCTGGTGATGGTTTCACACTATGTAACTAGTTCCCAATGATAAAATTCCTTGTGAAATGATTTTTTAGTAACATTTTAAAAAATAACCTATGTCAACTCAAAACCCAATGTGAATCCTATTAAACCATTTCCACATCTATATACAGGATCAATTAAATACCAAAAATAGACATCACTAAAATTTAGGTCATTTTCAGCAAAAAAAATTCTCCTTCATTAGTAGTCCAAAAATGCACCAAAAAATAGGAAAATAAAATAAGATATGTGAAATACATTAGATAAGGTAAAAATATGTTACAAACTCACCATTATAATACTTTTCATCCCTATAAATTCTTGTGGAAGACTGGTTTTTGAAAATAGGTGTGTACATTGCTCCCTCATCAACAATTCACACTCACAAGTGTAATGAGAATATAATCCTTTTTTTTCATTAAACTATAAACAATGGAATAAAATTACCACACAATGCATTCAACTAAGATACAAATATCTCTAATGGTAAATCTACAATTGAAACAGATAACTTTACTTCAATATCATCTTCACAAGTAAAATGATATGGGTTAGGATGGTTCTATAATAACCCTTCTTTTTTATTACATACAGAAACATGATTTATTACATAAACCCTTCACTTGATAAAATATATAAGATCTATAGTTCTAGTATCATTGGGGATCAAGAACATTACTTAAAAAATTAAAACATAAAACACAACATCTTATTGAAAGAATCCTTCACATGACCACAACACGCCCCCATACTAAGCAATATACGAGATAACCTGGGGACATACATTAGAAAGGGGTGAGAAATAAAGCTCAGTAAGAGAATAAACATTGAATAATAGTAGAAAAAAAAATTCATGTTAGAAAATAGACATAGAAATAGAGCACAATACAAACATGAACAAAATGGTATAGTAAATCATGGTAATCATAACATGGAGATGTTCAACAACATTTAACCAGATATTACCATGATCCAAGGGTCAAATCACCAGGAACATGAGTAAACACTTATTGCACATGAATTACGAGAAAACCCCCATTGCACATGAATTATAATGAGTCAACAGTCACGACACATGGCGTATCATGATACTATACTTTATCCAGTGCGTTGGAGCGCTATTCGGGTGCACCCTTCTTAATCCATTCTTTTCATGCATAACTGTGCCACAATATCATAAAACATGGATTCATAAAACATCATAACATATTCCATAAACAATATATGTAGAATATTTTAATTTATTTCTTCAATCAGTAAGTAAATTATCATAAATATGAATATCGTTGATAGTGGAGTGGCAATGGAATTCACTACACAAAGATTTTTTCATGGAAATTTGTGTGTATCTTCTACATCATAACTACATCAAATAGAAATTCGTAAAATTGATTGATGATAATGAAAGGGGTATCTCATTATTTATAAATTAAATGGGTAGTAAGGGGATCAAGGGACATAATATACCAGCATATAGAATGGAATTGAGATGCATTATATAAAATAATTTCTTGAATGTAAATGAGTAGAGAGAAATTCCATACAGAATTTTAGCATGCTAACAGGTGTACATGGGAGGAATTAATGATAGATAATTGGGTCTCTCATCATTAAAAAATAAATACGGCTATATGGGGGTGAAGAAAAATCATACCCCCAACATTTATAATCGAAATTTAATGGGCACAACAACATAAGGAAACTTGGACATATAAAAGGAAAGTGAGAATCCATTACTTTGTAGTGTGAACCAAAACGCTTTAGAGAGGCTTGAGAGAGGTTTATTGGGATCTTGGGGTGCCATGGGAGGATTCTAGTGATTGGAGAGAAATGTTTGTATGAACTCCAATGACTTTGAGTGAAGAGAAAGTTTGATCATGGATTGGATTATATTTGAAAGGAGAGATAATTCATTCTTATATAGGTTTGGGACAACACACAATAAACATTTCAAAACCACAAACCATACCATGGTTTTTGAACATGGATTTTTTAAAAGGGGAGTATAAAAAAGTATTTTATAAGGCCAATGTCCAAGCTTTATAAAATAATAGGGTTGTTTTGTAGAGGTGAGTCACCCTCTCAAGGAAATAAATTTTAAAAGCTCAAATGTTTTATATGTTTTAAAGGGTCTACTAATGCTTTGTAAAATAAATAAAATTAATCTAAAATCATTTTATTTTAATTTTTAAGCATATATTTCCAAAACATATAATTTAGAGTATTTTTTACATCCCTATTGCGTCATTATGATTCCATAAAGCTCATTTTATATTTAAATGGTATTTAATTTTAACCCAAAAAATTCATCTTTCTCAGAAAATTATGAAAAATTCACCATTGGATAATTTCAACAACCTTATTCAAAAATAATATTAATTTTATATAAATAATTTTTTAAATTTTTTAATTTTCAATTAAAAAATGACATTAATTGAAAATTCATGGTTTTTGACAAAAATAGTTATCAAACCTTAATAAAAATTAAAATTGCTTACATAAAAATATTTTATCATATATATTTAATAAAAAGTAATTTAATAGTAACAATAATATTTTATTAAAATATTATTTAGTTAAAAAAACCATTAATTCATCAAAATAGATTTCTTAGTTGAATATTATCTAAAAATACGATTTGTGATTTAAAAAATCTTTATAAGGTAATAATAATAAAATAAATGTAAATTATTATTATAAAAAAAATACTTTACATAATCATAATTATATGGTCTAGTTACAAAAACCCTTAAAAACCTTGTTTCTGATGCATTCCTTGGGGCACACACATCTGTTTCTAGAGTACGTGCACCTGTTTCCACACATTCCCTCTTTCCAATGGAAGGTGGAATTCATCACTTATTCAGGGATGTTTTATATGTGATTGAAACAGGATGATGGGATGTTGGTTCTTCCTTCCATGGATTCCTTCTCAGAACTCATCACATATTATGGGTCTCCATTATAGAATAAGACGTTGTTTGTGAAACTCTTCCCAATTCCATCTCTTCAACGACACCGATTAATTACACTGATTTGGTCGGGACAATCCCAGGGGTCTGGTCAGGGCAATAACCTTAGGTTGGGGTAGTAGTCACATTTGACATCACTGGCGTGTCTGGATGCTAGAACAATTGTGTGTATTGGTTTCTTTTCCCCCCTTATTATTGGGCTTCTAGAGGGCACGAAAGCCCGTGGAATCCCACACTGAATGTGGGAAATTATATTCCATGGTCAAGTATATGAGGTTTTCCTCAGTTTCCTATCATTATAATATGGTATGTTGCTAGTTTAACATCTAACGGAGTTGGATCATACTGAACAGAACAGTGACTAGAGTGGATCAGATGGGTGAAACCCTTGGAGGGGACACTGATGTCAAGGATAACATGTGGTTAGTTACCCGATTACCGCTAGTATTAGTGAAGAGGTGAATTGGCATGATATCATTTGGATGTGGTGGTATGGATAAGAATCAGGATTGATGATGTAGGGTAGTGAGATGATGAATGATTAAATGGAACAGACATAAGGACGATGGTGAGGTCTAGCTTGATTCTCAAAGAGACTACCTACGTATCCCCGTGGCAGGTATCATAGTTCCATGTAGTTCGGTTGGACGATGGGACACATGAGGGTCTGACTCATGAGAATGGATGAATATATGGGAGCTAGAGAAGTGGAACCTCTAGGATGGGGCATGACCTTCCCGAAACACAGAGGATTGTTGGAGAGATCAGTATGAGACATGAGTGATGGTCTTGAATGTCAGTTTGGATTAATTTATATCTGCATGGTAGGGAATCAATGTCACCATAGTTCATATGAAGACGAAATACCATCGATTGGGGAACTTCAACAGCTTACTGTCGAATGGGGTCACAACGGCTTACCACATAATGGGGCCACAACAGCTTACTACATGATGGGGTCATAATAGATTACCACTGGATGAGGTCATAACAGCTAACTATTGGATGGGTTCACAATGGATTAACGCTGGATCGGGTCACAACAGCTTACCACTGGATGGGGTCAAACCACATTGAGGCTTCCTACATTCCCTATAAAAATGATAAGGATAAAATCCCACATATTTCGGGAGGAGTGGGAACCAATGTGAAAGTGAGTCAAAACCAATGGATGATGGGATTGATCCTCATACAGGCATCCTACGTACCTTGCCTTATCAAGGATCAACATCCACATAGATTGGGAGGAGGATGCTTGGTTAACCGACGTGAATATGGTCGGGACTAATAGGTGTTGGGCTTGAACCTTGAGGTGGTACCAACATACCTTGCCTTGCCAAGGATCAAGGTCCACATAGATCAAAATGTGTGGGAACCGAAATGAAGTTGGTCAGGAATAGTGGGTGTTAGGATTAATCCTTAGGGAGGATTCCTACATACATTTCCTTGGAAAGGATCAATATCCATGTTTTTTGGGAAGAGGATGTTTGGTGAACCAACGTGAAGATGGATTTGTCCGATTGGTGCTGGGCATGATCCTTACATGGGATTCCTACATAAATTTCCATGGTAAGGATAAAATTACACGTTGGTCATAAAGGTTTGGTGCAAGGACATGAATGGGGTCGGGACCAATAGGCGTTGGTCTTGAACCTCATGGGGGCTTCCTATGTACCTTTCCTTGGAAAGGATCAAAGTCCTCATAGTTCAGAATGGGTGTGTTTGGGGGATTTCACTCTAAGCTACACAGAGAGGATGGAATGGTCGATTCTTACTCTAATACCATGCGAGTCATGCTCGATCTGAGAAATAAGAGGCAGTAAAGGTCTGACGATCATGTCGCAGAGGGTGCATCCGTTGGAAGTGGAATGGGTAGATTACACATGGTTAGCTCCCCAAAAAGGAAATAGGGGCTTACGTGCAGTCCGTAGCCCAAAGAAAAAATAAGGACTTACATGTGGTTATCAACCTAGGGTGATGGAGATTGGGACATACTCTAGGGTGGAGGCCCATGTGGCAACAATGCCCGACAAGAGAGGTATTTGGCACCAAAGAAAGGATGGGTCTGGTGTCCCCCTCTTCTGGCCATTGGAACTGAGGAAGATATGAGGATACGTAATGCTACCTCCTGCAAGAAAAGCTAGGGGCCTATACTAATGTGGTTGACCAATCCTCGCGAAAAAACTTCGCTCCAATAAAGAGGATATTGTTCCATGTGAGGAATGATTTGACTCTTGTAGAGACTAGTGGGGATAAATAATATCCAAGGTGGGGGAACCCTGTGTATGACCCATGGGGTGAATTCATAGTTTAACATCTTATGCTGAGGATGATGGCACATGTCAGTTTATCGTCCTACATCTTGGATAAGTTTGGGGCACCCCACAGCCCATTGAACATACATAACTGATTCCTCCTGCCCATTGGGAAATGGAAGGCATCAGCAATGCCATGATGAAGGGGCGTTATGGTGTGAGTCATTGAGGGGTCCACGTTAGAGTGGCTATGTGAAGATGTAATTGCCTTTATCATTCCTATGGGACGAAGCCTGAGTCAAAGAAATGAAACATGAAGCACAGCCCCTAAAGGACATTGATGTTTAATCATGAAAACCTAGAAAGTCACAGCAGAAATGGAGTTTTAGAGGAAAGTGGTTCATAGGTAGAAGCCTTGGGAAGCTCTCATGCTCCATGTTGTAAAGGGATTCGCGAAGGAGTGTTCTTCAAGAAGTTAAGTGGCCTAGTTTATGAGTAGTGTATAGGTTCATATGGAATGATCATTACATAGTGGAATGTCCCTCACAGAGTAGTACTTCACAAACCAAGGGATCCCTGTAAAGCATAGTATTGTGAAATAATGTGCTTCATGAAGCATAGTATCCCTGTTATAGAATGTGGGACACATGTTCATGGAGAGTGCTTTGGAAAGCATAAGTGCACCATGCAGACATGATTCCCCATGGGAATCCTTTTCCTTCGCGAAGGACATTGGGATCCAGGAAGGGTATCCCTCCTTGAAGAGAGCAGAATTCATGCAATGGGGGAGTAACATCACAAAGCAAATGTACCCTGAAGAGCTAATGGTTCACAGAGGAGATATTTCTTCATGATTTGGGAGCTAAAAAGGCAATGGGTTGAAGGATCCTTCCTTTGGGCTTGAGGGGAGCCTATTATTTATAGGGAAGAGGCATTGTGAAGCAGAGCTCACTCAGTGAGAATCCTTATGGCATTTGGTCATCACCACGGAGCCTCCTGCCACCTTTCTCATTGGGGGCATGCAAACGTCAAAGGGGTTCACGAAGCCTACAACCTCCTTGCTCCATGGAGGGTTCGTGAACATCAAATGGTGTTCGTAGTGCCTCCCCCTCCTTGCTCCACGAGGGGTTTGTAGAGGGAATGATTGTTGTGACCACAATTCTATGGGGTTCTGCGAACAAGATTCATGAAATAGAACCTATGGGGTTCCATTTGATCTTTTTCATCCCAAATTATTATGCCAACACACCCGCATAAGATATTAGGGTAAGGTTCGCGATGGTGATAGACTCTTAGGGGGGCTCGGATAACATCACTTGAGTGGTAATCTATCTGAACTTCCACTTATCCCATAGGCAGTTCCACACCAGCTTAATATATTCAAACTCGGCTTGGTCTTGTTCCTGATTGAATCCCAATGAGGTCACCTCCTTTCCGAACTCTGAAAAATGGGCTTCATATGGGGAATGTCTACTTAATAAGGCCATCGATTCCATTGTCTCAATAAAATTGATTTTTTAAATCCCTATATTTATAAAAATCCTTTGATCACTGTTCAATGACTATATTAAAAACAGTCAAAATTATAATGGATATTTTCAAATCCAATACCTAAAACCAAATATGTGCATACAGTTTACATAACAAAAAATTACATTTAAATAGACCATGAATATTTTTCATTAATGATTTTTGTGGTCATTAAAATCATCCCCCCATAAGAAATTTTTGCCTCAAAATATCCTTTTCCCACACTAAAACTGATGTGGGTATCTTTTCTTCATCACATCCTCTGATTACCATGTCTCTTCTTCAATCTTTTTGTTTCTCACACAACACTATAACGAGGGGAACTGACTTATTTATTATAATGTTTTTCTCTATGATATATGATCTTCAATGGTTTCTCTTCGTAAGAATGATCATCCTCTATAATTACAGCCTCTACAGATAGTACATGTGAAGGGTCTAGTATGTAATTCTATAAGAGTGAAACATGAAAGAAATAATGTACTTTGTCCATAGTAGGAGGATGTGCTAGTCTATTGGGAACATCCCCAACACGATCAAGAATCTTGAAGGGGCCAATGTACCTAGGACACAAATTCTATGTATTTACAAACCACATGACCATATTCCATAGAGATATGTGTTGAAATACCATGTCTCCAACTTTGAATTCATGTTCTCGTCAATGGTTGTCTATATAATGATTTTGTCGATTTTGGGATACCTTGATATGTTGTTGAATGGTTATCGCCTTAACCACCATTTCATCGACTATTTCAGGTCCTATCAGTTTACGCTCAATAAAATCATTCCAACTTGTCATTTTTTTGCACCTTTTCCCATGAAGAGCTTCATTTGTTTCCATTTTGATTCTTGAGTGGGAGCAGTTATTGCTGGAGAATTCAACTAGTAGAAGATATTTTTCCTATCCTCTTTTGAAGTCCAAAGAAAATGATCATAACATATAATTCAGTGTTAGAATTGTTCGCTCAAATTGTTTATCAGTTTGTAAATAACAGTCCATACTGAAGAGCAATTTAGTTATTAGAGAAAGCTGGAGACTTTTGTAGAAATTTGAAGTGAATATTTGATAATGATCAGAAACAATAGATATTGGTGCTCCATACATCCTTACACCTTCTTTGATGTAAATATGTGCAAATTGATCCAATGAGAAGTTATCTTCAATCATGATAAAGTGAGCTATCTTCGTAAGATGATCCACAATGACACATATAGTAGTGTTTCATCTAGATGTTCATGGAATTATAGTGACAAAGTCCATGGTAATGTTGTCGCACATCCATGTTGTTATGGGTAGTGGTTGCATCATCCCATTGGACTATTTCCACTCAGCCTTTACAAGTGGATGTACGAGGAGCATTGATTTATATTAAAAAATATACCTTTTCATATAGTCCCACGAATGATTCCTTAGAGATCATGATATATCTTAGTGCTCCCTATGTGAATAGGGAAGGTTGAGAAATGTGCATCATCCAAAAGCTACGTCTTTATTCTTATTCTGATGGTATTCATAATCATGACCCAAATCTCACAATTCCATCTTTGTCGACCACAAACTCTAAGGATTTACCATTTCTGATATCTTCCACACATTACATAATTTCCATATCCTTTATTTGAGCATCCCTTATTTTCACCAAGAGGGATTGTTGAACAATCAATTAAGAAATTATTGATGATGTTACCCCCCTAATGATTCCCATGTCTGTCCTTTGCAAATCATAGAATATTGGATACTTTTCAATTTTCATCAGTGACAAAATTGTACGATCCTTTCTAATTATAGCATATGCCACCTTGTTCGCTTTCCCTGGGTAGTAATGGATTGAGCAATCATAATTAATGATGAGTTATATCCATCTTACTTTGCTTATATTATGCATCTTTAGTGTGAATGTATATTTGAGGTGCTTGTGATTAGTATATATATCACACATCTCCTCATAGATAAATTTCCTCCTAATTTTCAATGCAAAGATCACATCCTCCAACTCCAGATCAATCATGGATAGTTTTTCTCAATCATTATTAGCTTCATTATGGTGTAGGCTATCACTTTATCATTCTTCATCAACACACAATCCATGCCCTTCGTCAATGCATCACTAAATTCCACAAAACTTTCTCCACTTGTGGGTAATATGTGAAAGTGTGTAGTGATAATCCTCCTTTTCAACTCCATGATGCTTTTTTTGCATTCATCACTCCAAGAAATCTTTAATCCCATCCGATTTAGCTTTGTATGATGGTGGTACAGTTGTGAGAAATTTCTCACAAATCATCAATAATATCCAGCTATCCCCAAGTAGCTACGGATATCAGTTACTAATGTTGGTCTCCACCATCCCACTATTAAAACTATCATTGAGGGATCGAGGGATATCCCATTATCTTTGATGATATTTCCCAAGAATGAGAAGTCCTTCAACAAGAACACACACATTTTTTAGTTTACAAAGAGATTCTCCTTTTGCAAGGTCTCTAGTACGATTCTTAGATTCTCCTCATGATCCTCCTTGGATTTGGAGTATATTAGAATATCATCTATAAAGCAATGAAAAATTTATTGAGGCAACCACTAAAGACTCTATTCATCAAATTCATGAAAATTTCTATAGTATTAGTGAGTCTAAAAGGCATTACTAAAAATTCATAGTACCCATATCTTGTATAAAAAGTTGTCTTGGGGATATCTTCCTTCTTAACCCTTACATGATAATATCATGACTGCAAGCCCACCTTGGAGAAGTATTGTGCTCCACACAGCTGATCTAACAAGTCAGCAACTCTTGGATGAGGATGCGTCTTCTTTATGGTGATTTTTTTCTCACTATAATCAATGCAAAGTCACATTGAACCGTCCTTCTTGTTGATGAAGAGAACTGGTGCAGCCAATGGTGAATCACATGGGCGTATAATTCCTTTATCCAGATATTATTTTAGTTATTTCATCAGCAATTCATGATCCACGACAACCATTATATATGGAGACATGGATTTTGGAAATTCCCCAGGTATAAGATCAATTTATAATTTAAAATCTATTCTTGGAGGAAGACCATGCAATTCTTCAAGAAATGATTCAATGGATTCTCTCAAAATAGGCATGTCTTCAAGGATATATTATCCCTTAGACTCCATCATTTGTGATAGATATGTGTGCCTATAGGGAAGTAATATCCATGTTGTTGATGATGTAACTAAAGAAGATTCATCATCCTCCTTGCACTTTTATAGAATCGGTGGTCGAGTCTCTACTTGGAGAGTGATTTACCTCCCACAACAATTTACGTGGGATTTATTTAAATAAAGACAATACATGTAGAGAATTGCATCAAATTCCACCAAAGATAGTATGATGAGGTTTTCTAGGAATTTTAATCCAAAAATTGTGATAGGGGAGGATTTCTATTCATGAGATGTAATTATTTTTCCATTTTCTGTACTCAAAAACATCAATGCTTCCATGATTTGTGGTGGTGTTCGGATTGTTCTACTAAACATTCACGATATAAAAGAATTCATAGAACCAAAATCGAAAAGAAAATTATCTATTATTAAATGAATAACTAGCATACCTATCACCACTTTATTTCCAGGGTTCACATCGATGATAGTGATGCGAAAAGCTCTCCCTTGTGGCCTTGAAGGTTATTTGTTGCCTCTGAAAACCCTTGTCATAGGGCACTGGTCTGAGTGTTTCTTTGGTTCTTTGTAGTTGAAGTAATGAATAATGCATTGAGGTTCGAATGAAGTGTTCCTCAACTCTGTCACAGCCGCATGTTATTCATGTTTTTATTTAATATCTAGGTTTATTTCTCTTCCACACATAAGGAATTTCCTCACCCCCTTGAGGAAATTTCTCAGGTACTTATTTCCACAACATTGGCATGCAGGGTGTTGGATTTTCGTAGAACTGTGGAATTTATCCATTGAACCACCATAATTAATGTGAACAATATGGTTCTTATCCCCATGATACCCCTCATATTTTTTAATCTATATTTCGACCAGGATGGTACATCAGAAACTTTCATCATATTTATCGAAGTCACAGATTGATAGGTCTTTCTGCGGGCTAGGTTTCAGCCCAGCAATGAAGTGGTCAACTTTACATTTAGGGGAAATAACAATGCTAGAGTCATATCATGCAAGAATTTTGATGTTTTCATCAAAACCTCTGATGGATTCATCATATTTTTTTCTTTAGGGCATGTTAGTCCCTTTGTATCTCAATCCAAAGGGTTCATGGAAAGTATTTATCAAAAAAAAATTCAGAAATCCTTCAATTCCAACACCTCGATCCTCTCCTAAGAGTTCATATTTGTTATCAATTTCCACCATTGATGTGATTCACCCTCCATATGGTAATCATCCAGGAGAAACTTATATTGTTTGTAACATTGAAGGTTAGAGAAGATCTTTTCAATGGAGTAGATACATTTTTCGACAATTGAGGGATCTGATGATCAATTAAAAGTATGAGGCCATTGTCTATTGAAGCTCTTGTTAACTACCGGTTCATTCTTAGGGGGTTGAAAATTCCTCTTTAACAATGTTTCTATTCAATTATATAGTTAACTGAGAGTGTATCCTAAAATTTTTTGGGATTCCTGCTCCCATCGGATTGGGGATCTCATTAAAATAGTCATAACATTAATTTTCACAACGGCTGTTATCCTGAGTCCTCCTATTACAAGCCATTGGTTGGTATAAAAGGACAGTTAGTGGTAACACATAAAGGGTAATCCAAATTAAAAAATTCATGACTGAAATTTATTTTATTTCCTTAACTTTTTAATCTATAATCTTCAATCTATGTTATCCATGATCTACGTTCTGACATGTATTATTTAAGGAATATTTTTTATATCATTAAAAATGGTTCATATTAAGCTTATTAATTTATCAAAGAATATCCCTTGGGAGTTTCATAACCAAGAGTGAATAAAGACACATTTTCATTTACCAGGATACCCCAGGTCAAGACCGAAACTCCTGGTCTATGTTTTTACTCCAAGGTATTTTTTTTCCAAAGCCACCTCTACCACCTATTATTAAGACAAGGATGCATTTTCTTGATAAACCACTTACTCATTACTCACTAAAACTTAGGGATGTTTTTTATTATAAATATTCTAGTATCAAAAGCCTTAATATTATTTTCTAATCATGTTCCCAAAAATTACTAAACCTATCCTCTGATACCAACTATGACAACCACGCTATTTATTACATGCTTAAAATTGATTTATAACCTAATCCCTTCACTTGATACAACATTAGAAGAATGAGAGGTATAGTGTATTTGGGTCTTAGGAAGAATACATGCCAACTTAAAACATAAAACACAACATCTTCTTGAATACTTCCTTTACAGAACAACTACATTCCCACGTACATAGCATTGCATTGGATGACATAAGGACATACATAAGAAATGGGTGACTTTTAATGGAATGTAATAGAATAAAAATGGAATAAAATGAGGTATAAAATCCATGATATAGAATAGTTATATCAATAGATCAAAAGATAAACATGAACATAAATGCATGATAAAGCATGACAATCATAACATGGAGATATGGAAATAAAATTTTACATGATATTAGCATGAGCCAAGTCTCATTGCACATAGAGAATGAGTCAACCCTAATTGCATGTGAAGCACGAGTAAACCCTCATTGCACATGATTTAGCATGAGTCAATACTCATTTTCCATGACGTATCATGACACTTTACTTTACCGAATTCATCAGAGTGCTATAAGTGTGAAACCTTCTTAATCATTTCATTTCATGCATAATTGTTCCATGAGATCATACAACATGGATTCATAAAAATCATTATTTTTTCCATGAATAAGACATTTTAAATACATAAATTAATGTCTTAAATCAATAATTAAATGTGAATATAGTTGAATACCATTTATAGTGGATTGGGTATGGTATTCATTACAAAATGATTTTTCCATGGAAATTTTGGTGTAATTTCTGCAGCATAATGACTTCAAATGGAAATTTTTAAAATGGGTTCATGAGAGTGAAAAAGGATCTCATAATTTAGAAATAAAATGGAATGTATGGAGATCATGTGACATAATATAAAAACATATTGAATGGAATTTAGATGCATAATATTAAAGAATTCCTTTAATGTAAATGAGAAGAGAGAGAAATTCCTTATAGAATTTCGGCATGGTAATGGGTGTACATATGATACATTAATGAGCACCAAAGTGTTATCTAATAATTAAAACATAAAAAGGGATGTATGGGGGTGGTGTGAAATTATATCCCAAAATGTATAATTCAAAATAAAAGGTTATAATAATATAAGTGAACTAAGAAATAAATAAGGAATGTGAGAATCCCTTACTTAGGTGTCTGATCCCAAAGGCTTTGGAGAGGATTGAGAGAGGATTCATGGAAGATTGGGGAGACTTGGGAGGATTATAGAGATAGTTGATAAAAAATTTTACGAACTATAAATTCTTTTAGTGAGGATGAAGTGGGAGATTGGGTGGGTTTATATAGGAAAGGAGAGAAAATTCATTATTATTTAGGTTTTTGACACCACACATAAAACTAACCAGAACCACAAACCAGAACAAGGTTTTTGCCAATGATTTTTATCCAAAGGGTTGTCAAAATAATAATTTTATAAGGAAAAAGGAATAAATTATTAAAATTATTGTGCACTTATGTTGTGGTGAGTAAAACATTCAATGAAATCATTTTAAGAATCTAAAAAGATCTATAAGTCTTGAAGGGTCCACTAAAGATGTGTAAAAGAAATCCAATAAAGAAAAAATCACATTATTTTAAAGAAAAACATATATTGGATGAAAATATCATTTATAGTATTTTATTACATCACTATTGGGTCATCATATTGTAATGAAACACATTATATATTTAAATGGAATTTAATATTTACACAAAAAATTCAACCGTCTCAAAAAATTATGAAAAATTCACCATTGGATAATTTTGGTGTCCTGATTTCAAAAATAATATTAAAATTATATGTATAATTTTTAAATAATTGATTATTAAAATTTAAAAAAAAACTGACAGTTATTGAAAATTCTAGGGTTTTGACCAAAAACAACTTTTAATCCTTAATAAAAATTTCAATTACATTCATAAAATTTTTACGAGAATTTATATATTATAAAAATTAATAAAATAATAATAATAATAATTTATTAATATATTATTCATTTCAAAAATACATTTATTCATCAAAATAGATTTGATAGTTTAATGTTAACAAAAAATACTATCTCCATATGAAAAATCATTACAATGTAACTACAATAAAATGAAAGAATATTTTTTATTATATACAAAAATAATGTACATATTAATAATGTTAGGGTATTGTAACATAGCCCCTTATAACACTCGAATAAGACCTTAGGTAATGGTGGGTGATGGTGATAGACTCTTTGGGTGGATCATATAACATCGCTCGAGTGATAATATCTATCAACTTCCACTTCTCTCATAGGTGGTTCTGCTCAAGCTTAACATAATAATGTTCATCTTGGGCTTGGACAAGAGTGAATCCCAATGACGTAACCTTTTTTCCATGATCTAAAAAATGGGATTCTTATAGGGAAAGTCTATTGGATGAGTAGATCGATTTTTATATCTGATTAAAATAGATTTGTTAAAACTTTATATTTATACAAATCATGTGATCATTGTTCAATGACTATATTTTCAATGTTCACAATTCTTAATGGTATTTTAAAATCCAAAAAATACGACTAAATATGTTCATAAATATTACAAAACCATAAGAAGACATTTAAATAGACCAAGATGAATTTTCATTAATGTATTTTTGGGTCGTTATGGGTACATCCGACTAAGAGTGTTGGCAATGACATTCCCCTTCTTTAGGGTATAGAAAATGTCAAATTCAAACATCTACATGTATTCCACTAGTTTAATCATTCTTATATTCATTTATTTCAAGGAAAATATATAGCTAGGATTATATAGTAAAAAATATTGTGAACCAATCCCCAAAAAGATAGTGCCACTACTATTTAAGTCCATGCATGACCATGCGAATATATAAATCATGAGTGGGGTAATTATTCACATTAATTTATATCATGGTAGATATTTAAGCCCCCACATGATCATCCTACACAAGAACACAACTCATACCAGCACCTAAATATTAAAATAATACCTCATAACCTTACTAGACTCTGGTAATATCAGATTAAGAGTTCATATTAAAAATTAATTTAGATCATCAAAAAAAGAGTGACACTTTTCACCAATACAAATTTCACCCACCTTTGTTAATATAATTCAATAATGATTCCAAATTCGATAAATCCTTGAAGAAGTATTTTTAATACCCAAAAATAAAATGGAATCACCAAATTTCAAAAATTTTCTATGGATCTTCCCATGAAAAGATAGCATTCACCTTCTCGGGATCAACTGACATGCCATGATCTGAAATAACCTATCCAAAGAACATCAATTATTGGATCTCAAATATTAATTTCATATGACTTTGATTGAAATGGTGACTCATTGGGATTTTTCAAACTAAATTCAAATGATACTCATGCTCATGTCAAGATATCGAATAAACCAAAATATCATCTAGAAACACAACATAATAATTATAAATAAACTCATGTAATATTTTTTTCATCAAGTCCATTAAAAATAAATGATTCTCAGTTAAAACAAATGGAATCACAACATATTAATAATGTATATATCTTCTATGGAATATCATCTTTTGGCATATTAGATTCCCAAACACTGAGTTGATGATAATCTGATTGATCATAGATCTTCAAAAACCACATTACCTCTTTAATTAGTTCATAAAATCATCTAAATGGGTTAAAGGATACATATTTTTAATAGATACCTAGTTAAAAATTCTTATAGTCCACACAAAATTCGAGGGAATCATCTTCCTTCTTGGAAAAATAGCACAGGGGCTACCAAAGGTGAAACACAAGGGTAAACAAAACTATTCACCAATAAATAATTCAACTAAATCTTGACCTCTATAAACTCTAATGGTTCCATAGGATAATAGGGTATCAATTTAGGATGTGTAACTTAAACTATATAAGAAGTAAACTGGACCTCACAGTTTAGAGGAATATTGATGAAATAATTTAGGAAACATCTGGAAAATACCTAAAACCAAGGGAAGATTTCCCAAAAAATAAAAAATTGTAGGATCAAATGAAAAGGTAGATAACAAAATCTCAAGGTCTAGAAATGAATGTTATCTTGACTAAACATAAAATAATATTCTCCCTAAAACACCTGATTTCTCTAATCATTCATATGAAATGACATGTGTTGATGATAACAATCAACCTCAACATGATGAGATATAAGCCAATACATCCATATGATGATGTCAAATAGATCATTATTGATAATGAGGACATCCAATAATAAAATTTCATTGGATATCAACAACGAAGAAATAAATACATTGAATCCCAAACTCTTTCATATTTTTACGAGGTGTATCTAACTCTACAATAATGGACATCAGGTCCATTAGATGTTTAATAATATCCGCAAAATGGGAATATATAAAATATTGGGGGGAACATGTTTAAAATAAAGTAGTCACAAAATATTATTACATAATAATGATATATATTAATTCCACTATACATACATCTATCTCGATTAAAAACACATACACTATTTTAAGGTGATTCACTACTAAGGTCTACGAATAGAGACCTAGAGACATTGAGGAATCTGAATGTGCTATAGTAGATTTCGAGTCAATGGTACTTGACCATAAAAATGTTTATATATATCCATTTAGAAAAATTTAGTATGTTCATATCACTCAAAAATATTACACATCTTCACTGGTTCATAAAATAACTCCGAGTGGCCCCAAATTTTCCACACTTAAATAAAGTTAGGGGATGGAAACTTGATGTAATTAAAGGTAAAGAGGATGTTGGCTATTGAGAAACACACCCACCACTCTTATGATGAACATTCCACTACCTCTACCTCCCATCCATGCCATTAAAACTACCACTATGTGTAATTTAATGGAATGAATAACCAATATTGCCCTCAATATCCATCTATAACAGCATTTCGATGACAACTATATTCATATAAGGATAATTATTAGGTATAAATGTCTAAATTATGATATCTTGATCCAAACACTATTGGTAATTTTGAGACATAAGATGCACATTATTTACTACCTCTAGAGAAAAATAAACTAGATTTATGAACTGATTAGTGTACGCCAACACTGAATGTTCTCCTTGATACAAGGAGAGAAACTCTAGAGAATTTTCCATCCCTAGAGACTTTAAACAAAACAACTGAAATAATTGGGTATTAAAACCCATTCAATCCAATCCCTTGTTTTAATTCTCTTATTTCGTGGAATCCCAACATCGCTTGTTGGGACCCCCATGTGTGAATTCCACACACATTACCTTAATATTATCACTTGTATCCTAGAAGTCGAATATTTGATCAATATTATCTTGTTAGTTCTTCACCTATTATGTTTTATTTGTACCATTATTGGATGGTGGATTCTAATGTAATAACTCTAATGACTGATCCATTTCTCCTGCTTCATCGAGTTTTACCTCAAAAACTCTTTTCTATACCTGATGTACATTTTTTCCTACAACATTAACAACCCACACGATTGCCTCAATAAGATTTTGATCTTGAGGTGGATTCCCTGATGGAGCGTATATTGAAACCACCTAAAGAACAAGTGGAAGATGTCAGGAAGTTATATCATTGCAAACTGAAAAAGATTAAATGATAAGATAGTAATATAATATCATTTTAAACCAGAAAACCATAAGAAAAAAAATTATGTTAATATCCAAAAAATAAAACTGGTAACATATACTCCAACGCCTCTTGGTGACTTGAGCTTCATTACGGAAAGGGAATTCTAAAAATTCATTGCTACATATCTATCATGTTTTTATAATCATATCACAATTATACCAACATAGAAATAATATAACACTTGTGTAAGCCAACATTTAATGCCAAATTATGATGAAATCGATTTAGATACACTTAAAAACTTGTAACTGAACCAAACTGTCACATTCCCAAAGGGTGTTCCTGGTCCCCATGGGAATGAAACTAACACCCAGACGTCAACAACGTCCCATGGGAATGATTTTTCTAAACTAAATTATAAATCATTATATATGTACATGATAGGAATAAATAGTGAAATAGTAAAATAAGTAATATATATTTTTGACGAAAAAGTAAATATTAGAAATAATAAAACTCAAAAGTAGACAAACAATATATATTTTACATGCCCAATAGAAAAATATATCCAAAATAAAAACATATATTCTAGGTGATAGAATAAGAAATATTCAACTATCTCCCTGTAAACTACCTAGACACGATTGATGTAAGCCTTTCCTCCTGACTATGATGTCTTTCCTTTATCTACATCAAAATGCTCACAAGGTCTTGGAACCACAAAAGGGGTGTACCAAGTGTGATCTACTCATGTTCAGTTGGAAGCTACCTAGGTGTTCTATATCAAATCTCAGTAAAATTATCCAAACATTCTCGACATTAATGAAAACAATGCATAAAAATTAGTTAAACCATTTTTATACCAAAATCTTGGTAACGTATTTCCCCCCTTTTTCTACATTTCAAAATAATATATTTAAATTAGTTTAAAAACATATCATATATATCAAATCACTCAATTAATTCATCATATATCATATCAAATCCAACACAGTTCAAATGAATGAACAGTTAAATCACATGAAGGGTTGCTACAGGTTATGATTTAAAAAACACTCATAACCATACATATAAAATCATGTCAATCATGTCTATAGATATATGAATTAAAAATAGAGGGAAAAGTTACACTATAAAATGTGAACATCCTAAAATATCTAACAATTCCCTAGATCATTGGGCCAAGGGAGTATAAGAACACCCCATGAGAGAACACTCTGAAAGTATCAATGGACTAGGCCTATTACCACACCTACATCCTATGAATCCAAGGATTACCATGTGTTTTATTTTCCAAACCAATTCATCAAAACCATGGTTTGAAAAGTTTTTCATTAATCCATTACTAAATTCATTAAAAATAATTTTTTTCCCAAAATATAAGGAAATTAACATTTTCTCAAAAACCAATTTTGACAGAAACAATCCAAACATGAAAATTTATTTATAAATTAAATTTTAAAACCAAGAAAATAATGATCATCTAACATAGGATAGATAGAAATTCAGCTACCAAAAATTATGGTCATGTATTCATGTAATGGGATCCACTAACATAGAATAATAAAAATACAAAGCAGAGACATAAATTCAATACATACATATCAGAATTAGTTCAACAATAAAAATGATCGATGGAGAAGAGAAAACAACATGTACCACCAAGAAACTAATATGACACAACACAAACAATATAAATGTTACCCATTGTAGGATGTTCAAATAGAAAATTAATAAAGGGGTAAGAAAAACCAACGCCACCTAACCAACAGATATGAAAATGTAGTGCAATAGCACTGTTGTGACCAAAGACATTGATGATTCAGAAATATTAGTTACCCAATGAGACGCAGTTAAAAAATAATAAAGACAAATCACTAAATAAAATTATTAGAATAGATTAATTATCCCCCAAATATCATGGTAGAGCTCCAAGGATTCAATATATGATTTGAAAATAAAATCAAATAGAAACAAAAGTACAACACATAACAACCTATATACCATACACATTTCCCAATGTGAATCCTAGGTTTATGGTTTTAAATCAATGAAAGGAATGTACACAAAAAATTGAATCACAATATTTAAAAAATATTATTTAACATTTCATGAAGTGAAACATTTTTATGGAATGTAAACATTTTATGTTTTATATCAGTTCACAAAATCAACCCAGTGAAGGCTTCAGGTTGTGTAACTATTTCACGAAGTGAATGTTCATAGAAGGTGAAATATGTATAAATATTTATAGAATTAACTTGGATAATCCTATATATAATATTAAATCCCCTTATTTTTTAACATTTATTCATTTTATCCATTAATTCTAACAAACATACATCCCCAAAAAATAGGTCATTTTCCCCATTAAATGTTTTCTATCCACAGAAGTCTCAAAATACAACGCAAAAAATTGAGAAATTTTATGTGATATGATAAAACATAACTATGCTAATGAGATGTTATATACATAAAATATAAATGTCACAAATTTATGTGATATCTACACTTTCACCATTTTAATTAGTAAGGGAAGTGGAAGCTTCTTGGGACATATATGATTTTATATAACATTCAGAATGGACTTATCAAGGATTTTCAAACTATTGGGTTCATTTTTTGTGAACTATTTGATGTTATTTTATGATATATTGTAATTAGAAGAATTTTATAGACTCAATAAATGGTTAATTTAAAGAGAGCATAACTGCAGAATATTGGAGTCTATATTTTACAATCATGTGTAATAAAATTTATTCTATTGTAGTAGTTGTGCATTGATATTTTAATGATACGAAATCGTATGTTATATATTATATAAGTTACTCAATAAATATTGTTTTTAACATTACGTAATAGGGAGTGATATTGTTATAGTGGTATGTTCAATTAAGAAGTCCAGAATATATCTTATTAGAAGTATGATTATTATATATACAAATCACATAGCTTCAAACTATCTACTCTCAATTATGGAATCTAAATCAAATATAATTATATGGTTGTTACTATTACAAGAGTATAATTTAGAAATAAAAGAAAAAAAATTGAATTTTTGAATCATGTGGTAGATAACTTTTCTATATTGATAGAATTAAAATAGGCTCCATGTATTTTGATAAATATAGAATTTCTAGATTTATAATAATTTATTATCATGACCAAATGTATTCTGTGTTATTTAAAATTTTAAAATAATTTTTTTATTGTTTGAATGTTAGGGGGGGTGTCATGAAATTATCAAAATAGGTTCAAGGATTATGTGAGATACAATCATTGGTAGGATCTACTTCTATACAAATAGGGAGTAGATGGAAATATTTTGAGATGTGTACTAAAATAAGAGGTACTCTAAATTATTAATTGTTTTCATTCTTTAAAATTTTGTGGTCACTATGGATGTTCAAAGATAGATACTAAATTTTTGTTAAGATTATTTCATTGGAAAACAATTTTAAAAGACACTAGGGAATACATCAAAAAATGTTAAATATATCAATGAATTGGAATCATGGAAAAAGGATAGAAAATTCCACATACTAGATTTATTTAAGAGTATATATTTGATTTATAGGGAATTTATTTCAGAGGTCCATTTACAAAATCACATGGTAATGAATTCATTATTATTATTTTAGACTATATATAATTTTTTTTTTGAATATATAGACTTTCCAAATAAAATATGTTCATCAATAGTGTATTTTATGAAAAAATATTTTATAGACATAGATGTCAAATGGCTATTATTAGTGAAATCGGTGTCCATTTAAAAAATACTTTTTTCAAATAAATAATGGAAAATAAGTATTAAAAAACTTACCATGAATAAAATATCATCCATTGACTAGTTTAAAGGATGAATTATTATAAAAAATATTGGAAATGGTTTTAGAGAAAAAATTGTGTAAGTAAATGATGGATTATACAATAAATATTTAGTATGCACTATGTGATTACAAAATATAAACACAAATTGAAATTTATCCTTAAATTATTATGTTTGGAACATACTGGAATTTACAAATTTAAATTATAAATAATGAATTATGGGTGGCCAAAATTATGACTCTATATTATAAGAGTACAGTTAGAAGAGTTATTTTGATTTGAATTAGCTAGAGTAAATCTCATGAGACTCATATAAATGTTTTCGAAATATCAAGGAAATTATCAAATTGATTCTTGGTGGATTGATTTATAAAAATAATTCAAAAAATATTAATAATTCTTATTTTTTAATTTAAGGATCAATTTTATTGTAAAGGAACATAAATCCATATAATTTAGACTATTCAAGATGTTATATATTAATCTAAATAGAGTTATGGAGATCACTAGATAGTTAGGGAAACCATTCAATATAAATGGGTATAGACTAAAGAAATTTTCAGAATATAGTATGATACATATATCTATAATTAATAGGAATGATGATTGATAGTTGAAGAAGACAATTTGATGAATCTAAAATAAGTGGTCTTGAAAGGCAACACATGTATATTATTTTATTTCATTTTTTTTAGGAAAAATATTTTTTCTCTACATTGAGTAAGATACTAGATATTTTAAAATGGATATGGAAGAATAAATAGATCAAATATGAAAATATTCACACTCTTCTTAAAGGAAACTATCATGAAAGGGGACTATTCTAATATTTTCTATTTTATTCCTTTTAAATTCATTATGATATATTTAATTTCATCTCCCTATATGAGTTTAACATATTATTTAGTAAAATAAATTTTTGGTGGATTGAGGTGGTGTAATCTATTAGATACAGATCCCATGGGAGAATTGTTACATCAAATATATGTGAAACATCTTATATATAATATAAAATCCATTTTTTCTAAAATGGGGTTTATGAATCTGAATTGAAAATGTTTTAGGTGGTTATGTTTTAAAGAAGTGTACATTTGATTTTTGAACTCAAACATGGGAGAACAATTTATTGTGAGTGAGAGACACCTTAAGGTCAAGCATTGATCAATAATGAAATAAGTTATTTGAACCCATATTAAATGATTAGTTTGGAGATAAAATATAAAGTTCATGAGATAAATTTCAGAGGATGTACTAGTGGAAAATAAATCCATAAATAAAATTCAAGAATAATATGGAATCTCACTATCTAATATTTCTTCCCTGATTTCACTGTTACAATTATCCATGTTGTATGCCTATTGTTTTGGATTCATTATTTTTGAATTATATATAAACATTGAATAAGTGAAACACACAAGTCCAAACTCAAAATAAAATGTCTTCAATTCCATCATATGGTTCATAGTGTTCTTTATTTACACTGGCCGAATAATATTTTCATAAATTTTGGAAGTCATAAATACACACCATCTAAAACTTATTAGAATATGCTAATATGTTATATAATTCAGAAAATATCATTAGATATAAAAATTATATAAAATATTAAAAAAGATTATATTTTTAGGTAACCTTATTCTCCCTCTATATTATATTGAGCATCTCATAGTGTAATGAGGTTCAATAATGGGTCATCATAGATAATCTATAGGGGTCCCATATAATATTTTCTATATATAAAATAATTGATAATTAACATTTAAAAAATGATAAATTATTTCATAATATAAGTCCTCAAGTTGGTTACTATAGTTTTAGGTACAAATCCTTCTTCAAGGGACCTTGGTTCTACTAGATGATTGACCATATATTGCTAAATGATAATTTATGAAATTGTAAATTTAAAATGATTCATTTTATTTTAAAAAAAAATACAATGATAAGAGAATATGTGTATATGGAAAATTAACATCAAATTGAGATCATATATACCTTCATATTTTAATGGCACTCTATATAACATACAGATATTTATAAAAATGAAAGAAAGATAATTCATGAATTTTTTTTCAGGTAGATAATAAAAATTTAATGACATTTAAATAAATTATTAATTTAAATGGTAAATAAAAGTGTATGAAATTTTTTTATTGAGTATGAAAATCGATTACAATTCCTCAACAGTTTCCCTAGCCTATTGATTGTATAATTATCATATAGTTATAATTTTTAGTTGAAGAGTTTACTTAATAAAACATTAATATCAGGTCCCTCTTATTGAATTAAAAAAAACTAAACTTTTCAAAATTTTCCCCATAACATTATCATATGAATTGGATACCATCATTACAAAGAATACTTTTTATACTTGTCAAAATTAATTTTTTCTTACTTTTTCATTTTAATATAAAAAAATGATAAAATTTACTAATGAATATGTGAAATTTTCATATTTTATTCCATGATCTATATCATCCTAGCCACACTTTAACATTATATATTTAATAATGTAACTATATAGTACTTTGAGGATTACATTAAATATATAATGGTAATAACTTGCATTCAAATATAGAAATCTAATACCACTATTATTTGTTGATCAATTTACATCCACATCACAGATGTGAAATCATAATTCATTAGCATTTACAGACTTGTAACATAAATTCATAATAGATAGAAAATTAACTTAATGATTAAATTCATCAGTCACTATATGAGTACCTTATTCATGTACATTATGGACCTAAAAATTTGACATATTTTAATAGAATGAATTTATATGAAAATGAATTCTAATATATTTTAATAAAAAAATTATATATACATTCATATGTCTTAAAAATCTCATTAAATGAGTAGAAAAGAATTTTTTAGATCAAATAGTCATTACAAAATGGCCATTACCATTTAATATTAATGACATATATCCTAAAATATATAATAATTAGAATTTAAATATATATATATATATCACATTGTAATTCATCTATATACCCTAAAATATTAATAAAATATATTTTTAATGTTGAACGACATGTTTCAATGAGATTGAAGCCATTTGATATGATTAATGAAAAATTTAATCCTTCTTGAATTAGAAATTAATTAATCTGATAGGGTTTATCTAATTTTTTCAACATCATAAAGAAATTAATCAAATAACATAAGGAATTCGTCTTCAAAATAACCCCACGAGTTTTATAGTTATGTTTGATTCTTTTTATTAAAACATTGTTTCTATATATTCAGGTAACCCTCATTTATAGATATCCAATTTAATTTAATGGGACCAACAATAATTAATTCACTAGTTATGTGTATAATAATGTGTTCCTTAACATCCAAAAAATAATTAAATATTTTTATAAAATAGTAAAGTGTGTATACATTTTTGATTTATAAATTTTTTAAAATCACTCAGATTATGGTTTCTTGAATATTGTCATGTAAAAATTTAGTAATTTTGATCAATTTATCAACTACATTGGAAGGTTAAATAATTATAAATTACAATTATAATTATCTACTAACTTATAAAATGGTTTTCATGGACTTAAAAAAATATTATGTCCATCTCATCACATTTACACAATGATAAATATTAAAATAATAACCATTATGAACCATGATCAAAATTAAATTGGAATAAAATTACTCTTTTCCTTTTTTTCTCTCATCATTATTTGTGTTTTAGGAATGTATAACATCTTAACCTAACCCGACATAAAATGTAATTATTTTCTTGAAACTTTTTATTATAATCCAAATCATGCATTGAAATTAACATTTTTTTATTTAAATCCCAAGAAGGTTATTATGAAATTTTTTTAAATTCATGAAACACATAAAGAAGAATGAAACTCATTCAAATATTCAATAAACCTCTGAATATTTCTAGATCCAATACCTATGAGATGAAAAATCGGTTATATTGAATTATATAGTGAATGAAAAAACCGCTTCTGTTAATTCTTCACAATCAATGCCAAATGTCACAAATCACATATTAACACATATAACATGAGAATGTTAAAAATCATTTTTTTATGACATTGAAACACTGCCATACATTTTGAATTATGTATAAAAAATCCCTAAAACAAACTATATTAAAACCCTCGATGTTTTTACTACTCTTATAAACTAATGATTCACTATTCCATTAACACTCCCTAACCATATAGAAATTCTAGAGAATATGGATCTCTATGAAAAAAGGGAGAATATTAATGTGCCTTATGATAATTAGAGAATCTTCTACCTCTATTATAATCACATCTCCATTTGGATCTCTCTCTCTTCTTTCATTCCCTTAATTAATGATTTCAGAGCTTTCTTCAAATTCACATAATTAAAATATATTAATAATGACCTATTATGTATATCTAATTTAGTTTAATCAATTTAACAACTTCATTCTCTAATCCACTCTTCTATATCATGTTTATAACATACTCATTTAAATATTCAAAAATATCCTCTATTTTATATCTATATAATCCCTATTAATGACATGAAAAAGAATTATTATTCCATGGTCATATATCCTTGTCAATATCTTCATTAATTCACTTGAGACTAATCACTAATGAATATAATTATATAGTTTTAATAAAATTAGTTCAAAAAAATTATTAATATATATTATATAAATAAATAGTAAAAATATAATTGGCCTTCTTATAACCCACACTTCAAATAATAAACCCAATTTATAACTAAATTTAACAAATAATCAATAGTATATAAATGATACATAGAAAATATATAAAAACACACATGGTGTAAATGTTTTCTTAGTCATGTTATGATGAAATTTGTACCATCGTCATTATTTATGGAAGGGGAATGTTTCATGCACCCATCAAATGACTCTCTGTCTCAATATATCTTTTAAACTTGTGTAGTATAAAAATAATTTGTTTATTATCAAAATACATCAACTTTTTATAGTAATTAATTCAAATTTAATTATTTTTTGAAAACAACTAAAGCTATGTAAATTATCATTTTTTAATTTTAACCTGATAAAATTATATACAAAAGTAGATTATAAATTTTACATAGCATTGAATCCCCTGATCTAAACATTTCATTTCCTACTAAGTAAAAAATTCATCACACTTTTATCTCAAAATTCAGGTATATCTTTCATAAATGGTTTCATATAAACATTAAATTTTTCATCATGTCCTTGTTATTCATAATTGAATGTCAAAAGCCTAAAAAATCATTGTTTCATACCTATCCATGGTTGAAGTTTATATTTAACCAACTCCAGGACGCATATAAAATGGTTTTCAACAACTATATAGATAAATTGGTTAAAATAATTTGATTCCAAACCTTATCAAACATTATGATATCATGTCAATAATTTTTGGGTCATTATTCTAACTATTTCTATTCCTAAAAATTAATTTATTTGTTTCATTTTTCACTAAATTTAATTTCATCCATTTAATGATTTTAGATAACATTTTAAATCTCATTAACTGTAGGTTATATTTAATGTGACAAAAATATTTCACAATGATCATATTCCTATGTTTTAATTATCTTATTGGAAGAATCTAATGAATCTGATTTACCTTATTTTATTTCACCGAGGATGGGTTGTAGATAACACAAGAAGTGGGTTAAGAATTCAATAATCTTAATAGAATATAATTATTGTGAAACAAATCAATGGTTATTTGTTTGAAACCAATGATTATGATAAACTAATGGTTGTGGTATTATGACCCTTGAATCTTTACACTAACAAGTAGTGCCTTTTCCCACAATTCCAACAACACACCAAATGAGTTTTTTATCCACTAATTAAATATTTTCAAGTGTAATAGGACAATAATAAATGATAATTAATTAGATCATAAACATCTAGGATATATTTCAATATTTTAATCATACAATTTTAACAGAACATGAACACATATCTATTTCTATCATAATGAGAATTACACCCCAACCACATCATTATTGATGATACTAACACTAAGTTGAAACCAATTTATATTTTCATTGCGAATTATAGGAATTGGATCAACTATAATCAAATAAATTTACTTTTGAACACATTATAGTTGATTAATATAAACATATTATCCCCCAAGAATTTCTTATCTCTTATAGTTTTCAAATTTCATTCAAACAGAATTTATAAATAATATCTCATTGAAAAATACATTTTACTAGAATATTTTCTGTAACAATATGACACTATAGAACCCATTGGGTCCCCACCTAGACTGATTATAATGTAATAGTAATATCCCAAACCTAGCTGTAATAGTTAAATGGTTGGTGACTAGCACTGAGTAGGTATATGTCACAATATGTGAGGCCTTAGCCTCTAAAAAATTTCAACATGTGCATCTCTAATACAAAAGTTAAAATCAAAATCCCAATAAGATATATCTATATATAATAAAATAAACTATATATAATGTGTTTAAGATACACGAAACTCGTGTACAACCCATAAGGTAAATATATGAAAACATAATATTTTAAATATTTTGGATACATATAGCACTATGAAGCTCCTCCATGTTGCAGATACTCAAAGATCACTCTCCAACCATTCTGATCAACACCACCATCATAGACCATCATTATCCATAATTAATCACCTAGAATCACTAGGAATCTACACTAAATAAGCCACAACATCTCTCTGATTACCCATCCCATATCATAAACATTGTTTCATTTTACAGACACTACACGTGTGGGAACAAAGACCAAGTAGGGGTGATTATAAGAAAACCCATTAGGATGAATTTAAACCGAAACAAAAACATAAATAAATATGTCATATCATCCCTTGATATGAGAGTAGACTATTTAGAAGACATAGGGAAAAAAAATAACACTAAATTTTCCCTAAAATCTAAATTAAAAAGTGTGATTGGGATAATGGCAATGAAGATTTACTTAGAATCACTCAATAACCAAATACATATAGAACTGAATGTGGTCACCATAATCACATATCTAACCTATATTGAAAATAATTATATATTAAATTAATTAGGCTCTCATAATTCACATACAAAGGTAGAGAATATGTGTACCAGAGTAGTAACATGTATTGATAAATATTAAAAAATCCATCCTCTTTATGTATCAAACCACATATATAAACTGTAAAAGTGATCTAGTTCATCACCAAAAAATATTAATTAAATGATGGATAATTGTACCATATTGTCCAATAATATAACTCCATAAATATAGAAATCAAACTACACATTCTGAATAACTTTCATAATCTCATAAAAACTATAATAGGGGCCTATTCCTAAATGCAAGACACCTCAGTCAAGGTAATGTCAGAACTAGTACTGGATGAGCAATCCTCTTGAGCTCTTAATCAAGGTAGTATTGAATCCACAAATAGAGGACTCGTAAACCATTTCAAGTGGGGGAGTACTAATCCTACAAAACTATAGATATAAACTTTATCTGTTATACAAATATCCTTCATTAGTACAAAAATTTTATTTTGTTTTGAGCACATACAATTGTTGGTGGATTTTACCAGTGCTATAAATCAAATGATAAAATCGTCCATCATCAATGAAATTTTTTTTATTAAGAGGTTTATTTATTAGAACTATCTTAGTGATTATAATGGCTTCCCTTTATTAGAATATTTTTAGTTTTGAAAAATGGGAGACATTATCTATTCATTTTTATCACCGATAATGTGACAATTTATCACCACTATTCTTAGCACTAATAAAAACCAGGATTTACTAGTGTGATGAAAAAATTATAGTACACTACCAAAAAAAGAGAAAATTAAAATTAAAATAAATCTTCATCACAAAAAGAAAAACATTTATACATGAAAAAACATTTCAAAATTTATCTTTTATAATTAAATTAGCATCTAAAATGTATCACAAACATCAATAAATTGTAAAACTCTAATGTTTTTTTTTCCTTTGGACCCTATCTCTAATAAAAATATATAAGTAATTGTACCATTTTCCAAATAAAGCCACCCTAGATCACCAAAAATAGTTTACTATTATAAAAATTTATATTAGTAACTCTATAAATAAATAAATTAAATTTAAATATGAATTAAATGCATTCATAAAATGACACATTTAAACTAAAAAAACACACTTCAATCATATAGTGAACACGATGTCTTGGATTGATGTGTGTATGATTCTTATAAGTCACAGATGATTTATAGATCATCATCCTAAAGTATTAATACAATTGATGTGAAAATATTTTAACCATGCATTGTGTATTTTGAACAAAAATCACAATTTTAAATAAAAACAAGCACTTTGAGTCATATAAACCATAGCGTGTGTCAGATTGATTTGTGGATAATTAGAATACATCAAAAAGTATTTATGCATAAAATTAATAAAATATCAGGAAAATATTAGTGTGTTTTATAGTTTTCCATGAATTATTCATAATTTTAACAAAAAAGTCATTTTCAATTGAAAAACCACATTTTAAGTCACAACAGTCACAGAATGTGTATTATTTATGTGAAGAAAATTCATTCATGTAAAAAATAACATTTGGACCATTTTCATGAGGTGTAAATAAAATACAAGCATTTTTTCCTATTTTTCACTATGATATGTTTTTAACTAAAATGACATTTTCAAATTGAAAACACACTTTTCATGTCATATCGGTCACACAATGTATCATATTGAGGTGTGGATGATTCCTAAATGTCAAAAATAACTTATGGAACATAATTATAATGTTTTGGAAGAATAAGAATGTGCTTTATTGATTTTTATTATGTTATGTATCTTTTGAACTAAAATGTCAATTTTTAAATAAATCCCACAATTTGAGATAGACTGATCACACCATGTGTCAGAATAATGTGTATTTGATTCCCACACATCAAACATGATTTATGGACCATTTTCTAAATTTTCTAGAATATATAATATTATTTTATTATTTTTGAGTATGTGATTCAATTTTTTATCTAAAATGTCAATTTTAAATAAAAACATATACATTATGTCAAACCAAAATGAACATTTTTCATATTAACTTGTGGTTTATTATTAAAAATAAAAAATAACTTACGAATAATTTTACTATTTTTTTAAAACAATATGAGTGTGTTTCCTTGTATATAAATGAGTGAGACACATTTTTAATGAAAATTTAATTTTCACACTGAAAACCTGAACTTTGAGTCTTATCGGTTATACAGTGTGTAGGATTTTTATGTTGATGAAACCTACATATTGAAGAGTAATTATAGATAATTATCTAAATGTATCAAGATCAATGAGCATGTTTACTTGGTTTTTAGTGAGTGAAATGTTTTTTTTAATTTAAAAATATTTTTTTGAAATGTGGATGATTATTATAAATCAAAAATCACATAGGCGTCATTTTTTTAAACTATCAAAACCATATGAATGTGTTTACTTGGTTTTTAGTGAGTGACTAAATTTTTTTAACTGATAAATCATTTTTAAATTGAAAACATGAATTTCAAGTCATACCAGTTGCCTCATGTATTGAATTGAAGTATGAATGATTATTATATATTGTAAATTATATATGGATTTTTCCTTAAATTATAATTATAATTTTAATTTTTTCTTGTAATTGAGATTTTCATGCATATCTTGAACTAAAATGTTTCTTTTAAATAAAAACATACACTTTGAGTAATGTTGGTCTCACCGTGTGTCATATTAAAATTTGATTGATTACTAAACATAAAAAATGTATTATCAATAATTATTCGAAATTATCAGAACAATATGAATTATTTTCACGTATTAGAGTATGCGACATGTTTTTAACTAAAATAATAATTTTAAATAAAACCACGCAATTTGAGTCATATAGAACATACTACATTTCAGAATATTATTAAATTTTTTTATTACGAATCAAAAATGACATACAAATATTTTTTGTAAAGTATCTAGACAATATACTTGTATTTTATTAATTTAGTTATTGACACACTTTTTTAACTAAAATGTCATTTTTAAACTGAAAACTTGCACTTTGAGTGATACTGGTCACACCGGGTGTCATATATACATGTAAATGATTCTTACCCAGAAAAAATGAAGTACAGATCATTGTATAAAGGTAGCAAGAAAATATAAATGATTTTTTTTCAAATTTCAGTGAGTGCCATATGTTATTATCTGAGAATTCATTTTTTAAATTGAAAACATGCAATTTGAGTAAACTGGTCCTATCATGTGTCACGTTGATTTGTAGATATATTTTTTATCATATAAGATTTGTGTATCATTGTTTGAAAGTATAGAGACAATAATAATGTTCTTTTCTGAATCCACATGACCCAGGTTCAAAACCAGGTAGATGTATATTTCTATGGTACTGTTGCAGTACATTAGCGTGCACTATAGTAGTACTGTACATAGTGCAAGTACTATATCAGAACAGTACAGTGTACAGGTACTGTAGCAGAACAGTACATTGGGTGTTACTATAGCAAGCATTGTAGCAGTTAATGTAGTAGGTAATGTTTTGTAATGTAGTAGCAAGAACTATTCACCATGGGCCACCAGTTTGGTCTTGGAGTCTTTAAAGATTTCGGTCCACAATGGCCTTCGGCTCAATAGGGATTTTGGGCCACATTTATGGCCTTCGAGACACCAAATGTCCTTCAGGCCACACTCAGTTTCCCCAGACACAGTACAAAAAATGGAGCAACCCTATAATAGGATTTAGAGCTTGTGCACTTAGCAAAAAAGAGCAATAAATGATTTTTCAAAGTCATTAAAAATTTGTTTCCTTGGTTTTTAGCATGTGATACATGTTTCTAACTCAGAAGACATTTTTTGAGATAAAATACACATTGATCCATAGTGATTATATCGTATGTCGGAGAATAATGTGGTTGATTCTAATTAATCATAAATATTTAATTGATATTTTTTATAAATAATAAATATAATGTAAGTGTGTTTTAACTTTTTTTAGTGAGTGAATCTTGTTTTTAAGTAAAATATCACTTTTTAACTAAAATCACACACTTTTTGTAATACTAGTTTCACTGTGTGTTAGATGGACTTGTTGTTGATTCCTACTTGTCAAAAATGTCTTAGGGATCATTTTTGTAAATTATAAAGAAAATAATAATGTCCTATAAGGGTTTTGTGTATTTCATGTGTCTTTTGAACTAAATGACCAATATAAATAAATACAGAAACATTGATTCATACTAGCCACATTGTGTATCATATTGATGTGTGATTGACTCTTAGACATTAAAAATGATTAATTGATAATTTTTCTATTTTTTTATTACAAATTGAGAAAATTTGATTTATTTTGAGTATGTGATGTGTGTTTTGAAATAAAATGTCAATTTAAAATAAAAACATGTTCTAGGTGTCTTACAAGTCACTCATTATGTCTTATTAATGTGAGGATAACTCCTACAAGTCACAAAATGACCTACAGATTATTATCCAAAATTATGATGAAAATTTCAATGTTATTTCATTATTTTTGGTTAGTAAAAAACAATATTAACTAAAACATAAATTTCATCTCAACCCAAGAACATTGAGTTAATTTTAAATTGAAAACATACACTACTTAACATAAAAATGATCAAATAAATAAAAAATATCACTATAAAGAGAACAAATAGAACTTGAGTACACCATCCTTGTTGAAGAATTTTTCATGACATATTTTCTCCTGCCATTTTTTTCTATTAATGGAGATGAAAATCATTAATAAAAACCATTATAGATGAAGTCAATTATTCATGATCAGTATGAAAATTAACTAAATAATTATTAAATAAAAAATATATGGAATCTATCAAATTTTTTGAAACAAATGTGATAAAATTAACTAAATAAGTAGTTGGACTTCACTATATCTTGATGTTTTCATCTATATTTTATTATTTTTCATTTCTAAACTTATCTATATTCTATTTTTAGTACATTGATTGTCAAAAAATATTCTAGTAATAGAAAAAAATAACCAATTTTTAAATGAATTGTATTTATCATAAAAAATACCCCTTCAGTGATGCTAGATTATAGATGGAATACGACACCATTCATAAATATAAAAATGTAATAACTGTAAAATTTTCAGATATTTTATTTCAAATAATATGGAAACATTGAGAATAGTACAAAATTTTCCTTTATATATGTTTTATTTTTTCAATATTATTATATATACCCTATTACTTATCATCTAGTAGAATCATATAAGCTTCTAGTGATCATGGGTTATCATCATACCATGTTTTTATGGCATTATAAACTACCTTATTTTTATATCCTTGCCTGATATAAACTAAAATCATGCCCAAATCCTATAATTTCCGATGTAAAATGTACATATATTTTAATGTTATGATATTGTTTCTCGAGTTTAATGGGATTCAAGGTATTTTTGGGATTTTATTTTGAGCTTTGACTATGAAGTGCCTACTTGGCCCATTCAAATCATTAAATGGGTACAAGACAAAAAATCATTATTTGGAAGATGTTGTTATTCTATCTTAATGTTTGAAAAATTTAAAGGTGGTGAAACATTTTCTCATCATGATATTGTCAATTAGAAAAATATAGGAAAATGTGAGGACATTTTTAGTATACATGAATCTTTTGACATCCACACCATGAATAAAGGATTCACGACATGAATCATTCAAGTCCAACAGTAGTTAATATAATTCAAACCTAATTATTTCTCTATTTGAGGTTTAGGAATTTCCCACATATCGAAGGCTCTCTTTAGGAAATTTTAGAAGATATATATTCTTTCAACTTTTTCTATTCGCTGTTTGATCTCTGATATAGTTGTGCCACTTCTCTCTAGTAAGAATTATTTATACTTCTTTATTTATATTGGTTGTAATAGTAGTTTTGGAATAATTTTTTATATTATTATTATTAGTTTTTATATTCTAGAAATAATTTGTAATTTTCTTTTATTCCTTTACTTTGAGAGGCTGATCATCTCGTTTCCTATCTCTGTTTTTGAAGGTGACTTGGTTTCCTACATTCTGGAGGTTAATGTATTTTTACAAGGGTATTAATTCATGAACTGATTTATGTTGTTATTAATTTACTTGGTTTATTCAATAAAATTTCATGATTTTATTTTGTAAGAAAATAATTTGATAAGATACATATTTTTAAAGGATTTTTCATTAAAATGAATTTTTCAACACCATGTTTTCAATGAAATTATTCAAATGTGGTTTGTGTTTTAAAATGGGTCTTAAATATAAAAATTAGATGGTATTTTATATGAAAAGTATTTATTAAATTAGTACATAGTTTTTAAATGTATTTTGAAAAAATTAACACATTGTGTAACATTGGGTGTGTCAGGAATATACTTGCCACTGTTTTTGTGTGTAATAATACAAGATGTTTTAAGTAACTTTAGTGTGTGTAATGAAAATAGTTGTTATATTTGTTAATCCACCATAAGCCTGGATTTGGTATTTTCTTTTATATCTAGTTCGTATTCACATATTTCAGAGAAAAAATGGTGTGATTTGTCAGTTATGATTGGTTTATCACATGATGATATACTTCATGTTTATTTGATAACATGATTTTCATATATAATATACATTGTTGGTTATTTTTATTATTTCATGCTCTATTGGATATACATGAAATATTCATAGATTTGGTGAATATTTAATGTTTTTTCTGAAAACCAAAATATGATTTAAAAATGGTTTATTTTAAGAATGTTATTTATAAAATTTATTTGTATTAATGTTAAAGCTAATTAATTCTTCTTATTATAAATTATATAGATTCTTTGGTGGTATCCTAATAGGATTTATGATCACACCATACTTCTACCTTTGGGTGATTATATATTTTGTTTTATAGTACTCATGTAAATGGAATGGAATTATGTATCATGATTGCTTCACTTCTTTTCATTATCTTCATTGAAGTATGTTTTGGAGGTGATGACCGGTCACATAGAGACTTATTGTTATTGTCATTTTTTAATTGTTTTTTTATTTAGTTTATCATTGTTTAATATCTCTTGGTTATGATCACTTTTTTACACTCTATATGTTTTTGGTTTTCCTTGACTAGGTCTTACATGACACATTTTTCTTCCGTTTTATTATACTTTATCTTATTGTGGACCACATTGGGGGACTTTTTTATTTGACCCAGGTTAGTTAGTTACAAAATGTTATCAAAGGGAAATAGATAGTCCGAAGCACTCTAACACTACTTAGGTTTTTATTGGTGTCTTTGGTAGATCAGAGTTAGGACTATCAAAACAATGATAGTATGTGTGGAAGGTTCATAGATATCTCACAACTATGTTTGACCCCATGATTACATGAGTGCATAGAAATTTTTTCAATGATTGAGACATAGTCATTGAGGATTATTGAATAATATTTATTTGGTGATTATTTAAATAATAATTTGCAATAAATTTTTTTTCTTTAATTATTATAATTAATAATTATATTAATTTTTTAAAGCATTAATATGGATTTATTGATATTGTTATTTTGATTTTTGAATTTACTATTAAAATGACCAGTCATTGGTATTATAATTAATAAACAATGCCTATTAGAAGATATTAATTCAATATAAGAGTGGAAAATATGAGATATGTTTTATAGGAAAATTATCCAATGGACACATCTTCGGTGGAAGCTGTAATCGACACCATTTAAGCTCACGATCAATCGGTTGTTGGGAACCAAAGACAGCTGTTGGACCATGGCTCATAATTTACTAAGAATAATCCACCAATAATTTATAGTGAAAAATAACCCATGAATATGAACAATTGATTGAGATTATTGAGAGGATATTCCACTTTATGAATATTCTTGTGGAACTTATTGTGTGGTCTTACACATACATTCTTGGGGGACCAAGGTGGTGGGAATATATTTTGAAAGATAAGTGGCACAATGATCATATCTGGGATTACTTCAAGAAAATATTCAACATGTATTATTATTCGGAGATGATATGAGTGGTAAATACCTAAGAGTTCCTAATATTGGATCATGGGGATCATACCCTACTATAGTATTCCACTAACATTGAAGATTTTTTGAATGTAGCACTACAGCTTGTTAAAAATCATTACATAAAATATTGGAAGTTTTAGATGGGGATAATGGTTTATATTTGGCATATATGGGTTCTCATGTTCCTTTTTACGTTTTTGGAGGTAGTAGATAAAGAGGTAATGTATGAGGAAAAAATATTATTGATAATAGCCCATGTAAGAGCTTAATGTAGTTATGTTTGTTAGTTAGGGTGTGTTTTCTAGAGAGAAAAGAATGTTGAAAAGTATCCAATTTTCTTCAGAGTAGTCTTGGGGGATTCATCAAGATAGTAGTATGTTGTCTGTTATCAGTTTAGAAGGCCTATTAATTCCAATATTAACTATACTAAGGCTCCTAATACTTATCATTTTTATAGAATATATGTCTATATAAGGCATTTATATGTATTTCCCATGGAAGTAAGTACAGATCCTATATCTCTAAGGGTTTTCAAGTTTGTTCTGATGATTCCAATGGTGGTGGGTATAATCATCATTATAAGGTGGATTTTCATAAAGTAATGAATTATTTTATAAAAACTGAGATTATGTATATTTATGAAATGTAGTATGCATTGGTTGAATGTTAGGTGAGGCCTAATACAATTTTAGAAATGGTGTTTATTTAATATTCTAATGTGTTATCATTATTTGATACAAGTGTTACAAATTATTTTATATCATAAAATTTGGTTGACATATGTGGATTTATTTTGGATCTTATATCATTATTTATTAATATTTAAACATATTTGGGAACATGTTTTGAACAATGTTTCATGTGTCACACTTTGCATACGATGATAGAAAAACTTGAGGTGGAGTGAGAATTCTGGGTGGTTGATCTTGATATCGTCTATATATTTATATGAATTGGTTGGATGATCAAAATTTAGTCCAAGATCAACTATTATTATTATTGAGTTTAGTTTTTATCTTCTTATGCTTTCACTCATGTCTTTCAGGGTGAGTTGGATTATAGGTGATGGATAGAAGGGCGTGTTGTTTTATATGCTCTGGTAATATCATGTTAGTTTTTTAGATCTTCTTTAATGTTATTGATCCTCGTTTGAGTATCCCACTTATTATTGTGGGGTGTTCATACCCATAGGTTTTTCAATTCAATTTTTTCTATTTTACCTCCATTGAGAGAGGTCAATTCCACTATTGACCTACTACCTAGTATAATTCCCATTTCTAGGTCTTCTTATCTTTGAAACCAACTGAGTTGGTGGAACATAATGTCCAGCTTACAGACCTAGAGTATAATTAATTTTTTCATCGTAGAATGTCAACAAGGGCTTAAACTATCCTGTTTTTTACGATCGAAGACATGTGCCTCATGGTTTTTATTTATTATAGTAAGTTAAAATTGGGATACTGTTAATAATAAGTATCTCTTTCCTAAGATTGATGATCTCATTGATCAAATTAGATAAAAACATTGGTTTTCAAATATTTTCCTTCAATAAGGTACAAACAATTGATATTTATGGAATTATATATACATAATAAAACATTTAAGAGACAATATGGGAATTTATAGTTTCTTGTTATGCCATTTTTTATCACCTATGATCATAGATTACATATGATTTTGATGAACAAAATCATTCCTCGATTATTGGTCTCATCAATAGTTGTATTTTTAGATGGTGATTTGGTGTAAATCAGGTCGTATGAAGAGCACTAGAATCATTTTGATTTATTCCTTTGAACCTTAAAATTGCATCATCCATATGGTAAGTTTTATAAATGTTATTTGTGGATCATTGAAGTAAATTTTTTGGGGAATTTATATCTAAGAGGGATATCTTAATGAATCATAAAAATATGCAGGATGTTATATCTTTGGATAATCCAACAATAATGTTTGAGATTTATATTTTCTCAGGCACAGCTCGTCATTACATATGTTTTTATAAATACTTCTCTACTTGTTCATCCCCAATATTATATTTAACATATAATGATGTATATATTGAGTGGTATCAAAATATTCATTGATCCTTTTATGAACGGAAGGTGTGGTAGAATTCAACTCAAATTTTTATTCTTCTATAAATAATTTTGTGTTATGATATTTTATATGATGCTTATGGAATGGGTTTTTGGTGTGTCCAAATTCATGGGAAATATGGGGTGTCCTATCTCTCATTTCAGTTACTCCCTCTGGAGAATGAATACCCTAACCCAGATCATGAGTAGGTAGTAATTATGAATTAACACCAAACTTGGTGTCATTATCTCTTTTGAAGTGGTTTATGGTATATTATAATCATAAAATAATTATGTATGTGTTCACTCAGAGGGATCTAAACCTACGATAGTCAACCTAGGTCATGTATTATCGTAATTTTGATTTTTATATTTCTCATACTCCCAGTAAAGGTAATGTTCTGACTAAAATATTGAGAAAAAAAATTCAAAATCAATACTTGAAGGGGTCAGTGGAGGAGTGGTCTTGGTAATTTTTTTACTGAGATGAAATTGAGAATGGAAGAAGATTATGGGTAGGTGTTCTTAGCATCAATCAAGGTTGAAATATTTTTTATCAATGGGTTCATCATGATCAGGTACCTAACAATGAGTTCAAGTGCTTTAGTGAAATCCAAAAATATGGGGTGACCACATGTGAGTGTTATTGGTATCCTAGCGCGGATTTGTGTTTATGTTGTAGGTTAGTTGATTTTATATCCATGAGGTGAGATTTAATGGATGGTGGACACAATTATGGTTGTTTTGTGCACCCTAGGACTACCAAGATGTATCGTGGATTATGACATTGGTATTTGTGGCTGGGGAATTGATTGATGATTACCAGTTTCTTTTTGTGGTTCCTCAACAACAAATTTTTTTTTATTAAAATTTGGGATCAAGGTCACACATAAAATACAACAAGAATTCTGAATGCAAGGGAGTTAGGGAGGTCTAAAATAGTGAAAACCAAGACCATCCGCCTAAACAAGATCAACACATTCTAAAAGTATACTTCCCATATTAGAGAAAATATTCCTAGGATCATATTGATCACCCTTGGAGGCTAAAATATCTACCAATTTATTTCCTTCACGCCATGTATGCTGGATAGTCGCACCATTAAGAATGTAACAGATACACCATTGAATGTAATAATCAATAGACCATGGGGTATTTTTCTTGCACTGTATAGAATTATAAATCACTGCAGACTCTGTTTCAATCAAGGATGGAGACAAGTTGACGCCCCTACAGATTTCAAGCCCCTCAAGAAGAGCCTTATCCTCCGCTCTGATAGAGTCTCCTTTCCAGAAGAATTTACTAAAAGTAGTGATAACAGAACCGCTGTTTTCTTCGATGACTCCCCCTCCACGCATCATTCCCAGAGCACACGATCCATGAACATTTAGCTTATATCCACTAGTAAGTGGGTTCCAAATTACCCATTTTCCATGTCTCAGTATACCATGTGCTTCTTGAATAGAAGCAGATCTTCTAGTAGAGCAAATAATTGTCAAGATTTTACATTCCTTCCCTTTCTTTATCAAAGATCCCAACTCCACTACGAGGAATTTGAACCAGACCTATATGGAAAGAAAGAAGCTATGATTACCTTCGTGGGAGGCTTTATTCCAAGCACTCCATAAAGTCTAGCAAACCGCAGCCATTAGAACAGACCGGGCCTTTCACCCATGCTCTTTCACGACAACACCGAGATAGTCATTAAGAAGGAAATCAAAACCAAATTCATGATGAATGTCAATACAAATAAGGCTACCCATGAATCTCTACACTGTTGTAGCCCATTCACCTACAAAAAATAAATGCTTCACCATTTTCGAAATTGCGGACCTACAACACCAACATTTCGACACAATATGAACACCCCTCCTATAGACCAGGTCATCCGTCATAATACAGTTGTTATAAGCCCTACACAGAAGGAAATTGTATTTGACAGGAAACTATTTACACTAATATGCATTCATAACATTCTTTCCACCATTTGAAGAAGTCAGAGTCATTATGTAACTCTTAGCCGAGAAGACCCCCGCCGGAGAATTTTTAAAAACAAGACGATCAGCACTTACAGTGAGGATGATGCTGTCAAAAATTTCATGTTGCTGCTTATTAATAATGGAATTAATGAAATCTAGATAAATAATTTCTTGGGAAAAAGTAAGATTAGGTGTAGTAAAAGCAGGAATGCCAATGATCGAACCATAACAATTACTATACCAAAAATTGATATCACCCCTTTCCACGATCCACTGGGAATACAAATTGAGAGTCGGAATGTGCTCATTAAGAAATCTCCATAGCCAAGAGATATTACCCCTTAGGACATCTAGGTTAGTCCCATATTTCATTCTAATAAACTTACTCTATAAGGTATCACCTTCACGGACTTCCCAGACCAATGTTTCTTGAAGACAGTGTATAGATCCTACAACACTGCAGAGATTAATGCCCCCATTATTCACCGACCTATCCATTTTTTTCCAAGACGACCGGTGGTATCTTCCATCCCTATGAGAATCCCAGATAAAAGATGTGAAGTTCCATTCAATATTTCTCCAAACCGCATTAGGAACTTTGAAAACTGAAATAATGTTCATATGGATTGAAGATAGAACATATTTAACTAGGGTAATACGACCACCAAAAGACAAAAAACAATTCTTCCAATTTTTTATGTTACTGAAAATTTTATTAACAATCCCTTCATAGTGTCTAATTCTCAGTCTGCCAGGAGATAAGGGAGCTCCAAGATATTCCATTGGAAAATATTTTCTCTTGATACCCAGAACATCTTCCATTTTTCTTATCCGCCTTTCTGAACATGACCATGGAAAATACAGATTAGTCTTATAATAATTAATTTTTTCACCACTCCATTTTTTGTACTCTTTGAGAACCTTTTTAAGATTTCTAATAAATATACAACCTCCATTACTGAAAAATATCATATCATCTGCATAGAGCAGGTGATATATTCCATTAGTCTAATTCATACATTTAAAAGTTTGAATGTATCCATTGTTGATCTTGTTATACAGGAGTTTACTAAGGGATTCCTTAATCATAATAAAAAGACAAGGAGAAAGAGGATCGCCTTGTCTAAGGCCCCTAATAGATTTGATGAAACCATTTCTCTTACCCATCAGCTATATTGAGAACCAGGGAGAGATAAAGCATCTGAAAAACAAGTCTTGCACCCAATAGGAAAAAACCATACAAGCCACCACCTTGAGAATAAACCCACATTCCATCCTATCATAAGCTTTATCCATATCAATCTAAATTTTCACGTTCGAAAAATGATTTTTTTTGTTGATATCCATAAGTATTTCTTGAGCAATACCAATTGATGCTTGTGGGTACCTTATTTTAATAAAGCCATGTTGTTCGTTGGCCACCCAATCTTTCAGGAATCTTTCCACTCTCATGTTTAAAAGAGTATCCAATATTATATAAGAAAAATTACACATACTTATTAGCGTAAATTGATTGAAAGATGACGGTTCATTAAATTTTCGAATCAGAATGAGCACGGTTGCACATACCACCCTCAGGAGTGGCCCTCCATGGAAGAAATCCTGAATAGATTCAATCAAATCCTATTTAAATAGTTCCCAAGAGACCACATAGAAAGATTCCGGAAAACAATCTGATCTAGGATAACTATTATTGTTGAGCGACTTAATAGCTTCAAAGATTTCTATCTCCTCATGAATGACCCTCAAAATATCATTGAAATCATTGGATACCACATGAGGAATACCGTAAAATATCTTAGATAGACCATGAGGATAACCATCCTGCATACATGGGTTAACATAAATAAGAAAAGATTTAAAATAGTTTTCATCCATAACTCCAATAATCTCTGTATCATTTGAAAATGTTCCATTTTCCATGTGAATATTTGGTATGATCCCTCGCCTTTTCTCTTTGTTACATGCCTGAAAGAATGCTGTATTTTTATCCCCTAATTTAAGCCAGGTGGCCCTAGATTTTTCTCAAACAACCCTTTCTTGTTCAAGAAGCATTTCATTAAGGAGTTCCTTCTTATTAACAATGTTCAAAAAAAGCTCCTCATCCAAATCATCATCATGATCAGATTTGATGCACTCAATTTCATTTTTAAGATTATCCAGATCTACAAAACTGTCTGGTTGCTGTTTATAACAGTTTTGAAGATCCGCATTCAAACGTTTGAGATTGTTTTGAAATCTAGTCCAAGATCTCCAAAGTATTGGTCTACACCATGAATTTTTGCCACTTCATGATAGGTCTGATAATCACCCCACTGTTTGGAATAGAAGAAACGATCCTTGTCTTCCCTGCTAATAAGCATTCACAAGATTAATGGAGAATGATCTGAAATGGCTCGAACAAGATGATTAACTCTAGTATCCGGAATGCCAGAAACAGCTTGAAGATTTCCTAGAATACGATCATGCCGACACCAGGTTCGATTCCTGCTTTTTTGGTTGTTACACCAGGTATATTTGTCTCTTGTGTAGCCCAAATTGAAAAGGCCATCCTTGGCCAAAAAGGAGACAAAATCTTGATGATTTCTCCATGAATAATCAAATACTCCTTTCTTCACTGAATCATCCATTATGGTCTTAAAATCCCCGCCCACAAACCATGCTGACTCACCTAAATTGAACGATTCCAAGTGTGACCATAGGATCCCCCTTTCTCTCCAATCACATTTCGCATAAATAAAGGTGAATAAAATACACTGCCCTCTATAACTAGCTTTAGTTGTGATATTTTGTTCAGAGACATTAACTCTATCAATAGTAACAGAGGTATCCCAGAAGATCCAAATATGGTGATTCAAAAGGTCCCCATGCAAATTGGAACATAAACCAATCCTTCGAGAGAAAACCTCTATTCTGGAATTGTTTTTCTTTGGTTCAGGAATATCCAACAGAGGTATATTATTCTGTCTAATTTCAGTAGCTAAATAACCAGTCTTAACCCATGCCCCAAGACCACGTGCATTCCATATCATTGTACAGATCATTTGTAATGAATTCGCCTGGTTTTGGCCCCGAGCGAAAGAGAACTCATGATTAAAGGAGATGAACCTGGCATCTTGCATCTCGAATTTGATATTGTACATACTCCATTTCAGGCTGAAGTTGAAGCTATTAAACACATGCCCGTAAAATGTTTTTCATGTTGTGAGACGCTGAATCTATTTAAGATAGGGATTGGGGAAGCATCGACCAATTCTGTTTCCCGAATAGGAAGACTTTCTGAAGAAACCTCTAAAACAAGGATTGGCATGACAACTTCATGATGCGGTGGAGAGTCCCCAAACATAGTCCTTGACTTCCCCAATCTTACAGAAAAGTGAGAAATATTCGAATCGACCATCTCTAAAGTGGAAAAAATGGATATCTTCTTTAACCGAGGGAGAATCCAAGATTCCTTGCACAAAACATAAAGCACCAGATGATGTTGACGAAGGATGGATGCAAGCAAGGAGACCAGATAACAATATTAACTGTGGAGGGACATTGAGGTTCAAATGGCTTGAAAAACGATCAATGCACAACGGGAAAAGATCCATACAAGAAATGGAAGGAGGACCTATCCACCTCATATCTGAACTGACAAGAATAAAGGAGGATGCCAAAGAGAAGTCTGATGGGTTATCCACACCCTCACATATTGAATAAGGACCACGATCGGATGGCTGAGGCACCCCCACCGACGGTGATGGAGCTCCACTATTGTTTGAGTGATCTTGATGGCGCGAAGACTAGGGATGAGATCGACACCATTTGAATTCTGACAAAGCATGCCCAAGAAGACAACACAAAGAGATAAAACATGGAAAGTTAGGATACACGAGATCCTGCCTCTATTCCAACACTCCATCAGCACACAGGAGCAGCTGATATGGTGAAGGGGAAGACAGATCCATGGCAACACAGATCCTCGCCGATGATGATTCCTCCAAGAATAGCATCCGATCATCCGTGCAAGGGAACTCCCCATGTAAGGGTCCAATTTTCTCCAGGAAAGATAAGTTATGAAAAACTGAAGTAGACCGGGGAGATGAATCCAAATTGCAGCTATAGAGAAATCCCTGCCTCTGTGAACCTCCATTGACAACCACGAAAGCTGAAAACACCATCTACTGATAGATCATTGTTGCATCGACCATGGTTTGAAAAACTCTTCACGAGATGATAAAACAACGCAAAAGGATCTTCTTTTTAGAACCGCTACCATGGCCGACCGCTCCAAACCCCACAATCGATCATATGCCTGGAAAACGCCCAACGAAGGATTATCTGCCCTGAAACGAGAAATCAGAGTCCGTATTAGCTAATCTGTAGTGTTGTAAAAGGTAGAAGGAGAGAACGAAAGCATTAGGAGACCATCTGACTACACAGTGTTGAAGGATTCCAAGGAAATTGCTGGAAAAAGAGAAGACACCAGACGAAGGGGAGAAGTGGACCTGATAATAACATCCAACCACAATGTACCAGGAACAATATCAGGCTTGAACGGATAGGGATCCCCTAATCAAATGAGTAATTGTAATAATATTTTCATGGAATTTTTTATTTGTTTAATTTAGAATCATGGTGGATAAATTCTATTTGGGTGACATTGGTCAAATAATTAAATAATCAAATTTCCTCTCAATGAAGGATATGATGAAGTTGGAATAGGTAGAGAACTTGTATTTATAATTGGTTGGGAGACTAAATGGGGTACCCTACGTAACATCCCAGGTAAATAAAGAATATTACATTTTCATATTTACTAAAATTTTGGAATTAAATGTTAATTTTACATTAAAGGGGATTATATGTTTGATGGCATACCTAATACACAACAATGATTTTCTTTGAAATATTACGTTTCACACAACGTTGAGTTATGCTGAAAAATTATGTTATAATATTATTATATTAAATTGTAGTTAATGAATAGTCATTGTTTTTGTGGGAATAATCCTAAATTACTTCAATATAATTACATATATTTTTAAATTTCTATTACATTTATCTAATAAAATTTAGAGGCCTATAATGTAAATGAATATAATTTTAAGAATAAATACCTTAGTATTCATTAAAAGGATGATTCACCAAATTTTGATGAAGAAACCACTTTAAATATATTTTTAGACACTTTTATATGTTCTATTTGAAAAAATAAAATTCTTCTTTCGAACCAGGACATCAAAATTTACATTGGGTAATTTTTTGGTATTTTTCTGAATTTTTTTTTCTTGAACAATGAAAAAATTGATTTTTAATTCAATACTACCATTTAATATAATTTATTTACATGATTATATTATATTTATAGTTGGTTTTAAATGGTAATTATATTATATTTTTACCATTTAATCTAATTTTTTTCATTGGATTTAATTTCAATTTTAAATAGGTCATAAAAAAGTGCCAATCATTTGATAGTTATTATTTTATAAAAGCACATTTTTTGTTTTGACAAACTGAATTAATATTAAATTAATTAATGAAACATATATGTTTTGAATTTGGTAAAATGTATTTCCTTTTTGAATTTGGAATATCAGATATAGCATAGGGCATATTTTTTCTATTTTTCGGGAAAAAAATTTATTTTTTATGAATAGTGAAAACATTTTGTAGTTGTTAAAAAACTGAATTTTTTATTTAATTGAATTTTTACCACTAATATGAATTGAATTTAAAAAAACTGACATACATGGTTAATATCAATATGTTATATTTGGTTCAATAATTTGAAAATAATTTCTGGTGAATAATAACTGTTTACTTTTATTTACAACCATTTAAGGTAAATAGCATAATTCAAGAAAACAATAATATTATAATAATATAAAATCACGATAACAATTTTCTTATATTTATTTAATAACTAATTTATGATAAATATAATTTTTTTTCTGAGATATTTGGCCTTTTAATTCTATTTGGATAAGACAATGAAATTAAAATCTTTTTATCTACAATTGAAATAATAATATCATAAACATATATTGTTTTTTAAAACAATTTTAATGCAGGGTTATATAATGGATATATTGGAATATAAATATACACTTGAAAGGTAAAAAATATTTCCTACATCATAGTATTTTATTTATAATTTTTACACATCAAATAAATAAAATTATTTATAACACAATAATGATGTAGTGTATATCTCATTAATCAATGATTTAAATAAATATGATTTTGAAAAATTTAAAATTTATACAAAACCTAACACATTCTGTTTGGATGATTTTATTTTGACCAATAGTCATATTATATGTGTCTTAAATAAATTTTTAACCATTAGAAACCGAATATAATTATCTAATAAAATAATATTTTGAAACATTCCAAAAGAGCACCTCCTCCCCTTTATAAAAAGTTCTCAACTATAACCCATTACTCAAGCCTCTCAAGCACCTTGTCTCATCCAAACTCAAACAAAATAATCTCTCAAGATCCCTATCTTGTAAATAAAAGACATACCTTAGGAATAAAAAACTTCAAGAAATGTTTTTGGTTAAAACAAAAGGAAGCTAGAATAATGCCCTAGCCTTAAACATTACTTAATCTTGATTTATTACAACATTACACATTGGGGATCTTTTCAGGTTTAGAGTTTTTGAGAATTAGATAATAAAACATTCATTATATTCCACATTTAAACAATGTTGTTACATAAAATATAGTATTAGTTTTTCCCATCTACGGAAAAATATATAAAATAAATCATGGATTCTTTCATGACACTTCCTTGACACTATCATCATATCATATACCATTCCCTTGACATGTGAAAAACATTTCAAAAACCTGGGATTAGCATAAAAAGATTAGTAAGGGTTATAGAAATATGGAATGAAAACATGGGTTCATATATACATAAGAATGAAATCATACATTACCAATAAAACATAAGCACTTTAACATAACTCATCAAATCATGAATAAATCATAGACATCATAAGACATAAAGGAAACTTGAGGCATTCATAACAGTGTTACGTAGGGAGTAACCCTCATGGTTACATTTGGAATGCCATTCACAGTATATTCCCTAAATCTTTTCAGACAAACCTTAACATTTAACCCCCTCATGTTACCCAATACATTAGAGAGCTATATCGGGCTCACCCGCCATTAGATTATCATGGAACCACTCGTCTTCATAAAAATGCCCAAGAAATAAAACATAACTGTATCACATAAAACATGCATAAAGGAAACATAACATTTCTACTTTTCAATCACAAGATATCAACACAACACATTGATATAAAAAATTATGAAAACCATTTTCAAATACCAAAATAAACAAAAAGTAAAACATGGTATTTATTTTTCATTCCAAAAACGTTATGGCTTGTAGAGGAATCCGAAACCCAAATAATTGTCACGGCGGTGAAGAAGTCATTGTGGCCACATACATATGACAAAAAAACATTACTTTTCTCGTTTAGTAAAACTCTTCATATAAAAAAAAGATTCCTTTTGAATAAGTGTAAAAGTCGAATGATTTTATACAACGTATAAAAGATAGTTGTGTATAAAACAAAGTATGCCTCAATGAATGGATATTGAGATGAAGTCCCTTACAAAGACGATATCCCTGGATTAAGGATAAATAAATTATATAATTATGTGTAACAAAAGAATACACAGAATATAAGTGGATATTAAGTGTAAATCAATGAGAGGTTATTCAAACATATTCATAGAACCACATATTCATGGAGTGAAAGTTTATCCCAAAGAATCGAAATTTGGTTAAGAAGATCCCTTGCAAAAAATTTGACAGCCTAACAGCGTCACTTCAAAATTCAGAAAATTAGTTGATGAGAGATAAAAAGGGTATCTCATCACTTCCCATAAAATTTACATCAATATGAACATATCCCAACATAACAATATGTAAATTTAATGACCCAACAAAAGAAGTCTTTTAAAAAGTGGAGGGTGAAAGGTTCCCTTACCTACTTGGGTATCTTTCGAAACATACAACCCATGGAAGAAGGAAAATACAACATTCATGTAAATACTAATAGAAGAAATTATATTACACAAATATTAGAATAATGTTCAGTAAATATACCACTCAAAGGAAAATATGAAAAATTTAGCATAAATCTCACGGGAATAAAAGTGAGATTAAAAATCCATTAAAAAATTCAGCAGCCTAACGGCGCCACTTAATACTTCCCAAAATGGATTGATGAGATCAAATAGGGTCTCTAATCATATTAACCTAAAGTTTTAATAATAATTAATATAAAATAACATCCCCCAACATAACAAATATGAGCTTAAAAGAAGTGACATAAAGGAGAGTACATAAAAAGAAAGAGAGATGTTGGATCACTTACGAAAATTCAGCAGCTTAACGGCGCCAATCAAAACATCCAAAATGGGTTGACGAGAGAAAATAGGTTCTCTCATAATATGAACGTAAAAATTAGTGTAAGATTAATATAAAATAACATCCCAATAATAATAACGCTGAGCATAAAAAGAATGACATAAAAGAGTGTACTTAAAAAGAAAGAGAGGGGTAGGATCCCTTACCTCAAGTCCGACTTGACTAGATTGCACATTAATATCTTGAATAATAAACTTGAGTTAATTTATTCTTTCATAATAAACTTTTATCAAGTTCATTATTCCTTTTATATCACTTTTTACCATGTTATAAACAATATGTAATCATTTAAGTTAATAAATTTGTTTTGTCGATATTTGGTACTTAAGTCAAAAAATGGACTTCTTACAATTACATGTTGTTTATGTGTTTAATGGTTCATTATATCCAGATTTATATTCATGATTTGGATATCATATATATCATATATATCAATCATATACATGTATTTATAATAGTACATAACATTTAGAGGTAATAAATGAAATGCACCGTTCATGGAGACGGTAAGCCGTACGTACGCATGAACGCTACTATCATTTCTTTTTCATATTTAATGGAGTGAAATCATAATGATATAAGAGTACATAATAATTCCAGTATAATATAATATATAATAACATTAAATCCATACTTTATACATCCCACATATGGAATTGTCAAATCAAATCACTTTGAGGGGGCGGTAGTCTGCACTTCCTAAAATGAAATTATCGCATTTACCCATAATGGAAACTATAAAGGTATTCCATAAATGAAAAAACCAGAAGCGTAAGGAAAACATAAAAATCATAAAAATCATATATAAATATAGTGACATCTTAATGGACACGTTTAAAGGTGTTAAAAGAATATTGAACAATCATCATTTCGTGAGGCGATAATTCCCCAAACACAGAAACATTATGTTCTTTAAACATTAGATGTAAGTGTGTGTAAGTGTAGCTCGAATACATCATATAAAAATATCCTAGTATATTTAATATACGGGAGTTGTTACAAAATAAAGGAATAATAAGAGTTTAGGTGGTTGGAGTATCAAAATAATACAAAAGAACACAAGAGAAAACACTACTTTTAAATCGGGTAACTCTTTTTGATTTGAGCTAAAAGGCTTCCTTCGGAAGACTTATTCCCAATGAGAGGCTTTTAGGAGTAATATAGGGATGTGTAGAGACAAAATGGGCTGGGTTTGGCCATCCAAGGGCTTGAGAGGTGTGGGTAAGGCGGTAGATTTGGGGGCCTTTTATAAGAGAAGAGGAGGGGCACTCTTGGAAAGTAAGGAAATGTTACTTTAATGATGAATGCGTTTCTGATTTTAATGGTCCCAAATTGATGTTTTTCGATGATAAGGTTATAAGGGTTCGAAATCTACCCATCCAATAGGCTTTTTACATGTGTAGATTTTAGATTTTACATTATCTTTCCATTTTATTTAAATTGTTAAATAATGAGGTAGTCGATGCATCATCATGATGTCATACTTAATTTAATATATTTAATGTCTAAAAATTATTAAAAAATACTGTGATTGTATGATATCTCTTTACCTTTCCAATGAATATTTATGGTCAAAAATATGACTTGCATATCCCCATGAAAAAATTGTTTTAGTAAAACAACTCATGTTTGTGTCATTTTTATTTTAACATTAAATAAATAGATATTAATGTAATTTTCCAACCAAAGTGGCTCCATGGGGTCCCCAAGTTGACCCATGGATTTTATTGGTCGTCCATGATACATCAAATTAGGGTAGAACATGTGTCACGTTCATTTCATATTATTAAAACATTATTTTTACCTTAACATACATTAATTACCTCTAATCACGATTAAAAACTTAAAAGTTACTATTCCAAAAAATTATTTTAATCCCATTGAACAAAATTTTACTTCTTAATTACAACCATGTACGTAGGATTTTTGAAATTAAAAACACAAAGGTGGTAAATTTTCATTTAAACGAAAAAAAACAGTTTTTTAAGTACCACTTAGTAGTTTCACTATTCATAATAAATTCATGTTTTTCAAAAAAATACCAAAACATCACCCTATGCTATATTGGATATTCTGAATTCAGAAATGATGTATATTTTACAAAATTCAAAACTTATAAGTTTCATTAATTAATTTAATAATTAATTCCCACTACCAAAACAAATAGCGTGTTTTTATGAAACAAAATGTATCAAAAGATTGACACTAGTTTAAGTTCGATTTCAAAGTGAAATTAATTCCAATGACCCCTATTTGATTAAATCATAAAAATATAATCTAATTTCACTTTAAAACCAATTAAAAAGATTATCTAATCATATAAATAAATTAGATTAAAAAGAGGTTTTGAATAAAAATACCACATTTTTCACTATTCATTAAAAAATGACCTTTATCGGAAAAATACCAATAATTTACACAAAGGGAATTTTGATGTCGTGATTCTAAAGAAGAGTTTTATTTTGTCCAATATAATGTATAAGAGTGACCAATACTATATTTAATGACGGTTCCCCATCAAAAGTTAATAAGTGGACCATTAGTGAAAATTAGAGTATATATGCCTAAAATTGAATTCTTTTCATATTTTAAGCCTTTATCCTTTATTGGATAAATGTAAAAACATTTAACAAACATATATAATCATATATTAGTTATTTATATTCATTCCCGCAAATAAAATGGCTACGTGTTAACTAACATTTAAAATAATATTATTTTATTATTAGAGTGCAACGTAAGATTTCAAAGGAACTCGTTGTTGCGTATTGGGTAAGCCATCAAGCATAGTGTTACCTTTAAATTAATATTAACATTTTATTCAAAAATAGGGATAAATATAAAAATGTAATATTCTTTATTTACCTAGGGTGTTACATCCTTCCACCCTTTTGGGAATTGTGTCCTCGCAATTTTAAAATTGGGTGCAGAAACACCATTGAAAGTCCCACATTTCAAAAAGAGTCGGTAAAACAATCACTTTAAAAGAATGAAAAATAAGTACAGTGGTCACCCAATTTAACCCATTCTAGGATTAAATGTAGGAAGACAAGGACATGGAGGAGAAAACAAAGGGTCATGTTCTGATGGAGAGTGATAGAAAAAATGTTTAGGAGAAAGTTAACCACAAGAAAATCACAAACTTGTGGTGGGTCAAATGGTATATGATTCCCCAGTAGAAAAAGTTAATACACAACATTTTTGTATTAAGTTACTTTTCATTGAGGAATTTATTTTTTATCTTACGGAAACATACTTACTTGTCATGTTGACTTTTAACTTTTACTAGATTTCTTACACAAACTCATACTTTCCACAAAAGACGAGTATTTAGGGAGACTTGTTCGCATTAAGAGTACTATAATCAACTTCTCTAGAATCATATAATCCACAAAAGAGAACTATATATTTCCCATGTATTTAGACCTTAACCAAAACCAAAACCAAAAATTTTTGTACAAGATCAGGTAAACCATAAAAGGATAACCCTTTATAAAAAGTAAATCTATTCTTAATGTACAAAATTTTCCAACATAACCCAAGGTTCAAAGAGGATCATTCGATAAAAAATTTGTCAATAAAATTATTCAACGTAAACCAAACTAAGATTGAAACCCAAATTTTTGAAAGATTTAGTCATATAGACTTACAAGGTACAAATTAACACTTATCTCCCAATAACATCAGTTGGTCTAAAAGTCTCATATTGAAAAGTAATTAACCTAATCACATATCCTCCATGATTGGTTAATAATTTCCATAGATAACCGAAAATCAACTTACCCTTAATTCATAAAATCATATAACTAAAAAAATCATCCAAACTAACTAGGGACTTCACGTAGTCCAGTGGTAGGTGATAAATAACAGTCGAACTTTGAATGTGGGTTCGATTCCCGCAGCTTTGTCCGACGTGACGGTTTGTCACACGGCCTGCGTGTCGTCCTTTTTATAAAACTCCAAAAATAACCCTAACATGTTTTAACCTCAATATTTTCCTTATACCTATCATTTTCATCCAAATTCATTACGATCTAATCATCTTAATTCATAAAGTCTTATTCCACCGACATAAAATAAAACGATTCCCAAAAAGAATAATAGCATACCTTGTTCATGGCATCTACTCGGTTTCATCGTCATCTTGTTCACGTAGGTAGAAGTCCCATGCACTACAACAATGATTTAATGATCCTTCAAAATAATTTGCTTCCCCAATCCAAAAACACCTTGTACAACATGGGTCATATGGGTGTTCACAGAAAAATAGTTTTAGAAAATAATCATTCATGACATATAATTCCAAAACATCTAATAAAGCATGATTTCTATAAATTAGTCGGACATAATTTGAGTTGAAAATTTATATTATTTTTCCTTTTAAAATACCATAAGTATGTGCTGAGAGACTATATTTTAAAATCAAATATAAATAGGTTGCGCATGGGTCTCCTTCGTCAGCACCACTATTAAAATCATAATATGCTTCAAATTATAGTGATAAGGTAAAATATTTGAAAATAAATTGATAATATTTACCTTTCTTGAAAATATGAAAATATTGTGAAAATAGTATTTGCCTAAATACAACCAATGAACCACGATGATAACGAGGTATAGTAGAGGTGCTTGATATCTCAAACAACTGCTTTCAAGTGAGTTGTATGCTAGAAATATTTTCAAAATCATCTGAACATGACTTTGCAATAATTATTGCAAGCATGTCATGAGGAAGAGATAGGAATGTAGTTTGATATCCTCATCCTTCCATTTGTAACTGACTTTACGTGACCTGAAAAAAAAGTTATAAAATATGGATTTAACTGAGATAATAGATATAAGGATTAACCATGTGTCTAACAAAAACTCTTAATCCCTAAAGTTTCCTAAACTGAACACTGATACCAAATATAATGCCCCAGCCTTACACATTACTTAATATTGAGTAATTACAAGATTAAACATTGGTGATCTTTTCATGTTTAGAGTTTTAGATAATTAGATCATAAAACTAGCATTATATTCCACATTTAATCAAAGTGGTTTCATAAAAGATAGTATTTATTTTTCCCATCAATGAAAAAATATATAAAATAAAACATGGATTCTTTCATGACACTTCCTTGACACTATCATCATATCATATACCATTCCATGGACCTGTGAAAAACATTTCAAAAACATGGGATGAGCACAAAAATCTCAATAAGGATTATAGAAATATGGAAAGGAAACTTGAGTTCATATATACATAATAATGAAATCATACATTACCCATAAAACATAATCACTTTAACATACCTCATCAAATCAGGAATAAATCATAGAAATCCTAAGAAATAAAGGAAACTTTAGGAATTCATAACATTCTAACGTAGGGAGTAACCCTCTTGGTTACGTTTGGAATACCCGTCATAGTATATTCCCAAAATTTCTTCAGAAAATCCTTAATGTTTAACCCCTTCGCGTTACCAAATTCATTGGAGAGCTATATCAGGCTCACCCGCCCTTAGTATATCACGAAAACACCCGTCTTCATAACAATGCCCAAGAACCATAACATAATTTTATAACATAAAACATGTATAAAGGAAACATAACATTTCCACTTTTCAATAAAAACATATCAATACAACACATTGATATAAAAACATTATGTTAACCATTTTCAAATACCAAAATAAAAGAAAATTAAAACATGGTATTTATTTTTCATTCAAAAGAAGTTATAGCTTGTAGAGGAATCCGAAACTCAAATAATGGTCACGACAGCGGAAAAGTCGTTGTCCCCGCATACATACGACAAAAAAACATTCCTTTGGACGCTTAGAAAAACGATTCATATAAAAAAAGATTCCTTTTGAATAAGAGTAAAAGTCAAATGGGTTTATGCACCATATAAAATAAAGATGTGTATAATAGAAAATATTCCTCAACGAATGGAGATGGAGATGAAGTCCCTTACAAAGACAGTATCCTTGGATTAAGGATAAATCAATTACATATTTATGTGTGACAAAAGAATACACCAAATATAAGTGGATATTAAGTGTAAATCAATGAGAGTTTATTCAAATATATTCATAGAACCACATATTCATGGAGTGCAAGTTTATCCCAAAGAATCAAAATTTGGTTAAGAAGATCCCTTGCAAAAAATTTGACAGCCTAAGAGCGTCACTTCAAAATTCAGAAAATTAGATAATGAGAGATAAAAAGGGTATCTCATCACTTTCCCATAAAATTTACATCAATATGAACATATCCCAACATAACAATATGTAAATTGAATGACCCAACAAAAGAAGTCTTTTAAAAAGTGGAGGGTGAAAAGTTCCCTTACCTACTTGGGTATCTTTCGAAACATACACCCCATGGAAGAAGGAAAATACATCATTCGTGTAAATACTAATAGAAGAAAGTATATTACACAAATATTATAATAATGTTCAGTATATATACCACTCAAAGGAAAAGATGAAAAATTTTGCATAAATCTCACGGGAATAAAAGTGAGATTTAAAATCCATTAAAAAACTCAGCAGCCTAACGGCGCCACTTAAAACATCCAACAATGGATTGATGAGATCAAATAGGGTCTCTAATCATATTAACATAAAATGTACATAAAGATTTATATAAAATAACATCCCCCAACATAACAAATATGATCTTAAAAGAAGTGAAATAATGGTGAGTACTTAAAAATAAAGAGAGTGGTGAGATCACTTACGAAACTTCGGCAGCCTAACGGCGCCAATCAAAACGTCCAAAATGGATTGAAGAGAGAAAATAAGGACACCAATAATATGAAAATATAAATTATAGTAAGATTAATATAAAATAACATCCCAATAATAAGAATGATGAGCTTAAAAGGAATGACATAAAAGAGTGTACTTAAAAAGAAAGAGAGGGGTAGGATCCCTTACCTCAAGTCCGACATTACTCGATTTCACTTTAATCTCATGAATAATAAACTTGAGTTAATTTATAAATGCTTAATAAAATTTTATGAAGTTCATTATTCCTTATATATCACTTATTACCATATTATAAACAATATGTAATCATTTACGTTAATAAATTTCATTTTGTCGATATTTGGTACTTATGTCAAAAAATGGACATCTTACAATTACATGTTGTTTATGTGGTTAATGGTTCATTATATCCAGAATTATATTCATGATTTTGATATCATATATATAATATATATCAAGAATATACATGTATTTATAATCATACATAACATTTAGAGGTAATAAAGAAAATGCACCGTTCATGGAGACGGTAAGCCGTACGTACGCATGAACGCTACTTTGATTTCTATTTTGTATTTAATGGAGTTAAATCATATTGATATAAGAGTATATTATAATTCTAGTATAATATAAAATATAATAAAATTAACTCCATACTTTATACATCCCACATATGGCATTAACGAATCAAATCACTTTGAGGGGGCGGTAGTCTGCACTTCCTAAAATGAAATTATCGCATTTACCCAAATTGGAAACTATAAAGGTATGCAATAAATGAAAAAAACATAAGTATAAGGAAAAAATAAAAATAATATAAATTATATATAAATATAGTGACATCATAATGGCCAACTTTAAATGTTTTAAATGAATATGAACAATCATCATTTCGTGAGGCAGTAATTCACCATACACAAAAACAGTTTGTTCTTTAACCATTAGATGTAAGTGTGTGTATGTGTAGATCAAATACTTCTTATAAAAACATCCTAATAAATTTAATATACTGTATTTGTTACAAAATAAAGGAATAACATGAGTTTATGGGGTTGGAGAAGCAAAATAATACAAAAGAACAGAAAAAAAGACATTACATTTAAATCGGGTAACTCTTTTTTATTTGAGCTCAAAGACTTCCTGGGGAAAACTTCTGCCCAATGTGAGGCTTTTAGGAGTAATATAGGGATGTGGAGAGTAAAAATTGGTAGTTTTTGGCCGATCCAAAGGCTTGAGGCGTGTGGGTAATGAGGTAGAGGTGAGGGCCTTTTATAAGAGGAGATGAGTGGGACTCTTGGAAAGTAAGGAATTGTTACTTTATTTTAGAATGCGTTTCTTATTTTAATGGTCCCAAATTGATTGGTTTAGATTATAAGGTGATAAAAGTTCGAAATCCCCCCATTCAATAGGTTTTTTACATGTGTAGGTCTTAGATTATACATTATCGTTCCATTTTATTTAAATTGTTAAATAATGAGGTAGTCGCTCCATCATCAGGATTTCATAACTAATTTAATTTATATAATGTCTAAAAATTATAAAAAAAATACTATGATGCAGGAAATAGTTTTATCTTACCAATGAATATTTGTGGTCAAAAATATGACTTGTATATCCCCATGTAAAAATTGTTTTAGTAAAACAACTCATGTTGGTGTCATTTTTATTTTAACAATAAATAAAAAGATATTAATGTCATTTTCCTACCAAAGTGGCTCCATGTGGTCCCCAAGTTGACCCATGGTTTTTATAAGTCATCCATGACACATCCAATAATGGTAGGACATGTGTCATGTTCATTTCATTTTATTAAAACATTATATTTACATTAAACTACACTAATTACCTCTAATCACGATTAAAATCATAAAAGTTACTATTCAAAAAAATTATTTTAATCGCATTGAACCACATTTTACTTCTTAATGGCAACCTTGTATGTCAGATTTTTGAAATTCAAAACAAAAAAGGTGATAAAATTTCATTTAAACGAATAAAAATCAGTTTTTAAGTACCACTTAGTAGTTTCACTATTCATCAAAAATTAAGGTTTTTCAAAAAAATACCAAAACTTCACCCTAAGCTATATTTGACATTCTAAATTAAAAAATTATGTCTATTTTACAAAATAAAAAACTTATAAGTTTCATTAATTAATTTAATAATTAATTCTTGCTGTCAAAACAAATAGCATGTTTTTATGAAACAAAATGTATCAAAAGATTGACACTAGTTTATTTCGATTTCAAAGTGAAATTTATTCCAACAACCACTATTGTATTAAATGGTAAAAATATAATCTAATTTCACTTTAAAACCAATTCAAATGAATATCTAATCATATAAATAAATTAGATTAAAAAGTGGTTTTGAATTGAAATACAACATTTTTGACTATTCATTAAAAAATGACCTTTATCAGAAAAATACCAAAAATTTACACAAAGTGAATTTTGATGTCCCAATTCTAAAGAAGAGTTTTATTTGGTCCAATAGAATTTATAAGAGTGACCAAAACTATATTTAATGATGGTTCACCATCAAAAGTTGATAAGTGGACCTTTAGAGAAAATTAGAGTATATATGCTTAAAATTGAATTCTTTTAATATTTTAAGCATTTATACTTTATTGGATAAATGTAAAAACATTTAACAAACATATATAATAATATTTTAGTTATTTCTATTCATTCCCACCAATAAAACGGCTACGTGTTAACTAACATTTAAAATAATATTATTTTATTTTTAGAGTGCAACGTAAGATTTCAAAGGAACTCGTTGTTGCGTATTGGGTAAGACATCAAGCATTGTGTTCCCTTAAATTAATATTAACATTTTATTAAAAAATAGGGATAAATATAAAAATGTCATATTATTTATTTACCTCGGTGTTACATACTTCCACCCTTTTGGGAATTGATTCCTCACAATTTTGAAATTGGATTCAGAAACACCATTGAAAGTCCCACATCGGAAAAAGTGTCGGTAAAACAATCACTTTAAAAGAAAGAAAAATAAGTACAGTGGTCACCTGAGTTAACCAATTCCAGGATTCCATGTAGGAAAACATGGACATGGAGGAGAAAACAAAGGGTCATGTCATGATGGATAGTGATAGAAAACATGTTTAGGAGAAATTTAACCACAAAAAATCAAAAACATTTGGTGGGTTAAATGGTATTTGATTCCCTAGTAGAAAATGTTAATAGATAACATTTTTTTAAAGTTACTTCATTGAGGAATTTATTTTTGATCTTAAGGAAACATACTTACTTGTCATGTTGACTTTCAACTTTTACTAGATTTCTTACACAAACTCATACTTTCCACAAAATACGATTATTTAGGAAGACTTGTTCGCATTAAGAGTACTATAATCAACTTATCGAGAATCATATAATCCATAAAAGAGAACTATATATTTCCCATGTATTTAGACCTTAACCAAAACCAATACCAAAAAGGTTAGTACAATATCAGGTAAACCACAAAAGGATAACCCTTTATAAAAAGTAAATCTATTCTTAATGTCCAAAATTGTCCAACAAAACCCAAGGTTCAACGAGGACCATTTGATAAACAAGTTTTCCATAAAATTCTTCAAAGTAAACCAAACTAAGATTGAAACCCAATTATATGAAGGATTTAGTCACATAGTCTTCCAAGGTATAAATTAACACTTATCACCCAATAACATCAGTTTCTCTAAAAGTCTCATATTGAAAAGTAATTAACCTAATCACATATCCTCCATGATTTGTTAATAATTTCCACAGATCACTGAAAATAAACTTACTCTTAATTCATAAAATCATCTAACAAGAACAAATCATCCAAACTAAACAGGGACTTCATGTAGTCCATTAGTAGGTGATAAATAACAGTCGAACTTTGATTGTGGGTTCGATTCCCGCACTTTGTCCGACGTGACAGTTTGTCACATGGCATGCATGTCGTCCTTTTTATAAAACTCAAAAAATAACCCTAACATGTTTTAACCTAAATAGTTTCTATATACCTCTCATTTTCATCCAAAATCATTACGATCTAAACATCTTAATTATTTGAGTCTTATTCCACAACCATAAAATAAAATGATTCCCAAAAATAATATCTGCATACCTTGTTCATGGAGTCCACTCGGTTTCATCGTCATCTTGTTCATGTAGGTAGAAGTCCCATGCATTACAAAAATGATTTACAGATCCTTCAAAATCATTTGATTCCTCCATCCAAAAACACCTTGTACAACATGGGTTATATGGGTGTTCACAGAAAAATAGTTTTGCAAAATAATCATGTATGACATATAATTCCAGAACATCTGATAAAACATGATTTCTATAAAATAGTCAGACAGAATTTTAGTTGAAACTTTCTATTATTGGTCCTTTTAAAATACCATAAGTATGTGCTGAGAGACTATATTTTAAAATCAAATATAAATAGGTTTTGCAAGGGTCTACTTCCTCAGCACCATTTTTAAAATCATAATATGCTTCAAATTCTTGTGATAAAGTAAAATATTTAAAAATACCATTATAATATTTACCTTTCTTGAAAATATGAAAATATTGTCAAAATAGTATTTTCCTAAATACAACCCATGATCCACGATTATAATGAGGTATAGTGGAGGTGTTTGATATCTCAAACAACATCTTGCAAGTGAGTTGTTTTCTAGAAAAAGTTTCAAAATCATCCGAACATGACTATGCAATAATTATTGCAAGCTTGTCATCAGGAAAAGATAGGAATGTAGTTTGAGATCCTCCTCCATCCATTCGTAACTGAGTTTACTTGACATGAAAAAATGTTATAAAATAATGATTTAATTGAAATAATAGATATAGGGACTAACAATGTGTCTAACAAAAACTCTTAATCCCTAAAGTTTTCTAAACCGACCTATGATACCAACTATAAGGCCCCAGCCTTAAAAATCACTTAATCTTCAGTTATTACAAGATTAAACATTGGTGATCTTTTCAGGATTAGAGTTTTAGAGAATTAGATCATAAAATTTTCATTATATTCTACATTTAAACAAAGTCATTACATAAAATGTAGTATTAATTTTTCCCATCAACGGAAAAATATATAAAATAAAACATGGATTCTTTCATGACACTTCCATGTCACTATCATCATATCATATACCATTCCCTTGACCTATGAAAAAAATTTCAAAAACCTGGGATGAGAATAAAAATCTCCGTAAGGGTTATAGAAATATGGAAAGGAAACATGAGTTCATATATACATAAGAATGATATCATACTTTACCCATAAAACATTTAACATACCTCATCAAATCATGAATAAATCATAGAAATCATAAGACATAAAGGTAACTTGAGGCATTCATAACATTCTTGTGTAGGGAGTAACCATCTTGGTTTCGTTTGGAATACCCATCATAGTATATTCTATAAATCGCTTCTCAGAAACCATAACATTTAACCCCTTCATGTCACCCAATGCATTGGAGAGCTATATCAGGCTCACCTGCCCTTATTTTATCACGGAACCAACCGTCTTCATAACAATGCCCAAGAACCAAAACATAATTGTATATCATAAAACATGTATAAAGAAACATAACGTTTCAACTTTTCAATCACAAGATATCAATAAAAAACATTGATATAAAAACATTATGTAAACAATTTTCAAATACCAAAATAAAAGAAAAGTAAAACATGGAATTTTTTTTATTCAAAAAAAGTTACGGCTTGTAGAGGATGCCGAAACTCAAATAATGGTCACGACGGCAGAAAAGTCGTTGTCGCCGCATACATTTGACAATAAATCATTCCTTTTGTTGTTTAGTAAAAATATTCGTATAAAGAAATATTAATTTTTAATAAGCATAAAAGTCAAATGTGTTTTTAAACCATATAAATGAAAGATGTGTATAAAACAAAATTTGCCTCAACGAATGGAGATTGTGACGATGTCCCTTACAAAGACGGTATCCTTGGATTAAGGATAAATCAATTACATAATTATGTGGGACAAAAGAATACAACAAATATAAGTGTATATTAAGTGTAAAACAATCAATGGTTATTCACACATATTCATAGAACCACATATTCAAGGAGTGCATGTTTATCCCAAAGAATCAGAATTTGGTTAAGAAGTTCCCTTGCAAAAAATTTGACAGTCTAATGGCATCACTTCAAAATACAAAAAATGAGTTTATGAGAGATAAAAAGGGTATCTCATCCCTTGGACATAAAATTTAAATCAATAAGAAAATATCCCAATATAACAATATGTAAATTAAAAGACCCAACAAAAGAAGTATTTTAAAAAGAGGAGGGTGAAAGGTTCCCTTACCGACTTGGGCATCTTTCGAAACATACAACCCATTGAAGAAGGACAATACAACATTGATGTAAATACTCATAATCGAAAGTATAATACACAAAGAGTAGATTAATTTCTAGTTAATATACCACTCAATGGAAATTATGGAAAATGTTGCATAAATCTCACGGGAATAAAAGTGAGATGAAAAATCCCTTACGAAAACTCGGCAGCCTAATGGTGCCACTTAAAACATCCAAAAATGGATTGATGAGATCAAATAGGGTCACTAATCATATTAAAAAAAAATTTACAGAAAGAGAAATATAAAATAACATCCCCCAACATAACAAAGATTATCTTAAAAGAAGTGACATAAATGAGAGTGCTAAAAAATAAAGAGAGAGGTTGGACACTTACGAAAATTCGGCAGCCTAACGACGCCAATCAAAATGTACAAAATGGATTGATTAGAAATATTAGGGTCTCTAATAATATGAAAATAAAAATTACAGTAAGATTAATATAATATAACATCCCAATCATAAGAAATATGAGCTTAAAAAGAATGACATAATAGAGTGTACTTAAAAAGAAAGAGAGGGGTAGGATCCCTTACCTCAAGTCTGACTTGACTCTATCACACATTAATATCATGAATAATAAACTGGAGATAATTTCTACTCTTTAAGTACCTTTTATCAAGTTAATTATTCCTTTTATATCACTTATTACCATGTTATAAACAATATGTAATCATTTATGTTAATAAAGTATGTTTTGTCGATATACGGTACTTAAGCCAAAAAATGGACTTCTTACAATTACATGTTGTTTATGTGGTCAATGGTTAATTATATCTAGAATGATATTCATTATTTGGATATAATATATAACATATATATCCAGAATATACATGTATTTATAATAGTACATAACATTTTGTGTTAATAAATGAAATGCACCGTTCATGGAGACGGTAAGCCGTACGTATGCATGGACGCTACTTTCATTTCTATTTCGTATTTAATTGAGTGAAATCATAATGATATAAGGGTATATAATAATTCCAGTATAATATCTTATATAATAACATTAACTCCATACTTTATATGTACCATATATGGCATTATCGAATCAAATCACTTTGAGGGGGCTGTAGACCGCACTTCCTAAAATGAAATTATAGCATTTTCCATTAATGGAAACCATAAAGGTATTCCATAAATGAAAAAAAACATAAGCATAAGGAAAAAATAATAATATAAATCATATATAAATATATTGACATCTTAATGTCCACCTTTAAAGGTGTTAAAAGAATATTGAACAATCATCGTTTCGTGAGGCAGTAATTCACCATAAACAAGAAACAATATTTTCTTTAACCATTAGATGTAAGGGTGTGTAAGTGTATCTGTAATAATTTTTATAAAAACATACTATTATTTTGAAGATATTGGATTTCTTACAAATTAAAGGAATAAAAATAGTCTATGGTGGTGGATAAGAAAAATAATACAAAATAACACAAAAGAAGACACTACTTTTAAATCAGGTAACTCTTTTTGATTTGAGCTCAAAGGATTCCTTGGGAAGACTTCTGCCCAAGGTGAGGCTTCTAGGAGTAATAGAGGGATGTGTATAGACAATATGGGCAGGGGTTTGCCGAACCAAAGGCTTGAGAGGTGTGGGTAAGGAGGTAGAGGTGGGGGCCTTTTATAAAAGAAGAGGAGGGGCACTCTTGGAAAGTAAGGAAATGTTACTTTATTTTAGAGTCATTTTTGGATTTTAAAGGTCCCACATTGATGTGTTTCGAGGATAAGGTGATAAGGGTTCTAAATCCACCCATACAATAGGTTTTTTACATGTTTAGGTCCAAGATTTTACATTATCTTTCCAATTTATTTAAATTGTTAAATAATGAGGTAGTCACTCCATCATCATAATGTCATAATTAATTTAATTTATTTAATTTCTAAAAATTCTAAAAAAATACTATGATGTAGGAAATAGTTTTATCATACCAATGATTATTTATGGTCAAAAATATGAATTGTATATTCCCATGTAAAAATTGTTTTAGTAAAACAACTCATGTTTGTGTCATTTTTATTTTAACATAAAAAAAAGATATTAATGTCATTTTCCTACCAAAGTGGCTCCATGGGCTCCCCAAGATGACCCATGGATTTTCTTGGTCTTCTATGACACATCCAATAAGTGTATGACATGTTTCCAGTTCATTTCATATTATTAAAACATTATTTTTACCTTAAACTACACTAATTACCTCTAATCACGATTAAAAACATAAAAGTTACTATTCAAAAAAATTATTTTAATCCCATTGAACCAAATTTTACTTCTTAATGAAAACCTTGTATGTCGGATTATTTAAATTCAAAACAAAAAGGAGGTAAAATTTCATTTAAACGAAAAAAAAAATTAGTTTTTTATGTACCACTTAGTAGTTTCACTATTCATCAAAAATTGAGGTTTTTCAAAAAAATACCGAAACTTCACCCTAAGATATATTTGATATTCCAAATTCAAAAATGATGTCTATTTTAAAAAATTCAAGACATATATGTTGCATTAATTAATTTAATAATTAATTCCCGCTGTGAAAACAAATAGCGTGTTTTTATGAAACAAAATGTATCAAAGGATTAACACTAGTTTAAGTTCGATTTCAAAGTGAAATTAATTCCAATGAATACTATTGGATTAAATGTTAAAAATATAATCTAATTTCACATTAAAACAAATTCATAAGATTATCTAAAAATATAAACAAATTAGATTAAAAAGTGGTTTTGAATTAAAATACAACATTTTTCACTATTCATTAAAAAAAGACCTTTATCGGAAAAATACCAAAAATTTACATAATGTGAATTTTTATGTCCCATTTCTATTGAAGAGTTTTATTTGGTCCAATAGAATGTATAAGAGTGACCAAAACTATATTTAATAACGATTCGCCATCAAATGTTGATAATTGGACCTTTAGTGAACATTAGAGTATATATACCTAAAATTGAATTATTTTCGTATTTTAAGCATTTATCCTTTATTGGATAAATGTAAAAACATTTAACAAACATATATAATCATATTTTAGTTATTTGTATTCATTCCCTCCAATACAATGACTACATGTTATCTAACATTTAAAATAATATTATTTTATTATTAGAGTGCAACGTATGATTTCAAAAGAACTCGTTGTTGCATATTGGGTAAGCCATCAAGCATAGAATTTCCTTTAAATTAATATTAAAATTTTATTCACAAATAGGGATAATTATAAAAATTTCATATTATTTTTTTATCTGGGGTGTTACAGTTACCAGATTTAAATGTAACGTCTTTTCTTATGTTCTTTTATGTTATTTTATCTCTCCACCCACCTAAACTCTTTTTATTAAAATATTTTATAACAAAAAAAATATATTTAATATACTAGGTTGTTCATATGATAATTATTCTATCTAAACATATCCACACCTTTTTCTGATTGTAATTGAATATACTATTTCTGTGGACATGAACTACTGCCTCACGAAATGATGATTGTTCAATATTTCCAACCACCTCTTATGGTGGCCATTAAGATAGCACTGTATTTATATGTGATATATATTATTTTTATATTCTATATATACTTATATATTTTTCATTTATATCATACCATTAAGGTTTCCATAATCGGTAAATGAGATAATTTATTCGAGGAAGTGCGGACTACCGCCCCCTCAAAGTAATACCACTCATTCATGCAATACATGGAGCATATCAAAGATGGAATCAATAAAATTAAATAATATATTATACTTAATTTATAATATACCTTTGTATCATTATGTTTTCATTCAATTAAATATGAACTAGAAATGAAATTCGCGTTCATGAGTATGTACAACTTACCATCTCCATGAATAGTGCATTTTATTTCATACCTCCAAATGTTATGTACTATTAGAAATACATATATATAATATATATATATATATTTATATATGATATCTATATCCCTAATATCATTATAGAGATAATTTACTTTTTACAACATGAATAACTTGTAATTATAAGCTGTTCATTTTTCACTCAAGTACCAAATATCGATAAAACGACCATTATTAACAAAAATGGTTACATAATGTTTATAACATGGTAATAAGTGATATAAAAGGATTATAAAACTTAAAAAAGGTTATTATTAAATTATTAATTCTCTTTAGTTTATTATTCATGAGATCAACGAACGAATGAGTGAAGTCAGACATGAGGCAAGGGGTTTTTTATCTTACTTTTAATTCCAAAATATTTCCTTCGTTCGCCAATAATTTTTTTATGTGTTGTATTATGTAATTAAATTTGATATATATTATCATGATTAGATTTAAATTCATTTTATTCTGGGAATGATTTGGTTGTTATTAATTTTTGTTCATATGACTCGATTGATTGCTACTTAGTAAGGGGTTTTCATCTCACTTTTATTCTCGTGTGATTCATGCTATATTTTCCACTATTTATTTTATGTGGTTTATAAACTACACATGAGTTTATTATTGGTGTTATATTCTTTAATTTATTGGTATTTAGCTCTTCATTATTTGATCCTTGTTTCATGGTGTGAAAGTATTTTATGTTACCAAATCGGTATGGGAACCATTCACTGTCCTATTTTTGCCATAGACTTATTTTATGTTATGTATTTTAAAATCTCCATGTTATAATGTGGGGATATGTATTTCTATATCATTATTGTGGTATATTTTATGTCCATGTTATGAGATACCCCTCTCTCTCTCATCAACTATGTTTCTAAATTTTAATGTGAGGCCGTTAGGCTGTCAAAATTTTTAAGAGAACATCACAACCCAATTTCGATTGATTGGGGTATACATCTACTTCTAGAATATTTCATTGTATTAATATGTGTTAATGAAATATAATTTTTTTAACCTTAATATCAATTTACATTGGGTGTATTCTTATTTTTCACACATAATTATGTCCTTGATTGTTTTTAATCAATGGATATGATATTTGGAGTAGACTTTGTCTCAATTTACATTCCATTGACACTTATTTGTTTTTATAAACCTAGTCATTGTTATATGGTTTATATAGTACCCTTTGACATATTATATCAACAATATCCTTATTATCATGATAGTATGATATTTTATTAATGTTATTCCTCAATCCTCTATATTCAATTGTCTCTCATTTTGTTAGGAACTCCTTAACTAAAATATTTTTTTGATGATTTATTCTTCTAAATTATTCTCGTTAATGTCCATGTTTTAAAAATGTTAATAAGGATTTATTTATATAGAGAGTAATGTTTCAATGTGTAAATTAAATTAAAATCATCAAAGTGGTATGAGACAATTTGATTCAAAAATCGTGTTGTTAAATTATTTTGAAAATGGTTTGATAGAGATTTGATTATTTAAATAACTTGAAATCATATATGATGACATCAATGTTGAAATGATGTCTTTACTTTATGATGGTTCTATGTGTAATTATTATGGTTATTGGGCATTGTTTATGAATACGGGTGGTTCTGTGATAATACTACGGTAGGTGGGCCTGAGATAACTCCCCAATGCATTTCGTAACGTGATAGAGGTAAATGTTATTTTATCTCCTAAGAGATTGATTGAATTTACTATGGTGGGTATTTAAATGTGACACCTTATATATCTGTGATAGCTACATGGTAATTATGATTTGGATTCTACAAGTTAGATTTTATGATTTATGATTTTTATGTATTATTCAAAAATCTTATGATTTAATGAAGTTCAATAAAAATCTTATGCTTGGTATGTATTGATCTACTAATGTTTCCTTTCTTTATTTTATAACCCTTACAACTATTTTTATAATAATCCCATGTTTTTGAAATTTTATTCACATGCCATAAATATAAATAGGGTTATGGATGGGATCAATGAAAATTAATGTTGTCTAAAACATGGAAATAGGCAACAATATTTTTTTCAAGAGTTTATATTTTGTAAAAAAATGTAAAATAGTTAGAATTGCCTACTTTGTAATTTCTGAGATGTAATGTCATAGTTATAGCTTAATTCTGTAAAAATATAAACTAGAAAATATCCTCAATTTGATTTATTCATTTAATTAATTATTATTTAATGTTTTAAGATTAGGTCATTATACCCTAAGTGATTATTTATGATAGGAAACAATGTTCACATTCAGGTTTTGGAATGTTTTACAATATAAGATGGGTTCTCGGTTGAAACTAAGAAAGACAAATAATCTGTAGATAGATGGAAAGACCTTAAAAAATATTCTGGCCTTGGAGGACATTCTAAATGACTGTTTTCATGAATTTGGATGTTCTTTGGTATTGAATCATTCTATTGTTAGGTATTCATATAAAAATAGTAATAAATTCTCTATTAATATATAGCCCTTTTAGTAATTTAATAGGGTGTATAAAAAGATCTCCCTTGTGCTGGGATGTGTTGGCATAGTGGTACTTGGTTGGGTTGAGTCTTATTTAGAAATCGTCAGAAAAGGTGAATTTTATCCATAAGATTAAGGTCATTGCACATGGTTTCGATATATCCTATGTGGACTATCATTGTCCACCACTAGAGTTTGATGTTGGTTATCAATTTTTACTTCATCTTTCACCTCTCCAGGGACTATTTTAATTGGTTTGGAAGGATATGTTGGCTCTATGGTTTATTTCCCCTCTTAATATTTTAGTGAATATTGGAAAGGTATCATATTGTCAACACTTTTCATCCCATTTCACTTTGATCCATGATGTGTTTAATTTCTTCCATCTAATAAGGTATCAATCACATCCTTCCCATGAGATTGAGTGGACTAATGATGATCTTAAGCTCGGAACCACTATGGTTAATCAAACAATTTATGATTTTTACGTCTAGGAAAAATATATAGATGTTAAAAAAATTACCATCTAATGTGTATAATGGTAGTGTGAATGGGATAACCAAGAGATTTTGGAGCACGAATTATTGCAGAGGCAGTAAAGACCTTCTCATTTTAGGATTCCAGAATCTTGAGGACTTTCTGGGGATAAAAAATGTATTATAAGGAAAATTTTGACATACTAGGTAAAATGATATATCAATTTTGTTGGTAAGAGGATTATTCTTGGGTTTTGAGGGATTTGGAGTTGGTTTGGGGATTTTATATAAAATAATAAATGTTCATCACCTACTAAAACATTGATTACATGAAATGTGTATTCAATTTTAATCATTCACTAGGTAGATTCTATGATTCGGGTCTAGGTCAAGAAAAATTTACAAGCTATGAATCATTTTCCCCTCATGAAAAAATTCTTCATGATAATATGAGAATTGGTTATTATTTTTTAGTTATAAAGATAATCATGAAATTCATATCATGAATTCATAATTCACGAAATGAATCAATTGAGTCCAGTGGTTTTAATTACGATATACACCAAATTCTTTCACCATTCGATGTGGAGTATCCCCCCACAAACCATACATTTCTCTAGGTTATTTTGGGTGATCTACTTCTTTTATATTATTTATGTTTATAATTCAATCTCTTGAACTGATGTTCTACATAACTCTTGTTAGGGGCCATTATGAATCTTCATTTACACTGGTCATGGTAGTGGTGTTCGTGGAATATTTTTGACTATATTATGATCATATTGTGATTTTATTGACACTTTATAAATTTCCTTCATTTCATATCATTCAGATTCTAATCAAATAATTCTAATATCCAATTTCTAGTATGACTTTGTTTACTCATTTCATGAGGTTTGTGTTTCACTACGAGGTAACTTATTCAAGAATTGATTTATGTTCTTCTAAATTAAATTAGTTTATATAAAAAATTGAATGATATAATTTTGTAATGGAATATTTAGAAAAGATAAATGTTTTAAAGGGATTTTTTATATGTATTTGTGTGCATCATTTTTTCTATGAAATTCCTTAAAGGTAGTTTTGGTTTTAAAATGGGTCTTTAATACCAAAAATTTAAAGGATTTGAAATTAAGATAATTAATTGAATATGAGAATAGTTTTAAATGGGATTTTTAAAAACATATCAAACTGGGTAACATTTAGTGCATCAGGAATAGTATTTTCACTATTTATATATGCAATTCCCATGAAGTTTTCTATCACATTAATGTCAGCAATTATAAAAGATTTTAGCTTAGTCAGATCCTATATAGGCATGGATTTTGGATTTTTTTATGTCTAGTATGTTTTCCAATAGGTTAGATCCTGAATGTTTTGCTTCATCATTTATGATTATTATATGACATGATCATATTTTTCAGGGTTATTTTTTCAAATGCTTATCATATTGTACATCCATTGATCTCATTCATGGAATTTTTAATATTTAACTCATGTATCACCAAAGGATGAATATAATTCACTTACCATCTTTGTACATCCATGGAATTCACTATTATAAACCTAAGTTTCAATCATGGCATTTTAACAATCATTTAACTACATAGACCATCTATGTAATTTCATATAATGAATCTTGGTGTCGCTCATAGTGTAATATTAGACATCTATCCTTTGATAGTATCCATGGAATCCAATGTAAGTAACCAATGTATCTCTCAAAGAGTAATATAATTTGTATGACCTATGAGACATGCAGGTAATCTCATATGAGAGACTTGAGTATCACCAAAAGAATAACAATCAATGATGATATATTGAATTGAATAATAAAATATTTTCCATGAGAAGTATACAAGAGAATTTATAATTCAATAAATACTTGATATAATATAATTCATAAGTTCTATGATGAGGCAGGTGGTGTGGTCTTGCCATTCACACTTCTTTAAATCCCATTTACCCATGGGAATAATTCCTAATAAAAAAAATTATAAATGGCATGGACTCAACATTAATTTTATATATTAAATCATTTTCATATCATTTTAATGTAATCCATTCCCATTCAATTTAACATGTACAAGGGTCCAAGTGACATGGTAAAACCATTCATGTTTATTTACTTCAATTTAAAAAATTTAATTTATTACTTTATTCTAAAATGAAATACCTAAATTAAAAGGAATAAATGTAATATAGTTTAATGTCAAAACATATTTAAATTTAATATCATTAATACTTATCATTTATAAGAATTTGGTTTATCTAGGGAGTATCCATACCACAAAACAATTTATTAATTCATTTTTAAAATATTCACTATTATGTTATGAAGAAGTACAAATATTTTCTGCATGACATTTTACAATTCATTTTCACATTAATACAATCATTTAGTCACTTTTTTAATCAATGACAATCCAAACATAGCATTGTTGTGATTCTATCATAAAGATAACTGGTCATAAAAAATATGATTGGAACCATCACATGGGGTGGGTTGGGATGATTGTGTCTACCAGCAACCATGTATAAGCATTTCAATGTATGTATAAACAAATATAGGGTGATTAATTTAATGCATTTCATATTTCATAAAAACGTATGTCAATTATAACATGTAGAACAACAACAACAATTTATATATGATAAATCATTAATGTAAAATACAAAATCCAACTACCATAGTTTTGAGAATCATTAATCGTCCATTATAATTCCTTTATTTGATAAAGAATTAGAGAAATTATAAAAATATACATACAAACTATAAATAAGTAATAGGAGCTCAAATGGAAATAATATCCATTATAGTGAAGAAATTTGTAGAAGGGGGAATGTGGAGTGTCAGACATAACTCTAGTGATCTAATTTATCTTCCAATGATCAAATAGGAAGAATAGTGAAGGTGATCCTCCCATAAAAGAAGGAGAAATATGTTAGCATGTCTGGATGGTTTTTGGGAGTAGTGAGGATATGAAATAGGGTAAAGCCCATTTATGGTTAGACGCAGAAATGGTAATGTTACCCCATTTCATAGGTGCATGGATAGGATGAATGTTCAGTAAAACTATGTTCTAACCATGATGTTCCACTTTTAAAATGTCCTCTAAGTCATATAGTTTACATACCATTCTCCAACCATGTAGAGATACTACCCCAAGATGTCCTACCTCATCAGTTACAACACAATGTTAAAAAAAATGCTCTAAACATTTATATCTCATAACAACCCTTAATAAATTACACATTTGGATTGGAAACTTCACACAGTTAACAAGATTATGTTACTATATAAAATAGGTCACACGTTTGTGACTCATTGTTAGTATTAATCATGTGACAATCATGCACCTAGACTATATTTTCACAAAACCTCTATTTAGGGTCCTAAAAACAAAAGAAACTCTTCAAACCTCTATCTTTTGGATCTCATTTATCATCTAATAAAATCCCTTTTATTTTTCACAACTCTATATAATACCTACATATGCTAAATTTAATACTTATCCCATATACAAATTGAAAACATAAATTCATTTGAAAATTTCAAACTAGTTCAAAATATTGATCTTATAACCTCCCACCATTAGAACTTATTTCCCCCAAGAAACCTTAGAGAACATAGAAAACATCACCTAAACTACTTGGTATTTGAACCTCTCACACAAATAGTCATGTTGTGATTTAAATTACAATCCTTATCCAAACACCATTTTACTAAAATGTTACTTAGGTCACTACAACATGGTCTAATGATTGTGACCACTAATAAAATTTTAAGACCATTCATACCAGATCTTATATAACTTGAGACATTATCATGACATTATATATATCACTAACATGCCTACGATACACCCCACTAAAGGTTCTTTCCTTGAACAACCAATTCTATGTCACAATGATACCTTCATCAAAATAGCCTACCAAATCAGGCCCTTATCATCCTATTGATTCTCCATGAATTTTTCTCATTTTAATCTAATTGCCAAATTTTAATCATCCATAATTAATAAGGTATCTTAAAATCATCAATGATAAGATCAGACTGACTTTTAAATTGAAATGGACTCAACCAATGGAATTTTTGGAAATGTTCCACATCAAAAAAAATAAAATTACTCCAAATAACTAAAGTCAAATCCTATCTAGTTGGTGAATTTTAAAAAATCCATGCCTTTAACATCTGATGAATCACCAAAATCATATTACAAAAACCCTTATCCAATGGTGTATCGATATTATTCTAACCATTCTCATTAATGGTTTCCCAAGAATTATAATGATGAAACCAATTAAAACCATAATAGTGATCATTTTAATTAATATATCATAGTATGAACTATAGTGCATTCCTGATCTTGAACCCCTAGATCATAATAATATTACCATAAACTGAGCACAACTAAAAGTATTGCATATCCTCATAATCAACCTAATCGAGCCCAATTAACTCATCCAAATTATTCCATTCTTAAAGGTCTTCCATTGAAATGTTGGTACATAGGCTAAACATCTGCACATAAGAACCACTGACTTAGACCAGAGGTTGTATCTCACCTAGTGGCAGATTTAATGAATCATCCTGCGTTTTTGAGTCTATATAAGGCATTCATACATGCGAATCCAACTGTATCTCTAGAAAATACTTGCCTATATAGAGATCTTTGTCAATAACCATAGTAAAGCATAAAATAACTAATAGTTTACATGGATTCCCTTGATCTTGTGCCTAGAATTTATAGAGAAATTTATTTATACAAGGTTTTATTAACAGACAAAATAAAACATCCAAAGGACCACCTTACAAAAGGTATCAATATCACACAACCCATCTCATGTGAGCATCTCATACCAGTGACTAAGGTACTTCTCCTAACCTTAGAATCATCCTAAGTATCCCACCAACTAAAAATATTCATAATTACTTTAAACCTTTCTCCATACATTACATAACATAATGACTCATATGGATAAGAACCTACCCATTCTTGAGCGCTAACATAATCATCATCCATCATTCATTCCCACTTACTAAGAATGGTTCTCCTAGAATTTATTTATTTTCCACACAGAATGAGGGTTATCACCCTCAAACGGACAAAGGTGAACTACCCACATTATAAATCACATTATTCAACAACTTTACCATGACTCCCATAGAGTCCATCCACATGATAAAAAATATATTAAAATAGTCCAACATATATCATATTATCTATAGTCATACAAAAGTTTATATCAAGATATTGGGACAGATATTCAATAAAAAAAGTATACAAGAAGATTACATCAATGTGCATGTACATATCTTCAATACATGATCAAAATTACTAGGATATACATTCATAAATATACCCTCTGTACCACGTGTCCCAAAAAATTATGCCACGGTTCACTCAGTGGAAAATCATCTCACAGTACCAAGTTTTATTTCCATAATTACTCTCATCATGAGATCTTCCATTAATTTATCCAATGATCCAGGTCACTAAGACTTGAATGAAGCTCTCACGATTCAACTATCAATGAGTCCAAGATTAATTTTATACTCATCATGTCAATTTCATTATTCTGGAATCTCCCATCAAACTCCCCTTTGAACATGGAACCTCACACATGCCATAGTTTATTGAATTATATCCCACCTCATGAAATAATGATTCGAAACTTATGCCTCAACCAAAAAACCACTAATCAACTTTGACAGACACTCAAACATTCCTAACCATCAAGTCCTATCTCAAATCCCAAACACCCTAGGTGATTTTTCAGAAAATGAAAGGCATCACCATACCTATATCATAAAACAGAAGATCCAACCATGCATCAGTATCATAAAATATTTAAAAAAAATCTTATAACCTCAAAAATAATATATAATCTTAGTTAAACAAATCTCAAATAATTATAATTACAATTTTAATCATTTAATCATTTAAAATACGATTAAAAAATAAGGGCTTATAGGTATCGCACCTAAACCCACCAATAAAGTCTTATGCTAGGTCCAATAGGTCCATCCACATATCCCTAATAACTCTCTCCTTTGAAAGACATACATATTTAGGGTATATCTATGATGGAATGTAAAACTCTTATAAACTCTCTATAAAGTGGTATAAATAGGGGCATGTAAAAATGACATTGACCTATGAGGGTCAAAATAGCCAAAATATATATAAAATCATCACCTTACAAGAATTAGAATAGTATGCCTTGATCCATTCTATGAATCTTCATAATTGAGTTCTCCTTGAAGGGTCAGAATGCCGAAGTAAAAGGAGAAATAGATGAGACTCAATGGGTATCTACATATGGTATTAATCCCTGAAAGTTAAAGATAGAAAAAAACCACCCTCCTACCCAAGGGTGACTTTTCATTTTTTAATAGTCCTAACCAACTAAAATTATCATGAAATGTAAATTATCATGCCTAATAGCTCATCCTAAAAGTCTATAATTTTCCTATTTCTATGGGAATTACCACAATAGAATGACCTCTCATCAAGTCATAAAGCATAAACTCTAAAACTAGGATCGTATGAAAACCCTTGTCTTTATTACATGATAATTAAATATTTACTATATAAGATTACATATCATACAACCCAAAATATTTATAATTTTAGTTTATTTTTTTAATTAGGTATATTACATAACAACATTAATAGGGGTTATAACATCATTATTGAAAACAACATTTACATGATCATAATATTCCATAATTCAAAAAACTACATGGGATAACATAGGTACATACCTATGAAAGTTATGATCTATGAATCCCCGGATGGTAATAAACAAACCATAAAAAGAATAAATAATTACATGTTAGACAATTGGAATTTTAATGGGACATAAAAGGGGAGAGAATCATAAATATGAATAGTGTTTAATGATGTAGCCTGATAACAGTAATGAAACACGTTAATGTAGAAACAACATTAAACATGACATCATAAGTATATGTCATGTTTAAACACCATAAAATAATAAAATAATATTTTCTGTATAACCTCACATGAACCATACATGGAATGTACATGAATAAGTGTTTTGCATAGATCATATAAAATAAATACACTTTTCATCACATTTAATCCCACGATTACATATTGAGGATTAAATACAAGTAAGTCTCCAATAACTGAATTATAGGTACAATAAGGTAAATACCCTTAAGTGGAAATCGGTATGGTTATACAGCAAATAATAGTTTAACATGGAAAATAATTGTGACATTTTTGAGACATAACGGTAGTACATAAGTATTAATAAAATGGTTCAATGAGAGATAAAGGGGTATATAATAACCTATAATTTAAATATAAATTATAAGATATATGTAATAACATAATAAAATGTGATTTTTTTTAATTAATATGAATCACACAAGGAGGGTTTTTGAATAAAAACATGGCATGGAAAATCACAAGGTAATTTTCGCACTATAACGACAGTGCTTAAGGATTCATAGAATGGATTAATGGGAGTTAAAGTGGTCTATAATTATTTTGATATAAAATTATATTAATAATTATTTGGAAATAACTTATCTCAACAAAAGGATTTTTAAATCATATGGCATAAAATATAGACGATGCTTGAATAAAGAAGAGAATGAGAGGAGCCCTTACCTTAATAATGTGATTAAAAAAGATTGGGAGGAGATTCTTGAGAGACTGGGGGAACCATGGGTTGAATTATACATATAGGAGTGAAGATTAAGGATGTTATACAATCATTTTGAGTGAATACGGATGGGATCCTATATGGGTTTATATATGAAAAGATAGGTAATTTATTTATTATTTCCCAACATAGTTTTTTGAATATATACAATAAAATAATCATAAATAAAAACACACCTATGGTTTTATAATCAAAATTCTGCCAATGAGAAGTGATTTTTATTATTTTATAAGTTCAATTGAAAACAATTATAAAATATTACCCTTGGTGATGTGGATGTGGGTCATGTTTATAATGAAATGGTTTTAAAACCATAAAATATAATATGGTTTTGGGTGTATTCATAAAGGATTCATAAAATTAATTATATAACCTAAAAATAACAACATTTTAAAGAGTAAAAATATATTTGGTCTTGGATGATTTTTACATCATCTATTACATCACTTTTTGGTCATTTGATGTCATAATGCCGACTTTATAATTATATTACATTTTTGTTTTACATCAAAATTTTATTTTCTAAGAAAATTGTGAAAAAATTACAATTGGATAATTTTGAAATATGGATTATTAAATTAATATTATTTTTCCAATATAATATTGTAACTATTTTAATTTTAAATTTTAAATAACAAATTTATATTTATTGAGAAATCATGAAATTTTTTATAGTATCAGTTTTTAAACCCTTATACAAATTACATTTGACATTATAAAAATTATATTATCATTTTTATTTCATAAAATTTATTTAATTTTATTTTTATTAGAAATAATTTATTTTTAATATTAATGAATTCATCAAAATAGAATATCATAATTGAACTTTCATATTACCAAAAATTATAATTTTTGTTTTATCATATCAAAATAAAAATATTTTACAATTTAACCGCAATAAAAAATAAAAATATGCATTATTCCTCAATATATACATATTTTTATCGTTAGGGTCTCGATACACAGTCCTTTATTACCCTATATTACACCCTGAGGTTATACTGGGTGACAAAGAGACTTTTCTAGGGTGTTTTGTCTTACATAGTTTGGGTCATGATCTCGATGATCATAGATATATCCATTAAATAGGTTCTCTCATGCTTTAGTGATTGGATCATAGATTGGTATTAGTCAAGGGAAATTCCCTATGATGTTATCTCCGTTGTAAGCTCAGATAAATGGGCTTTATAGGGTATGATTCTATTTTTTGAGGCCATCACATATATTGTCTATGTTAATTGGATTTATCATAACATTATACTTATAATAATAATATAATAAATATTTAATGATTATTTTAATAACAATATGATGCATAATAATATTTTAAATGTTATATGATAGAATGAAACCAAATAATTGTATGTTAATTTTATAAACATAATTTTGTATTATATTCTTTCCTAAAGGGAATATTGTTTATAAAGATTTGGGTCATTATAGGTCACACCAGAAAAATGCCTCTAGGGTATATCAACTACCATTTAGATAAATGAAACATGTAAATAAATTGACACATATGAGAAACATTCCCCCTCAATGCATCTCAAAGAAATTATAAGGCTAAATCATAATTAAGGTTTTGTGTTATTGACACGGCTAAAATGTATTATTTTAATTTTGTACATCGATTAATGTTATTTATTAGCATTAAAAGGTTTGAAATACAAGTGATGTATAATTCTTGTTATAATTGGTCCTTTATTGAGCAGATGCCTCACAATATTCTTGGTGAATTATCTCAATTTGTATTGAACCATTCATTTATCCATAAATTCTAACAATTTGATTATTTAATGAAAATATAAATTTCATGATATATAGGAAAACCATATTTAGGTATTAACTATAATTTAAATTAACTAAGGAAAAATATCAAATAAATCCCAAAAGTAGAAAAAATATATTTTATAATTTCAAGGGTAATGGTCATGTATCATACTACCATACATTTAAAAAATATCATATAAGTGGCTAGTGAAACATTAAAAAACCATACCATATGACACATAATAATACTCTCAAGGGATTAAGAACCAAGGTATATATTTCTAAGTATCACATACTCGAGCTGATTCATGCATAAGGATTTAGTTATAGGTGCCACCATTCCCATGTTTTGAAGATATAACCCTTTATATATTCTATTTGTAAAACCATATAAATATGACCTATCATAGATCATTTTAATTTAACCAATAACAACTTTATCTATTGGAATCATATATGTGGTTACCCATTCCCATGTTATAAAGGAAACTAATCCATATTTTACAATTGACATCCCATTTAACTGACATCCATTAGTAATCAAAAGAAGGTTATTAAAAAATTCAAGTCCTATTTCATATATGGATCCAATAGAGGTTAATTTATTAACAATTTTAATTCATTATAGTTATTTAATGTGGATTATGAGGAATAAATAATATTTTTTCATAAATCAATGTGAAAGAACATTGTTTAGGTTGATGCAGACACATTATTTGACCTTCCATATAACATAATTATAACATATGATGTTATCTCAATAGAAAATACTTTATGAAAACATGAATGTATTCATATTAGTATTGTATATAAATAATAATGCTAAATAATAAACCATGAATGGTGTATATATAATAATACAGATTAAATACACCACTATGGTATATAGTTAAGCATTTTAAATAACCACACATGTAGGTTTTGCAAATAAACATGTAATATAATCACATAGGGCACATATGAATGTATCATGAAGTCAAGAGGTTCAATTAACATAGTATGGAATATTTAGGCCTCATGAATCACTACATTCTTATAATGGTTCATGTAACAATTCTTCCATTCCATACTAGACTAAGGGTAAAATCCATTAATCCAAAAATAGTGTAAATACAACATAAGTTACTCAAGGTGAATTAAAAAAATTTATTACTAAACAAATGGGATGATCAATAACCTAATCCCTATAATCGTGATCTTTAACTCATGCATGGGTTGTCTACACCCAGACAGAAGATATTTACCATGTTCTAACACATTTATAGTGTGTTTTCTACTGACCAAAAATAGTAATACTTGGGAGAAAAGAAAACCAATGAGACCATATTGTCACATCCAAGCCTGTGAGACACTAAAATGGTGCCCTAAAAAAATTAGTTGAATGTTCTCAAGCACACATCCCAATACCCCAGAGGCTGTTGAATAGTAACAAGGTTCTAAAGGTAGTACAATAGGGAGACTATATGCTCCTGATTAGTAATAAATACAGTGGAAGTATAAATTTATAAATGATAGTGGAAAATAAAACATCCCAAAAACAATAAATGGCCATAATACATAACCAGTATCATATAAAATTGATGGAATTGTGATCCATAAATGTAATAGGAATACGTGGTAGTAGTCATACATATATTAGGAAGTAGATACAACATAGATATATCGAAAAAGAAGAAATAAATAAACACTTTAACTCCTATAAAAAACACATGAACATGTTTAGTCCTCATATTCATGTTAATTCATATCACATTAAAGAATAACAGAATGTAGTACAATCTATGATCCTAAAATATAATAATGAGAAATGTCTAGGTACCCGAAAAAGCCCAAATAGAGAGTAAATAAAACAAACTAGACAACCACTAATAGTGTCCAATGCAATATTGTCTATGAATTTATATTGATGTGTGATCATATATAACAAATAAAGTACTGAAATAAATAAAAACCACACTGAATTAGGTACCCTGTGGGACACTCAGTTAACACTACATGTATTAGCTTAAGATGGGATGTATTTGAACCTAAGAACAATATAGTATAAAAAATGATGCATGGCTATAATCGTTGGATTCTGTGAGTAACACTATACATTTACAACCAAGGAGAAAACAAGGCATCGATATACATAATGATTATCATATAAATATCTATAAGCATTAGGGAACATTGATTTATCATTTTAGGAAATGAAAATGGTAACCAATGATAATATGATTTCACTTATCATCTAATCTTATTCAAGTAATTATGTATAAGGAACAAAAATATTATTATAGTATTAATATAATTCACTTACCGTATATGAAAATTTGAGCCATTCCATATAAGGAAGCCATGTTTTTTCAGGGTAGACTAATAATCATTTAATATTTGTGCCCATCTATTGCATTATACCTAAGGAATCTAGGAATCACACATGGTGTACTATCAGCAATATAACCTCCATGATCATCCATGTATTTTGTATAAGGAACTCATGCATATATCAAAATGTAATTTCATCTTTAGGTCATGTTATCCCATCCAAGTCCTACTATATAGGAACATTACTATCAGTCAAGGCATAATATTCTATTTAAGAGTGTTTTATTAAATAGTCAAACATAGTTTGTGAAAAGTATACATTTCAATTTATAATTCTTCAAATACAAGATATCATATAATTCATATGTGACATGAAGGGGCATGTGACATGGTATTATAATTCACACTTCATATAATTCAGTTTGGAAATGGAAATAATTATTAATCTAACTAGGTAAAATGACCAAGCCTTACCAATCATTTAATATTTTAAATAATTTTCATTTCATATTACTTTAATTTGTTCTCCTTTCATTTAACACGGATATGCTGAAAAGTAAAATGGTATAACCAATCATTTTAATCTAATACAATTTACAAAATTCAATTAAATCATTAATTACATAATCCAAAATGAAAATAAAAATTTCCATGGGTATTATACTTTCATTATCCCGAATTAGTTCTGTTTACTTCTTTTATGTCTTATCATTTAAAAGTATTTAGTCAGTCAACCAAATATCCATACCACATAACAATTAATTAATTCAATTTTATAAAATTAACTTTAATGTGTTGAAGAATGTATAGGTTTTTATTTAATTTTATTTTACAAATAATTTCCACTTTAATATGATCATTTGATCACTTCAATAATCAATGACAATACAAACAGAGCATAGAGGTGTTTCGGTGCTAAGGAAAAATTGTTATCATGGAATATATTCAAAACCCCCCTGGTGGGGTTCAGGTTGATTTATTCAGACTATAACCATGTATAATTGTGTTAAATAATTTCTAAACAAGGTCTAGGTGAATGATTTACTATATTTCATATTTTTATAGTGATGCATGGAATTTTTAATGTGCAGAACAATAGAGAAAACATATAAATAATTATACATTATGTTAAAATCCATATACCGACAACCTCATTCTTAGTAATCATTACACATCAACTATACATATTTCATTAAATCTAAAATGAGTTAAATCAGATATATTGAAAATTTCCATACAAAAAGGGCCTATGAGCTCTCATAGAAACAACACCAACAATGGAGAAGAAAATAAAGAAAGGTGGTATGAGGAGTGTTAGACATACCAATAGGATTTTAAAAATATTTATGGTGAACAAATCAGACCATGATCTAAGGAGATCCACCAATGGAAGATATATGATGACGAGGGTGCACATTGAGGGTTACCGGGAAATGTGAGGGTCAAAACGGGGTAAAATTTAATTTAACCTTAGTGGGGAAAAGTTGTATTTTTTCCATTTTTAAGTGGAAGACAGTTCGGTTGTGTTGTTAGAAAAATTATTCTTCTACCATGTGGTGTCACTATATAATAAACCTAGAAGATTAATGGTGTCATCATATTTAAAAATTGGTCCTCATCTGTGTAGAGCTACAACCCCAAGAAATCGAATCTCACATGGATGCATCACATGTTTAAAAAACCATGCACCAACAGTTACAGTCTCTTATGAACATTTCACTATTTTTTGTGGTTTTTTGGGCCACCTAACATGATTAACCAAACTATTTTCCCATGTAAAATAGGTATCATTGTTTTTACTACATAGTTGCTTCTAATTGTGCGTCTACAATGCACCTATTCTTCCTTTTCTAAAACCATCCATTTTGAGTCTCAAACCCTCTAGATTACATTGAAACCTCAAATTCATATTTCAAGCGTCATACCATTTCTAAAAACATTATTTTTTAGTGTTACAAATCTCAAAATTACCTTCCTGTTCAAAAGTTAATATTTTTTCCATACATCAAAATAAAAACCGAATTCCATTGGAAATTTTGAATAGGTTCAAAACATTCGATCACATAAAAATTTATAATAATTAATTAAAAAGTAATTAAAAATTTATAATGTTCAGTTTATTTAAATAATTTTTTATTTAGTTTGTTATAAGTACGAAAACATCATAATGTGTGACCGATTTGTTGGGTATGCATTTATAGATTCAAAAAAAAATAAAACTTTTGACAATTCAAATATATAGAAATGAGAAAAAAATATTTTGTAAAAAAGGAATAAGAAAATAAAGGAATGAAAATATATTAAATATTATTAATATGAATATTATTACCCATACATCATTGGTATTAAGAAGATTCATTTTTTCATACATGTATTCAAAAATTTGGTCTAGTTTGTCCACTATTATTTAATATTCCACTACTTCTAAAGACCATTATTGTGTATAAGTGATATTTGTCGAAATGAACCCAATTTTTCAATAGTGTTTCCCTTAAAATTGTACAAATATATACACCTTCATTATATAAAAATAGTGTTAATCCCTAATAATGATAATAGATTATTTATTGTACAATCAAATTCTGAAAACAAACCTCATGTATGAAATTTAAAATGAGACTCCCAGCCATCAATTATTTTGATATCATAAATATTATCATGAATAATAATTTTTTTATTTGAATCAACACATATTAGTTCAAAAAAATAAATGATTGTCATATCACCATGTATGAGAAATGTATCTATATAATCTTATAATATTAATAAATTTGGATGTTGAACCAGTGGGGTAAACATACATTCTATAGGTTTTTTGATCAGAAGATTGATGCTTTAGATTCATTTAATTCAACAATCAATTTATCATACATTTTCACTATCTACAATAACATTCCTCATATTTTAAAATTGTCATTAATTGAGGAATTTTTTCATAAAAAATAAATTGGAATGGAATACCGCCTTATGAAAAAATATTGTTACCATAACATATGGGAATTCTATAAAAGTTTCGGTATCATGTTCGACCATCAAAACATATAGATCATTAATGGGAATTGTTATATTGATATTCAACTCATTATCTACATGTATTCACCTCTCACAAGATTTTTTTGATAATTGTTTTGTAATATATATCCTAGTATATTGTAGATTTTACCCTTCATAACTAGATGATGGGTGGGTGTGGATAGATATAAATAAAAACTATTTTCACCATATATAATGTTATTATATAAAACGTATTATGGTTTTATTGATTCTCAATTTATAGAAAATTAGCTATGATAAAATCTTTTTCCTAGGGTAAGGAAGTCCTCTAAAGATAATTTTTTACTCAATTATCGGGGAAGATCATTGTGTAGTGGTTATTATTTGGTTGCATCATCACATTGATGCATTCCCAAAATAATTTCAAGCATCTCAGACTACCAATTATGTTTTAATTCCAGAGATGCTACTCATAGATATAATTAAAAAATATATTTTATATTTATCCCCATGTGGTTTAATTTTTTCAAAATATGTTCCGGGCAAGAGTCTAAAACACACACCTCTGATGTGGATATATTTATCTAGACTCTTCAAGACCACTGAATGTAGCCATCCATAAAATCCATTCATTTATAATTCTTGTGTCCAAATTGGATAAAAAATTTAGGAAAATATTTAATCATTTTTATATAATACCAAATTAATGAATAATTTAATTATTATGTCATACTTACACATGATTTCCATAATAGTTTTTGTTTTTTAATCTACTAGTATAATGTCTTTATTTATCTGATCCTCCTCCCATATAACAAATCATGGGATATAAATGGATTTGGATTTTGATTCCTCATTATTCATATAAATAAAGGAATATAATTTTGTTTTTATATCATACAACATAAAAAATTACAAAATATTTAATATACAACACATTTTTTCAATTAAATCACACCCCATTCTTGATTTACAATAACAGTACATTGGTTTTAATGTATCATACATATTTTAAAGGACTCAGTTGTTTGATAAAATAAAATTTTTAACTAAAGTGATTAATAAATTTGTTGTAAATTGATATATTACCAATCAAAATTTACATAAAAATATTCATCCTCATAATGACAAATAAACATGCCCCATGTGTCATGGTTTATGAAGTGTGTATACATCTATAGTGGGTATGGATTTATTTTCCATTCAACATCCCCGAGATGATGTTTTGAATGATTTTATTTTTAATTCTATATATGCTTCCATATTGACAATTAATTCAAATTTCAATCATAATTCATATTGTATAAATAAACTCTTTAATGGATAATTAAGAGTAAATAAATGTTAAATTTATTTATTTCTTAGTAAAATGAAGACAAATAATCCTAATTTTACACTAATTTCTTCAATAATTAGTGACTCAATTTTGGGAAAAACATTATGCCATATATCCACATTAATCATCTGGTGTATTGTAAGGATGTCCCTAATGAAACTAATTAAAATAGACTTGTTGGGGTTAACAAGATGGTTTTTTGCATTCCATACGACCTCAAATTTAATGATTATTCTTCTTCTATCCATAATATTTTTATTTACCATTTTCTCTGTATGACACTTATATTTTTATTTGAAATATGTTTTTCTACCATTCGCTCAGCATAAATTATTTTTTATAGTTTATTCATTGAGATTGGTATCATCAACAAGTGGAAATACATTTTTTTCACCTATATTTGAAGAGTCATCACATTGGAAAACATGGTGTTCCTTGGCATTGGAAGCATCAGCATGTACTGAATCTATTAACTATAAGATTTATTTAATATTGAATTTAGGTTACATAAAATTTGTAGTGAATAAATAATAATATGAGGTAATGAAATGTATATTACAAAAAAATGTATCTCGATTATTGAACTTTATTCTTTATTTAATGGTTGATGGGATTTAACTACATTATTGATTATCCAAATCCCATTATTTTTATCACTGCTAACAGACATTACCCCATATAAATTGGGACCATCCTTAAATTATTCTACCAATAATAGAGTCATAATTATTTGAATTGAATTCACCATTTAGTGGTTTTGGTTGATAAAAGAAAAATTGGCCACTTTCTATTTGTAGGATCAGATAATAAAATAATTATACTACCAGTGATATCAATATTAATGATTTTTCCTTGTACCCTTCATTACTAAATTCAACAATCAAAAATCCCAATTCCATTATTTTAACTACACTGCAATTATCAAAAAAAATTGTATAGAAAAATCATCAATCAGAATGATATATAATCCAACCACTATATTTGATAGATAATTCCATAGTATGAAATATTCTAAAAAATTGTTTCTTTCCTCATATTAAAAATATATATACATCGCTATATCCATAAGTGTTACTCCATTATTTATCATTGTAATGTGTTCATTATGTAACTCTAAAAAAAACATTTAACCATTATGTATATGTCAATTATAAGATAATACATGCACAATTGGTCCTCTTTCTATCCATAAATGTAGTTCAAAAATTTTAATTTGGATTTTCAATTGAATCCTTAAAAATATAGTCTCAAAATAATTTTATAAACACAAAAAATTATGTATTCGATATACCAATTTTAGGCATTAATGTATAAAAAATTCATAATAATAACTTTTTTTGTTTAAATGTTTTAAATAACCTATAAATTGTTATGTAAAATTTAATGGTAATATTGTTCCTTCTCTATAATATTAATTACCAGAAAAAATTTGAAAATTTCCTTCACCTATATGTCTATTGGTGTGAAGAGATTTCTGTAGAACAATTATTTCTACAATAAGTAGGAATTTTATTCCAAAATCAAATCCTTCCTAAAAAATATAATAATTTGAAATATAAATTTTTAGATGAATTTTCTTTTGGAAATAACCTATCAAAATATATACATATTTTTCAATGGGGAACATCCTTCTATAATGTATATGACCACATAACTATATCTCCTTAACCATATAAAACATTAGTTCATCCAATATATCAAATAATTATGGTGGGAATAACATCTCTAATTCACATAATATTATGTAAATTTATTCTTTAATAAATGAAAATTTAGTAAAGTAAAAAAATTTCATCTTATTTCTTTTAAATATAACCAATGATTGGTTAATATATAATTTATATTCATATTATAAATAAGAAATAAAGTCACAAGAATTATATATTACATAATAACAAGACATATATTTGATTTTAGGTCATTTAACATCAATTTTGTCACAAATGTAATATTAATGATATTTGAAAAACCAATATCTCTATTTCCTAGAATAGTGTAAGTATCTAGAGGAAAAGGATTTTTTCTTTCACCCATTAATGTTTTCCAGTCTTCACATATCCCCATGTCAATAATTTATAACATAGACCTAATTACATACTATGTTTTGATGGGTGAATTTAGTAATGTTCCAATGACATTGTCACATTCATTTTTTTCACATGCATGACATCATGAAAATTTTTTGTGTATAAAAAATTACAGTACTATGGTATTTAAAAAACTTATTTCATATTCCAACTGGTTTTTGAATAGATTTTTCAAGAAGGTTTTCATAAATCGGTTGTTATATCCTTTACATTTTCAACCATTTGATCACCAATTAGTGGATAGAGTGTTGTATTATCTTTTTAAATCCCATTTGATGATTTATTCCCATAATGAAATTTATGTTGATTGGGTATGAATCTATGATTTCCTAGAAATATATTAATCTATTAATGTTTCAATATAATATCGTATGTAACTTATTGCAAATTGGGACACCCTTGATTTCCTTTAGTGATATATTTGGAAAGATCTCTAAAGTAAGACTGTCATTTATCAACTCATAAAACATGTATCTTAATGTGAAATATTATTTTAATTAATCACCATACTATTTAACACTTTAAACTCACATTAATTACAAATATTGGATCACTGGATCCAAATAAACATCAATATCATTACCCTGTTGTTTTGGTCGTGATATAAGAAGAAACTACATAATGTATTTTCACTTCATTCATACCCATGGTATCAAGTTATAATTTACTAACATTACCTTCCATGTATTGTGAGTGATACTTTGGAATCCAAATGGATTCCATCAATCTATAAATAGTGAAATATGGATGTTTCTTCATATCTTATCCAAATTTTGGATACTAATGAATAGTTTTCTTCTACTGAGGAGAATTTGAGGGTCTATGATGTATCCTTTCTACATTTATTATATATGCTTTTCACATCAATTTTCATACAATCTCTTCACATTCATATAATTTCTATGACTTTGAATGATTTTAATGTACAATAAAATATACAAACTAATTGATTCACCTTTCTTATATCAACATACACCTCAATTAGGGCATTTTTTATGTTCAATTGTTTCCTTGTGAATCATTTTATAGTCATTTGGACAAACAATTTTTCCTTTATAGATCGTACACATTAAGCATTGAATTCGTTTAGTGTCATATGTTTAGAAAGGAAAAAAATTATATTCATGTAGAATATCAATCATGTCATGTAGTAGTTTAGTACAAATTGTGTCACTTCATCTGTTTCCAAATTATAGATTATATAGCTTCAATATGGATGAAAATGTTGTATATTGAGTGAAACCAACAAACAATGGAATCATTGATCAATTATTTAACATCTTAAATAGTTTTGGTAAATAATGATTTTCATCTTAAACGATCATTGACATTTCCTCAATACAATATTCATCATCATTCACACCTACAATCATATCATCGATAATGTATTCATCATTATTTATACATGAAATCATATCAACTGATCCATAAAATGATTTTTTATCCCAGTCACTAACTACCTTAATTTATTTCTTGTTTTTAATCCAACATTTGTAACAAATATATTTTCCATAGAAGATCAAGTGTTCTTCTAGATTGATGGGATATACAAGAACATTATCTGTCCAAATTAACAATGCATGAATTTCATCTTGATTCTATTCTTTATTCTCTCGGTATTCGTTGAACCCGGACTGGGAGAGGAACTTTGATTCTCATCTCAATTATGTAAGCTTAAGAAGAAAAACCTACAATATAGATTGTCAAAAGTGTTTCATTTGAGGGGTTTATTTCTAGTTCTGTGAGATTCGTGATTTATTCAAATATTTCTCCCATCATTAAGCATTTATAAGGTGGTTTTATTTATATGGATAAGATCTAGATGTGGTCAAAAAATGGATGCATCAATGTAAGTTTTCTTTATTCGTCGCATTTACTAGAAAAAATGGGTCAATCCCAAGTTGTACTCTAATATCAAAAATGAGATTTCGCAATGCTGAAACATTATTAAATGGATATTCAACATTGTTTTTATAGGGTACTTCGATATTATTTTTGAGATTCTAGATGATATATAATTTTTCTAGTGAACATGGGATCTCAATTTGATGATTGGGCCCTTCCACCTGTATGAATTAGAGGCCAGCTTAAATCCCTACAATCAATTGCACTAAAAGTCTCAGGTGTGTACTAGAATTTATGGGCTTACATGGTTATACTGAGATCCTATGATATTGAATGTTCTCTCTAAAATCTTTTTAACCCTTTTAAAAATTTACCAGAACATGCCTAAGGGTGACATAAGTCTATATACAAGTATACAGGTTAAAAAAACTAGTTATTTCCTCCTATGGGGAAGAAATAATTAACAGAAAATGAACAGAAGATGGAAATCATACTAGAATTCTAGTGTTTTCTACCGATATATGATCACTATAAGATGGTATGTCACGAAATAAAAAATTTTTGGGTGGTGAAGAATCTAGGGGAACTAGTCTCTAACACCATATCTTGGATGGTTGTCTCAATGGTAAATAAGACTCAAACAATAGATTAATCCTAAAAGGATTGATCAGAGAAAAATAAAACCATAAAATGGGAGAATATTACTGGATTAATCATTTCTTGGACTAACTTGTATGATTATGAAAATTATCTTCATGGTCCACCTTGATTTAGTTATCATCGCACTGACAACATTCTACTGTTTATGGTTGAAAATCAAGAGTCCCTTGATGATGGACTATCATGGTATTCTGATGATATTTTTTCAAATATTTCTGATTTACAATTCATCAACTTATTAGATGGTATTATTTCAAATGAAATCAAAAAGGCCTTACATTTAGGATTCACTACGTCCGGTGGTACTAAAAATAATATTGATGTAAATCAGAAGGTTTGTCTAATAAATAAGAATCATGAGTTAAACACCCATCTATATCATAGAGATTCAATTGATGTTGAGAATTAGTTTCTCATGCAATAATATACTAACCTAAATATAGAAGAAGAACTTGAGAAGTATTATCTGAAAGTCTTATGAGCTATTACAGTACCTATCCTAGGGGCTGAATAGAAAATTCCTCTATTTTATATGAAGAAGAGTAACACATTACCTATTTCATTTCCATGTAGAACAAAAGAATATTCTATACATAGGTCTACACTCATAAAAACTACATTATCCGAAGGCATATATGGATCCAAATTAGTGTCCTTTCTCACTCCATCAATGACTTAAGGATTATCATTAGAAACATTAATTCTATTTTTCATGATGATGAAAAAGGGGATAAATTTTTAACTTGACTTCTACTAAAGAATTTAGTAAATCTTCTGAGGAGGATAATTTATCTGAAGTTAATATCATCAGAAACATGTACACTTAGTATAGAAGAAATCTTATTGGTGTTAGAGCTGTTAATATTTATCAAGATTTTGTGAATGAAGAGGTGTTGGGAAATTGGTGGCCTCTTCCATGTATTAACCTAGAGAAAAATAAATCTCTCCATCATTCAATCTTTTTGAGGCTCCTAGGTGATGAAAAGATTCTTTTTGTACAAATAATATTTAAAAATATGTGGAATGGCCTCCCTAAATGTAAAAAATTGTTTCTGATTCTCACTTAGGATTTTAATGTAATGATAACCAGATTGTCTGCATTGCAAAACCACACTTTTTAAATGTTGTTGTGAAATAATGAAGTATAAAATCATTTATCTAGATGTATGGTGAAATTGAGTCACTATAAATATCACATGATATACATTAGTTTGAGATCACAGTGAATGGATTTCTTGGAGGGGTTACTCCAAAAAAGAACAATCCAACCAGCTTCATGACCTCATTAAACAGAAAGGAATTATCCAAAAGAATTATTCAGGTTAATGTTGGTTAATGATGGAGTTAGAAACCCCATATTTTTCCATGATCTCAAAATAATAAGAAGGACCTATAATACACTATCCCTCTGGATGAATGGTGATTATATTATCAATGAATGAGATGTCATTTCTAACCATATTATTATTCACTATGAGGGACTCTTTAATGGACAACTAAGGGAGGTGGAACAAAATGAATGTATGATCCTAAACATGGTTACTGTGGTAGATAACTTTCTATGAACATCTATTACCATGGGATTTAAAATAAAATATGATTTCTTTGGCCTCAACAATGCTATCTCACCTAAACCAGATGAACTTACAAATAATTTCTTACAAAATTTTTGGCACGTTATCTAGAACTATGTTTGTAATTTGGTTGCAAATTTCATTAGGGTAGGATCCTTCCCGCATGGAATAAATTCCCAATTAATTTCTATAATCCAAAAAATGTAACATATAGGTGAAATCTGTCAATTCAGAGCTATGGTTATTTTAACCAATCTCCATAAAATAATTTATATGATTTTGGCGAAAAGTATTGCTCATATCTCAAAAAAACGTCTATTTGAATAAGTTTTGATTTTTTATCGGTAGAATCATATTGGATTGCATGATCACTACCTTTAAATGTATCTATATTCTTAGAAAATCCATAAGGGTAGGTAATATAACACTCAATATTTATATTAAAAAGTCATTTGACATAATGATGTGGAGTTTCATTTATAATGATCATACAATAATTGGATTCAATGATATGCTTACTAGCTAGATAAAAGACCATATTGGATATGCTTGAATTTCTATATTAATCAATTGATCCATTAAAAAATACATTTGGTTCTCCTGAGTGGAGAAACTAGTATACCCCTTCTCTACCAATATTGTTAGAAATGAAAATACTATCTCAACTAACTTCTTCTCAACACGGTGGAAAAAGGTGACATGAAAGCCATCCTAAAAAATGATGTATTAAATCCATTTCTCACCTAGTTTTTTATAATGAAATAATCATTTTTACATAGGGGAAATGGAGGAAAATAAATAATATATTGAATTATCTTATATATTATTACTGGATTTGAAGAAAGGAAGTAACATGGAATAAATACTATATTTAATTTGTAAAAAGATATCAACATCCACAAAATTTTCTATGATAAATGACTTGGACATTAGAGAGAGGTTGTTCCCCTTAACAAACCTTGGTGTACCCTTGTATTGGGAAATGAATCATGCTTATTACAACATCAATATTATGATTAAAATTCTACGATCCATAGCCTATTGGAAATGGAATCCTCTTTCAATGGCTAGAATGGGTTTTTCTAGTCAAGAATGTGATTTTCTCCAAAAAGGATAAATAATCTATAGTGTATCATGGCATGTCTTGTTTATTATGTCCATCAACAGCCTAATGAAAAAATTTGAGTGGAAGTATTGTGGAAATGAATCTCTTGATTGTCTCATGGGAAACAATTTTGCATTCCATGTGCTTGCGGAGGCCATGGATTTAAAATTGTGTCCATGTTCAATCTATCACTACTAGAAAAATTCATTTGGAAACATGTTAACATAAATTCATATGCCCGATACATTCTATATGGAAGGCTTGTGGAATGATTAAAGGCTGGATTTCAATTCTATTTAGATTCAATTTTTTTTCATGCGATATAAGAAAACCATCCAAAAAATATTTGAAGTGACCATCGGTTGGCTAATTCCAATTCTTTACTCAATATCTAGATGGATAACTAGGATGGCTAACCACATTTATATGGTATAGAGTTGATTGATAAGAGATTAGATTTTGGTATCTCTATTAAAAACCTAATGAATAGCCTATCTGAGCTTTTCATGTCCATTTAACTTATTATTTATAGTTATAATTTTTTATGTCAAGAGGAAATGATGATTTGGAAATCAGGCCCATATGGGCAACATGATTGTAAGGTTTTTTATGAACATCTTACTCAAGGATCTTCCAAATAAATTTGACATCTTAATAAGCTTTGGATGTCCCCTTCTAAATTCACTATTTTTTGGGGATTGACACGCAACTAACATCAAGTGGACTCTAACCTATAGCGAGTTGGTATTTTACTTTTCTCAAGATGTGATATTTGTCAAGAAAAACAAAAATATGTTGAAAATGTTTTTGGATGTGGTCAAATTGAATATTCACTATGGATGGTTGTGTTCTCTATTATTGATGTCCTATTGTCTGAAGCTAAATCTGTAGTAGAATTCCTCCCTAAACTGCTTAACATCTCACTGTCCAATAATATTACTAATGATTTTGTAGTGGGTTGTGTTGAACATGTACATTTCATTTGTGGAGGTCATAATAAATGCATCCATGAGTAGAAAAGATTCAGAATCAAGTATCACAGGAGAAAATCTTCCAACAAATATACTATGTAAATGTGATGCACGTGGATCATTGTAATAATTTGGTGAAAGACATGACTTTATTGAGAAACATGTTAATACATGGTAATTATTCTCCACCACATCACACTATTGAATTATTCTAGAATGCACATATATCTATTTGAATGAAATTTATTTCTAATGGGGCCACAAAAGAAAATCCTGGACCATCCGTGTATAGTTTTATTTACATGGATTTTTCTTGTGATCATATTGGTCATTGATTCTATCCTTGTGGAACTGTTATGGCATTGGAAGCTAAAATGAATGTCCAGTTAAAGTATTGAAACTCATAAGGTAATGAATATGGATCCACATCTGGTTTGAATGTGACTCAATGATGACTTTTCAAGCTATTATATCAGATATGATTCACCTTGCTTGGAAAATGATAGTGAGATGGATCAACTACCTCGATCAACATGCATCTATGAATTAAATTATCACACATGATTTCCATGAATATAATTCTCTTAATGATCATCTTTCAAACAAGGGTGCGAGAATATAGTTCTACTATTTTTGCAACATTTTCCTTAATGATTTATTATCAATCTTTCATAGAGGCAAATGTATGATGCCTACTCTTAGGCTGGTGAAATTTCATTCTTTATTAATGCAAGAGAATATGTGGCCATTTTTTTCAAAAATGTTTTCTTATAACTTCTTTGGACTAATTATTCTAGAATAACAGTAACATGAACATGAAGAAAAACTTTTATGAAGTTTCAGTTTCATGATCTTTTTAAAACAAGATGATCTTATTCACCCCATCCTCATAATCGTTTGACATATTATTGGTAACCATCCATTTGGGATTATTATACAACCTACATTATTTATTAATATTTACATTTAACAAAATAACATATAAATAAATTATAACATTAAAACACTAAAAATATATTATTTATATACAGACACATATATTCATCATAGTTGATATAAATTGTTATTATTTAAAAAAATGTCTTATGGAATATAACGAAAATGAAATATATGATTTTAATGTATTATTACACACATTATTTAGTATAATATGTCACATATCAAAAATCATTCATTATTTTGTGAAATGGATCTATCAATGAAGATAATCCACTCTTTATCGTAGTCAATGTTCATATGAAACATATGGATTTCTATACCTGAATAAGTATTAAGGTATATATAATAATACTTCAGTATAAAAATATATATCAGACAAATTAATTATTTTTCACAATTTTTTCATTGTGTTTGAAAAAAATTAATCACATCAATTATAGTTATGACATTTATAAATATGTAAAAGATATCATTTACAAATTCATAGTTTTTCAATAAAACATTAACAATTTTCATATACTCTGTGATTTTGAAAATATTCAAGATTGTTGGTAGATTGGGAAAAATTAATGTTTTATCCAAAAGAACTCAATTTTCAATTTTCAAAACCATGATGTAGATATATTTAATCAAAATAATAATATTTATTGGGTAATGGAATTTAAAAAATAAATAACCTTGTTCAACATTATTGGGTGGAATATATAAAGGATAATGTGAAATTTAATTGATTTTAATTCAAAATATTCCTAATTGTTTTCATCAGATTATCATATTTTTTACAGTTTTAAAAAAATTTGAATTAAAATTTCAAATGTATTAATTTCAATATTTATATTGTTTTATTAATTTGAGATTTATTTTTGGTATGAAACTACCAATTAAAACGATATTTTTCATTGATTTTCATGTGTATAGTGTAGCAACCCATAAATTATAAAGAATTTCATAGGTTCTGGATGAATAAATTAGAAAATCTACATTCATGTGTGATTAAAGTGAGTTCAGATGATTTGTGTCATATTAAACACACTCCCAGAAATTAAGTGAGATTCCCCCATGATATCTAATCACGTTTCCAAAGATTTCATGATATTTAAAAGTAGATAAATTCAAAAAAAAATAACATGTGGAAGATCTATTTTTATTCCATAAAAAGAAGTTCATAATTTCATACCATCTATTTGGAGTTCCGATTTGTAGAAAACGGTAATCTTCAGCTACAATGTTCATCGGTTTTGTGAGATCGTGAATGAGGTTTAAGATAGAAACCATCTTCTTGGGTTCTTTTATGAAGTGGGTGAAGAGTGTTTTTAACGCCTCTTGAAAAGTTCTAATAAATGTACATTTGGTCAGCACTAAAACATAAGCACTAAAAAATACTACATTTTTAACGCCTTAACAGCGTTGTTAAATCATAACATTTATCAAAATAAAAATGCACTGAAAAAATATTATTTATCATCCTTTATGTTTTAGTGATAATAAAATACAGTTTTATTAGTTATTAAGCCATTATTTAAAATAAATGTAAGAAATGAATAAATACGGAAAATCAATATTATTAATTATATAAAAAATGAAATTATTTTAAATGAAATAAACTAAAAATTATAATTTTAAAAAAATATTGAAAAAAATACTTAAAAGAATTAGTTATACACATTACAAATATATTGAAAATATTAAAAAATAATAAATAAATATGGATAAAAAATATTTAAAATGAATAAATTATGAAAATATTAAAAATTAATAAATAATATTGAATGAGTGAATATACAAAAGGTATAAATAAATTTGAATAATTCTGAAAAATATATAAAAAATTGAATTCATAACATTTATCACCTAACATAAAAATCCAAAATATATTAGTTATATAAATAAAAAAGTTATTTAAAAAGAATAATAATAATTCCTTAAATTAAAAAATAATTTAAAAAAATAATTAAAAAAAAATTATTTCTATACATTCAAACATATTAAAAATGATAAATCATAAAAAATAGATATTGTTCAAATAAATTACAAACATATAGAAAATAATAAAACAACTGTAAATAAATATGTTTTAATAAATATTTGGAAATTATTAAATTTTATATAATTTAATTATCAATAAATATTAAAATTTATTAAATTATATTAAATTATAGAATATTAAAAATTAAATATAAAATTTAATAGATGAGAGAACTATTTAAAAAATAAATTCATATGATAAATCACATGAATTGTAATTGTGTTCAAAAATGAAAAAAATTAAATAATTCTATTTATATAAATAATATTTTTTTTCAAAAATGTATTATATTAATTATTAAGATATTCAAAATATTAAAAATCAATTTAGATAAATTAATTAGATAAATTTTTGAACTTTTAAAAATATTAAAGCTTGTTAAATAAAATTGAATTGATATTAATCACCTTCAATAAAATCATATTGAAAATATTAAATCTTAAGAAATAATTTTTCATAACTAAATATTAAAAAATTAATAAAGTACAAAAATATTAAAAACGAATAAATAATATTAAATAAAAAAATATATAAAATTAATAAATAAAATTGAATAAATTATTAAAAAATTAAAAAATATGAATTCCTAAAATTAATCAAAAGAATTATATACAAATAAAAATGAATAAAAATTCATATTAATTATATAAATAATAAAATTATTAAAAATGAAATATATTGACTATACAAAAATATTAAAATGAAAATGACTTTATAGGAATCAATTATACAAATCTCAAACAAATTGAAAATATTTAAAATTATTAAATACATATTACAAAATATTAATCATATAAATTACTAACATATTAAAAATATTATAATTTAATAAATAAATATCTATAGATTTTAAAAATTGAATAAATTCAAAAAATATATTAAATATTATTAAATATAAAAATTCAATATATATATATATATTTATAATAATATTGAAAATTAATAATTAAAATTAAACCAATTAAAAAAAATTTAATAAAGTGAATTTATAACATTATTTACTTGAATTGCATACACAAAAAATAAAATAAAAATGAATAAATAAATAGTCTTATTATAGTTAATTATTAATTCTTGTATTGTATTGATTGTTTATTAAAAATATATTTAATCATTAACCTTGATAATTTTTTATAGTGATTAAAATATTATTACAAAATTATATTATTAAATAATTGAAAATGTATTAATTTCAATTAAAATTCAATATATTACAGAAATATTGAATGAATATATATTAAAAATAAATAAATATTAAAACTAAATAAGTTACATAAAATACTAAAAATGATTAAATAATATTAAATCAATAAACATACACATACACACATACATATTCATATACATACATCTATAGATACATACATGTGAATCGATATGTATATATGTATATACATACCTTTACCCACACATATATACATACAGATACAGATACACAAACACTTATACACATATGCATACACGCACACATAAACATACACATACACATACATAGAATTTCATACTCAAGAATGTACATGCATACATAAAACATTGAATAAATACACTTACAACATAAACATATATACACATACACATACACATACACACACACATACATATCCACATACACACATATATAGGCATAGACATATATGTTTGCTTATATACAAATACACATACAAATATACACATACACATAAACATATAAATACACATACACATACGTTGTCATGAACCAAATTTGGTCAATCTCAAACCGGTCAACGGTGCTGATCTTCAATAAGGCCCGAAGTGTGTTCTCGATCCCCAGGAACATGAAACTAGTGTCGGGTATCAAAAAAGAAAAAAGAGGGAATAAAGTTTCCCAATTATAAATAAATAAAACAGCAGAAATTAAAAGAAAAAACCTATATCTATATTATTCAAACATATCAAAATTTATGAAAAATATAAAATATACAACAATCTAACAAAAAAAACAAAACAAAACAAAAAAACTAAACTTAACCTCACAACAATAATGTCTCCATGTGACCTGACGGCAACTCTTTGATAGCAAAACCAATCATCAGCCATGGAGATTGCAAAAAATCAAAAACAACTCCAAAGGCAAAAAGAAATGAAGAACTATAGGAATTTGGATATAAACTCAGTAGACATGCCTTCATAATTTTTTCCCAATGCACATCTTTTAAAATAAAAGAATCATCAGCTTAAATATTTTAATACATTATATAAAAATAATCTTCTCCACACTTTTCATTTTATATCAAAATATGGTCCATTTTCATGTTCATTCCAAATAAATATTATTTTATCTTCTAAGAAACATCATCATTTTGAAATGGAAAGTGATGATTACTTATCAAAATTGCACAATTGTGTATAAAAATTTTATACGTTAAAACATTTATCATAAACCTATGAAACCCAACAAATAACATTCCAAAATAACAAACCACACATTAGAACACCACGTTAATCATATAATATGGGATATGGAAATAATATCATAGGTGTAACCAACCGACAAGCATCTCAATCCTCACTATAAGAAATTATGTACTAATAGACATGGGAAAAGAAATGATGTCATGAATAATCCAAAACATACTAATATATGTTGACTCATCCTGGAAAGCATGCCTCTCTCATTGAAATCAATAATACCTATCCACACCCTGCGTGATATAGACAAAGGGGAACTATCTGATAAAAATAAAACTTTATATATCACCATGTTATAGGCCATACCCAGATTGTAATCCAAGCAAGTGCAGAAATTGTTCTCCAAAAATTTGCTAATTATTTCCATTTCCCATGTAATGAATTAAAGAGGGTTATCAAATTGATTCCATCCTAGAATCCAATCACTCAAACATATATACTAATAATACACATAACCAGCATCACTTGATCTACCCCATGGAATAATCTATTTCCTTAAAAACAACAGATATCAACAGAGTCCAAAACTGGGATATCCTATTTCTACACTAAGTAAATGGATCATGAGGAGTCCATAACAAGGACACCCCACCAATTAACATAAATAGATCATGATTATTAGACAACAATAACACACCATGCATTTAAAAAAAACTAAATCTACATTTCCAAATTGGTTGGAAACTTAATTTTTCTTTTAATTTTTTTTAAAAACAATATAGGTACTCACAAAATATTTGTTAACCAAAACCATTTTCATCAAAGTTCCATTCGGGCCACATATCATCATCACATTCCATTTAATTATAAAGAACCAAAACCATTTATAAATTAATTTGAGAACCCCAAAACCAATGTTTAGATGTTAAAAATATCTTTTCAAATAAAAATCATGCTTTAAATTTCACAAAATAATCAAAAAATATAACCATCCATTTTGTCGAACACTATGTGTGCAAAATTAAACAAATTAATTCCATTTATAAAAAAAACATAGAAATCAACAATATTCACACAAAACAATTAGTCCACGGTTCAGGCATCAATATTTAACATGAAATTAAATTGAAAAATAACATGAAACAAGTAATTATTAAAATCAAATAGTAAAGTGTAAAGGGAAACCTACCTCAATTTTATGGAACTTCCACAACGCATAATCAGAATAACCTCGTAATGATTCCAAGATCTATGATCAATCAAGAGTAACCATAAACAAAAAAAAATTAAAGTGACATTATTAATGTTAAACATATACCATATATACCCTTTACATTGGAATATGGATATGCATAAATTAAATTGAATAAGAATGAATTAGAATGATAAGAGATGATGTTACCTTGAGAAATATGTCTCAAAAACATTAAGATAACCTATTACCACACCATAAGAGAGATTATGAATATTGAAGAAGGAGGGATGAGCCTTATTTTGGTTATACTAACCCAGGGAAGAATAAAATAGGTGTTTTGGTGTTAATTATAAAAGAGGGTATAAATGTAATTTAAATTTTTTTATGATCTGGGTAGCTTGCACGGTTTTTCTGCACAGTTTAATAAACTGTGCACTGATCATTAATAATAGTTCATCCTAGAGACAGAAACCCCATTATCGCTTACCACATGGTTTAAATAACTATGTGTGTCTGTGTCATTCACCCTCAAATAGGATAATCCCAAGGCCTACATGGTTTCCGAGAGCACGTTACATGGTTTCTTCTAACCATGGGAAAACCATGTGACACCTGCTCTAAAGCCTAAAACTAACTATTTTGAAGAAGAAACCCAAGAATAAACAATCCAATAACCTCATGACCATATATAAATACAATATTACCTAAAAATTCAAAAATATCAAAAACATAAATCGAGTGATATACCACAATCTTAAAAAATGGATCGAGACAAAGTGTTAAATCAAAAACATGGGTGTGATAATTCTCCCAACCATAACGATCTCCACTATAAATATCCACATCATTTTCCATTTAATTGATTAAATATAAAGGATTCATATAATTACAAAATCCAACATCTCAGTGTAAAAAAAAACTTCAAATCCAAACAAACATTACTCAAACCACTTCTTAAAAATCAATTTAAAACTCAAACTACAACATGCACAACCCATCCACAGGTAAATCTACTAGGTGTTCTCCAAAATATCAACATTCAGCAAAACATATAGGGACATGAAAGTAGATAAACTAAAATTAAACAGCACTTTTCGAATCAAAAACCATAGTCATGCACGATTACCAATACAGGATTCCTGAATGAACGCCCCACCAATTAAAATCAACTAACACTGATAAAAACTAGAAGAATCAACAATGATGCCTATAGTGGGTCTCCCCATAATTTATGAATCATCTATCCAGGGAAAACCAACATTATCAAAATTGGAATCATTTCCCCACACTAATAATTAAACCCACACCACAAGGCTAAAAACAAGTGTTGTAACAGGAATGTCAAACTGTCTTCATTCCAGTATTCATGGAAAATGAAAGAAAAAGTCCCTGCATGCCCCTTGGTTCCTAACTACGCATCATATTTACTCTGAGTCCTACGGTTTGAGTCCGGATGTATGAAGCTTATACAATGTCGTATTTTGTATCTAACAGTCTCTGATTTCCACGACTTGAATTTAGTAGACACTCAAAAAATGCACGTCCATTTAGAAATAAGAGACTCAAAATTTATGAAATATAAAATTGATCTCATCAAAATAAGAGTTACCATGAATCACATAACATCCACTTTTAAAATTTAATGTGAAAAAACACTGAAAAACTTCTCTGGACACAGCCATTACAACTAAAAAGGCATAAATAGAAAGGGACTCTGATATAAGTCTACATAAACACCTTACTCCCAATGACTGGCTCCACATAGCATCTAGTAAAAACCCTATAAAATTATTTTCTAGTAGCCTAGGGCACCCCAATTATAAAATGAATTTGGAGAACTCGAATAAAATGACATTATTTGATCTAGATTTTGGAACTGATGATAAACCCCGATCATATTTTTACAATAATATGAAGAAATATCACGAGGAATTTTAATTCTATGACCATCACCAATATTGTATGGAAGCTTCCACGTATCCTTATTGTAAATATTTTCATCACTTATAGATATCAGAGAATTACTATTTGACTCAATAAATTCTACTATAACATCTTCTACAAGAACCACTTACCTCACCACATTGGTAAAATAGGATAAACCAAACTCTGAAACCATCAACTATAGATCAAGATGAAGAACAAACTCAAAAAATTGATCCTTTATGGAATCATTTATGACACTCTCTAATATTTAAGGAACAATAAAAAAATTATGGATGTACTCCAACATTGATCCCTAACATTATTTTAAAAAAAACATTTCTATCCCATATCACACCTTCACTATCATAGTAAATTACAATCAGATTAAGAAAGCCTTCATGAAATATTAAGTGATATCTTCCTGAGGCTTATTCTGAGTGACTGATTTCCACCACTTCTAGGTTGTCCCATCAATCACTAATGTAGAAAACATCCCCTTAAATGACTTTGTAAACTCACAAAAACCGTAGTATAACCCAATACTCCTCATACATTCTTCCACTTCTAGGGGATCCGCCTGACCATAAATTAGAGGCGGATATAACATTCAAAACTATAGTATAACACAATATTCATCATCACATGCCATTTCATTTTAAAGAACCAAAACCATTTATAAACTATATTAATAAACCCAAAAAAACATTTATATGTCAAAAATATATTTACAAATCCAATCCATTCTATAAACACCACAATATACTCACAAAATCCAACTTGGGATGTTATCAAACACTATGTGGGAAATTTTAATCAATGTAATTCCATTTATCACAAAATAATGTAAAAATCACCACTTTTCTCCCCAATAAATTATTCCAAGGATCATGCCTCAAAATAAAACATACAAGGATGGTGAGAAATAATTAAACTAATGATTCATAAATTAAAAAATCAAGGGAAAATGGAATCGTACCTTAATCATGCAGATCTGCAATAACACACACCTAAAATAACCACATAAAGGATCCAAGATCTAATAAAAACAAAGTGGAACACTAAACACACAAAACACCCCACATTAATCAATTGAAACATGAAGCCTAAATCCCTTTTACCATGGAATAATGATATCCCTATTGAAAATTGAAGAATAATGAAGAGGGGGAAGTAGAGAGGTCATTGACATGAGAAACTTGGCCCAAAACATTGAAGAAAACCTAGAAACACACCATGGGAATGTGTAATAATATTGGATAAGGAGAGTGGATCCTCAATTCAGTAGCATGAACCAGGGGATGAAGAAATTGGGATTTTTGGGGATAATTACCAAAGTGGGTAAAAATGGAATTTTACAATTCTATAGATCTGGGTTACTCACACAGTTTTGTCACACAATTTAGTAAATTTTTCGCCAACCAATTGAAATTATTTTTCCTAAAGACAGAACCTCCACATATGCTTGTTGTAATGTTTAAATAACTATTCATGAGATGTGCTCCCTAAAAAAGATGAATCCCATGTCCTTTACAGTTTCCTCTAACCCTGTGCCACCTGTTTTAAAGATGTAAACTGAATATTTTCAATAAAAAATCACAAAGGAAATGATCGAATAATAATAGGACTGATGATAAATAGAATATTACCAATAAATTCAAACTCATCACATCAAGATCACAGGGGGAAATTGTGATCCAAAAAAATGAACTGAGTTATATGGTTAAAAGAAAAACCCGGGTGTGATATACACGTACAAATACACATACACATAAACATTCACATACACACATACATATAGAGAAACCTACATATGTACACTTTCAAGAACATACACATACACACATACAAATATTTATTCACATACACATACACATATACATGCTTATACATATATATATACATAGATTTATGTATAAAAATAAACATACATATTGTTACAAATATGTGCATGCAGATACATACACATACATACACACATATACACATTCTACATAATCATACCCACACATACACATACAAGCATAAATACACATATACATACAAGTACACATACATACACTAACAAAATATCATAAACACATACACATAATCATACACATACACAAGCATATATACATACACATACATATACACATACGTATACAAATACAGATATTGATACACATACACATATACATTCATATACACATACACATGCACATACACATATACATTTTCATAGTAATGCATATGTACATATACACATACACATACATACTCACACAAGTATATACATACGTATATCCATACACACATTTATACGTATTCACATATATATAATTAGAAACCCGAGTGCATACTTGAACATAAATATGCATACATACACATACTATATAAACAAACACATGCATCAAAATCATATATATAAATTCATACACAAAAACACAAGTCATATATGTACATACTTATAAACATACACATGCATACACATGACTACACATCAACACACTCACACACACACACACACATTCGCATACATCTATGCATACACATACACACATACATACATACACTTACACACATAATCATAAATATAAAAAACACACACAAACATACAACATGACAACTACATACACATACATCACACACATAAACACAAATAAAGATATACACATACATATACATACATACACATTCATAAATATAACTAGATAAACGTGTACATATATTTTAAATTATTTATTACAAATATAAATATATAAATTCAAATATGAATCCCATAATTAAATAAATATATTAATTTATATATTAATACAATTATTTAAATAAAAAATTAATATATCATATTTATATGAATTATATAAAAAATTATGTAATAAATGAATGTAAATTTACTATAAATATTTCTATTGATTAATATAAATTTGATAATATTCTATATATAAAATTAGAAAAATAATAATGATAATAATTGTATATTTTAATTTATATAAATCATATTTATATATTATATATACACGTATATACTTATTTTAATCTATATAATATTTAAAAATATAAAAATATGTATATATGAATTAAACTATTTATTATTCTCTTTATGAATGTTTTCACGCGGTTAATGGTGGTGATTTTGGGAGTGGTAAAAAAATCATTATAAAGTGGAACCTTAATCAATGATTACAAAAGTGCTAACAAAGGGTACCATTTTTATAGGGATTTATTAGCATTGTAAAATGTTACCATTATAGACTCTTTTATATAATGTTGATAAAAGTTACCCATTTATCAGAACAATTTTTTTAACACTAATAAATGTCTTAGATAAATATCACTTAATTTCATAGAGTGCTATATTTATATAAGAATTCAAAGACCAAGACAAAAAATTTCCATGCATCTTGGGATTACTAACCCAAAAAATACTGTGAAGATTATTCCAATACTCTATCATCAATTTTCAAAATGGAAATTATAAATATTAATATCTCATCTTATGAACAATATATGATGGTTAAATGGGTCGAACCATTGTAATCTATTTAGAAAAAATACTTCGTTTGGGATATCTATTTATTAATATCATATATTGGATGAAGAATATGAATTTAAATATGTCATAAATGGGAGATGATACATAATAGGAATCAGGGATTGTGCCATGAGTAACATTCACATATCACCTATTGGTCTTGAATTATCTGTCTCAATGTTTGGGACACGATGCAATAGAAGGATAATGAATATCATTTCTCAATATATGGATGAAACAATAACTAGAATAATCATAATAATATAAATAACAATAAAATAATAAAACATTTATTGTTATGACTATTATAAAATATAAACTTACGCATAATTGTGTCTATGAAAACATCTATGTTATTTTAACAAAAGAAATGTATTCACGTCACAACCTCAGCCCCCTTCCACATCGAAAAATTATATGTGGCATCATTTCCATTTGATATAAAATATCAATCATTATAATTAATTATAAATATAAATATAAAATGTTAATTGAGGTATGATTCATACATTTCTGGATGTGTCATGCCCCTACCATCTTTTTTTGTTTTAGTCATCACTTCTGATCTATTATTGACACCCTCTCTTTCATGATGATGAATTCAACTGCAAGGTGGTCCTGGGGTTTCAAGGCTAGTTGTCTACGTTGGATTTGTTCAGTCTCCCCTTATAGGGCTCTGACCTCCTGTTTCTTGGTGTCTGTGTAGGTCAGATATGGAGCAGTTTCTTAAGGAGGTTTGGGGTTAGGCGGATCAACGGTCGACAAATCTCTAGGGGCTGCTTTGTCACTTGCTCCTTTTTTGTTTTTTGTCAAATTTTCTCCTCATTGTCATTACTGCCATTTGGAAATCTCATCCACTCAACATATACGCTGACGTTATGTTCAATTACTCATCTCCTTGTCAGAGCTAGAGCAGTGTTAACAACATGGTTTTGGGAGGTTCAGTTCGACGACCTCTATCGTTCAAGATGCAGCTTTTTGATGCCTGTTTTTTGTTTTTTTGGTGATGGTTTTATTGTTTTGTTCTTGATAGTGGAGTGTTGAAATATTTATATATGTTCTTTCATGGTATTGGTTTTTGTGTTATTTTTTGCTGGCTCGATGTGGAACAACTAAATTGTGCGATGTTTACAGTGACACTGGAGGTCTCCCATGGTCTTCAGTGTCTGGTGCTGTTGTAGGATGTTGATGATGATGAGGTGATGGATCACGATGACTACAGTGATACTAATCATGATGATGAATGATGATGGATATAGTGGTACTCATGATTATAGTGGGTGATCCTCAGATCTTCTCATCGAGTGTTGAGAATGTTTAAGATTTTTGAAAAACAATTTGCGGTTACATTGGTTTATGGTTCCCGCCTAGTGGTTTGTAGCTAATACTTATTGAAAATAAAATAAAAATTAATTTTTAGTCACTAAATCCACTCAATGGTGTTCTACAAGGAAACTAACCCCATCCTGTCACATTTATCAAGCAACTAAACTAATTTATTTGACTATAATTCATGATAATCCTTTCTATATTGGCCTCCCTTAATTGAATTGTTCATATTTCATTTCATCCCTTTTTTATCAGGCATCAGATAACCCCTACTACACCCATTCATTGATGTGGATGAAGGGAGAGAGAATATAGAGGATTATAGTAGGAGAATATGAGGGTGGATGAGAATAATCTACATGCCTCTATCATTCATCACAACAGCATTGAACAAAGTTATATTTATAATAAAACATATGATCCATAAGAATGAGTGTAGATAAAGATTATAAAATAATCAAAATGATTAAGATGTCATGTAGAATGTGGAATGAAAATGTTAAATTAGACATGATCGAAAAAAGTAAGACAATTGAATTATTCATAATAATTTGAAGAAACTTATGTAAGAATGTAGCTCAAATTAAATTGTGGATCATTACCTAATGGTGAATCATAGATTTCTTAATCCACCATTATCATTTTAGTTACATTCAACATCACCCCATGATCATATTATCAATCTTAGCATCATTCTTTCCTTTCTCCCATGATAATCTATCACATCAACCATGAATCACATATCACTCATCTTCCACGCTATTGGGTATCCAATGAAAAAATAAAATTTCCCAAAAGGATAAACATAGTTGAATATTTATATGGGAATTATTTAGTGTCTTTTATAAACTCTCCAGTTAACAAATTCATTAATCAATTAAATTAATTAATCAATTCTCCTATAATAGAACACGCTCAAGTGACCTGATGAAAAACAAATATATATTATATATAGGGTATACCCTCATTTCAAAATCATCCATGAAGTTGTTTTTTCTTTAATAATATCCATTTATGATATATAAGAATTTAGTTACAAAAACATGTGTGTGTGCTAAAAATATTATTTTTATATTTATTCTATTTTTACAAAGGCCCACCCACGATTGAAAGTCCACATCTTATTAGATCGTTGGTAAACACCTCAATCCTTAATGAAGAGAAGCATCGTATAATTTTTTTTAGGACACCCACTACTATGAATTTACCATTTTACCCTCTAGATGGTCCAAGGACCTCGACAATCAAAAATGATATATGTCTCAGTCTGGAAAAAACCTAAGTCTCCACATACCACATAATTATATAAATTTCATCATTAAAAGTAAATATCAAGAGGTGATAACAATAAAGACCCATAATGAATTGTCAAAAAACAAAAAACCCACACGCGTACTTTATTCATCCTAAGTGCTCTGGTCCTAAGAGAGATTAATATAAATATAAATTGTTATACTTAATATATTTTTATTGAGGCCCCTCTTTTCCCACAAATCCTCAACAACTCATAAAAATGGAAAAAAATAAAACTAGAAATCAAGGAATCCTTAACATAAATTTTTGAGATCATTATCTATGGTTAATTTGTAATTTAACACTTAGGAATGTCCAAAGACTATAAAAATAAAATTTTATATATGTATCTGATTAGTAAAAACTCGGTATCTAAAAAATAACAAATAAATTTATTTGAAATCTATTGATGAAATTAACAAAATTCTTAATAACCTTCAAATATTATGCCGAAAATCAATTAGCAAGATCAATTAAACGCTTATCATTATATGTATTTGTATAATAATAAATAATTTATGTAAGAAAAAATTCTTATTAAATTTATTTTTTGATAAAATAAAGCTACCAAATAGAAATTAGATGATAATAAATATAAAATATCAATTAATACATAAGAAAATATAATTATTATAAAAATAAACTAATAATGTCACATAATAAGTTATGTTGCCTACCCAAAAAACCATCAACTTCCTAGCATTACAAAATAAATTATAAATTATATTATTTTACTTAAACAATGAAAATATTATTAATTTTTTGTGTTATTTCATACATCTAATGATAAAAATTCTTATTTTGTAATTCTAATGACAATATTATAGACCACATTTTAATATGAAAATAATATTAAAATAAGAAAAATGCATTTTGGAAATACATCAAATAAAACAATACAAACTCTTATAAGCTATTTTAATTTTTTTTAAATGATTTTGAAAATTAAATAGATTTAATGAAGAAATATTTAAATGAATAATAAAATAAGATAATTACTTCTAATTAATAAATGAAACATTAAATATATAAAAAACAATACTATAATTCCCTTGATAAAATCACTCATCGATATCATAAGAAAATTTTCACATAAACTCATGAACACCACCCCGTATACTAGATGTTGATGGCTAATTCTGAGGTCCTAAATCATAAATATGGTAGATGATTCCCATGATATCATAATAATAATCAATTTTAAATAACAATAAATCCATAATAGATAATAGTAGTATGCAAATATTACAACACATCCAACCCCTACCAAATGAACAATATAGGTCATGAATTCATACAACCATATTGATCACCCATCTGGATGATCAAAAATAATAAAGTAAATAATGGAAAAAGTGTATATGGAAACCCCACTAAAACTTGATCCTCACCTCAAACCAATATATAATACTAATAAACCAACTCTAGAATGCTCCATTTTGCAACCTATAACCTGAAGGTAAGATATAATGTCCACACATGTACTATAGTTCTCATGCTAGATGTGTGAAATTCATCTCACTAAGGTCACACCAAGTGCCCCAAATATATTCTGTCATATACATGTTTTTGTATTATAAATATAAATAATGGTAAACAAATTCACATAATCATGTCTTTCAAGACACCATGTGCTAACTAAGACACCATTATACCCGACCATTCCTAAATCAAAAAACTCTGGAAGAGGAATTCACCATACACCACAAATCTTTACCCCTAACCAAAAAATCATGGTGAGGGTTTTTAATATGGAATAATCTCAATCATACTACTCAGGAAAGTTTCCATACCAAACAACATCCATATCACACCAAGTCTCAACTCCTCCACTCTTACATGGGGTAGGGACCCATTACCACATCATAGAAAAATGCTCTCTCAATGAGTGTTTTCCCTACTAACATATTTACTTGCTGGTTGTAATGGATGATCACATATCTCAAGCATCATATGAAGTGATCATAGATGAAAATCAAAATAACCAACAAATCACACAATTCAAAAAACACTATCACTTGGTAGGTCCCATTGATAATCACATTTTTAGGGCATCATAAAAAGCGACATGAGGAGGATTATATTGGCTGACGTATAGCATAAGTAAAATATACTATCAATAGGGGGTCCCATTTCTTGTAGAAATTCCAATATGAAAACCCATAACTAGTATAACCAAAGAAACATGTAAACATCTCCTCTAAATACATCCCTCAACTTGTATGTCATATATCATATGGTTCTCTTCCCACTCAAAATTTATGTACTAGTCGCTCCAGACAGAGATTCATGTCTCTAAGTGAATCTTACCAATCATCTGACAATATAGGAAAATCTTCATATATCAGACCTTGTCACACTGGGTACGACACACAAAACATGTTTATGCTCTCTATATTCCCATAAAAGGATATACAAGGTTCTACATATACACTAATAGATCTCCTCTCTCTGATACCAACCTAAATATGTTACCCCATGGGGACTCCATAGCCTATAGGCCCTACCTATCCCTAGCATTAGGTGGATGGTCCATTTCATCTTCTAATTACCCTTTTCGCATACAAGTCTCACCAAACAAGTACTATAATATACTAACCCCACTTAAGGACTCTTTGTTTCTTATTTACTATCAATAAGAATATATATATATACATACATATATATATATATATCATAATACATAATAATGTCCCATATCACATATTAATTATGAAATATAATCAACCCATCATCTAATGAAATCCTTCAACTACACACTGCATCTAGCCTCAGAGGACACATCCAACTCGTATAAAAAAATGAAAACACTAATCCAACCTCAATTGGGCGTTCATTAACATATGTGATACATTTTACTATCTCACATGTCATATATATGCACAATCCACTCATGCATAGGTTACAATCCATGGGATACCCAACCTAGGATACTTTTAACTCAACCCATCCCTAAGACATAACCTAATCCTATCATAAAATCAATAAGTATCCTTGCCCCCTTGGAAACCTAATCGATGAAAGATTCCAAAATACCTGACAACTATAGGATCACATGATATATCTATAGGAGGTTTAATACATCCAAATCTATTTACCTAGGGTTCCTTAAATTGAAATCCATTTTACCTAAAAACGTTATCATGAAACCATTCACAATATTGTTCAACAAGCAAATTATTTAACATTATTGGTTCCTCCTACAACTATATATAAGATTTTATCCTAAACCAAGCTTTTCTAATCCTTGAATATTCATCTTTATCATATAATTTTGTTTCTCATCCACAAAACCCAAAAATTAATTGTAAGAAACAATACTCAACACAATCACTCACCTATGAAAAAAAAATCTAATTTATCTAAACCATAAGTTTTACCGTAAATGTAGTAAATCAAGAAATAATTCATAAAATAGCATACCTCACTAAATTGGAATTGATCTTAATAAATTATCTATTTTCTATGATAATAAATCTACAATTTCAATTTCTATGAAACCTTTAGATAATTGTAGAAGAAATAATATTGATGTTAGGTTTTATTTTGGTAGAGATCATGTGATATGGGTGAAATAGTTTAAAATTTATCACTTTTTAAAACCATCATGCAGAAATATCGATATTTCTCATTGGGGAAGAAATATAGTATGATATGTTCATGTTAGAATATTTATAATTTTATCTTTGATATGTTTAGGAGGAGTTTAAGAATGATTATACGCATAAATATTTATATTTTTATACAGTCTCTAAGAACTATATTTTTTTATTCAGATTATTTGTTTTTAACTAATATTGATTGTCATATAAATACTTTTAGAACCAATCATACATTATATATAATGTTAAATTATGTTTTGAACATTCATTTTGATTAAAATTAAATTTTGGAAAATATTTATTTTCATTTCTTATTAAACAACATTTAAACAGCTCTTTTCACTGCATTTACATTGATGTTTTTTAAGTGAAATACATTTTCATCGATCATTGTAAAATTTATTTAAATTGATTTATTTTTTCACTTACAATAATATGGACAGTTGTTATGGTTTTAATGTTTATTTATGTAGTCAATCTAATGTGGGGATGTTTTTTCTGTGTGTTCTCACATGTATTTTTTTTATTGATCAGAACACCTCTAATTATTTCATAATATTATCATTCATTAAAATGTAGAATTTTGTTATATTACATGTTTTTATATCATCATATATCATATATGGTTTAATAACATTTTATTCAAATTATAGTTATTTTTTATTATATTAGTTTATACATTTATTAATGTAACTGTATATATATTTTTTATAATGGGTTTGGGATGTTTTATTTTGAGTTATTATGTTAGGTAAATAATTTGGGGCGTTTAACAATAATTTTTACATGAGTTAACAATTCTCATATATTAAAACTACTATAAACCACATAGTCAATTTGGAAGGCTAGTAGCCAATTCCAAATTCATGTAGCTGATTTTAAATTCATGTACTTGATTTTCATTTTTAGATGACCTATGAATTTCAAAAATTCCAAAATATACATAACTCCAAATTTAATTATAATTTTTAAGAAAGCTAAAAATATATCCTTAATTTCATTATAATGAAAATACAATATAATCAAAATCTTTTAGGTTACAAAATAGTTTTTATGTTAATGTATATTTTTTAATTTATTTCTACTATTTTATATATCTTTTTTTATTATGACCTGAATTTTTTGAATCTAATTATGGTGATTCGTGAATAATAATAAAAATAGTATAATATTATAAATATAAATTGAAGGATTAGAAGGAAATTTTTATTTCATCTAGGTCCTTTTTAGTTTTGAAACATGAAAATGAAATCAATCTAACTCCTTCTAGAATCCTAATCTCCAAATTTCCAACGTAGGGAATTTTGATGCATCAAAGTCAAAGATATTGAATTAATTTTGAAATTTTATTATGTGGTCAGTGATCATACATAGATAAAAATTCCTACCCGAATAACCATATATAAATATTTCTATATAGTTCATTAAAATTTTGACTGGAAATTATTCTCTCTTCTGTCTAGTGAATATTTTTTTTAAATCGATCTTACCATGAGGTACTGTCATTTGTGAATATTTTCCATCATACCATGAATTCATAAACAACCTACTATGAATCCTTTCCCCCCTACCGAATGATATACTCAAAATATATCATACATAATATGTATTGCAACAATACATGATAACTCAATAGTCATTTTAATACTAGTACAATGACTGTAAAAAACATGAACTCACTACATGATATAGTATGATTTCCAACTACTTAACCACTTTTCATGCACATTAAATTATATGATTTTTTATTTTACCATTAGTAGGTAATTTTAAAAATTATCCATTTTATGATTTATTTTATATATCCATTTACTGGATGTTTATTACTAATATTTATATAATTTTAATGACTATATATGTTTATATTAATTATATAAAACCCATGCGATGTATTTTTCATATTTTTAGTTTTTTATAAATATCAAATAGTTTTGAATGATAATTCATTAGAAATATAGATTTAAAAATAAAATGTATTTTATTTTGTTATATGATTCCATATGGGTCACAAGTACAACTTAATCAAGCCTTGGTTTTTTTTCTTTTTGTGATCGATATATTTTGGGCTATAGAAGTTGGTAATAATTGAATTTGGGAGCTAATGGAAATTTTCACGGTTAAGGCACGTGGAAGGTTTAACTATGTGGAATATATGTAACATACCTGAATGATGCTCTTTTAGAATATCACACAGCTTTCATATGTTTAAAATAAATGTATGACATTCCTAAGGAACTGTGGGTGGTTTAATGATTATCCAAGGGCATCACATTGATTGAGAATGGTTTTCTCAAATCGTTCATCGCCCAATGAAAATATCTAACTCTGTGGACATAGGGGTTTTGATGTTTGGTTCATGGTTAAAATATATATGTTGAAAAATTATTCCACACTCCAGAAGGGAGAGTAGGGGTTCACAGTTGAGGCACATGGATAGTCTAACCGTGCAACCGACCCTAGGAAATGGTGTGAACCTAAACCTAACGATTAATAAATTGGATAATACCCTTATTCCCATTTATTGTTTTAAGGCTAATCTACCCATAATCTAACATTAGATTATCATTATCATTTCCCCGCTATTTGGTGTTCTATCCTTTTAGATTAATTCGGAAATATCTTCCTTCATGAAGGATAACATCAATGTAGGTTGCATTTTTATATTGTTTGCAATCATCATTATAGAATATGTTAAATAAATTATCCTATAATATTATGAAACCCAAATTAGCTTTTTATGGTGGATTTATGGGTTTTGAAAAAATTTATTTTGTTTATTATGGATCTTGGATCATGAGGACCTGATTAATTATTCCCCAGTCTAAATTTGAGAATGAGGTTTGAGCTACCTAAATTTTGCGGTAGTTGTTTCAAAATAAATTTTTAATTATATGAATTTAAAATTTTTATAATAAAATTAATTTGGTTTGATCATTTAATTGATGTTATTATTAGTTTTATGGGATTTCATTAAAAAATAAATGTTTTAAAGTGGATTTTAAGGAACTTTTTCAATCATAATGTTTTATTAAATGTTTTTATGGATTTTTTAAATAGAAATAGTATTTCAAATAGTAATTTGGAATTGTATTGGGTATTAAATGTAACACCCCAGGATTTCAGAGTGTGTTATTTCTTAAAAATAATTCAATAACTTGCACTACAAGCAACACCGAGTTCAATCACACCATTAAAAGAGGTCATGAATAGTATTAACTACATTTTGAACTTTATATAATCCTTATAATTTTAGAATCCATATTATGAGTTTCTTAGTCATAATGCAAGAACAGATTCATTTTCAGTATTTCACTTTTATCAACTTCTAATAGTGACACCTTTTTAAATACAATATTTTAAACTTTTTGACTAAATGGGGACATCTAAAATTGAAAATGAAACACCCCAAGCTTCCACGGTACGTTTCCCTTTGAATAATGTCATAGCGTGTGTTGTACGCAACACCGAGTTCTAACACACCATAACCAATCAAACTAGCCGTTATAAATAGTAATACCTACTTTTTGAAAATATATATATTATATATTTCAAAATGGACTTCAATTTTGGATTCGGAATATCGAATTTAGCATAAGGTGAAATTTTGGTACTTTTCGGATAACTTTCATATTTTGATGAATAGTGAAAATTACTAAATTTTAATTAAAAACAACTTTTTTAATAAAAATAATTAATAGTGATAAATTATTAATTTGAGTGGTTTTAAAGTATATTTATAATATATTTTTACAATTTAATATAATGTTGGTCATTAGACATAATTTTACAATTAAACCGAACATAAACAAGTGTCAATCTTTTGATAGTTTTTATCTCTTAAAAACACGCTTTTTGTTTTGACAGCGGGAATTAATTTTAAATTAATTTCTTCCACTTCTGTGTTTTGAATTTAGAAAAATGGATTCCATATTTAGAATCAGGATGTTCAAATTGTGTAAATAGGTAACTTTTATTTTTAGACATTTTGAATAATTACTGCGGTAAATATTTTATTTACCATGGTTAAGGGTAAATCCGGTAAATAAGGGTTAAAAAATAATATTATAATAATACTAAATTACCCTAAAACGTGTCTTAACCCTATTGGTTGATACATGGTCGACCATGGGCATCTTTGGGTCGATTTGGGACCCCATGGATCCACTTGTAAGTGATAATGACACTTTATTTTAATTAAGTCAAAATGAATACAAAAATGACACAAGCATATATCTTTTAGCAAAACAATTGTTACATAGGGTTATATAAGTTGGATTTTAGATTATAAATATTCATTAGAAAGCTAAAAATATTTCCTACATAATTATAGTTTATTTATAATTTTTAGACATTAAATAATTTATTTAATTTATGACACAATGATGATGCAGTAATTACTATAATAGTGAAAATTTAAAATAATTGATATTATAAATACCCAAAAAATATAATATGAAACTTTTAATGAATTAAACTAATTTTATAGGATAATATGATATATGAGTATTGATTTAATTGACTTTTTTTGAAATAATCAATCTGTTATGAGTTTCACAAAAATCAACTATTGAATAGTGTCAAAATTGACATAAAAGAGTTTTTAAAACAAATATTATATTATTAATTGATATTAAATTCCTAAAAATCTAAGGATCGGCCAAGAGACTTATATAAGGATACGTTCATCATTAATGGACCACTTGGGGGTCGCTTGGATGTATATAGTATGTTTATTAACCATATTATATAAAAATACAAAGACACATTGTAAAAGTGAAACTAATTAACTTAGAGTTAATACTTAAAGATAAGGTTAATATAAGTACCCAAACTGGTCTAAATTCTATTGGTTGAGTGGTTTTCGACCTATCCCCACCTTAAACTTTGAATAATCAACTTTGGAGCCATTATAAACCTAATATGAATTTATTATAAATTAATATTTCTAACTTTTCCGAAGGTGCCCCTCACCCCTCTTATAAAAGGGCACTCCTCTTTCTCATTTCTTCACACCTTAAAAGCCTTTTGGCTCGGACAAACTCTACCCAAATACTCTCCCAACATCCCACACTACAACCTAGAGGCCTTAGTTTGATCATAAAGCCAACCTAAGGAGACCTTTTGATCAAATCAAAAGGAAGAACCCGAAGAAGAGGAAATGATTTCACCACCCTTCTCCAAGTTCATTTCTTCTTCCACTTCTTCTTCCTTTGTTCTTACCATTCTAAAATAATATCTCCAGTATCTCACATATACTGTGATTTTATTATAAATATGGTACAACCATATTCAGTATTCTATCCACCCTTTGAATAACATGTCACCATACGTGTGTACGTACGGACTACCGTCTCCACGTCGTGGTGTAATTGTTATTCAATATAATATTATTTGGATGGGTATAATAATGATGTTTAACTCATGTAAATAATAAAAATAACATGTTAATGATTCTGTATATATGATATACCATCCATTTATATATTATTTTAATATCAAAAGAATGATATTGTCGCTCGTGCGTACGTACGGACTACCGTCTCCACGAACGCGATGGGATTCATTCTCCATCGTATCCATTCAAGTATAATTATCATTTGATGATTTAAAAATGATGTTTAAGGACTATATATCATTCTGGATATGAATAAGATACAACAACCATGGCTTATGTAACAAAACATATAAAAGAAAATGAGTAAGTTAACTCCCAAAACGACGATAATTCTAAGATATTATTAACAAATCAATGTTAAAAGATCATATATGATATCATATTATTATATATGATTCTTGTATAATTTAATAACAACTATTTCACCATTATACAGGAGGTTAACCTACCCCAACCAAGGAAAAGTACAAGGTAAGGGTTTACTTTACAACCTCTTCATTATCCAAGGTTGTTTATACGTAATAATCTACTGGGATCTCGTTATCATCCACATCCATGTTTCTTCAAAATGTATTTCAAAACATTTTTAATATTTAAAAGAATATGGGTTAAAGTCATTTATACCCTTGTTTGACTTTTTATAAGAGGTTTATAAGGGAATCTTTCCGTCGTTTTCCAAACAAGGTGCTTTTTAACCTTTTCGACAGAATTAAGTTAAGAATGTTTTTTTAACTTATATGGCAGGTGCGGTTATTCTCTGCAATTATTATAACTTTGAAGCTTCCCTTAAACACTTGTATGGATATTTTCAAAATAAAGGTTTTATTTTATAATTATGTGATTTTTAAATGATTTCAAAAAAATATATATTTCTCTCAAATATATGAAAATCCAGTGCAAATGTATACGTATTTAACGCAAGCATAAATATGTTTTCAGAAAACCTGACTCTCGAGTTTGGTAGACAGGAAGGGATTGGGAGTGGACCCATCATGGCCTGTAATTAGTCGAGCAGTCTCAGAATTAGTTATTTTGTTTTCAGAAGCTTGCATAATGTTTTCAGAAAAACACTGGAGTGTATTTAACAATTTTAAACGTAAGTATCTTCTAAAAAAATTTCATCGGTAGGTCTCATGAGACAAACTAGTGTCTTGGCATAAGGCCTTGACAAAATCTTATTTGTAGTCTTGGCACGAGGCCTTGGCTATGTGGTTATGATAGTCTGGCATTATGCATTCCAACATTATGAAAGTGGTTATTGATTTTTGCATGTGATTATTCGATTAGTAGAATATCCATGTGAATAAGTAAATGGCATTATTTCATTTTATATATGCCATACCATGTTGAATGTTCGTATTTAAAAGGCTTTTGTTTTAGTTATACATTGCCTTAAATGTTTATTCTTATTTATGAATGTTTCCGCTATATTGTTATCCTTACTGGGCATTTGAGCTCACCCCTTTTCTATGTTTTATTTTTCCCAGGATGTGAAGAAATAAGTTATGAATGACCTGCAGGGATTTTATGATGGGTTAATAGTGTGGATTGTGGAAACATTATGTTGTTGTAGTAGTTTTTCATTTTATGATGTAATGTAAAACTTATTAATATATCTAGTGTTTCCACGGATACTAAACCAATCGGTCTTTCGGGATATGATGTTTCTTGTGATCATGCCAATGTTATGTAATAATGCACCGACTCTGGGTAACTGGGGTCGGGGCGTTACAGTTGGTATCAGAGGATGTTTAGTACAACCCTTGGAAACTATATTTAGATAAACTCTGATTAGAGCACTTAGACCTAAGATGAACTTTGAGGATTAGTATAGAAGAACTTCCTAGAATTTTGGTATTGTAGAGATTTTGTGAGTTTTCCGAGCAATACATCCCTGTCTGGATACGAGCAGGTAGAGGTGGCTCTGGCACAGATGTACCTAGGGGTAAAACCCGAAAACAAAGCTTTGAGCTAGACTCGAACGGGAACTGGTGCACGACATCAGGCCTTGCTGTACTCTTGGTTACGACACTCCCGGGGGATATGCTTAGGATAATTCTCATTTTCTTTACGAACCATTATGAAGGGTCTATGAGTATATACTTCCTCAAAGAAACCCTTTTTAGGATTATGGATTATATCCATAAATAGTTCAATTTATGTTAAGTGTTTTATAAGTATGGGATTATGTATTTTGACTCATAAACTAATCTAGTTTATGCCATTGTTTAGAAATGGCGCCCAGTAGAAGGAATGATAACTCCAGAAATGCACATGATTCAAAGAGAAGGAAGGATCATATCTCTCATGGTCTTAAGCTAGAATTTATAAGAGAAATAGTCTCCCATGTATTATCATCATATGAAGAAATAATATCATGTGTTGATAAGATAAGTAATGATTTTACTGAGTCCTATGGCTTTAAAGGGTAGCAAGAGAAGAAAAGGATGGAAGAGAGAAAGATGGATAAAGGGAAGAGGGAAAAGAAGAATTTTCCCATATGTGGTAACTGTAGAAAGAAACACCCTGGAACTTTACTGAAAGGAATGGGAGTTTGTTATAAGTGTGGAGGAAAAGGGCACAAAGTACGTGACTGCAAGGGTAAGAAAATGGTTTCAAATGTACAATGCTTCATTTGCAAGGAGTTTGGACACTACGCGAACCTATGTCCCAGTCATCAGACTATGCCACAAATGATGTTATTGGATAATAATCATGTTATGATACTACCACAGATGAAGAGGGATGATTAGAGTTCTTATGTTGATTATGTCAATTGAGTGTTGTATCAACAATGTACTTGTTACAATAATCATGGAGTATATAAGGATTGTACTGCAGTACTATTTCATTAAGGACTTGAGATTGTGTGGAACAAAGAAAAGTGACTCAATAGCAGGATTAATTTTTTGGAAAATATATGGTTGAGAGAATGATAAATCATAATATAGTTCTGATACTGAGGTAGTGATTTTGGAATAATATGTGATTGTTTTGGATAAATTATATTGGATATTCTTGACTACCTTGGAACTGATTAATGATTTGTATATTCCATCATTGTTGGGGTTTAAAACATTTTTGGATTAATGAAGTATATCCAGCATTCTATATGAAATAAGGGAGCATGAATGTAATCAATAAGGAATATGGTAATACATGATGAAGGTATTCATATTCTATTACGGGGTAAAAATGATCTATATTATGTTTACCTTCCTTATAAATGTTGGACTGTGAGTTTAGACAGAAGTATTTTGGATAGTTCTAGTTTGGATTATTTTGGATTGACATAAAAGGACAACCCAGAGGTCGGGCGGCAACCTGTCGCGTCCGGCAAGGCTGCGAGACTTGAACCCGCAACCGAAGGGTGACAAGGGTGTATCACCTACCACTGTCCCACGAGATGTCCTGAATTAAATAATGTAGTTTTTTTTAAAAGATCTGGTAGATGAATTATAATTCATTTATTTTGGAACCCTGTACGAATAGTATAAATAGAAAAAAAAATTTACGTTCTATTATCTTTTAGAATGAAAGATGAGTTTGTGGTAGAAATTTATTAATGGGTAAAATTCTAATTATAAAGTAAGTATATCTCCTTATTATCTTATCCAATCTCATAAATAAATTCCTCAACATTAATAATAGAAACTTACAACAAAAATTTTGTCCTAGATGGTACCTTAAATCATCACAAATTTATGGCTTTGGGATTGTTGGCCTTTTCATAGCCATGTTCTCTACCACTCTCCATCAGATAATTGATGGTTAGATTTCTCTTCCATATCCATATTTTCCTACATGGAAGATGTGTTATTTTCGGTAATCTTCATACTTTCCACTCTTTATTTTAAAGCGAGGCCTCACTAATTCATTTTTCTATGTGGGATTTCAACTAAGATATTTTGAAATTTCAAAAATGTGTTGTCCCAATACCATATATTTTGTTGAACCGATGGTACTTCAAATCATCATGGATTGATGAGTTTAAGGACCTCAATTTTATACTTGTTTGTGATTGATGACCTCAATCACTACCTATAAATATTTACGTTTTTCCTCCAATTATATGTCTCTAATTTCCACCAATGTTCTCCTAATCGAGATCATAATTTGGTGGTGACCCTTTAATTTCTCTTTTCCTCATATTAAGACTAAATTTTAGTAACCCAATTTCCAATGTGGGTTTTCCCACAAATATATTTTCTACTTTCAACCTTTTATTTTCGAAGAACAATTTCAAATTGCGAGGACGCAATTTATTGAAGGAGGGGAGAATATAACACCCCAGGATTTCAGAGTGTGTTATTTCTTAAAAATAATTCAATAACTTGCACTACACGCAACACCGAGTTCAATCACACCATTAAAAGAGGTCATGAATAGTATTAACTACATTTTGAACTTTATATAATCCTTATAATTTTAGAATCCCTATTATGAGTTTCTTAGTCATAATGCAAGAACAGATTCATTTTCAGTATTTCACTTTTATCAACTTCTAATAGTGAATCCTTTTTAAATACAATATTTTAAACTTTTTGACTAAATGGGGACATCAAAAATTTAAAATGAAACACCCCAAGCTTCCACGGTACGTTTCCCTTTGAATAATGTGATAGCGTGTGTTGTACGCAACACCGAGTTCTAACACACCATAACCAATCAAACTAGCCGTTATAAATAGTAATACCTACTTTTTGAAAATATATATATTTTATATTTCAAAATAGACTTCATTTTTGGATTCGGAATATCGAATTTAGCCTAAGGTGAAATTTTGGTACTTTTCGGATAACTTTCATATTTTGATGAATAGTGAAAATTACTAAATTTTAATTAAAAACAACTTTTTTAATCAAAATAATTAATAGTGATAAATTATGAATTTTAGTGGATTTAAAGTATGTTTAGAATATATTTTTACAATTTAATATAATGTTGGTCATTAGACATAATTTTACAATTAAACCGAACATAAACAAGTGTCAATCTTTTGATAGTTATTATCTCTTAAAAACACGCTTTTTGTTTTGACAGCGGGAATTAATCTTAAATTAATTTCTGCCACTTCTGTGTTTTGAATTTAGAAAAATGGATTCCATATTTGGAATCAGGATGTTCAAATTGTGTAAATAGTTAACTTTTATTTTTAGACATTTTGAATAATTACTGCGGTAAATATTTTATTTACCATGGTTAAGGGTAAATCCGGTAAATAAGGGTTAAAAAATAATATTATAATAATACTAAATTACCCTAAAACGTGTCTTAACCCTATTGGTTGATACATGGTCGGCCATGGGAATCTTTGGGTCGATTTTGGGACCCCATGGATCCACTTGTAAGTGATAATGACACTTTATTTTAATTAAGTCAAAATGAATACAAAAATTACACAAGCATATATCTTTTAGAAAAACAATTGTTACATAGGGTTATATAAGTTGGATTTTAGATTATAAATATTCATTAGAAAGATAAAAATATTTCCTACATAATGATATTTTATTTATAATTTTTAGACATTAAATAATTTATTTTATTTATGACACAATGATGATGCAGTAATTACTATAATAGTGAAAAATTAAAATAATTGATATTATAAATACCCGAAAAAATATAATATGAAACTTTTAATGTATTAAACAACTTTTATAGGATAATATGATATATTAGGATTGATTTAATTGACTTTGATCGAAGTAATCAATCTTTTATGAGTTTCAAAAAAATCAACTATTGAAAAGTGTCAAAATTGACATAAAAGAGTTTGTAAAACAAATATTATATTATTAATTGATATTAAATTTCTAAAAATCTACGGTTCGGCCAAGAGACTTATATAAGGACATTTTCATCATTAATGGACCACTTGGGGGTCGCTTGGATGTATATAGTAAGTTTATTAACCATATTATATAAAAATACAAAGAGACATTGTAAAAGTGAAACTAATTAACTTAGAGTTAATACTTAAAGATAAGGTTAATATAAGTACCCAAACCTGTCTAAATTCTATTGGTTGAGTGGTTTTAGACCTATCCCAACCTTAACATTTTAATAATCAACTTTGGAGCCATTAGAAACCGAATATGAATTTATTATAAATTAATATTTCTAACTTTTCCAAAGGTGCCCCTCACCCCTCTTATAAAAGGGCACTCCTCCTTCTCATTTCTCCACACCTTCAAAGCCTTCTGGATCGGCCAAACTCTGCCCAAATACTATCCCAACATCCCTCACTACAACCTAGAGGCCTTAGTTTGATCATAAAGCCAACCTAAGGAGCCCTTTTGATCAAATCAAAAGGAAGAACCCGAAGAAGAGGTAATGATTTCACCACCCTTCTCCAAGTTCATTTCTTCTTCCACTTCTTCTTCCTTTGTTCTTACCATTATAAAATAATAACTCCAGTACCTCACATATACTGTGATGTTATTATAAATATGGTACAACCATATTCATTATTCTATCCACCCTTTGAATAACATGTCACCATACGTGCGTACGTACGGACTACCGTCTCCACGTCGTGGTGTAATTGTTATTCAATATAATATTATTTGGATGGGTATAATAATGATGTGTAACTCATGTAAATAATAAAAATAACATGTTAATGATTCTGTATATATGATATACCATCCATTTATATATTATTTTAATATCAAAAGAATGATATTGTCGCTCGTGCGTACGTACGGACTACCGTCTCCACGAACGCGATGAGATTCATTCTCCATCATATCCATTCAAGTATAATTATCATTTGATGATTTAAAAATGATGTTTAAGGACTAGATATCATTCTGGATATGAATAAGATACAACAACCATGGCTTATGTAACAAAACATATAAAAGAAAATGAGTAAGTTAACTCCTGAAACGACGATAATTCTAAGATATTATTAACAAATCAATGATAAAAGATCATATATGATATCATATTATTATATATGATTCTTGTATAATTTAATAACAACTATTTCACCATTATACAGGATGTTAACCTACCCCAACCAAGGAAAAGTACAAGGTAAGGGTTTACTTTACAACCTCTTCATTATCCAAGGTTGTTTATACGTAATAATCTACTGGGATCTCGTTATCATCCACATCCATGTTTTTTCAAAATGTATTTCAAAACATTTTTAATATTTAAAAGAATATGGGTTGATGTCATTTATACCCTTTTTTGACTTTTTATAAGATGTTTATAAGGGAATCATTCTGTCGTTTTCCAAACAAGGTGCTTTTTAACCTTTTCGACAGAATTAAGTTAAGAATGTTTTTTTAACTTATATGGCAGGTGCGGTTATTCTCTGCCATTATTATAACTTTGAAGCTTCCCTTACACACTTGTATGGATATTTTCAAAATAATGGTTTTCTTTTATAATTATGTGATTTTTAAATGATTTCAAAAAAAAATATATTTCTCTCAAATATATGAAAATCCAGTGCAAATGTATACGTATTTAACGCAAGCTTAAAAATGTTTTCAGAAAACCTGACTCTCGAGTTTGGTAGACAGGAAGGGATTGGGAGTGGACCCATCATGGCCTGTAATTAGTCGAGCAGTCTCAGAATTAGTTATTTTGTTTTCAGAAGCTTGCATAATGTTTTCAGAAAAACACTGGAGTGTATTTTAGCAATTTTAAACGTAAGTATCTTCTAAAAAAATTTCATCGGTAGGTCTCATGAGACAAACTAGTGTCTTGGCACAAGGCCTTGACAAAATCTTATTTCTAGTCTTGGCACGAGGCCATGGCTATGTGGTTATGATAGTCTGGCATTATGCATTCCAACATTATGAAAGTGGTTATTGATTTTTTGCATGTGATTATTCGATTAGTAGAATATCCATATGAATAAGTAAATGGCATTATTTCATTTTATTTATGCCATACCATGTTGAAAGTTTGTATTTAAAAGGCTTTTGTTTTAGTTATACATTGCCTTAAATGTTTATTCTTATTTATGAAAGTTTCCGCTATATTGTTATCCTTACTGGGCATTTGAGCTCACCCCTTTTCTATGTTTTATTTTTCCCAGGATGTGATGAAGTAAGTTATGAATGACCTGTAGGGATTTTATGAGGGGTTAATAGTATGGATTGTGGAAACATTATGTTGTTGTAGTAGTTTTTCATTTCATGATGTAATGTAAAACATATGAATATATCTAGTGTTTCCAAGGCTACTAAACCAATCGGTCTTTCGAGATTTGATCTTTCTTGTGATCATGCCAATGTTATGTAATAATGCACCGACTCTGGGTAACTGGGGTCGGGGCGTTACATTAAAATATTTTATAAATTGTGTGAATGAAATTAAAATTAATTTTGATGGACATGGAACACTAGGAACCTTTGTTTCATTATGAAAGGGACATATGTGAGCATAGTGTGTGTGCTACCACTAGGGGCTTCATTCAATATATAGATGGGGTGAAATATAAATCAATATTTGTTGGTACCAAAATAATGCATAGTTTAGCCTCTGTAATTTCAATTAAACATTCCCATAATATAGATCCCAACATAAAGTTATTTTTCATTTCTGGTTATTTATTGTGTTATTGTTTTTATGGATAATTTATCTCATGTTTTTCAAACGAATTTTTATCACATGGATTATAATGTATGGTTATGTCATAGATGTGTTAATATTTTCATACATTATTTTTTATGCATTTCACTCACTTATATTATCACTTCTACTTTTCATATTCTTAGATTTATAGATATGAATAGATTTTATGAAAAAACATTAAAGAATTATTTTCCAATCGGATTGGATTTAGGAAAAATCATTTAAAACTATTTTAATTATATAAATACTAAATTTTTTATATTATTTCTTTTATAAATTCTATTTTGGTTTTCTACTATGTTTTTTTTAACTAACTACTTTTTATTTTAGTTGGTGGTAGATGTTGTTATGTATAATTCAAGTAATGGAATATTTACCCCTCTTTTATTTTATTTTCTACATTAATGAATGGTTTATATGAGAAATTGGTCCACATGGGGATTTTTTTGGATGTGACATGAAACACATTGTTGTTTAATCTGTTTTATTGGTTTTTATTATATTTGTAATGACTTTTCTTCAGTGGTGTAATCTATTTGTATCTCTTTTTTTATATCACTGGATTAGTTTGTCTTCATATTTCACCCTTGGTTATATCCACTTTTATTATGGGTCGCCTTAGGTGTATTGTCAATTTTACAAGGTTTATACTGTTTAAATTAGGAACTAGAGAAATGTATAGCATGATGTGTGTTAAAACTGTCAGATTTTGGGTTTGTGTCTAGGGTAGAAAATAGTTAGGGCCAATAAAATTCAATTAGTATGTCTCTATGGGTTTGTGGGGGGGGGGGGTACTTGGCGAGCTCACATCCATGAGTAGACTCATGTTACCGTGTGTGGTTAAGAAATTCTTACCATGTTTGAGTCTTTTTGTTAGTGGTAATTGGAATAAAAAGGATTGGATTTTGATTTAAATAGTTATATTCCGTCATAACATTTTGTTTTTCATTAATGGAATTCATGATTGTTTTAAATTTATGATGATTTAATTAATTTACATTACTTTATAAATTTGTTCATAATATTTTCTAATATATAGTGTGAATATTATTTCTCATTATCATGTTCTTGATAGGAAATTACCCTAAAGAAGAGATCGTTCAAATCTAAGAGAGGAAGACATGAGAATAGATCACCAAAATAATCCTCTGATTTATATTTATTTAGTTTAATCTATAATCCTTATAGTATATACTCTAGATTATGTTGGTGTCATAAAAATAGGAAATTTAGTGGATCAAGGTGTTGTATTGATAAAGAATAATTCACCCATCTATATTGGTGGTGAAGGACCTGAGGAATCTAAGGAGTGGATAGAATATAATGAGAGGATCCTCAACTTCATGAAGATTCATTAATACTGTAATGTGGTTTTCCCCATCTATAAGATCAGTGGACCAAAAAGAAGACATCATGACTCAATCATACAAGATACATTACATGGGGATGTTATGTAGAGTAATTTGATAACGATCATCAAACTATAGTTTTACCCATATATGTTACATATGGTGAATACAAATGTGGTTCTATGAATAGATCAATGAGAGTATACTATTATAGATTATACTACCCACCTTTTTATGTTGGTTTATCTAACATTATAGATCCTCACAAATGAGTATCTAAAGTCTCGTGGTTTTGATCTGGGTTTGAGTCCAATTATTTGGTCGATGTTGATTCTCATGTGACTTTCGACCATTATAGAGGTAATAGAAAAATAATCTATGGATGAGGTATAAATATCTAGAAATATAGTTTTCGGTCGAGTCCTGGTGGGTGCAGGTGTTAGCCATGTTTTAACTTCTTGAGATAAAAGGAAGAACAATTGTGGTTAGTTTTCCACAAGACCATTTTTAGGGGTTCATCAGGATAAAAAATGTTTTTATACTATCATTTTGGATGTAATGGTCATTAAAAGAATAATTTTGTGGAGGCTCCTAGTACATCCGAAAAATGAGGATTATTATATCATCCTATGTATTTTTCAGAAAGGATATCCCATGGCAGGAAGGATAGATCCACAATCACCATACATTCCCAAGATAGTACTGGTACGACCATGTATTGTGGGTATAATCCTTGGACAAGGGGGATATTCTTCTAGAGAATTTTGGATGACTTTATGTGATAGAATATGTGTTAGGGGAATATAAAGCAAATGAAACAATTAATAGAATTATGTTCTTATTTTCAAATATATGGTTCTATATTTTCTTTGATAAAGGTGATAATAATTATTTTATATTTTAAATGTTTTTTAGAGTGTTAGGATTATATTTGTAACATATTTCATATTTTGTTTATCATTACAACTATTTGGGATATATTTCAAAAAAAGGGTAAAATTTTCCGATATATTAGTTTATGATAGTCATCTTTGAGGTGGTTTGAGACTTTATAAATCTCCATCATTACATACTCAACATGATTATCACCAAGGATTGGATGAAAACTCTAAAATCCCATAAATATTTTTATTTCCATCATTTTTAGTTTTTATCATCTAATGGTTCCACCCATGTTTTATTGAGTGAGTAGATAGTAGATCGGGATGGAGGGGATTTGTTTGTTCCATATGCTGTGTTGATCTCGTGATAGTTGATAGTGATGTTCTATGATATCATTGACCCTTGTTTGGGCAGTCTACTTATTCAAGAGTTGTGAGAATACACTATGGTATTTCTAGATGAATTTTATAGTTTACCACCATATAAGTAACTCATGATAAAAATTTTACTTCTCCGTAGTACAATTTCTATTTATATTCAATCTAATTAAATAGATTTTATTGGGGTGATGCAAATTAATTCCCATATCAAGGATATAGAGGATAATGGTTTTATTTATACTAGTGTGTCACAATGGGAATCACCTATCCCCTTTTATATGAAATAATATGGGTATATCTGATGTTGTGTAGGTTTTCAAAATCTATATGATGTGAACCTTATGAAAACATATCCTTTTACTAGAAATCGTGATATCTTTCACCAGCTTTGGTGGGAATGTTGGTTTTCAATGACTGACCATTGGTTGGGGTACAATTAGTTGAGATTTTGATGGGTGGATATATATATATATGACAACATTTAGGAGATATAATTTGAATTTTGAGTTTCTAGTAATTCTATTAGGTTTTAATAATTCACATAATATATTTAAAGATTTAATGAACAAAATCCTTCACCAGTTGATAGATTCTTTTGTTTTTTTATTTGTGGATGATATTATTGTGTTCACTAATAGAGTAGATAATCATACATAACATTTGAATTTCATTAATCCAAAATTTAAATAACATAATCTATATGGTAACATTTCCAAATTTTAGTATTGGATCTAGTAATTGAAATTTATAGGGAATTTTAATTATCATTAGGGAGGATCAGTGGATCTTGAAGGGTTAATTTTTGTTATGTCATATGAGTACATAGAAATGGGTTTGACAACTTGAGCTTATTGGGTATAGAAATTTACTATAGTCTATTTCTTCCTAATTTCTCAATGATTTCACCTCCAATGACTGGTTTGACCCATAAGGTTATAAAACATTAATGGAATTAACAATTTAGAGATCTTCTGAGTAGAAAAAGTTAAGGTTGACTTCAGTTACAATTTTTGATTCAATCAGAAATTGGTACATATTATAATGTTTCTACGATGATTCTGGTCTAGGTTTGAGATCTGTCTTAATGAATGGGAAACATCAGTGAATATTTTTCTATGTAGTTATTTCTTCATAATAAGTGCTACCCTAAATATTATATTATTTTTAATGTATTTATTTATACATGGAAAATATGAATCAACTATCTATTTAAGAAGTGTTTTATAATGTATTATAATGAAAAAAGTCCCAAAAAATTATTTTTAATCAGATGGATCAAAATATGTGATAATGATTTTTGGTGGAGAATCATCAAAAAATTTATTTTGATATTGTATAAATTCATGGGAAAGGGAATGTGGTTACCAATGGGTTGAGTAGAAAACTTCTGACATAAACCATGAAGGAATATATTGAGTAGTGATCCATGGTAGATTTTTTTTGTAGACATAGGATTGGTATTGGAATAGGATTGTGAAATGGTGTTCACAAATTTAATTAAAGCCTAATCATTTATTTATGTGTGAGTTCAGATTGATCACATGAAATACACCAAGTGATAACACTTAGGAAACCTAAATTTTAGTGGGGAGTGAAAAATTGAGTGGCCTCATTATACATGCGGAGATTTTTTCATCTATAGTAGGTTGTTGTTCTATTTTCCCTGAGGAATGAGTTGATGAATAGTGGAAACTGATAATGTTGTTACATACACCATGGGGATAATAAGATGTATTCTTTCTTGAGGGATCGGTATTGATGGCCATGGATGAGGTGGTAAATTTTAGTTTTTATTTTACATTCTCAAGATTGTCAAAAATTCAAGTTGGATGACCTAAGACCTATATGATTGTTTTAAACATTACCCATTATTTTATGGAAGTGGGATGATATTTCCACAAACGTCGTCATTTTTTTCATAGATTCGTAGTGTTAAGAAAGAAATTGTGGTGGTCATTAGTAAACTTACAAACTAATATCATTTCATTCCTATAAATGTGGAAAATAATGTGGAACAGTTAGGGGACTTATACATCCCTGCTATTGTGAGACTTCATTGGGTTCCCTCTATAGTTGTATCTAATATTCACCCATGGATCACATATAGTTTTTTGAAATATTTATAAGAGGTGATGGTTTACTATATTAAATTTGACATTTATTATCATCAATATATATATAGAAATATAGATAGAGATATACAGGTTCGCGAGGATATAATTTTTGGGCTTGTATTCCTGTTTTTAGAAGATATTGAAGAAATAATTTTCCTCTAGTCATATTGGACTATAAAAATAGTAATCACTAATTGTTAATGATGGATCAATTTTAAATTTTATTGAGAATCCATATAGATCTACCTTGTTTTGGGAAGTCATGGGGGAGTAGTTCTTAGTTATGTGTAGTCTTGTTCAACAGATGAAGGAAAATAAGTGGTTTATTTTGAAGAGGTTTTTCACAAAATAGAGCCTTCATAAATATTATGAGGAACATCATCACTAAACTCTAGGTTTTGAGGCAAGAAATACTGGTTTTCTATGAGTTTTACCCTAATTTGTACATCATTAGTTGGGCACGCACATAATTTTATCAATATGATTTGTTGGCCTAATCGAAACTGTGGAATAACATAAAAAGGTAGAACTTTGATTAAAATTTCTATCTATGTATACTTTGATCCAACACATTTTTTATTATCCCAAATGTGGATTTATCACCTATACCATTTCCAAGTGATTGGATTGAAGGATATTGATGTTGTTCCCAACACAATAGTAATTTACATACAAGTTATAATTATGGATTTACAATATAAGATATTATGTTATAAAAAGATTTCCTATGTCTAGGTATTGTGGAACTATGGATGGGATAGTCCCAATATATGGGAATGATAATAATGGATGAAGCAAATCTGACCTTAAATTATTTATGGTATAGAATATTGAAGAAATTACATGGATAGAAATAATTTATAGAAGGGGAAATTGTGATTCTTTTTCAGTCAAATGTATTCCTTAATTGAGAAAATGTTGTTCTATTTTTGATTTTGGCACGCATTGGCGAAAAAGGGGTAGTCAAAAGGGAATTAAGGAGACACCTCAAAGCCACATGGCTATGGTGCACGATTAGTTTATAAATGTGTTAAACATATGACATTCCTCTATGAATTTTAAATGGAATAGTGCAAGTAATACACATTTCTAAACAAACCATGTGACATAACTATGTTACCATATGAGGGTCTGGAGTTTATCCAGGTGTGTCACTTGGTTTGAGAAAAGGTTTCCAAAATGTTAACTCACAAATGAAAATCATTCACACATCAGAAAATGGTTTTTTCATTGTTGGTGAAACCATAATCTATCCCTTTGGACAAAATGTCCACCAAAAAAGATTGAAATTTTGGGGTACATGCTTAAGGGTCATTGTTAGTTTAATCGTGCATCCTCCCCTAGGAAGCCATGTGACCTTCCTATGAACTATTAATGAAATGGTATTTGTTAAATTTTTCAATTTTTAATTCTAATAAACCCATAATATAAATTTTAATTGTAATTATCACTCCCCTAGTGTTTGGATTCCCCTCCCATTGGATTCATAGTGGAATTCATTAGCTCAGAATGGATCACATCGGGGTGTGTTTTATTTGTATCTGGTTACCCATCTTCATTGTATTTCTATTTTTGATCCCTTATCCTCTCATCATATAAACCCCAAAGTGTATGTGTATGAAATATCTATGGGGTTTTATGGAGGATTAATATTCTTGTAATAGATTAAAGATATTGAGGACCCAATCTGCCTTTCCCTAGTCATCATTTTTTAGGTAATTTCCACCGGTACTATTTTGAGGTATGTGTTTCGAAAAAATGGTTTAATCATCAGAATAATTTTTTTGTGAAAATTTTATTTTCATTTTTATTTAATTGAAGTTATTTTTCCTTTCATAATATTTCCCAAGAACAGAAATGATTTTAAAATGGAATTCTATTAAAAACTGTTTTTCTCACACTTACTGTTTGATTAAATCTTATAAAACCGTTTTGATTAAGAAATGGGTTTTCAAACACTAAATAATAATTGGATTGGATTTTAAAATATTTTATAAGTGATGATAATTGTTTTAAAATTGTTTTTGTAAATCCAGTAACATTTAGAACCATAAGTATATCAGGAAAATGACATAGGTGGCCCTAGTGTGTGGGGGACAAGTTTGGTTTCTTTTAGGATATCGATGGACTATGGAAGGACATGATATTGGTTACTACCAAAATTATGTCTAGTTTACTCTATATATATCTAGTACGTATTACAATTATCCATGGACCAATACTTATTAATTTTATTCTAGTTACTTATTTCATGGTTGGTTTTTAATTGATATTTTTTTATATGTTTTTTCACATAAAGTTGTATCACAATGTTTCCAATGATTTTTATGCCATAAATGTCTGTTTACATTAATACCATATGATTTCTGGATATGATTTCCCTATTATATCAATACTACTTCTCAAATTGTTATATCCATCGGTATTAATATATTTTATGAAAGTCAAATAAAAATTTTCAAATGGGTTTGGATTTTTGAAAAATCACTGTTAAAATGTTTTTTAATATTAAACATTATCATTTTAATTATTATAAATTTTATATACTCTGTGGTGATATCATAATTGGTTTTTTTATCACATAATAATTTTCTCCATCGGGTGGTTATAGATGTTGTTAATTATAACTCATGTAATGGGAATATAATTATGTAGCATGCCAGATTCACCTTTAACTATGGAATTCGTAGAGCGATAATTTTGAGGAGATGGTTTGCCATAAGTGGACTTGTTGGTCATATCATTATATAATTAATATTTTAAAATTTTTCTCATGGAATTTATGATCTTGATTATATGTTTTCATCTATGTTTTAATATTATTGTTTGTGTTTTTTTTATATGGAAGACAAGTTTGTATATTTTCATGTTTCCCCATTTTCTATATCTATCACAATGAAGGATAAACATGGGTGTCTTGTTGATTTGACAAAGGATTTTCTGTTACATTATATGCTTCACCCATGATTTTATTTTCTATAAATTAATATTATATGTTATTAAAATCAATCAAAATTGATTTAATATTTATAGAATTATTTTATTATGTTTTTAATTTCTCAATATATGTAGTAGTTATCTAAAAACGTTTTTGACATTAATATTTTAAAATAAAAAATTATTATTATTAGGGAATTTATCTCTCACCAATTATTATGGAGGAAATTTAAATTATTCACTTGGTTTTTTAAAATTTGTTAGTTTCGTTTTTCATTTTTATAATTTTATCAGTTGAGTGATTATTATAAAATGATAATATTTCTTTCTCACTCTCTATTCAATATTAGATTATTATTCGATATATATTTTAAAAATTTTTACAACTCCTTAGTTTTGTTGAATTTTATTTAATTTAAAAGGTAATCAATATTCACTATTATATAAAAAAGTGAAAAATTAAAATAATTTTGATATGATATTGAGATGAACTATGAGTCCACATTCCTTTTTAGAACCAATACATGACTTCGAACATTTACATAATGTGTTATTATACATTCTACTCATAGTAACTCTCTCATTTGGAATGAAAATTACCCCAACTAATACTAACATAAAGAGACCCACACATTTCAAAATAACATGTACATGTGAATTATTTTTTATGTTCTACTCCATCTAGTTCACTTATGTCTCTTACATTATTTCCAACTAATTTCATTTATAATTTTTAACTATTTATTCCACCACATAAAAATTAATTTCATATTATATTCCTTAAGTGGTGACTCCCATATTCTAGTCTTAAGACCATTTTAGTTGAAATTTGTTCTATATAATTTTATAGTTGTAATTTTTTTGTTAATCCCCATACATAATAAATCCATGAAGTTAGTATTTCACTATAAAAAACAAGGTTTTAATAGTTTTATGATTACCCTTTAAAAATAATGTAGTGGTAAATACAATGTACAGAGGAAAAAGGATAGAATAGGTCCACTTTGATGTGATCTACTATAAAAATTATTGTGATTATTGTTTTATTCTACTTCTAATTATCTTTAATAATAAAATTTAACAATTAGTTTAAATCATTAATTTATTTGTTTAAAATTTTTACTCTCTATCATTTAACATTTTGACATAAAAATTGTGAGGCTAGAATGGGAAATGGTAGATAGCCTAAAGTGGGGTGAATAGATTAGAGTAAATTTTTTTTTTATAAAAAAAGACCATTTAAATGAATTGATAAATATAATTAATATAGATAATATATAGTACAAATAAAAGGAATATTAAGACTATTTTTAAATTAGTTTTTCCCAATGTGGACCTACTCTCATGTTATTACTCTCTACTGAAAGAGTGATATGTTGTTGACTATGTGATTTTTATGTGGAATCATAACCCGATTAAAAAATCATTTTATTTAAAATGAATGGATAACCTTGACATGGTGAATTTTTCATGGGGAGGCACAACATAAAGCAACACTAACTATAGTTTTTGAGTTTCATATCATAACCATTGCTTACATTATAATTACATATTAACAACCCAAGGATAAGAAAGAGAAATTATTTTTTATGTAAAATCACATACTAAATAAATGAGTGTCAGTTAATGTTATGTTGTGACTTCCTAGCCTATTTGCTACAAACATGTGCACGAGATGGTCAGTTTCATGACCATTTGTGAACCTCCCCACACACCATATGCTTCCAACTAATAGTAGGGTTATAATATAGATCATGGGTAGATTATAACCTCTCAATAATAGCATCACACCAGATGAAATATATAATAATAACCAATTGTTATTACCATATCCAGAATAATAAAATCAAATGATAACGAAGACATAAAATACAATATCCTAATTGAATGTGGAAATATTTCATGCTAAGTTTGTGTGAAGGGTCAAAATGAAAAACCCAAAATAAATAATTACACAAAAATCTCCATGCAGTTCCTAACATAATGTTTGGTTCCCTCATATTGGCTCCTTCCTGACTAATCCATACAACATATAGATACTTCCCTTATTATATCTTATAAACAGGTAATCTATTCTTGTACTAATAAATCTATCTGAGTATGGTTTGAGTTCAACTCAATAGACCATCACCATAAACATCTGAATCAATATCCAGAAAATAAAAATGTATTAAGTTCTTGGAAAAATAAAATAAAATCATTAATGTAAACAAATAACATTTGTTCAGTTTACCTTTATTTAACTACACTAAACATGGGATCCTAAGGACAACCAATCTCTAAATACATTTTTTGGTCCACGTCGGATTCTTAACCATATCACATATTAAATTCAAGGTTATTAATAACACATTGGATTTCATTGTACATTTATTTCAATTCATTGTCATATCCAATTAGAACTATAGTTCAATGCCATTATTTTGGTCTTAGACCACAATGCGTGTGACCCCCTTGGATTTTGAAGCATTATTTCATGACCCATAACACATTTATCAATCAATATCACAAGTGGGATTTTGAAGCAGTAGTATATGAACCATACTAATCTATCACTATGGTATTTTGATGTAGCAGACCGTGTCCCAAGGATGGATGTCAACCAATTTATCACTATGGGGTTTTAATGTACCTTTTCATGGTACAAAAAATAACATACAAATCATAACATACTTAAATCCGACTAGCAGTCTCATTTAGAAGCCCCCGAAAAAATCAGTCGAAAAGGCTCGATGACTAACATGGGGGTGGAATCAACTCTCTACCACCATACATTAGTAATATCAGTGTCCACTAATAAAAAAGGGATGACATGAGTTGGTAAATTAAATTAATATACATACAGAATCAATGAATATTCCTATATATTCAACTAATGTGACCAATCACATTTTAGTTATTAATAAAGGGAAGACAAAAAAATATGTCAATACCATTGATGATTTCTATAGTATCATAATGGATACATTAGTAGTACCACATGGAATAACACATATTTCTATCCACATAGAAAGGATGACTGATAAGCATTTCATATGGAGTCGATACTCACCTATATTCTAGTATAGTAGGTTCATGGGGAACATTCCCCCATAAAAGTAGGACAACTATATTAGGAATATACACCCATTTAAATTGGAGATACTTGACCTATTCTGATCTCCACCTTAAGGTGGGACCATAAAACTACCCATAATAACCACTTTTCATGGAACAAGTACCCAACTACATGTAAGAAAAAATATAATAAGACATCACACCAAGAACATTTAGAGAATCATTGGTAATTCTACGATATATATCCGGTTAATTCGGTAGTTCTGGAGATCTCATTCATCTATCTTTTACAGCCCAAGATACTATCTGATTGTTACCAAATTATGGGATCAATAATAGTAATTCAGATGATCCTCACCAAATTTTTCCTCATGAAGTGTTTATTCAGGATAATAATGTCAATATTGAGATTATATCCCTTCATGATAGCCATAATAAACCTTAATATAGCCATAATACTAAGTATAAATAATATATATACCTTGATGTAATCCACTATGGTGGTCCCTCCCATGTTTTCATCTGCTATAAATGTTCTCTCGATAGTAAACTCAAACTTTCGAGAGGATTCACTAACAGACAATCTAGTGATGAAAAAAACCTATTATCTTTCCAAACATGCGAATACGAGCCCATTCATATATGATGCCTTCTCAATGGTGGATTAAATTATTTCTCAACTAGAAGATAGACTTTGGTGGTGATCATTATCCATACAACCATTAGGCCATTTGTCTTCTACTAAAAGAGAGGAACTCTCTACTAGTCTTGTTGATTATAATATTGGCATGAAAAGCCTAAAATAAATCCGATCAAGTAGAGAAACCTCTGTTAAAATAGGAATAAGTAATGTTGAATATGAAGAAACAGCTATCTAAGGTATAAATAATTGTCATGTTTTGGCTATTGGCCTCATTTAATAAAAACAATCCAGAGATGTTGGCAGAAGATTGTATTCATGATATTTTCATTAACATATGGAAAACACTTTATCATCTCAAGGTCAAAGTATTACCTTATAATGAATATCCATGTCATGTAAATGTTATAGAATGTTTCAAAAGAAAAATTTAATTGGCATATCTCTTAGTTTACCAACATCCAAAAAACAAGAAACAATACAGAACCCTTCAACATGCATGCCTCAATGGATTACTGAGGTTGAATCAACTCATCATAGATTCCCCATCTGCTATTTATATCAGAGGTTGGGGAACACATGGATCATTGAATTTCAATGAAATCCAAATCCATAAAACCCTTACAAAAATTTGCTCATGCAATGTTATTTCCCCAGACAAGTTACAACAAGAAAATTCCATTCATGAATGATGATATGCTCATCAAGAAAACCCCCCATCCAACTTCAAATAATGTTAGGCCATAAGAGAGAAAGATATAAAGATAAATTTTTGTAATTCATATTATGTAATTAATAATGCCTCCCAATTAATGGATTTCAGGAATTAGTTTGTGAAAATGTCTATAATAATACAACAGTCTTCTGAAATAGGTGAGTTATATGTGTTTCCTAAAATTCACCTAGCCAATGTTGATACTACAATTCATTAAATTAGAAGAGTAGTTACACTAATATCCTCTATAACAGTTCAAAAGACAGCACAACCCATAGGTATAGTGTATTTTTTAACCCATCCCTTATAGATAATAAATAGAGTCCAAAAGGATGAGATATAAGAAAAATAGAAACCACATCCTAGAGGGATGGTGTATTTTTTACATTCACATTCCCATAATCTGTAGAAGAGAGTTTTATCTTGTTTAGGTTCGAAACTACAATATGAACACATTACTGAATTATTCTAGGATTCCCATCAAATAAATTTCCAACAAATTGTTCTCTGGGAACCAGAAAAAATGGGAACATAGTGTCATGGATGATAATGAAGAAGAAGATCTCACCACGATACAGATACATGAAAGAAATGAATTTTTCATTGGTAAATGTGATTAATGTGATTAATGGATGATCCCCTAGAAAATGAGTCATGTTATGGATAATAATTGGATGAATTTTTAATTCATAATATAGTCCACACTGAATAAAAAGTAGCAGGTGTGCTTACCAAAAATTAGACGACTTCCCATAATCAATGAATCTACTCAAATAATCCACATGAACCATTTTGAAAGTTATATAATAGGGAAAATGTAAAATTTAAAAATACATATCACCGTTTTCCTAAAGTAGGATAATCTATTTATATGGAAGAAATAATTTCTCAGTAATAGAAGGAGATGAAGGAGTTCAGAAGTCCCAATGCATAGTTACTCTGAAGCAGCATTCATGCCAGATATGATCCACCTATAGATCATTAGCATTCACTTCCAGAAGAATCACCTTAGTAAAGAGGGTTTACTACAACATCTGATGAGGATAATTAATTAGTTCCATTGGGTACACAACCCTAATAGTGTCAAGAAAATAATCATATACTTATCCTCTTTGGTTATCCATGCAAAATACCAGTAGCACCATCATGTGTGGTTTTTCCATTTGTCGCACCAGTTCTTTTTGTAGCTGTGATACCTGTATAGGACTTGACTCATATAGATATTCCTCAAATAATCATGAACTCCATTATGTCACTGAAGCGTTTATTGGAACCAATGGAAGTAAAAAATTCACCAATATATCCATAAAATAAGGTATATCCCGAATGGGAGGATCCAACTTCATCTACACCAAATTTTGGGTATCCCACATTTCTAATCTTCAATGGGTCAGGATATTTGGAGGATAACGTGATTCATTTTGTCTCTTACTATGATCCTATGATGGGGAACATTGATCAATAAGAATAAATGAAACTCAGATTATTCATATGATCATTTTAGGGGACAACTGTTATCTCATACACAATCTTACTGTCTCGATCGATTACTGGATTGGATTATATTTTTCAGAAATTCCATTTCTAGTTAATTTAAATTTTATAGAAGACAACAGTCATAGATCTCAATAATTTAATGAAATGGGAGAACAAAATATTTTTATATTTCTTTTCTCAGTTGAAAGGATTAACATACTCTATGAATATAACACTACTTCATGATGGTTTTTTTGAAATTTTTTGATGAAAATATCTATGATGAGTGGCACAATCTATTAATCCTTGTGAAATACACATGAGGGTTTAGGTATCAGGCATCGATTTCTCAACAAGTGGAAAAACAATAAAATATAATAGCGTTAAATCCGGAGTAATTCCATTAACTCTAGAATGAAGAGTAGGAAAAGAAGAGACCACTATAGTCACACTTAGCAATGCCTCTATACATACTTCTAGTTCAAATCCCTCATCACACCATAGGGATCCACCTACCAAGAATTATATGCAATTACCATCTCTTCATGATGAAAAAATATCCATGTTGGAGAATGTTTGATGAGTTTTTTAAAATAGCATATTCTATTATAAATGACCATGTCCACAACTACATCATCTCATATTGGGAAAACAACATATTTTAGTATAAAATCCAATGAAACATAACAAAGAAAGAGATGAATAAATCCAAAACTATTTCCTCATCCATCAAATGATAGGGCACCATATCCAGTATTGGTTTGTCATTAAGGACTTCCTACAAAATATGGTGGACTCTAGGAAATTGAAACGGAAAAATTCACCATCCTAGGATACATGTGTTTCTAATTTGATATTGATGAAGAATTCAAATGTTATGATGTAAAATGTATAAATAATCAAGAATTTGATGACTAGATGGTGGGAAAAAATCAACTAAACTCATTCCATTCAATGAAGAAATAAATACAATCAACTATGTCTTCGGTTACATCCATTATAGAAGATCCATCTTCATTAAAATACCAGTCATGTGATGGCTAGTCCTCAAAGAATTAGTAAAGACAAAACAATATGGACTAAGTGGAAGAAGATGAATTGGTCTTATGGACACATTTTTTCAAGACCGTAGCGAATTTCATGCCATCTGTCTCAAAATAACAAGCACAACCATGCCAAATGGAAGAAGAAGAATCTAAGTGTTCGGATGAATCTTCATCAGAAGAGGTGTTGATCCTTGGTTACATTATCATTATTCAATTAACGGATCCCATTGGAAATGATTATTATGATTATGAACTCGACTACCACATACTCGATTTGAGAACTGGGGGAAGAGGTCATCAAGGTAGAGGATACATTGAAAGATGTGTTTATGCTAGAATCCAATCCTCCATCCACACCCCAACTCAAACTATTTGGTAAATAGAAACTCAAGGGAGAGTTGTCCAACATGATCAGTAGGAACAAGGAAATTATCCCACCCATGATAGGATCTTCCATGAAATGATCATCTTGGATGACTAATTAAAAGGCTATACCACCACCTCCTTTGAATGTTAGAAGACCTAGAAATCCTAATAAACCAATAAAAAAATTATTTTCAACTTCTTCCCTGAAAAATGGTTTGTCCACATCAGGACCATAAACATACAAGGAACCTACAAAATAACATCTATATATTATAAATGAAGAACTATAGATCAAAAGTATGATGTATTGAAGACACTGCCCATGTAATGGCCACAATATCAATCCTGGATGGTCTTAATCGATCAAAAGATCTCTAGGAAGGACTTATTAAAGAATTTTTATGACTATTAGAGTTTAAAAACACTATTTCTGTAGAATGTGTTTAATTTATTTATAAATAACTATAAGTATACCATGAATTCATATAATTCATGGAATATGATCAGGATATTTTTGTACATGGACACATAAAAACCTTTTATCTATCTGAAAATATCAATGATACTAATATTTTATTACCTTTATTGATAATGCCTTAGGAGTCAACCTCATTCCAATCCGTACAAATTTCTGATTTGGCCTCAATGAATTCTACTTTTTTCCCTAAACCTTAATGTTGCAGGGTTATGATATGAATGACCAATAACCTATCAATGATAATACACTCCGAACTCTGTTTGGGGTTCTGATATCTAATTTAGAGTTCATGATTGCCTGGTAGGAGACAACATTGAAAACACTTTTAGGGAGACCATGGCTACATCAGCATGCATCCATTTATTCATCATACCACCAATGTATCAAATATTGTGTTAATGGTAAAATTGTTACATTATATGGTTATAAGATCCCCTTAAAATATTGTGAATCACAGTACATTGAGGCATAGTTCTATCACACCATGAGTATACAATCGATGGAAAATGTTGTTACTATAATCAATTCATTGAATGGTATATAAAAGATCCTAGAAAACCCATTCACAAATATCAAAGTAGATTATGTGTTACAAATTAAAAAAATTAAAAGGGTTAGACCAAATCTAAGCACTCGCTCAGTGGCTTCCACAATATTAGATGAGGAAATTTACCCAGATAGAACATGAGAAATCAATGACTCACCAAATAGTCGTGAATGCCTAAATAGTGATGTATTCATTCCATATAATAAAATTTGAAACCTATATGCTTCATCATGCTATGATAGAAGAAGTTATCGTAGTCATTGAAAAAAGACAGGGATGTTGGTTCTCATCCCATCTTCTTACCTTTAAAACAATAGAAAGAACCTTCAATATCTGTTTGGTCAAAGATGGTTTCCTGAACTTTTTGATGTCATAATACGAACTCCTCCCCTATCTCTGAATGTATTGCTTCATCACATACCCTTCACGAAAATATAGATGAAAAACACATGAATCATATGAAGAAGAGGAGGATCATAGGGACATCACTATAGCATTTGGGGAAGGAATCTCCACCACTATGGATGGACTTATAAAAATAAGTCTGGTACAAAGGAAGACCTTCGACCCATTCAGATTATTATGAACATATCTCAAGATGACAACGAGGTGTATACATTATTTTTGAAGAAACACCAGGATTTGTTTTCATAGAATTACATAGAAATTCCATGACATATCCCTAAGGTGGCTAACTATCATTTGGATTTTACTGAAGATCATGAGGAATTTAAGAAATCATGAAAAAGAATGCACACATCTCACACCTCCAAAAATGATGCTGAATTTGAATACATTATCAAATATTACTTCATATGAAAGGAAAAATAACAATGTTTAATATCCAATTTTTTCATAGATTAAAAGATAAATTTGAAATTAGAGAATTAAATAATTTCATATATCTCAATCGCCATTTTCCCAATATTGACTTCTTGATTCCCATCACAAAACTATTGATTGATGTAACAACTTGCTATGAAGATATCTCATTTATGTATTTCTACTCTAGGTATAAAAAAATTTGGATGGCCCTAGAATATGAGGAATCTATATCCTTCATATCCTCTCAAGTAATATTTTGTTATAAAGAAAATACCTTTTTCTTGAAGAATTTTGGTATGGCATATCAACATGAAATGCACTACATCTTTAAATCCTTATAAGGGAAATTTATTGAATACTATTTTAATGATCTTGTCGTCAAATCCATATAAAGTTTTGATCACATGGATAACATTGAGACCATATTTAGAAATCATTTATTGAAATATTTTAAGATGAACCACTTGAAATTTTCTTTCAGGGTATCCTTAGGAAAATTTCATAGTTCTTTAGTATTCCATCAAAAAAATACTAGTTGATCTTGAAAAAAAAATCTATCCTTGTAATGTAACCTCTTAAAAACATAAATGAGTTAATAGGATGTCAATGAAAGTTGTCATACATTTGACACTTCATAGTTAATTTGGAAGTCATGTGTTTTTCCTTCACCAAATTGAAGAAGAAGGGGGCCAAATATCATTGGACCAATGACTACCAAGAGAAATTTTATACCCTTAAGAAATATCTCATGAGACCATAGATATTTATGCCACCTATTTAAGGATGACCCTTAATTGTTTATGTGATATCTTTAACGCAATCACCGAGAATTTTCCTTGGGTAATGAATGATATTGGGAATGAAAACCACCTTTACTATTTTAGTAAAATCATGATCAATATAGGAACTCAATAGTAAGATATTGATAAGGTCTACCTAAAATTAATATTTTTAGTTCAAATGATGAGGCACTACTTAGAACATCATGTGGTACATTTGGTCTCTCTCCATACCCCACTATAATTTATCCTCAGTCATCATATGTTGAAATGATGTATGGATTGGTGGGTTGTTATTGTTCATAGTTTGATATAATGTTCATTCCATAGAACGAATTAACATTCCATGATTTGATGTACTTCCTTGATTAACGCCCATCTATGGAAGAAACATTATTGGATACTAATATTTGTAATGAATAAATATTCGCTATCTAGTATAGTCCCTGGATATGGGGAATATATATTGACAGTTCATCTTGAACTCTATCATGGAAGAGATTAGAAGATCATAAAATAAATAAATTTGATTTGGTAATTGTTCTTATATATTTAGAAAATGATGTGTTTACATAAAAATTCATGTTATCATAAGGTGCCACCATTAATGAGGAAGAATATCATGCTCTCATTATACGTTAAGAATATTCACTCCACGTACTAGTGGATCACCTGGATGAAAATATTTATTCATAATTGGTAATAAAATAGTTCAGTGGGGATTACACTATTCTATGAGATGAATAAATCCACATGTATGTTCATACCTAAGGGCTTTTGAATTAATTTCCCTCCGAACCAACATCGTCTTCTGTACCACGGTCAAAACAATTACCAAGATGATGAATTAGAAAATGCCGATACAACACTGGAAGATCCGAACCAGGGTGAGAAAATTCTCATGATTTCTCATCATCATGTGGTTTAACCTTTTTATATATAAGGTGTAACGCCCCGACCCCAGTTACCCAGAGTCGGTGCATTATTACATAACATTGGCATGATCACAAGAAAGATCAAATCTCGAAAGACCGATTGGTTTAGTAGCCTTGGAAACACTAGATATATTCATAAGTTTTACATTACATCATAAAATGAAAAACTACTACAACAACATAATGTCTCCATAATCCACACTACTATCCCCTCATAATATCCCTGCAGGTCATTCATAATTTACTTCTTCACATCCTGGGGAAAAATAAAACATAGAAAAGGGGTGAGCTCAAATGCCCAGTAAGGATAACAATATAGCGGAAACTTTCATAAATAAGAATAAACATTTAAGGCAATGCATTACTAAAACAAAAGCCTTTTAAAATTGAACTTCAACATGGTATGGCAAAAGTAAAATGAAATAATGCCATTTACTTATTCACATGGATATTCTACTAATCGAATAATCACATGCAAAAATCAATAACCACTTTCATAATGTTGGATTGCATAATTCCAGACTATCATAACCACATAGCCACGGCCTCGTGCCAAGACTACAAATAAGATTTTGTCAAGGCCTTGTGCCAAGACACTAGTTTGTCTCATGAGACCTACCGATGCATCGAGGAGCTATAGCAGGCTCCACCCGTCACTTATTAAGTCCAATGCATTCCCATATGAAAAGGTTTAAACATAACATAAACATTCGTATTAAAACTAGCATACGAAATGTCAATACTTTCACAATAAACTATGAATGGTATAAAAATAGCACATCCACAGTCAAACATATCACAAAACCTTCAATACAATATAGAAGTTTTGTATCATAATAAATCAACTTCAAATAATCTTAAAATCCATCAAAGGATGTTGACATAGATGAAATCAAAATTCTTTTTAAAGAAATATCTCCTTTTATTTTGAAATCATTTAAGATCCATATAAAATAAAACATTTTCTTTGAAAATATTCTTATAAGCTTGTATGGGAAGCTTCGACGATTTTATAACGGCGGAAAATAACCGCACCCGCCGTATAAGTTAAAAAAAACATTCTTACCTCAATTCTGTCGAAAAGGTTAAAAAAGGACCTTGTTTTGAAAACGACGGAAAGATTACTTTATAAACCTCTTATAAAAAGTCAAACAAGGGTATAAATGACTTTAACCCATATTCTTGTAAATAGTAAAAATGTTTTGAAATACATTTCGAAGAAACATGGATGTGGATGATAAAGAGATCCCAGTAGATTATTACGTATAATACAACCTCGGATAATGAAGAGATTGTGAAATAACCCTTACCTTGTACTTTTCCTTGGTTGTGGTAGGTTAACCTCCTGTATAATGGTGAAATAATTGTTATTAAATTATAGAAGAATCATATACATTAATATGATATCATATATGATCTTTTAATATTGATTTGATAATAATATCTTAGTATTATCGTTGTTTCGGGTGTTAACTTACTTGTTTTCATTCATATGTTTTGTTACGTAAGACATGTTTGTAAAGGATAGGTTGTATATTATTCATATCCAGAATGATATCAAGTCCTTAAAAATCATTTTTAAATCATAAAATGATAATTACGCTTTAATGGTTACGATGGTGAATGAATCTCATCGCGTTCGTGGAGACGGTAGTCCGTACGTACGCACGAGCGACAATATCATTCTTTTGATATTAAAATAATATATAAATGGATGGTATATCATATATACAGAATCATTAACATGTTATATTTATTATTTACATGAGTTACACATCATTATTATACCCATCCAAATAATATTATATTGAATAACAATTACACCACGACGTGGAGACGGTAAGCCGTACGTACGCACGTATGGTGACATGTTATTAAAAGGGTGGATAGAATACTGAATATGGTTGTACCATACTTATAATAACATCACAGTATATGTGAGATACTGGAGTTATTATTTCAGAATGGTAAGAACAAAGGAAGAAGAAGTGGAAGAAGAAATGAACTTAGAAAAGGGTGGTGAAATCATTACCTCTTCTTCGGGTTCTTCCTTTTGATTTGATCAAAAGGGCTCCTTAGGTTGGCTTTCTGATCAAACTAAGGCCTCTAGGTTGTATTGAGGGATGTTGGGAGAGTATTTGGGCAGAGTTTGGCCGAACCAAAAGACTTTGAAGGTGTGAAGAAATGAGAAGGAGGAGTGCCCTTTTATAAGAGGGGTGAGGGGCACCTTTGGAAAAGCTAGAAATATTAATTTATAATAAATTCATATTCGGTTTCTAAAGGCTCCAAAGTTGACTATTCAAATTATGAGGTGGGGATAGGTCGAAAGCAACTCATCCAATAGAATTTAGACAGGTTTGGGTACCTATATTAACCTTATCTTTAAGTATTAACTCTAAGTTAATTAGTTTCACTTTTACAATGTCTCTTTGTATTTTATATATTATGGTTAATAAACTTACTATATACATCCAAGAGACCCCCAAGTGGTCCATTAATGATTAACCTATCATGATATAAGTCTCTTGGCCGAACCTTAGATTTTTAGGAATTTAATATCAATTAATAATATAATATTTGTTTTAAGAATTCTTTTATGTCAATTTTGACACTATTCATTAGTTGATTTTTGTGAAACTCATAACAGATTTATTACTTCGAACAAAGTCAATTAAATCAATCCGAATATATCATATTATCCTAGAAAATTAGTTTAATTCATTAAAAGTTTCATATTATATTTATTTGGGTATTTATAATATCACTTATTTTAATTTTTCACTATTATAGTAATTACTGCATCATCATTGTGTCATAAATAAAATAAATTATATAATGTCTAAAAATTATAAGTAAAATATCATTATGTAGAAAATCTTTTTATCTTTCTAATTAATATTTATAATCGAAAATCCAACATGTATAACCCTTTGTAAAAATTGTTCTTCTAAAAGATGTAAGCTTATGCCATTTTTATTTTTATTTTAACTTTATTAATATAAAGTGTCCCTACCACATACAAGTGGCTCCAAGGGGTCCCCAAATTGACCCAAGGATGCCCATGGTCGGGTATGTGTCCACCAATAAGGTTAGGACACGTTTTAGGGTAATTTTGTATTATTATAATATTATTTTTGTAACCCTTATTTACCGGATTTACCCTTTAACCATGGTAAATAAAATATTTACCACAGTAACTATTCAAAATGTCTAAAAATAAAAGTTACCTATTTACACAGTTTGAACATCCTGATTCCAAATATGGAATCCATTTTCCTAAATTCAAAACACAGAAGTGGCAGAAATTAATTTAAAATTAATTCCCGCTGTTAAAACAAAAAGCGTGTTTTTAAGAGATAATAACTATCAAAAGATTGACACTTGTTTATGTTCGGTTTAATTGTAAAATTATGTCCAATGACCAAAATTATATTAAATGGTAAAAATATATTCTAAATATACTTTAAAACCACTCAAATTCATAATTTATCACTAGTAATTAATTTGATTAAAAAAGTTGTTTTTAATTAAAATTTAGTAATTTTCACTATTCATCAAAATATGAAAGTTATCCAAAATGTACCAAAATTTCACCCTAGGCTAAATTCGATATTCCGAATCCAAAAATGAAGTCCATTTTCAAATATAAAATATATATAATTTCAAAAATTAGGTATTACTATTCATAACGGCTAGTTTGATTAGTTATGGTGTGTTAGAACTCGGTGTTGCGTACAACACACGCTATCACATTATTCAAAGAGAAGCGTACCATAGAAGCTTGGGGTGTTACATTCTCCCCTCCTTCAAATAATTGCGTCCTCGCAATTTCTAGGGTATTACTGCATAAAAAGACTCGGGTGGTTCTTCATCATAAGTTCCTCGGGTTCCCACGTTGCCTCTTCCATCTTATGATTCCTCCACAAAACTTTTACCAGACGCGTCGTCCGGTTTCTCAGCACTTGTTCTCTCGTATCAAGAATCTTGATGGGCTCTTCGCAATAGGAAAGATCGGGTTCCAGTTCTAATTCCTCATAGGTGAGTACATGCGTTGGGTCAGGCATGTATTTCCTCAACAGAGATACGTGGAACACATCATGAACTTTGGAGAGACTTGGCGGCATTGCCAATCGGTAAGCTACAGCCCCAATTCGTTCTAGAATTTCGAAAGGTCCGATGTACCTGGGACTCAATTTACCTTTCTTACCAAAACGTATGACTCCCTTCCACGGAGATACCTTCAGGAAAACATGATCACCGATTTGAAATTCCAAATCCTTCCTTCGATTATCGGCATAGCTCTTCTGCCTACTTTGAGCTGCTTTGATGTGATTTTGGATTACCTTCACCTTTTCCACCGTTTCCTCCACCAGTTCTGGGCCTACAAGTTTTCTTTCACCAACGTCATCCCAACAGGTTGGTGTACGACATCTCTTTCCGTATAACGCTTCATATGGTGCCATTTGTATACTCGAATGGAAGCTATTGTTATAGGAAAATTCTACCAGAGGTAAATATTGATCCCACATACCCTGAAAATCAAGTGAGCAAGATCTCAACATGTCTTCTAAGGTCTGAATAGTCCGTTCTGATTGTCCGTCTGTCTGAGGGTGGTAAGCAGTGCTCAAATGAAGTTCAGTATCCAGGGATTTCTGAAGACTTTTCCAAAATCTTGAAGTAAAACGGGGATCACGATCAGAAACAATCGATAGGGGAACTCCATGAAGTCTCACAACTTCATTAATGTATAGTCTTGCTAGACGTTCCAGGGGTAGATCTTCTCTTATAGCAAGAAAATGTGCTGACTTGGTAAGACGATCAACAATAACCCATATTGCATCGTTCCTTCTAGGAGTCTTTGGTAGCCCCATGACAAAGTCCATCGTAATATTGTCCCATTTCCACTCCGGTATGGGAAGAGGTTGCATGACTCCTCCAGGTTGTTGCCATCCAGCTTTCACTTGTTGACAAACCATACATCTTGATACAAAATCAGCAATCTCCCTCTTCATGTTGTCCCACCAAAAATGTTCCTTCAAATATCTATACATTTTGGTGCTCCCAGGGTGTATAGAGAAATTGGAACTATGAGCATCATCCAGTAATTCCCTTTTCAGATCAGGTAAATCGGGAACACAAAGTCTCTTTCCAAATTTCAAAGTTCCATCTTTATACACAAAGTCTCTCAATCTCCCATCATTCACAGCTTTAATCTTCTTCTGAAATTCTTCATCATCGGTCTGAGAACTCTTAATCCTTTCTAGTAAAGATGGTTTGGCAACCATTTGAAAAAGCATTGATGTTTCACCTTCCCTGGTTATTACCATGTCCATCTTCTCTAGATCCATGAAAATTGGATCCCTTTCAATTCTCATCATGTTCAGAACTCCATGGTCTTTTCTGCTCAAAGCATCTGCTACTTTGTTTGCTTTCCCCGGGTGGTAGTGTATCGTGAAATTATAATCCTTGAGTAATTCAAGCCATCTCCTTTGCCTCATGTTGAGTTCTTTTTGTGAGAAAATATACTTCAAACTCTTGTGATCAGTATAAATCTCACATTTTTTACCATAGAGGTAGTGCCTCCATATCTTCAAAGCAAAGATCACAGCTGCTAACTCAAGATCATGAGTAGGATAGTTTTGTTCATGAGTTTTCAACTGTCGTGATGCATAGGCAATAACTCTATCATTCTGCATAAGGACACAACCAAGTCCTTTCTTTGACGCATCACTATAAATAACGAACCCATCATTCCCCGATGGTAGAGTCAATATAGGAGCATTGACTAATCTTCTCTTCAGTTCTTCGAAACATTCTTCACACTCTTTTGTCCAAACAAATTTAACCCCTTTACGTGTGAGCTTCGTTAATGGGTTAGCCAATCGGGCAAAATTCTGGACGAAACGTCGATAATAACCTGCCAAGCCAATAAAACTACGTACCTCAGTTATACTCGTAGGTGCTGGCCATTCTTGGATTGCCTTGGTCTTAGAAGGATCAACAGAGATTCCATCTTTAGAGACAATATGGCCAAGAAAAGAAATCTCCTGAAGCCAGAATTCAAACTTGCTAAACTTTCCATATAATTCATGCCTCCTCAGAGTCTTCAAGATAATGCGCAAGTGATTTTCATGATCTTCGTAGGTTTTGGAGTATACCAAGATATCATCAATAAATACCACCACAAATTCATCGAGATACTCCTTGAAAACTCTATTCATCAGATCCATGAATACAGAGGGTGCATTAGTCAATCCAAACGGCATTACAGTAAACTCGTAATGCCCATACCTGGTTCGAAATGCTGTCTTCGGAATGTCTTCCTTCTTTACACACAACTGATGGTATCCAGATCGAAGGTCAATCTTTGAAAAGTATTGAGCTCCATGCAGTTGGTCAAATAAATCATCAATACGAGGTAGGGGATACTTGTTCTTTATCGTTATAGCATTGATCTCCCTGTAATCGATACATAACCTCATAGATCCATCTTTCTTTTTAACAAAAAGAACAGGGGCTCCCCATGGAGAAACACTAGGGCGAATAAATTCCTTATTACTCAATTCCTCTAGTTGTTTCTTTAGTTCGACTAGCTCTACAGTGGCCATTCTATAAGGGGTCTTCGATATAGGCCTTGATCCAGGAATCAAATCAATAGAAAACTCAACTTCTCGTTCTGGAGGATGTCCAGGTAAATCTTCTGGAAATACATCTACAAATTCTTTCACAACAGGTACATCCTCTATTTGAACATTCCTTTCCTCACCGATAGTTACTTCATTCTCTTCCTCCCCAATAATTGAATTAAGTTGAGCTACTGGGGGTGGGTCTAAATAAGAATTAGGTGGTGACGATTCTGCTCTAAAAATAAGGTGCTCCTTATCATTATCATCATGAATCGTAACCTCTTTCTTCTTACAATAAATCTTCGCATCATAGTCCGAAAGCCAGTCCATACCGAGGATTATATCAAACTCAATCATAGGTATGACGATGAAATCAGCAGATAAAGAAAATTTATGTGCTCTAATGGGGACTGATTCACAAAACTTTGTTGCAACGATACTTCCCTTAGGAGTTTTAACTGACAACTCCCTTATTAAATCAAATTGGAAATATCTAATTTTCTTAGCAAACTGGGAAGATATGAAACAATGCGATGATCCAGAATCAAATAATGCATTTGCTAAACTTGAGGAAACCATTAAATTACCTGCCACCACGTCTTTCGGAGTTTCTACCTCAGCAGTAGTGATAGCATAAGCCTGGCCTTGATCCCTTGGCCTTTTCTGAGGTAAGTTCTCCTGACGCTTAGGACATGCATTTGCATAATGCCCCATCTCCCTGCAATTGTAGCACTGAACATTGGTAGCTTCCTTATTCCCCTTGCAATCATGAGCTTGGTGGCCTTTTTCACCACACTTGTAACAGACTCCCATTCCCTTCAGGCAAGCACCGGGGTGTTTCTTCCCGCACTTACCACAAGATGGATATTCAACCTTTCCCTTCTTCCCCTTATTTCCATTCCCAGATTGATCAGCAGGTCTCTTCTTCTCTTGCTTTGCTTTAAAGTCATAAGACTTAGAGAATTCCTTTTCGGTCTTGATAGCACATGAGACAATGTCTTCGTACGATGAAAAGGATTGTGAGACTAATGCTCGACGGAGAAATGGTTTTAACCCATCAAAGAAACGATCAATCTTACTTCTTGGGTTGCGAATATAATCACCAGCGTACCTCGCTAACCTTGTAATGTTAGCCTCATACTTTGTGACATTATCATCCTCCTTTTGTCTCAGACTCAGAAATTGCCTTTCCATATCTGCTCGATGGTCGCGAGGAAAGTATTTTTCTAAAAACAGATCTTTGAACTCCCTCCATTCCATGTTTGATACTTCATCATCTTCCTTCATGTTTTGAATCAATGACCACCATTGATCAGCATCTCCAGTGAGGCGGTAAACTGCCATGGTAACTTTTTCCCTTTCACTACTCCCCAAAGCCTGAAATATTTTCTCTAGGGAAAATATCCATTGCTCAGCTACTAAGGGATTTGTACTCCCATTGAACGTTGGTGGTTGTTGTCTCATGAATCGATCTAACATTGATCCTCCACGCTGCGGATCAGGGTGCTCCATACGGGTAAGGTTATTATTCATAACCTGAGTAAGTTGTCCCAGTATGGTGATTAGTTGATCAGCACCAGTTGCATCACCAGCCCCACTATAATTATCTTGAGCAGGAGGGAAATCCCTACATGGAGTGCGCGCATTGATACGGTTTCCATTTCTTCCACTAGGCGCCATTTCTAAACAATGGCATAAACTAGATCAGTTTATGAATCAAAATACATAATCCCATACTTATAAAACACTTAACATAAATTGAACTATTTATGGATATAATCCATAATCATAAAAATGTTTTTCTTTGAGGAAGTATATACTCATAAACCCTTCATAATGATTTGTAAAGATAATGAGAGTTATCCTAAGCATATCCCCCGGGAGTGTCGTAACCAAGAGTGCAGCAAGGCCCGTTGTCGTGCACCAGTTCCCGTTCGAGTCTAGCTCAAAGCGGTGTTTTCGGGTTTTACCCCTAGGTACATCTGTGCCAGAGCCGCCTCTACCTGCTCGTATCCAAACAGGGATGTATTGCTCGGAAAACTCACAAAATATCTACAATACCAAAATTCTAGGAAGTTCTTCTATACTAATCCTCAAAGTTCATCTTAGGTCTACGTGCTCTAATCAGAGTTTATCTAAATCTAGCTTCCAAGGTTTGTACTAAACTTCCTCTGATACCAACTGTAACGCCCCGACCCCAGTTACCCAGAGTCGGTGCATTATTACATAACATTGGCATGATCACAAGAAAGATCAAATCTCGAAAGACCGATTGGTTTAGTAGCCTTGGAAACACTAGATATATTCATAAGTTTTACATTAAATCATAAAATGAAAAACTACTACAACAACATAATGTCTCCATAATCCACACTACTATCCCCTCATAATATCCCTGCAGGTCATTCATAATTTACTTCTTCACATCCTGGGGAAAAATAAAACATAGAAAAGGGGTGAGCTCAAATGCCCAGTAAGGATAACAATATAGCGGAAACTTTCATAAATAAGAATAAACATTTAAGGCAATGCATTACTAAAACAAAAGCCTTTTAAAATTTAACTTCAACATGGTATGGCAAAAGTAAAATGAAATAATGCCATCTACTTATTCACATGGATATTCTACTAATCGAATAATCACATGCAAAAATCAATAACCACTTTCATAATGTTGGAATGCATAATGCCAGACTATCATAACCACATAGCCAAGGCCTCGTGCCAAGACTACAAATAAGATTTTGTCAAGGCCTTGTGCCAAGACACTAGTTTGTCTCATGAGACCTACCGATGCATCGAGGAGCTATAGCGGGCTCCACCCATCACTTATTAAGTCCAATGCATTCCCATATGAAAAGGTTTAAACATAACATAAACATTCGTATTAAAACTAGCATACGAAATGTCAATACTTTCACAATAAACTATGAATGGTATAAAAATAGCACATCCACAGTCAAACATATCACAAAACCTTCAATACAATATAGAAGTTTTGTATCATAATAAATCAACTTCAAATAATCTTAAAATCCATCAAAGGATGTTGACATAGATGAAATCAAAATTCTTTTTAAAGAAATATCTCCTTTTATTTTGAAATCATTTAAGATACATATAAAATAAAACATTTTCTTTGAAAATATTTTTATAAGCTTGTATGGGAAGCTTCTATGATTTTATAACGGCGGAAAATAACTGCACCCACCGTATAAGTTAAAAAAAACATTCTTACCTCAATTCTGTCGAAAAGGTTAAAAAAGGACCTTGTTTTGAAAACGACGGAAAGATTCCTTTATAAACCTCTTATAAAAAGTCAAACAAGGGTATAAATGACTTTAACCCATATTCTTGTAAATAGTAAAAATGTTTTGAAATACATTTCGAAGAAACATGGATGTGGATGATAAAGAGATCCCAGTAGATTATTACGTATAATACAACCTCGGATAATGAAGAGATTGTGAAATAACCCTTACCTTGTACTTTTCCTTGGTTGTGGTAGGTTAACCTCCTGTATAATGGTGAAATAATTGTTATTAAATTATACAAGAATCATATACATTAATATGATATCATATATGATCTTTTAATATTGATTTGATAATAATATCTTAGTATTATCGTTGTTTCGGGTGTTAACTTACTTGTTTTCTTTCATATGTTTTGTTACGTAAGACATGTTTGTAAAGGATAGGTTGTATATTATTCATATCCAGAATGATATCAAGTCCTTAAACATCATTTTTAAATCATAAAATGATAATTACGCTTTAATGGTTACGATGGAAAATGAATCTCATCGCGTTCGTGGAGACGGTAGTCCGTACGTACGCACGAGCGACAATATCATTCTTTTGATATTAAAATAATATATAAATGGATGGTATATCATATATACAGAATCATTAACATGTTATATTTATTATTTACATGAGTTACGCATCATTATTATACCCATCCAAATAATATTATATTGAATAACAATTACACCACGACGTGGAGACGGTAAGCCGTACGTACGCACGTATGGTGACATGTTATTCAAAGGGTGGATAGAATACTGAATATGGTTGTACCATACTTATAATAACATCACAGTATATGTGAGATACTGGAGTTATTATTTCAGAATGGTAAGAACAAAGGAAGAAGAAGTGGAAGAAGAAATGAACTTAGAAAAGGGTGGTGAAATCATTACCTCTTCTTCGGGTTCTTCCTTTTGATTTGATCAAAAGGGCTCCTTAGGTTGGCTTTCTGATCAAACTAAGGCCTCTAGGTTGTATTGAGGGATGTTGGGAGAGTATTTGGGCAGAGTTTGGCCGAACCAAAAGGCTTTGAAGGTGTGAAGAAATGAGAAGGAGGAGTGCCCTTTTATAAGAGGGGTGAGGGGCACCTTTGGAAAAGCTTGAAATATTAATTTATAATAAATTCATATTCGGTTTCTAAAGGCTCCAAAGTTGACTATTCAAATGATGAGGTGGGGATAGGTCGAAAGCAACTCATCCAATAGAATTTAGACAGGTTTGGGTACCTATATTAACCTTATCTTTAAGTATTAACTCTAAGTTAATTAGTTTCACTTTTACAATGTCTCTTTGTATTTTATATATTATGGTTAATAAACTTACTATATACATCCAAGAGACCCCCAAGTGGTCCATTAATGATTAACCTATCATGATATAAGTCTCTTGGCCGAACCTTAGATTTTTAGGAATTTAATATCAATTAATAATATAATATTTGTTTTAAGAATTCTTTTATGTCAATTTTGACACTATTCATTAGTTGATTTTTGTGAAACTCATAACAGATTTATTACTTCGAACAAAGTCAATTAAATCAATCCTAATATATCGTATTATCCTAGAAAATTAGTTTAATTCATTAAAAGTTTCATATTATATTTATTTGGGTATTTATAATATCACTTATTTTAAGTTTTCACTATTATAGTAATTACTGCATCATCATTGTGTCATAAATAAAATAAATTATTTAATGTCTAAAAATTATAAGTAAAATATCATTATGTAGGAAATCGTTTTAGCTTTCTAATGAATATTTATAATCGAAAATCCAACATGTATAACCCTATGTAAAAATTGTTCTTCTAAAAGATGTAAGCTTATGCCATTTTTATTTTTATTTTAACTTTATTAATATAAAGTGTCCCTACCACTTACAAGTGGCTCCAAGGGGTCCCCAAATTGACCCAAGGATGCCCATGGTCGGGTATGTGTCCACCAATAAGGTTAGGACACGTTTTAGGGTAATTTTGTATTATTATAATATTATTTTTTTAACCCTTATTTACCGGATTTACCCTTTAACCATGGTAAATAAAATATTTACCACAGTAACTATTCAAAATGTCTAAAAATAAAAGTTACCTATTTACACAATTTGAACATCCTGATTCCAAATATGGAATCCATTTTCCTAAATTCAAAACACAGAAGTGGCAGAAATTAATTTAAAATTAATTCCCGCTGTTAAAACAAAAAGCGTGTTTTTAAGAGATAATAACTATCAAAAGATTGACACTTGTTTATGTTCGGTTTAATTGTAAAATTATGTCCAATGACCAAAATTATATTAAATGGTAAAAATATATTCTAAATATACTTTAAAACCACTCAAATTCATAATTTATCACTAGTAATTAATTTTATTAAAAAAGTTGTTTTTAATTAAAATTTAGTAATTTTCACTATTCATCAAAATATGAAAGTTATCCGAAATGTACCAAAATTTCACCCTAGGCTAAATTCGATATTCCGAATCCAAAAATGAAGTCCATTTTCAAATATAAAATATATATAATTTCAAAAAGTAGGTATTACTATTCATAACGGCTAGTTTGATTAGTTATGGTGTGTTAGAACTCGGTGTTGCGTACAACGCACGCTATCACATTATTCAAAGAGAAGCGTACCATAGAAGCTTGGGGTGTTACATAAGGATAGTGGGAATAAATGAAATCGGTCCATTTACAAAAAAAATGGTTCCTTATATGATATGTATGCAAACGATCATAGAATATCTCTATGACAGAGTACATCCATTAGATAGATATAGAAAAATGGAACGTGTGACTTTGATAAGTTAATTTCACTCTATATGATGGCCAAAATCACTAGAAGGTCATTTATTGATGAGGATTTGATTGAATTCTCCTCATATGCATTAATGGGCATGATACAGTGGTTGTCAAGAAATAAGTACATGTAGAAGCCTGTGGTTCCCACCAGTCTGGGAACATACTTTTGAATCAATTCCATAGGCATAGACCCTTCTACTATACAATAAAGTATGATTGCATAGATTTCACAAAGAGTTTTCATCCTTCCTAGTTCATGCCAAAATTATTCATCAACCCCCAGATATTTGATATATAGCTAAATAATCATGGACATTTTTTTATTTGGGGAATGGATGTAGTGGGAACATATCCTCCATATATAGCCAAGTAGTTCAAGTACATCCTTACTGGATATAAATTTATTCTCTAAATGAGATGATGTAATATGTCTTTGTGAATTTACATCCAAAAGAATTGTCATATTTGTCAAAACTAATACCATTACCAGATTTGGGGTCCCTCATACCATATTTAGGGAAAACACCACCTTGTTATGTTCATTTGAGGTAGGGAAGTTTTCTATATGAAATAATATTTCAAATCCAAACATTTATCCTACTGTCATGCAGTGACAAATGGGTAGCTATAGGATTTAAAAAAAACCTTGTCTCAGATACTCAACATGATGGTGGATTAAGATAGAATTTCCTTTCCGAAATGACTCATACATTCTTTATGGGATTAATGGACTACTCCCTATACTACCACATTGTCAACATCTTCTTCATTGTTATACAACATAGATGTAGTAATTCCCATTTAAGACCAATTATATTCACTTAATGTTTCTGTTTGTGATCCACTATCTTTGGATGAGTAGTATCAGAAGCGACTAGATGAGATGGAGTTATTGGATAAGAGAGATTTCATGACATTCATCACTTGGAAGTTTACCATAACCAAATAACTTGTTCTTTGAATAAGAAGTTTCAACTCTATTAATTCTTCCATGGATAATTGGTATAGGTCTTTTGGAATCCAATACTAAGAAGAATGAAGCCTCCAAAACATGAGCCAATGTTGGAACGACCGTACTCTATACACAAGGTCTACTCTAATGAAGCCTTCTCATTGATCTCAATAGATTAAGATCTCACAAAAACTCTGACCAATGCAAGGTTCCTAATGAATTACTTTGGGTAATCACAATGAGTACTTCCTAGTTGGATGACATTAAACATCTTAATAATCATCATATTAGTTGGATTATTTTAAAATACATATCATCATATGAATGTATTCTATGAAATTTAACTTTGTAGTATCTTCATCCTTGTCATACAACATTAAACATCATGGAATGAGGTCTTAGTCGCGTGACCTGAAACTAAAAAACATTATTTGTACTCACCACACAACATTAAAATTTATAGAAAATGTATACTTCATTTGATGTTTATAAATCTCCCAAGATACCCAAAATTTAAATTCATTGTGGTCCCATAATGGATTAGTAACTTTCAATAACAATAATTACTCACATTTTTTCTTCTCCTTAGTGGCATATTAACCACACTTCTACCTATGTCTAAATCAGATATGCATAAGGATATCTTTTCAAGTACAATGTGTGGTATGATTCTCCTTCCAACATGATATGTAGTGAGACCCAGATCACCTCTCTTGGGCCAAGTAGCAACCATAAAAGAATCAATTTCCTCTTTCCTTGGAAGTGTGTTAATATTATTATAAAAAACCATCCAAAAAATATGCATTGATTCTTATAATGTGTTGTATTTTTGGCCAAACCATTAATTTGGAAAGTATTACATCCCCCATTTATCACATCAGAATTCAATTGATGTGGGGAACCATCCCAAAGAACTACATGCGATATGATTCTAATTTCAATATGATGTGTAGTGACACCTATCTTCTATACCAGGGTCATGCTAAAATATTTTTCTCTTTTCTCATCGGTACATCTTCATCTATACTACATGACATTTAAATTCATTGATGATATCAAGAACTTAATTTTTCATGATTCTATCTACTACCTGATATGTACTGACATGTAGATCTCCTATCGCATGTCCAACCACAATGATGAAAATGTTCCTTCACCCCTCTATGATTGAATCATTCCGACATAGGGAGCGCATTGAAGAATGACATGGATCATAATTATCGCCTCTTCAAGATATATAGTTATTATCATATCTCTAATCCTTGCTCCAAATATGAATAATAATTAATTCCCATTTCATATTTTGTATGAATCAGATCTACACCGGGAACCTATTAAAATATATTTTAGGTTTTTTATCCCCTAGAATTTTATTATTAGGATCAACTTCAATGTCTATTTCACGCCATGTTACTTACATCCTTTCCACATGATAATAAAGCGCATGGAGAGAACTATGTATTCTTTGATTTTCATCACAATAAGATACATAATGACGTCTAGATATCTAAACATAGGCCCATCCATGATATTGGAAGATAAAACACCCTTCTTTTTCCACATGCGTGAGTCATATTTTCATAGGGATGTCATTTAGGACTTGTGATTTGATTCGTATTACATAATTTCACATAGTGATTCATATAGTTCTATATTTATGATCAACTATTAGCCTAGAAATTATAAAAAATATCTCATTCCAATGTCACAACAATATAGATATTGGAAAAAATGTATATTATTATGTGTTTCATGATTATTTCTATAGTAAGATATGTAGTAATGCCCAAGCCCTACACAATGGATCACCCAATAATGAATCATCACACTTCTATCCATTACTTGTGATTCCTTTTTGTTGCAAAAGACAGCTTTCCCACTCCATTTTTCTCACATAGAGAACAACTCACATGGGATTACGAATTAGGTAATGATATTATCTTCATAAATACGTTTTCTCAGTTATTATTGGAATTATAAATTAACCTTGAGGCAATACCTTAAATTACACACTATATGTCCTCACCACATTGCGATAAAATGAATATATCTTCATTTAAGAATTATGTGTGGATTTATTCTCACCCTAGTGAGATATGTAGTTATATCTATTTTTTTAATATTGTGCCTAGAATCATCCCAACATGAAAAAGCATATAGTCACCTCATTATGAGTTAAATCTACATGTTGAAGTCCAATAAAAGTTCTCACTTCTCACATGAGCTCATATCTGTTAGAACAATTCATGACATTATTCATGCTTTAAGAAGATATGTAGTGATTTTTGGACCCTCTATCCTAGTTCATCTGCATTTTCCACTGAAATTTCATGTTATAAATCCTCGGTCCGTACAACAATATGTTAAACTACACAACTAATTTTCTTTACCACAAAACATAAAACTGCACAGATCCACCATTTCCATTCATGGATGGTAATTCACTGTCCTCACCACATGACTTTAAAATGATCAGTTTTTAGAGAACTAAATATTAATTTATTTTTATCCCATTTCAGATTTGTAGTGAAAACTATGCCTCAAATCATAATCATATCCATGGGAAAAATAAAAATTCCCTCCCCCATGCATACAATAAAAATATATATAGGATCATTATTTTCGACCCTCTCCTCCAGGAACCCATCATGGAAATATGATATGTTGCTTCTATAAATATGAGTAAGACATATGTATTGTACACCAAATTCATATATAGTATCAATACAAATAATTCATTTAAACATTGTAATCTTCAAATTTCGCATGTCAAATTCATAATAATTAAATAATATCAGATCATCAAAATATTTCTGCATTTTCTCGTGATAAAATTTATGATACATGAGTACAATTTTTTATAGAATATGTAGAACATGACCTAGTTGGATTTGAATAATATTTTACTACATAACTGGCCATTCATCCTATGGATGCAACTATTTGGCTATGTAGCACATGCCCTAGTTGTACATGATTGTTATATCCCACATAATGGGTTGTTAAGTAATGTGAACTTCAATCTTTGGAGTAGCATATTCTATCCCTTTAAGCATTAATGGTGTTATAAATGAACCAACATTTTAAAGTGGTCATTATTTTTGTATTTGTCTCATATTCTTTATCCAACAATGAGATTCTCTAAGACCATGATTTACATTTTCCCTCTCCATATGTTTAAATCATATTGGAATGAACAGGGTCTATTCAACAACATATCATCAAAATTTTCCCCAATATTATAGTCCCAGTAATATGACCAAATACTACTGGCACCAATCTTCCTACATTTGGATAAGCCCTACACAGTGTGACAATTTCCTTTATTCATTAAAAATTACTATTGGAAGTTAACCTTCTGTAATCAAGTAATTTTCCCTATCAAACAGAAACTGTACTTGAGAAGATCATAATATTTATATATAATTATTAGCTTTTAGAAAATAGAATGTAATAATTATAGACAGCTCTTTTACCTTACTATGTAGTAAGTTCTCTAATTGGCCTTGTATAAAATTAACCTAAATAATGGGATTGTCTACCCAAGGATGTCACTATTTGGATGTGTAGTGAATCCCCTTATTTTCCATGCATAATAAAAACCCCATAATTGGTATTTCAAATAGAGGTAACTTCATTCTTATAAGAGACATCCTCTTAATTCCATTATCCCTTTTTCCTTTACAAAATTGATATTTGGAAATCCTCATATCAGGGTTTACAATTATTCCTTTCCATACCTGAATTTTGTAGCACTTTTCTTGATGAATTACAATGAATTGGAAAACCATAATATTTTGTTTCTGATCAAAATATCATAAAATAAAGCCCCTATAATCTCGTGATTTAATGACATTAAATTGAAAAACCTCCAAATACCATTTTTCACAAAATTATTCTCCATAGAATATTATCAAAAATCCCTTAATTTCCCTGCTATAAGACATAAAACTACATGTCATCATTTCCTTACTGCATTAATTTAATATTCAATTTAAAATATTAGAAAGATCCTTTATGACAAATATGCCTTCCATCATACAATAAATATATGTTGGAGTGGTTCCACATTCATGGCCTATATCGGCACAAATGACCCCATTATTTTCTGACACCGTTCCATTGAAGACCCAACTACCATGGTATTGATACATCCAAATCATAAAACCATTTAAATATCAATAATAGGAATCCAAATATATAGGAACTCTTTTATGATAATATGCATTATGCGCCCAAGATGACCATGAATATGTTTCCCACAATACATGCCAATCATCCCAAGGATGAAACTATTTAGCTATGATTCACATGCCTTAGTCATCCCTATATAGTACATCCCCCATGATGGGTTTTTTAAATAATGGTAACTTAATTCTTGGAAGAGACCTCCTCCATTCATTGACATTATACATTATATTTGGTGACCACAAAAATCATAACCCAATATTCTCCTTTGAAGACCCAACTTCCATGGTATTGATACATCCAAATCATAAAACCCTTTATATATCAATAATAGGAATCCAAATTTATAGGAACTCCATTATGAGAATATGTAGTATGAACCCAAGATGAACTCGGATATATTTCCCACAAAACATTTCATTCATCCCAAGGATGCAACTATTTTTCTATATAGCACATTCCCTAGTCATCCCTATATAATACATCCCCCATGATGGGTTTGTTAAATAGTGGTAACTTCATTCTTGGAAGAGACCTCCCCCATTCATTGACATTAGACATTAGATTTTTTGACCATAATTATCATGACCCGATATTCTCCTTGAAAATATCTGAAGAATATAGGGACCTTCCATTCCATTAAGGCTTCTTGGGGTTAGAATCTAAAAATTCAAGGTCAACTAAATTCAACCTAAAATTTAATCATTATTAGTCCAAATTACATTACTTCAAAATACCCAAAAAAACAGAGATACATAGTACTTAGTAGTCTGAAAAACTAGAATGGAAAATCTATAAAAATGTTGATTTCTAGCTCTCTAAACCTACACTCTGTACAACATTTTAAATAACAAGAAATAAAATGTTAAAAGTAAAAACATGTTTTGATGAAAAAAAATACAAATTTAATCATAATAAAAATCCATGATTTCACCCGCTAAGCCCCCTTATAATGGGGTCAGAAAAAATTTAAGGTAATAACAAAAAGTACACATTGTTTGGGTATGACATTCTATATAAACATTGTTAATTTGAAACTACACTCAATAGGCCCATTGAAATTAGTAAACTGGAGAGAATATTTCATCCTTTCCATTTTAATTATGATTATCCAGTATGAAAATGACACGATAAAGAAATTAGTTTCAACATTATAATTTTATGGTGGTGGGTGAAAACACAGATGACTAGAAAAAGAATTCATTTCATTTATGAGAAAAAATTATCTTAGAGAACATCCAAAAATTGGAATATCTCTATTATAAATCATTAGAGACCATCAATATGTTTTTGCATTTGATGAATAGACTCTTGATCCCCATGGGCCATCTATTGGAGTGGTATATGTCCACCAAACTCAATCTTCTCGGGCCGATGAAGCACTTTAGGAGAATTTATAATGGATCTTGTATAACAAACTATCTATTTATTACATACATAAAAACAATTTATTACATATAAATCCCATTATAAAACATAGATTCTCTAGAGTCCTAGTGTCATTGGGATTTATAGTCAATAAATAACAACTTAAAACATGAAATAAAACATATTAATTCAAAATTTACGTTAAATGAACAATACTTTCCCTTGTACTTGGCGTTACGTGGGATAACTTGAGGACATGCATAAGAAAGGGGTGACCTATAACGCCCAGTTAGGGAATAAAAATTTAATAACATGAGGAATACCAGACATGTTTGATAATAAGAATATGAATGGAGATGAATAGAAACATTAACATCAAGGAATGATAAATCATTATAATAATAACATGTAAATGTCGCAACAACACTTAACATGAAATTTAGCATGAGCCAAAGTTCATTGCACATGGAGCATGAGTAAGCACTCAATTAACATGAATTATGAGTAAACCCTAGTTTAACTAGAATTAGCATGAGTCAGCACTCATTGCACATGAATTATCAGGATACTATTCTTTAACCAATAATTTGAGTGCTATTTGGGAGAACCGTTCTTAAACATTTCAATTCATGCCCAAGTGTGCCACCTGGATAATATAACATGGAATCAATCAACATAATAAGATATTACAAAATAATTTAATGTGGAATATATAAAATAATTTATCATTAAATATGTATATGTTCATAATGGTGAATACCCTTGATAGAGACATGGGAATGGTATTCACTACACAATGATCTCGGATTGGGAAAAATGTGTTGCAATTTCGGCATCATAACGATGTGACATAAAAATTAATGAAATTGGTTGACGAGAGAGAAACATATGTCGCATAATTTTTACATGAAATTTAATGTATGGGGTTGTAATTATACATGTCACAACAAATGTATTGGAATTTAGATGTATAATACAAAAGAATTAATTGGATGTAAAAGAGGAGAGAGAAATCCCACACAGACTTTCTGCATGGTAACTGGTGTACATGGGAGGCATTAATGGGAGATAAAGGGGTCTCCTATCATCCAAAAATAAATAAAGGTAGTATGGGTTGGTGCGAACTCATACCTAAACATTTTTAATTTTAAATAAAACCGTAGAACCACTTAAAGATAATTGGATAAAATTGAGAAAGGAAGAAATCTCATTTTTGGAATTGAGATCTTAAAAGATTGGGAGAGGCTTAAGAGAGGATTTTTGGGATCTTGGGGCACCTTGTTAAGATTATATAGAAATATTAGAGAATTATTTGGACAAAATCCCATGGCTTTTAGGGATGTGGAAGGGGGATCTTGGGTGGGTTTATTTATGAATGGAGAGGGAATTTCATATTATTTTGGTTTGGGACACCTCAAATTAAACTAATCAAAACCACAAACCAACACATGGTCTTCCTATTTTTTTCCAAAGTGGAGTTTAAAACAATATTTTATAAGTACAATTCTAGAACATTCTAAAATAATAGGTTTTTTAAGGATGAGGTGAGTAACATTCTCAAGGAAAACCATTTAAAAAGACAAAATGGTTTATAAGCCTTGAAGGGTCCACTAAAGCTTTGTAAAATAAAACCACAAACACAAAATAACATTATATTTATTTTAAAACATATATTGATAGAAAATAATGTTTATAGTATATTATTACATAACTATTGGGTTATTTGGATGTCATAATACACATTATATATTTAAATGGTATTCATTTTTTACCAAAAAATTTGATTGTCTAAGAAAAGTAAGAAAAATTCACCATTGGATAATTTTGATGTCCTGATACCAAAAATAATATTCATTTTATCTTAATAATTTTATAAATATGTGAATTTTTACATTAAAAAAACTGACATTTATCAAAAATTCGTTGGTTTGGAAAAAAATAGCTATCAAACCTTGACAAAAAATTAAAATTGAGTTCATAAAATTATACTGTAATTTATATCTAATAACAAGTAGTTTAATAAAAATATAATTTTTTATTAACATATTATTTAATTAAAAAATCAATTATTTCATCATAATAGATTTATTTAGTTGAATATTAACTAAAATTACTCTTTGTGATATAAAAACTATTTATAATGAAACAATAAAAAGAATTTATATTATCTATAAAAGAATAATGTTCATAGTCATAGTACTAGGGTCTCAATACTTAACTCCCTCATAAGAATGATGGGTAAGGTGTGCGATGGTGAATGACTCTTGGGGTGGCTCCGATAACATCGCTCGGGTGGTAATCTCTGTTAACATCCACTACTCCCATAGTTGGTTCCACTCAAGCATAATGTGTTAAATATCATCTTGGTCTTGGTCATGATTAAATCCCAATGATGCCAACTCCTTTCCAATCTATGACAAATGGGCTTTGTATGGTGCACTTCTACTAGATGAGGCCATCCCATACTTTCTCTGAGTGAATTGGATTTGTTAAAGCCCTATATTTATACTAATCATCTGGTCACTACTCAACACCTATATTAGAAATGGTCACAATTATTAATGGTATTTTAAAATAAAAAATCATAAAACTATATAACTGGATATTTCTAAAATAACCATATGAAAACATTTAAATATACCAAGAGGAATATTCATCAATGAATTTTTGGGTCGTTACAATCTTCACCCCTAAAGAAATTTCATCCTCATAATTTCCTTTTCCAACACTAAAACAGATGGGGGTAACTTTTCATCATCACTTCTCTTGATTCCCACATTTCATCATCAATCTTGTGGTTTCTCCACAACACCTTGAAAATGAGAATTGTCTTAATTCATAGAAATTTTTCTTTACGATCTAATATATTCACCAGTTGCTCCTCATAAGAAAGATCATCCTCTAGTGGTACTACCTCTATAGAGACTAAATTTTAATGGTCATGTATGTACATATTTAAGAGGGATACATGAAATACATCATGTACTTTAGCCATGGTAGGTGGAAGTGCTATTCAATAGCCCCCAACCCTAATACGATCAATAATCTCAATGTTGTAGATGTACCTAGGAGTTAACATCCCTTTATTTTTAAACCTCATGTCCTTATTGCATAGATATATGCATAAAAATACCATGTTTCCAACACTAAACTCAAGGTCTCATCGACAATTATATTGATAACTCTTCTACCGACTCTGGGAAACCATGATATACTGCTGAAAATGTTTTCAGCTTCTCCACAATTTCTTAACCCATTTCAAGTTCTGATAGCCTACGCTCACTGACTACATCCCATCATGTCGGTGTTCTGAACCTATTCCCATACATGGATTCATAAGGATCCATTTTGATGCTCGAGTGGAATCAATTATTGTATGAGAATTCTACCAGTGGAAGATGTTGGTACCACCCTCCTTTTATTTCCATATAACATGATCTTAACATATCCACTATTTTCTAAATAGTTTTCTCAGATTGGACATCCTTTTGAGGGTGATAGGCTGTACTGAAGTTCAATTCAGTATCTATTGCATGGTAAAGACTCTTCCAAAACATAGATGTGAATCATGGATCTCGATCGGATATAATAGGTAGTGGTAAAACAGGTAACCTTAATACTTCCCTGATATATATCTGTTCCAGTTGATCCATAGAAAAATCCTCCCGAATATTAATGAAGTGTGCAGACTCTGTATGATGATCCATAATAACTTAGATTACATTGTTCTCTTTCGATGTCTTTAGAATTCTGGTGAAAAAGTCCATTGTGATGTTCTCTCATTTCCATGCTGGTATGGGAAATGGTTTCATCATCCCCATAATAGTCTACATCTCTATCTTCAATAGCTAACACCCCAGGCACATTGATGAATTCTTAGTGATCTCCTACATCATATTGTCCCACTAGTAATTTTGTCAGAGATCTCGACACATCATTGTGTTTCCGTGCTTAATAGAAAAATTTGAACTATGTCAATTATCTAAAAGTTTCATATTTATCTCCAGACATGATGGAAAACATAGTATTTTCCCAAATCTCATAACTACTTATTAATTAACAATGAACTCTAAGGATTTCCAATCTCTATTTGCACCAACATTCATCTGTATTCCCACATCATCCTTTTGTGCATCCTTTAAATTTTTCAAAAGAGATGGTAGAGATATAATTTGTGAAAGAATGGATGATGTTCCTTTCATTATGATTCCCATTTCAATCTTCATAGAATCTTATAATATCATATCCTTCTCAATTCTCATCAATTATAGAATCTCTATGTCCTTTCCACTTAGATCATCTACCACCTTGTTCGATTTCCAAGTGTGGTAATGGATTGAGTAGTCACAATCGTTGATTCGTTATAACTATTTCCATTGGTAATTGTTCAACTATTTCTTTGTGAATATATATATGAGGCTTCTGTGGTCCGTATATATTTCACACTTTTCCAAAAAGAGATAAGGCTGCAAAATTTTTAAAGCAAAGATCCCCTCAAGCAACTGATGATGTTATGTTGGATAATTCTTTTCGTGAACATTCAATAGCCTTGAAGCATAGTAAATGAATTTGTCATTTTTCATCAACAGACATCCCATGAATTTCATTAATGAATCAATGAATAATATAAAAAGTTCTCCACTTATGGGTAGAGTGAGAACGAGTGCAGTGATAAGCCATATTTTCCACTCCCTGAGTCTTTGTTTGCATTCATCACTCTAAGAAAACATTACTCCCTTCTATGTTATCTTGGTAAGAGGGTTTCACAATTGTGAGAAATTAATCACAAATCATCGATAATATTCAACAGACACCAAGAATCTAAAGATATTGTAACACCCCGACCCAATTTACCAAGATTCGGTGCATTGTTGCATAACATTGGCATGATCAAAAGGGATCAAATCCTGGAATATCTATCTGTTTAGTATCCTTGGATGTATTGGATACATTCATAAGTTTTACATTACATTATGAAATAAAAAATCTACACTATTTTTTACCATGTTTAACACACATATATCCTCATCTTATTCTTATAGGTCTACCAAAAAATACAACTTCACATCCTAGGAAAAATAAAACATAGAAATGGGTGAGCTCAGATTCTATGTAAAGATAACAATATAAAAAACATTTATAAATAAGCATCAACATTTAAGGAAATGTATAACACTAAAATAAAATTCTATTAAACTTAAACATCAGTATAGTATGGGAATGATAAATTCAAATAATGCCATTAACTTATTCCCATTGATATAGTCTAATAATAATATGAAATATCAATATCCACTTTCATAATGATGGAATGCATAATATCAGACTTCATAGCCACATAGTAAAGGCCTTGGGCCATGAATACAATTAAATTTTGTCAAGGAATTGTGGAATTACACTAGTTTGTCACATGATACATACTGATGCATCAAGGATCAATATTGGGCTCCACCCATCACTTACTAAGACCAATGCATTCCTTATATGAAAAGGATTAATCCTAACATAAACATTCATACTAAAACTAGAATAAGAAATGTCAATACTTTATCCATAAACCATGAATGGTATAAGAATAACATATCCAAAGTAATATCACAAAAAAATCAATACAATATGGAAGATTTGTATCATAATAAATCAAATTCTAACAAACATAGAATCCATTAAGAGGATATTGACATAGATGAAATCCAAAAAAAATTAGAGAAATAACTCTTTAAATTTTTAAATTATTTAAATTTCATAAAATTATAAAAAAACATATATATTGAAAATATACTTATAATCATGTATAGTAAGCTTCTATGATGTTATAATGTTGAGAAATATCTGCACTCACCGTATAAGTTAAGAAGACATTCTTACCCTATTTTTGTCAAAATGTCATAATGTACCTTGTCTAGAAAAATGATAGAATGATTCCTTTCAAAACATATGAGGTCAAATAATGTTATAAATGACTTTAACCCATTTTCTGATAAATTGTAAAAATTTTTTGAAATACATTCTTTAATAAAACATGTATGTGGATGATAATGTGGTCCCAATAGTTACTTACGTAGAAACAACCTTAGATAATAAAGAGATTGTGAAATTAACCATCACCTTGTAATTTTCCACGGTCCATGCTATATTAGCCTTCTATATAATAGATATATAATTGTTACTTAATTAATCATAAACCATACAAGTAAACATGATATCATATATATTCTTCAAATATTACTTTGTTAATAATATTTTAGTATTATCGTCATTTTAGGTGTGCACTGATTCATTTTCCTTTATATGTTTTGTTATGTATGCTAGGTATGTAATGGATAGGATATATTTGATTCATATCCAGAATTATATTAAGTACTTAAACATTATTTATAATCATCAAATTCAATTATTCTTTTATTATTACTATGGGGAATGAATCACCTCGCGTTTGTGGTGACGATAATCTGTACCTATGTATGAGTGAAAATATCATTCAATTGAAGTTCAAATCATATATAATTCGAAGTTATATCATATATAAAGATTAATTAAAATTTTATATTTATTATTTATCTAAACTATTCATCATTATTATACCAATAGAAATAATGAAGTGTTTAAATAAGACTACACCACAACGTGGAGACGGTAAGCCGTACGTACGCCCTTATGGTGACTTTTTCATTCATATGATGGATAAAATAATGAATACTATTGTAAAATTTTTATAATAATATCAATTTAGATATATGATAATAGATTTATTTTTTTATAATGGAAACAATAAAGAAAGATGATGTGGACGAAGAAAAGAACTTGAAGGATGTGATGAAATATTTACCTCTTCCTCAAATGCTTCTTTTTGATTTGATCAAAATGGCTCCATAGGAAGGATTTTTGACCAATGTAAGTCCTATAAGTTTAATACAGGATTTTTGGTAGGATATTTGCGTAGGTTTTGGCCAAGGAAAAATGATTTGGAGGTGTGAAATTAAGATAATGGGAAGTGCCATTTTATTAGAGAGGTGAGGTTCACTTAAGGAAAATCATGAAATATTATTTTATAATAAAATCCTTTTTGGTTTCTAATGGCTCTAAAGAAATTTATATAGAGTATATGGTATGTATGGGTCTAAATAATTTCAACTAATAAGATTTTGGCACGTTTAGGTCACCATATAAACCTTATCATTTAGATATAACTTCTAGTTAAATTGCTTGCAATTTACCACGTCTCTTTATATTTTTATATTACATGGTAAATAAATATACTATAAACTTCAAAGTGAACCTCAAGTGGTTATTTATTAATATATATAACATTATATATGTCATTTGGCCAAATTTATTATTTTTATGAATATTATATCCATTAATAATATAGTATTTGTTCTAAAAACTCAATAATTACAATTTTGACACAATTTAGTACTTGATTTTTGGTAAAATCTTAAAAAAAGATTATATTGAACAAAAAGTATTCAATCACCCCTCACATGTCATATTAAAATATAAAATTATTTTAAATCATCAAAAATCTTAAATTACATTTATTTGTATATTAATAATATAAATTATTTTAATCATAATTTAATAACATAATTACTGCATCATCACTGTGTCATAAATAAATTTAATAATTTAATATTTAAAAATTATAACTAAAATACAGTTATGTGTGAAATCGTTTTACCTTAATAATGAATATTTATAGTGTATTTTATATTGTGTGTCACTCTATATTAAAAATGGTTTAGTTATTACACTTTGAATATAAAACTTGTATCTCTTCTTTATATAAAATAATAATAAATGTCCTATTATGATCCAAGTTGACCAACGAGGATACTATTTTATTTATAAGGTTGTTTTAGGTCAAATGGCACTTATCCAATAGAATTATGACATGTGTTAAGGTAATTATGATATCATTTGTACCCTTAATTACCCTATTTACTTTTAACCGGGGTAAATAAAAGTCCAAATTTACTATTCACAAAAAAATTATTTTCATCGTATTAAATCTGATTTTACATACTAATTTTAACTATTTCTCTCATATTATTGGAACTAAACTCACAAAAGAGTTAAAATTTAGTTTTATAATAATTTTCAAATGCTCTAAGAAGGTAGGTAAAAGATGGTAAAAAGTTCAGCAAAATTTTATATATATAAACTTATTATAAAATGACACAAATGAATTAAATTGAATATATATATGTATTATGTATCTATTTTGACAGAAAATAAATTTAAATAAAATAAATTATTATTTAAATAAATATTTAGTTCTAACCAATAATGTAGTGTTTTTCACTATTTATCAAAAAATTGCATGTTTTCAAAGAAATACAAAAAATTCACCCAAAGCTAATTTCAAAATTCTGAATTCAAAAATGAAGAGCATTTTAAATGATTAAATTTTATAAAATTTCAAAATGTGGGTATTAGAATTAATAATTGTTAGTTTTATTGGTTGCGATGTGTTAGATACTCGAAGTTGAGTTCAATGCAAGTTATTGTATTATTCAAAGGGAAACGTACCGTGGATGTTTGGGGTGTTACATTCTCCCCTCCTTATAATAATCTCTTCCGCAAAATTTCATGTATATTTCTAATTAAAATGATTCATGTGGTTCTTCATCATATGTTCCTTGGGTTCCCATGCTACCTCTTCCTTCTTATGGTTTCTTTATAGAACTTTCACAAGATGAGTCATCCGGTTTCCCAACACTTGTTCTCTAGTATCAAGAATTTTGATAGGATCTTAAAAATAATAATGATCAGGTTACAATTCAATTTCAACATATGTGACTACATGCATTGGGTTAGGCATGTATTTTCTCGACAGTGATATGAGAAAAACATCATGACCTTTTTAGAGACTTGAAGGCATTACCAAAAGATATGCTACAACTATAATTCATTCTAGAATTTCAAAAGGTCTGATGAACCATGGATTCAATTTTCCCTTCTTACCGAAACATATAACACCCTTCCATAGAGATACCATTATGAAAACATGATCTCTTACATGAAATTGCTAATCTTTCCTTCGGTTATCAGCATAGATCTTTTACCTACTTTTGGATGCATTGATGTGGATTTGGATAACCTTCACATTTTCTATTGTTTCCTCAACATGTTCTGGGCCTATGTGTTTTCTTTCACCAACTTCATCCCAACAATTTGGTGTGTGACATCTCTTTCCATATAACACTTCATATGGTTGCATCTAACTAATTTAATGGAAGATATTGTTATAGTAAAATTATACTAGATGTAAATATTGATCCCACATACCTTGAAAGTCATGTGAGAAAGATCTCAACATGTCTTATTAGGTTTTAATAGTCCATTATGATTTTCCTTCAGTTAGAGGGTTGTAGGTAGTGAAATAAAATGTTCAGTATCTAGGGCCTTCTGAGATTTTTTCTAAAATCATGATGTAAAACTGGTATCATGATCAAAAAAATCGGTAGGGTTATGCCTTGAAGTCTTACAGGTTCATTAATATAAATTCATTCCATACGGTCAAGGGGTAAATATTCTCTTATAGCAAGAAATTGTGCTGACTTGGTATGATGATCAACAGTGACCCATATTGCACCATTCCTTGTTGGAGTCATTGGTATCCCCTAAGAATGTCCAATTTAATATTATCCCATTTCCACACATGTATTGGAAGAGGTTTCATGAATCCTCTATGTTGTTTCCTTCCAGGTTTCACAAGTTTCCAAACATACATCATTACACAAAATTAGCAATCTCCCTCTTCATGTTGTCCCAGAAAAAAAGTTCCATCAAATCTCTATACCTCTTAGAACTACCATGGTGAATAAATAACTTTGATCAATGGGAATCATCCAAAAATTCCCTTTTTTGATCAGGTGAATTTTGAACACATAGTCTCTTCACAAATTTTAAAATTCCATGTTCATATATTAATTCAGTCAGTCTCCCATCATTCACATCTTCAATTATCTTTTAAAATTCATCATCATAAGTTTGAGAACATTTTATCTTTTCTAGTAATAATGGGTTGAAAATCATTTGAAAAAGCATTGATGTTTCACCTTCCATGGTTATTCCTATATCCATCTTTACTAGATCCATGAAAATAGGATCATTTTCTAATCTAAGCTTGTTCAAAACTTTATTATCCTTTATACTAAAAGAATCTTCCATGGTATTTTCCTTCTCTGGGTGGTATTTAATAGTGTAATCATATTCCATGAGTAGTTAAAGCCATCAAATTTTCCACATGTTGAGTTCTCTTTGTGAGAAAATATACTTCAAACTCTAGTGATCAGTATAAATCTCACATTTTTCACCATATAGATAGTGTCGACATATTTTCAGATCAAATATTACAGTATCTAACTCCGGATATTGAGTAGGGTAGTTTTTCTCATGATGTTTTAGCTCTCGTGATGCATAGTCAATAACTCCATCATTCTGCATAAAGACATAACTGTGTCCTTTCTTTGAAGCATCACTATAAATAAAAAACACATTTTTCCCATATAGTAGAGTCAAGATAGTATCATTGAATAATCTTATCTTCAGTTATTCAAAATATTATTCCCACTCATTTGTCCAAACAAATTTAAACCATGTACATGTGAGCTTGGTTAATGGGTTAGGCATCCAGGAACAATTCTGGATGAAATTTCGATAATAACCTACTAAACCAATAAAACCGCGTACCTCGGTTACACTTTTCAGTGCAATATATTCATATATTTCCTTGTTCTTTGAAAGATCAATTAAGATTCCATCCTTAGAGATAATATGGCCATGAAAAGAAATCTCAGGAAGCCAGAATTCACACTTTCTAAATTTCCCATATAATTCATTTCTTCTAAAAGTTGTTCAGATAAAGTACAAGTTATTTTCATGATCTTTTTAGACTATTGAGTACACCGAAATTTCAACAATAAATAACACTACAATTTCATCAAGATATTCCTTTAAAACACTATTCATTGTATCCATTAAGACACATGGTTCATTAGTCAATCCAAAAGGCATTAATGTTATCTCGTAATGCCCGTACCTGGTTCGGAATTTTGTTATCAGAATTTCTTCCTTCATCACACTCAACTGATGATATCTAGATCAAAGGACAACCTTTGAAATATATTGAGATCCATAATGATGGTAGAATAAATCACCAATTCTAGGTTGGGGATACATTTTATTTATTATTACAGCATTGATTTCCCTATAGTCAATGCACACCTTAATAGATATGTTCTTATTATTAACAAAAACGACAAAGGATCCCCATGGAGAAAGACTCAGGACAATTATTCCCTTATTACCCAATTCCTCTAGTAGTTTCATTAGTTCCACTAATTACATAGTGTCCATTCTATAAGGGGTCTTCGATATTGTCCTTGAACATGGAATTAAGTCAACGGAAAACTCTATTTCTCATTCTAGAGGATGTCCATGTAATTTTTATGGAAACACGTCAACATAGTATTGTACAATAAGTACTTCCTATATTAATAAATTCATTCCTCACCAAAAATTATTTCATAATCATCCTCCAAAATAATTTAATTTACTAGAGCTATAGGGGTTGGATCTAGATGATAATCAGGTGGTGACGTTTTTTCTCTAAAGATAGGGTACTCCTTATCATCCTCAAAATTTCTAACATCATTCTTCTTACAATTAGTTTTTTCAATGTGGTCTGAAATCCAATTTATAATAATGATTATATCAAATTCAATCATTCTTCTGACAATCATATCAGTAGATGAAGAACATTCATATGCTCTAATGGCTACTGATTCACAAAACGTTGTGGCTATGATACTTCCCTTAGAAGTTTTGACTAAAAACATCCTTATTATATAAAATTGGAAATATAGAATTTTCATTATAAACTATTAAGAAATGAAACGATGTGATGATTCAAAATGAAATAAATCATTGGATAAACATGAGGAAACCATTAAATTACAGTGCACCATGTCTTTCGAAGCATCAAACTCATATGTAGTTATTGCATAAGATTGTCCTTGTTCCCTTGTCCTTTTCTAAGGTAGGTTCCCATGGCACCTAAGTCATTCACTTGCATAATGCCCATTTTATCTACAATTGTATCATTCATTACTGAAATTAACTTTTTTCCCCTTGCAATCATGAGCTTGGTAGCCTTTTTCACCACACTTGTAACAGACTCCCATTCCCTTCAAGAAAGTACAAGGGTGTTTCATCTGACATTTGTTACTGGATGGATATTAAACATTTCCCTTAATTCCTGTATTTCCATTTCTAGAGTGTTCAGAAGATCACTTCCTCTACATCGTTGCTTTAATGTCTCAAGAAATAGGGAATTCTTTTTCGGTCTTGATTGCACAGAGACAATATCTTCATTTGATAAGAAGGATTGTGAGACTAATTCTCACCATATAATTGGTCTTAACCAATCAAAGAATCGATAAATCTAACTCCATGGGTTTGTATATAATCTATTGCATCCCTTTCTAACCTTGCAAATTTAGCCTCATAATTTTCGACAATCCCATACTCCTTTTTCATTAGACTCAGAAATTATCTTTCCATATCTGCTCGATGGTCATGAGGAAAGTATTTTTCTAGGAAAATATCTTTAAACTCCCATGATTCCATGTTCGATACTTATTAACCTTCCTTTTTGTTTTGGATTAATGACCCCCATGGATCTATATCTCCCATGATGCAATAAACTTCCATGAAATTTTTTTCCCATTCGGTACTCCCCAATGTTTGAAATATTTTCTCTGTGGAATTTATCCATTGCTCAGCTAGTAATGGATTTGTACTCCCATTTAATGTTGGTGGTTGTTTCCTCATGAAGAGTTTTATCATTGATCCTCTGTGATGTGGATCACGGTTCTCCATACAGGTATGGTTATTATTCATAACCTGAGAGAGTTGTCCCAGTATGTTGATAGGCTGATCAGCACCAGTTGCATCACCGGCTACACAATAATTATCTTAGGTAGGTGGGAAATCCCTACATGCTTTACATGCACTAGTATTGTTTCCATTTTATTGACTAGGCTCCATTTCTAAAAAATGGCATGCACTAGATCAGATTATCAATTGCAATACATAATTCCAAACTTGTAAAACACTTAACATACACTGAATAGTTCATATATATAATCCATAATCAAAAAAGAAAATCTTTGAGGAAGTATATACTCATAAACCCTCCATAATTGTTTGTAATGAAAATCAGAAATAACTTAATCATATCCGTAAAGAGTGTCATAACCAAGAGTGCGGAAAGGCCCATTGTCGTGCACAAGTGCCGGTTCGAGTCTAGTTCAAAGCGGTGTTTTTGGGTTTTACCCCTAGGTACATCTGTGTCAGTGCCGCCTCAATATTCTCATATCTGGACCAAGATTTATATCAAGGAAAACTCACAAATTACCAAAAATACAAAAAATTTACGATGTTTTTATACTAATACACAAAGTCTATCTTAATGTTGTGTTATCTTACCACTGATTTGCTAAATCTATTTTCCATGGTTTATAATAAACATTCTCTGATACCAACTGTAATGGCTCATCCCAGGTTACCCAATGTCGGTGTATTATAATATAACATTGGATGATCACATGGGATCAAATACCGAAGGGTCAATCTGTTTAGTATCCTTTTAAGTAATTCATAAACTCATAAATTTTACATTACATCATGAAATAAAAAAATAAACAACATTTTTTCCCATTTTAAACACACTTATATCATTGTCCTATCCCTATAATTCAACCATAAAATACTCTTCCCATCATGGGATAAAGAAAACATTTATAGGTGTGAGCTCAGATGCATAGTAAGGATAACAATATAGCATAATCTTTAATAAATAAGAATAAATATTTAAGGCAATGTATAACACTAAAACAAAAGCCTTTAAAAGTTCAAATTTAACATAATATGGAAATTAGAAAATCAAATAATTACATTTACTTATCCACATGGATTTTATACTAGTATAATAATCACATGTGATATCAAGAGATAACTTCATAATGATGAAATTCATAATGTCATACTTCATAACCACATATTCCAGAACTTGTGGCAAGACTAAAAATAATATTTTGTTAAGGCCTTGTGGAAAGACAGTAGTTTGTCTCATGAGACCTACTGATGCATCGAGGAGCTATAGTAGGCTCCATTGTAGATTGTCTCATCCTCTCATGCTTTTGATCCCTCCTTCCCACCTGATCATCCGAATATTGTGATTTGACAAAAGGTTTTGAAGCGGGTCAACGGTGTGATTTCTGTTCCGATTTCCCAGATAGACTTCGAAAAGGCTTCGTCGCTACTGGATCAGACTTTAGTTTCTTGCTTTAGAAGGATACATCCCTCAGTTTCATCATTTGATAGGAATGATTATTCTTCCTAGAAGCTTCATGAAAAAAGTGGGTGTCGGGATGCTGGATGTGAGACATTTTTAAATACGCTTTTTCAGTGAAGATGATTTAATTTATTTCTGGTCCGCTACCCCATGTTTAGTGGAAGGTGCTCATTTTTTACTTTTTCAGTGGTATTTTGGGAATCATATGCATCGTTATCCTCCAATGACGGGGATTTGGATATCCCTCCCGAGTCTTCCACTGCATTTTCAAAATTTTGTGATTCTATGTCTGATTGGTAATATGATTCGTCATTTCTTATGCATGGACTCTTTCACTCAATCTCTCCTCCATCCAATTGATTGATGGATTTGTGTCATGATTGATGTGTATAAGGCACCGATTGAGTAAATCTGCGTCAAGATTTAAGGTGAGCTCTGGTGGCATCAATTTTTCTTCATTGAATCCTGGGTCCCTTTCTGTGTGAACTGCTGTCGTTTGGGGCATCTGGCTCCACTGTGTCCTCATGATTAGAATGACCTCCAGCTTGCTAGTGGAGTCTCATCCCATGATGGGGTGAAGGGACACATCTGTGAAGTATCTCATAACTGTGCTAGACTAGAGGAATACATTGAATATCTGAGGGAGGATGACTCTGAAGCTCATGTTCATAGTCCTCCAGAAAGTCATGAGCAGCATGGAAATGATGAGCAATATTATGGAAATGAGACTATGAATAAGAACATGGATACAACCTCTACCCTGACTATGGTTGAGGTCTTCAGAAGGCTGTACTATGACCTAGGTGTGGTGTCGGCTGCTAGGGCGGGGGCCGCAATAGGCATTCTGAATCAGGTTGTTGAAAATGGGTATTTTGTGGTTCCTCAAGTCCCCTATGCTGATGGTTGCAATGGAGGAGTGGGAATGGATTCCATGGGTTCGTTGTTTTCTATAAAATAGGTATAGTTTATTGAGGTTGATAATAATTTTGAAGTGCTAATGAATGAGGAGGGTGGTCTGGATGAGGAAGCATCGAGGGAGATGGCACAGGATGGACATTAAGCTATGGGATACAAGGAGTTACCCCCCGAACATTTAGGGTTACATCATAATTGTATAGCAGGAGCATAACATTTTTATTTTAGAAATGTTTATTTTGATGAGGGGCAGGGAAATTGGTAACATAGTCAATGCACGACATTGATAGAAATCAACATGAAAAATTCTCAGGTGAGCCCTGGTTTAGTGCATGAGAATCATCAGAATGAGAATAGCCTATTGGATGTACCAAATAAGATTGGTGATTTCTATGATGAGAATAAAGAAAACTATACCAATTTCCATGTCGAGACATCTTATAGTGATATACATAAGAATGGGAGGAAGAAAGGAAATGATAATGTGGGGACGTTCACTAATCCACCAAAGAGGAAGCCATGAAAGGATTACTATAACATTCCAAAGACGATGTCTAATAGATCCTCCTTCATGGTCTAGAAATGGAAGGAGATGGATCTGAAGCGGGGGCAGGTCAACAAATAGTTGTCCAAGGAGCCATTGACCTCAAAGAAACTGCTACTACTAGAGAAGTACGTAAAAATAATCAATTCTTATAATTCGCAATCTGAGTGGGAATCAGCTGATCTGATGGTGGATTCATATGTTGAAACTAGTGAGGAATATTATCCCCTTTGACTTTGTTGGGAATGGTGTATCAGTTTGACCCTTTGAACATGTGGTCTCTTTTTATTTAATAAATTTTTAGGACTATGCATTTTCACCTAGGCCTATGGATTTTCGGTATAAGAACTACACATCCATAGACATATCTCAAAACATTCAATAAAATATTTTAGATTTGTATTATAATAAATCAACTTCAAACCAGCTTAAAATCCATCAAAAGGATATTGACATAGATAAAATAAAAACATTATTCTAAAGAAATATCTATTATATTTTAAAATTATTTAAACTTCATATAACTATAAAAGAAAATATTTATTTTGAAAATATTCTTATAATCTTACAAGGTAATCATTGATGATGTTATAATGGTGGAAAATAGTCGTACTCGTCGTATAAGTTAAAAAACATTTTTACCTGAATTTTGTCGAATAGCTCATGAATTACCTTATTTGGAAAATGAAAAAATGATTCTTTTGAAAACATGTAAATTTTAATGATTTTATAAATTAAATTAACCCATTTCCTAGTAAATAATAATTTTTCTGAAATACATTTTTTTAGAAAAAATGGATGTGGATGATAAAGTGGTTCTAGTTGATACTTACGTTGAAACAACCTCGAATAATATAGAGATTGTGAAATTAACCCTTACATTATAATTTTATTTTGTCAAGGGAATAGTGAACACTAGTATAATAGTTAAATAATTTTTATTAAATTATACAAGAACCATATATGTAATTATGATATCATTTATGATCTTTAAATATTACTTTGTTAATAATATTTTAGTATTATTGTCGTTTTGGGTGTTAACTGATTTTTATTCCTTTATATGTTTTGTCTCGTAAATAATTTTTTATGGATAGGATGTATTTTATTCATATATAGAATTATATTAAGTTCTTATACATTATTTTTAATCATAAAATGAAAATTATTCTTGAATGATTATGATGGAGAATGAAACTCATCACGTTCCTGGAGACGGTAATCTGTACGTATGCACGAGGTAAAATATCAGTCAATTGAAGGTGAACTAATATACAATAAAATGTTATATCATATATAAAGAATAATTAACATGTTATTATTGTTATCATAATCAATTATACATCATTAGTATACCCATCCAAATAATGAAGTGTTTAAATGACAGACTACACCACGTCGTGGAGACAGTAAGCCATACATATGCACGTATGGTGACTTTGTCATTTATATGATGGATAAAATAGTGAATATAGTTGTACCATTTTTTATAATAACACTAGAATATATAGAATATACCTGAGTTATTATTTTATAATGAAAGTAAAAAAGAAGGAGTATGTGGAAGCAGAAAAGAACTGGAAAGAGGGGATGAAATATTTACCACTTCTTCATGTTATTCCTTTTGATTTGATCAAAAAGACTATGTAGGATGTCATTTTGACCAGAGAAAGGTCTCCAGGATGAGGAGAGGAATATGGGGAGGATATTTTGTTTGGTTTTGGATGATCCAAAAGGCTTTGGAGGTGTTAAATTAAGATAAGGGGATGTGCCATTTTATAAGTGTGGTGAGGGTCACTTTAGGAAAATCGTGAAATATTATTTAATAATAAAATCATTTTTGGTTGATAATAGCTCAAAAATGATTTATATTGAACCTTAGGAGAGTATGGGTCATAATCCATTCCACTAATAGGATTTATACAAGTTCATGTCACCATATTAGCCTTATCTTTTTATTTAACTCTTAGTAAAATAGTTTTTCATTTACCACGTCTCTTTGTATTTTTATAGTATATGGTTAATAAAAATACTATAAACATGCAAGAGAACCCCAAGTGGTTCATTATTAAAATATATAAACTTATATATGTGATTTTATAGAAATAATTGTTTTTTAAGAATATTATATCTATTAACAATATAGGATTTGTTTTAAAAACCCAATTATGTAAATTTTGACACTATTTAGTATTTGATTTTTGTGAAAATCAAAAAAAAATTTAAATCGAAGAAAAAATATTTAATCAACCGTAACATGAAATATTATCCTATAAAATTAGTTTAATTCATCAAAAGTATCAAATTACAATTTTTAGGATATTTTTAATATCAATTATTTTAATCATTCTTTTATAAGGTAATTACAACATCATCATTGCGTCGTAAATAAATTAACTTATATAATTTATAAAAATTATAAATAAAACAAAATTATGTAGGAGATATTTTTATCTTTATAATTTATATTTATAGTTGACTTTATATTGTGTGTAACTTTATATTAAAAATGGTTTAGTTATTAAACGCCGAATTTAACTCTTTTAACTCTTAGTTAAATAATATAATAATAAATGTCATAATCTAATCCAAGTGTATCAAAGAGGATCATATTTTATTCCTAAGGATATTTTTGGTCGAATTGTACTTATCCAATAGAATTAGGACATGTGTCAGGGTAATTATGATATCATTTTTACCCTGAATTACCCTACTTACTTTTAACCGTAGTAAATAAAAGTCAAAAGTTACTATTCAACAAAAATTATTTTAATCATATTGGACCAAAATTTACTAACTGATATTAAATATTTCGCTTAGATGTTTCAAATTCAACTAAAAAAAGTGGTAAAATTATGTTTTATGAAAATTTGTAAATGCTACTAGGAGGTAGGTAAAAGACTGTAAAAATTTCAATAAAATTTTTTATATCTAAAAATAATATAAAATGACTCCAATAAATTAAATTGGACATATATAGGTATTATGTATCTATTTTTCCCTAAAATAAATTTTAATAAAATAGATAATTGTTTAAAAAAAGATAGTTATAGCCAGCAACGTAGTGTTTTTCACTATTCATAAAAAACGAAAGATTTTAGAAAAATACCAAAAATTCTCCCTAATCTAATTTTGAAATTCCAAATTCTAAAACTTAGTCCCTTTTGAATGATAAAATTTAAAAAATTTCAAAAAGGCATTATTACAATTCATATCGGCTAGTTTTATTGGTTGTAGTGCGTTAGAATTCCAATGTTTCATATAGTGCATGCTATTACATTATTCAAAGGGATACATACTATAAGAGTTTAGGGGTGTTATAGATATCTATTACCAATGTTGGCCTTAGCCATCCCTAAATTGCATGTGTCTTGGAGGGATCCATAAATTTCCCATTTCTTGTGATGATATAGCCCAAGAATGAGACCTCCTTCAACCAGAACTCACAATTGTTGTATTTTTCATAGAGATTCTCCTTTCAGTTGGTCTCTAGTACAGTTATTAGATGACCCTCATTATCCACCTTGGTTTTGTAGTATATTATAATATCATTTATAAAGTCTACTACAAATTTGTCAAGGTAATCTCTAAAGACACTATTAATCAAGTCCATAAATATTGATGGAGAATTAGTGAGTGTGAAAGGAATAACTATGAATTCATAGTGCCCGTATAATGTATGAAATGTAGTCTTGGGGATTTCATCCTTCTTCCCCCATACCTGATAATATCCCGACCACAAATCTACCTTGATGAAGTATTTTGATCCACGCTACTAATCAAACAAGTCCTAAATTCGTGGGAGATGATACACGTTCTTTATCATTATTTTGTTATGCTTGTAATAATAGATGCAATGGTACATTGACCAATCCTTCTTCTGGATGAAGAGGACTCGTGCACCCCATGGTGAAGCACTTGGGCTAATAAACACTTTATCTAGATTCTTCTATAGTTTTTTTGTTACGTCCACTAGACTGAATACCCTAAGAGGGGGGGGGGGTGAATCAGGATATTACTAATTAAAAATTAATTCCCATTCTGATCTTGTTTCGTTGTTAAGAAAAACACACTTCTCTCTCTTTCATGCTGCACAATATAAACAGAATGTAAAGCAAGAACAGGACACAAAAATTTTACTTGGTTCACCACTAAGGGCTACGTCCAAGGAGCATACACCGACAGGTTGCCGGTCGTACCAAATTCCACCAATCTTCACTAACTGTGGATTACAAGGTTCGGGCTAGAACACTTCTATGCCCAGGCTCACTGCCTATACAATGTTTAGGGTCAGCTCACTGCTTTCCAAAGGGTCACTCCCTGTCTCTCTCTCTCTCTGGCTCACTTCCGGTGGAGAGGATCACCTTCTTCCTCTTCCTAAGCTTACTGCTCTTGGAAGTAATCCACTCAAAGTTTATAGACCTGTAGGTATCTTCATTTGCATGAATGAATTCATATTCTCTTGTATGTAGATGCTATGTTTAAGTTTAACTTTTATCCATAGATGAATCTCTCTTTGCACCAAATGTATCGGGCAAACCACCAGCTTCCACACAGCCCGAAAAACACTGCTGGAAATAATCCTTACTTGGCATGCAAGTCAATCTCGGTGCGCAAGTATCGGCACGCAAGTTACAACGGGTGGGCAAGTCCTCCTCAGAAACTTGCACGACTAAAGATTCCTCAACTCCAAACTTGCGCGAATCTCTTCCTTTTACGCCCAAACCAATATTGGCGTGAAACTGCCAACCGGCGTGCAACTTCTAACACCGGCGCACAACATCAACTACTGGCACGCAAATTCACCTGCGCGACCCGCACTCACCACTTGCGCGCCCACCACACCTACGCGACGGAAGCTCTGATTTCTCAAAGAGTTGAACTCTGTTGAAAATGAGGACGGGTGGTCCAGTATTTATAGTCAATATGACCACCATGCACGATGGCGCGCAAGTCACCTACACGACCCAGTTTCGGCGCGCAAGTCTTCTGTCCTTTTGGACACTTGCACGACCTACTCCCAAACTTGAGCGAACCTACATTCTTTGCCATATTTTGATCTTATGATCTTGAAAATAATATGGCGCACATGTTTCATATTCTCCAAGTCCTCGGCGCGCAAGTCCTCTTTCCAAAAAACACATTTTCTTCATTTGCCGATTTTCAGGCCCTAAAATTTGGCAAACACTAGAAAACGGCACCACCTTGTATCTGTTCTTTTGAAATGCCTCCAGATCATCCAATCCTTTTATCAACGTTCTTGAATCAAACATGGAACGTTGACCTCAGCTCTTGAACAAGACATTCCACCATGAAATCCACTTTGTCACCAAATTTGTATGTCATTGTTTTGCTTTGTCAATAATCACTACTCAGATGTCCACTTTGTCAACAAAAATAATCACCTCAAAAAACCTTCAATGATACCTTGAGGGATTTTTCCCCAACAATCTCCCCCTTTGGGTTTGTTGACAACTCTTCTCAGAATGATTTTCTATACTTTGATACCTCACTGAGTCTTCTTCCAGCCGCTACCACCATTCACCTCTTCTGATTCTGATAGCGTTCAAGGAATCACTTAACATGTACTCTAAGCCCACATGAGCAATGATCGGCGTGAGAAACAAGAGTAGTATGAGAAGTTCATCAATGAATCACTTCATTTCAAACACCAATTGTCGATGCCAACCAGATACCAATTCATAAATTGATACCAATTGCTGAACCACACTGATACCAATTGGTGATAGCTGGACACCGTCTCACACCTTTCCAACATCACTGTTAGGCTTTTATCACAATCCTTAGCTATTGTGATATCTATGCTTTGATTGATCACTTCTAGCATCGTCAGATTTAATAATCACCCGCTTGCTCAGTGCTCCCACTTTCTGGCTGCTCCACCTTTCAGCTTCTCCCCGTATCAATTATTATTTATCAAATCATCGCACCGTCTACAACAATCACTATTTCCCCCTTTTAACAAACATGTTTCTCCCCCTTTGTCAACGAACCCAAAGGTCACTCCTTTGTAGTCTGAATCATAGTAGAGATCACATATCATCACATTAGGGAAAAACACATCATACCTCGGGGAGAGTGGGAGGGGTTCCCACATCCACACTATGTCAAGTGTGGGGAATCGACTGAACTCCCAGATCCAGTCAATGCCTCTCAAAAGCTTCCTTGGGTAAGTCCTTTATCATAATGTCTTCAACCTATAGCTCTGTAGGCACGTACTTAAACTTCACGATTCCCTACTCAACATTCTCCTTGATAAAATGATACTTAATATCAATGTGCATTGTCGTTGAATGATGGACGGGATTTTTGCTTAGATTTATAACACTTGAGTTGTCGCACTGGATTCCGATCAGAGACTTCACTTCAACTCTCATATCTTCAAGCTGCAGCTTCATCCACAATAACTGTGTGCATGCTTGAGTGGCCTCAATACACTCATCTTCTGCGGTGCTCAATGAAATGCAATCTTGATTCTTGCTTAGCCAAGAAATACACAATCCACCAAGATAGAATGCACCACATGTTGTTGATTTTCTATCATCTGCTAAACGGACCCAGTCTGCATCAGTATAGCCCAATAACTCTGTCTGAGATTTGTCCTTGTATATCAAGCCGAAGTCCACCGTGCCCTTGATATACCGAAGTATTCTTTTCACTACGAGCATGTGAATTTCTTTGGGATTACTTTGATATCTCGCTGCTTGGCATGTGGTGAAGACAATATCAGGCCTTGTCGTGGTCAAGTACAACAAACATCCAATAATTTGCCTATATTACGTGATATTAACTGCCTTGCCATCCTTATCTTTTGATTATTTCATCCGAGTAGCAACTGGAGTCTTATTCTCCTTAAAATTATCAATTCCAAACCTTCTTAAAACCTCCTTGGAATATTTGGATTGAGAAATGAATGTTCCATTACTTCTTTGTGTCACCTGTAAACCACGGAAAAATGTTATCTCTCCAATCATTGACATTTCAAACTCATTTATCAAGAATTCGGAGAACTTTCTTCATTGAGCTTCATATGATCCGCCGAATATTATGTCGTCAACATAAACCAGCACCATCATCCTTTGATTACTGTTGTTGTTGAAATAATGATTGTAATCAACTACCTCTCGCTGAAAACCAAGCTTCTTCAAGTACAGATCAAGCCTTGAGTACCATGCTCTCGATGCTTGTTTCAGCCCATATAAAGCCTTCTTCATCCTACAAACTTTGTTCTCATCCTCATGAATTATAAAGCCATATGGATGCTCAATGTACACATCTTCTTCCAGAACCCCATTCAAGAACGCGGATTTGACATCCATCTAGAACACTTTAAACTTTCTTTGCACTACTATGGCCAAAAATAATCTGATTGTCTCCAGCCTTGCAACTAGTGCAAATGTCTCATCAACATCTATTCCCTCGATCTGGGAGTATTCCTTGCACACTAGTCATGCTTTTTTTCGAATCATAGCTCCATCTTCATTCATCTTGTTGCGATAAACCCATTTAGTCCCAATGACATTCTGGTCTACTTGTCTCGAAACAATCTCCCACGTATGGTTCTTCTCAATCTGATCAAGCTCTTCATTCATAGCTTGAACCCCGTTTTCATCTTCAGCTACATTGGAAAAACATTTTAGCTCCACCTGAGATAAAAACGATGTCTGCTGTAATGACTTCATTCTTCGAGTCTGAACTGGTGCAGTCTGGTCACCAATGATATTTTGCCTATAAATTTCAGCTCGACTCTGTGGCTTCCCTGCAGATATAGACTTGAAACTTTCTTGTTCATCATCAGTATCTTCTTCTGAGTCAGCCTCTACATCTTCTTCTCCCCCTGTGTTGCTTACCTCATCATCAATTTCATCCAGAAACTGTTCACTAGGTCGTTGAGTAGTCTGTTCATTTTCGACTATAGTGACATCATTGCTCTCAAGAATTTTTCCCAGCCTCTTGTTGATGCATTTATATGATTTTATTTTCCCTGAATAGCCAAGGAATATCCCTTCATCTCCTCGTGCCTCAAACATCCTATGATGTTCTTTTTTGAGAATGAAACACTTACTTCCAAAGATTCGAAAGTATTTCAACGTTGGCTTCTTTCGGTACCACGGTTCATACGGAGTCTTCCCTTACTTCGGACATAACAAGGACCTGTTTGAAACATAGACCGATGTCAAAACTACTTCCTTCCAAAATTTCTCTGGTAGGTCCTTATCAATAAGAATTGTTCTGGCCATGTTGTTGATGATCTGATTTCTCCTTTCAACCACTCCATTCTGTTGGGGAGTTCTTACTGATGAAACTTGATGCCTTATCCCATGTTTCTCGAGATTGTTTTCAACCTGACTATTTGTAAATTCCGTACCGTTATCTGTACGAAACTTCATAATTATCTACCCAAGAATCTTTTTCGATTCCCTCTTGTACTGCTTTATGCAACTGAACACCTCTTTCTTATGGGTATTGATGAATACCCAGGCCATTCTGCTACAGTCATCAATGAAAAGAATATAGTACCTTTTCCCATTTATAGCTCGTGGTGAGATAGGTCCACATACATCAGCATGCACCCATTCGAGCACTCTAGTTGCTTTTTGTTCCTTTGGCCTGTATGTCTTCCTGATGATATTCCCTTGTTGAAAAGCATCACACGTATGAGTGCGATCACGTGATAGTTTGGGAAGGTCTCTAGCAGCATCACACTTTACGAGATCTTCCATAGATGGTTGACATAGATGACCAAGTCGCTTATGCCACAACTGATTTTCTTCTTCTTTGGATAAAATGCATGTATCTTATTCACCACCTACAAGGTAGAGATTTCCTTTGACCTTTTTCCCTACAGAACAGCTGCTCCATCTTTTCCTTTCACAACACACATCTTCTTGGTAAATTGGATAGAGTGCCCAGAGTCACATAGTTGACTGACACTGAGTAAGTTATGATTGAGACCCTCTACTATCAAGACATCAACACGTCTCATCTCTTTGTCCCCAAACATGGCTTTCCCTGAGCCAACAATCTTCATGCCTTCATCATTTACAAATTTGACAACTCCTTCTTTGTCATATTTGATGCATGTAACAAGATCCTTTTTACCTGTCATGTGGGATGTGCAACCACTATCAAGGATCCAAACACCAGATCGATCTGATACTTTAAGGGCAATCTCCGCCACCACAGCCTTCTCATTTTTCTTCTTCTTTGTCCATACTTTTTCTTTCACACTCGGAATGGATTGAGACTTCTGTTCTTTCTCAGAGTATGATGGACCAGCTTTATCTTGTAGAGCAGCAAATCTGTTCTGAATTTTTATCTCACTTGTTGGTTCATTGATTGGCTGCTTGAGAACATCCTGATTCTGCTTTGGCACATTTCATTGAATGGTCGAAGTGAAATACCTATCCATGTGTCCAAATCCTTCACACCAAAAACAGTGTCCTTCAAAATATGTTCTAGAAAATTGTCCTCTATTTGGCTGCCATCTCTGTTCCTGTTCTTTCCTATATCTCTTGTCTATGGAACAAAAATACTGTGAATTTCCCATATTTCCACAATAATAACATCTGATATAAGGTGAATTCCTTCACGTTACTTCAGCACTACGAGTTTCCCCTTGGGATCTCTGAGTATTCTGATTCTGTTTTGTGCTCAAATCCACTTTCAATCTCGGGACAGGTGCTTGCGGTCTAACTTCAACTTCCACAGATTTTTGTTTCTGATTAATCCTTGAATCAGCCTTAACTTCTGAGTTCAATTGCTGCTTCTTTCCTGCTAAACTACTAGGCCCTACTTTCTTCTTTTTAGTCTTTGTAACGACCTGATTTCCCAATATTGTGTTGGGATTCAAAGGTTTTTCCAGGTCCTTATCTTTTCTCCACAGACCGACAACTTCCTCTTAAAGATCTTCAATATTCTTGACACTATCTTTCACTTTTTGACTCAAGCAATCGATCTCCCTTTTCTACTCTTCAATCTTTAGCTTATGCTCATCAACCTTTTCTGTGCGCTCTGGCCTGGAAGACTTAAGATTTTCAATTTCTTTCTCAAGCTCAGATGTCTCTTCTTGTTGTTGTTTCATATAGAGTTTGGCATCACGTAATATCTTGTTGGTTTTCTTTGTTTTTTCTTGGAAAACATCTATCTCTTCAAGAGATGCTTCTAATTTATCTTCCATGTCAACTCTCCCCTCAATTTCTTCTTCTTCTTCATCAGTTTCAGCTTCTTTAATTCTTATAGCACTACTGGCAACAACCACCATCGCATTTTGTCCACGATCTTTGCAGTTTTCTATCTCTTCAACTTCATCACCCTCAGACTCAGCTGAACTATCTATTTCTTGTGAAAGAAGATTCTTCTTCTTAAAGAAATTTTTCTTGAACTGCATCTTCCCTTTCACATAGGCTGAATATTTTTTCATTGGAATCTCAACTTCATCTTCATAGATTTCTTCTTGAAACTTTTTGGAGCATCTCGCATCAAGATGACCAACCTTTCCGCATCGGAAGCTTTCTAGTGGAAGTTTACCTTTAAACATTACTTTTCCTCTTTGCAGATTTGAAGAAAGGAATGACATCACCTCATCTGACTCTTCTTCCTCCTAACAATATTCAATAGTGAGCCTCTTCATGGCCTGAAATGCCACCTCTTTTGATTTCCCCTTTTCCACAGCCTCATTATCATCGTTCCTCATTTCATATGCAACCAAGGTACTGTGCAAATTGTCTAATGTCATCTCTTTTGGATCTTTAGCTTCCAGTACTGAAACTTTTGGATTGAACCGAGGTTGAAGATTCCCCAAGATGTGATTTACAATCTTTATGTTTTCAATGACTTCTCCAAGACCTTGCATATCTTCCACAACAATGTTTACCCTATCAAAAAATGCATCAACAGACACATTCAGGTTCATTTTTAGATCATCATATTTGTTCCACAACACCTGCAACTTTGCCTCTCTGACTTTTGTGTCCCCTTCATATATATTCAAAAGCTTTTCCCACATGGCATGTGATGTTTTTCATGACATCACCTTCGTGTAGTTGGGATTGGAAAGGGCTCCCCCTAATCCATTGATTGCATTGGAATCAACATCCAACTCTCTATGCTCAGCTTATGATAAAGCACCACTATTAATATCAGCTGTGATACCATGCATAGCTGCTGAAAACACATCCATTCCCAAGGATCGGAAATAGTGTTGCATCCAATTCTTCCATATCTGAAAATTATATCTGTCGAATATCAGAATCCCTTTATGATTGGTTACCTCTATTGAGAGAAGAACAACTTTCAACCTTCCCTCTGATACCAATTTTTAGGTCTACTAGGATGAATACCCTGATAGGGGGGGTGAATCAGGGTATGACTAATTAAAAATTAATGCCCATTCTGATCATGTTTCGCTGTTAAGCAAAACACTCATCTCTCTCTTTCCTGCTGCACAATATAAACAGAAAGTAAAGCATGCACAGGACACAACAATTTTACATGGTTCACCACTAAGGGCAACGTCCAAGGAGCATATGCCGACAGGTTTCCGGTCGTACCAAATTCCACTAATCATCACTAGTTGTGGATTACAAGGTTCGGGATAGATCACTTCTATGCCTAGGCTCACTGCCTATACAAAGTTTAGGGTCAGCTCAATGCTTTCCCATGGGTCACTCCCTGTCTCTCTCCCTCTGGCTCACTGCCGGTGGAGAGGATCACCCACTTCCTCTTCCTAAGCTTACTGCTCTAGGAAGGAATCCAATCACAGTTTATAGACCTGTAGGTCTCTTCATTTGCATGAATGAATGCATCTTCTCTTGTATGTAGATGCTCTGTTTAACTTCAACTTTCATCCATAGATGAATCTCTCTTTGCACCAAATGTATCGGGCAAACCTCCATCTTCCACACTACCTGAAAAACAATTCTAGAAATAATCCTTACATGACACGCAAGTCAATCTCGGCGCGCAAGTATCGGCGCACAAGTCACAACGGGCGCGCAAGTCCTCCTCAGACACTTGCGCGACTCAAGATTCCCCAACTCCAAACTTGTGAGAATCTCTTCCTTTTACGCCCAAACCAATATTGTCGCGCAACTGCCAACCGGCGCGCAACTTCTAACACCGGCGCACAACTTCAACTACTGGCGCGCAAATTCACCTGCGCGACCCACACTCACCACTTGCGCGCCCACCACACCTGCGCGACGGGAGCTCTGATTTCTCAAAGAGGTGAACTCTGTTGAAAATGAGGAGGGGTGGTCCAGTATTTATAGGCAATCTGACCACCCTGCACGACGACACGCAAGTCACCTGCGCGACCCAGTTTCAGCACGCAAGTCTTCTATCCTTTTGGACACTTGCGCGATCAACTCCCAAACCTGCGCGAACCTACTTTCTTTTCCATATTTTGATCTTCTGATCTTGAAAAACATATGGAACGCAAGTTTCCTATTCTCCAAGTCCTCGGCGCGGAAGTCCTTTTGCAAAAAAACTCTTTTCTTGAATCAAACATGGATCGTTGAACTTAGATCTTGAACTCGACATTCCACCATGAAATCCTCTTTGTCAAAAAATTTGTATGTCATTGTTTTTCTTTGTCAAAATCACTACTCAGATGTCCACTTTGTCAACAAACAGAATCACCTCAAAAAAGCTTCAATGATACCTTTTGCCCAACATTTTTCTTCATCTTCTCAATCTCTACAACAGCCATTCGAGAGGGATTCTTGGATATTTCTAATGCACCAGGCATAAGATCAATTGAGAATTCAAAATCTCTTCTAGGAGGAAGACCAAACAATTCATCGAGAAACACTTTAGTGAATTCCCTCCCAATATGCATGTATTCAAGGATGGATTCCTCCTCAAACTCAATAATCTGTGCCAGATAGGAATTCTCATAGGTCTATAACATCCACTCTTGAGATTATGGTGCTAAAGAAGACCAAAATTCTTCCTTGAACTTGTATAGAATCAGGGGTGGATTCTCCACATGGAGAGAGATTTCCCTCTCATGGCAATTTATGATAGCTCAATGTAGGTAAATCCAATCCATGCCAAGAATTGCATCAAATTCCATAAAAAGGAGTATGAAGAGGTCTATCGAGAAGTTAAATCCAATAATTATGACAGGGGAGGATTTATATTCATATGATGCAATGATGGACCCATTTTTCATACTCACCAACATCTTTACTTCCATGACATGTGGTGGTGTGGGGATTGTTCTACTAAAAAATCAAGATATAAGAGAATGCATAGAACTAGAATAAAAATTTTTGTTTTCTATTTTTGAATGAAGAACTATCGTATCTATCTCCACTTCATTGATTGGGTTCACTTCGACAGTAGTGATGGAAAATGCTCACCCATGCTGCCTTGGAGGTTGTTGGTTGCCTTCAAAAGCCCTTGGATTAGGGAAATGAATTCTAAAATGTCCTAGTTATTTGAACTGGAAGCAATGAATAACATGTTTATAGTTGAATAGGGTGTTCTTGTCCACTGTCACAGCTACAGGTTTTTCTTATCGATGGTTAACATCTTTGTATCATTCTCTTCTACACCAAAAGCATTTCCTCGTCCCCTTTAGTGTATTTTTGCAGTGCTTCTTTCTGCACCATTGGAAAGTCGGGTACTAAATTTTCTTATCACCATTGGATTTATGAATAGAAAAACTAGAATTGAAGTCCATATTTCTCTTCACATCCCCATGATTCCAATGCATTTGGGTGATCTCCATTTCATCTTAGAGGGAACATGGGACAATTTCCTCATAGCGGTCGAAGTTGCGGATCACCAGTGATTTCTGCAAGCTTGGTTTCAGCACACCAAAGAAGTTGTTATCCTTTCATTCAGGGGTAACGACAAATCTGGAAACGTATCATGCAAGTCGGGGGAAGTTATCCTCTTTCTCTCCGACAAATTCGTCATCATTTTTCTTGAGGGAAAGGAAGTACATTTCCATCTTAAGCCGGAGGGTAACCGAAACATATTTATCTAAAAACATTTTCCAAAAGTAATTCCATTCCAATTCCTCGATCTATCCTCTATGCTTCATAATTTTTATCAATGTCCACCTTTTATCGACTTCACCCTCCATACGATAAGAAGCCAGAGGAACCGTTTTGTGTTTGGAATATTTATGTACAGAGAAGATCATTTCAATGGAGTTGATCCATTGTTTGGGGATTGAGGGATGAGTTTATCCATTAAAGGTATGAGGCCTTTGTCTCATGAATCTCTCTATAGAAACTTGTTCTTTCTTTGGGGGGGGGGTTGAATTTTCATCTTGACCCATGTTTCTATTCAATTGTTGAGATAAATGAGAGACTATCATAAAAAATTCGTGATTCCTGCCCCATCTGATAAGGCCTCTCATTATAATAGTTATCACATTGGTCTTCACATCGGTTTTTAGCCTGATTTCTCCTATTATAAGCCATTAGGTAGAATAAAATGAATGTTAGAGGTAACACATACATTTTAATCCAAAAAAATATGACTTATAAATAGCTTTCATTTACATAAGTTATGAATATATAGGCTTAAATATATGTTATCCATGATCTACATTCAAACATATATTCCTTGGGGATTTTTTATTCACTTAATAATGGTTAATTATATGTTTTTGAAATTACCAATACATATCCCTCTCGAGTGTCATAACCAATAGTGAGGTAGGGCACATTGTTGTATACTAGGATACCCCAGGTCAAGACCAAAACTCCTTGTAGGGGGTTTTCACCCCTAGGTACATCTGTGCCTGGTCCGCCGCTACCTGTCCATATCAAGATAGGGATGTATTTTCATGATAAAAATCTTACACAACACTCAACAAAACATAGGGATCTTTTTATTATACATAGTCTTATTCCTAAGTCTTTCACTAGGGGTTTCTAATATTAATCCCAAAAATTAATTTAACTTATCCTCTGATATAGACAATAACAAACCTACCCATTATTACATACATAAACATGATTGATTACATAAACCTCACTTGATAAACCAAATATTATCAATATTTCTAGTGTATTTGGGGCTTAAGATAATTACATAACAACTTAAAACATGAAATAAAATATCTCTATTGAAAACATCATTTATATTACCATTACATTCACTCGTACATAGCATTCCATGGGATAACCTGATGACATGCATTAGAAAAGCGTGGTAAATAAATCCAGGTAAGGGAATAAATATGGAATAACATGTGGAATACCATACATGTTATAATATAAGCATATCAACAGAGAAAAAAAGAAAATAGGAACATAAATGCATGATAAAGCATGATAATCTTAATATTGAAATGTGGCAACAAAATATATAATGAAATTTAGCATGAGTCGAGACTCATTTTACATGAAGCATGATTAAACCATCATTACATGTGATGAATGAGTAGACCATAATTGGAGTTGAATTATAATGACTCAAGGATCATTTCACATGAATTATCATGATACTATACTTTACCCCATGCATTAGAGCACTATCAGGTAACACCCTCCATGACCATTTTATTTCAAGCATATGTCTGCCACATGAATCATATAATAGGGAATCAATCAAAATCATAAGTTTTTCCATGATACATTAATGTAAAATAAATAGCTTAATTTAATATTCCATATGTGCATAATGGGGAATAATATTGATAGATACATGGGTATGGTATTCACTACATAATGATCTTGGCTTGGGAAAAATGTGGGGCAATTTCGGCAGCATAACAACGTGACATACAGAATAATGAAAATGGTTGAGGAGAGATAAATAAGAGTCTGATCATATATACATAAAATAGTGAGTATGGGGGTCATATAGATACATTTCCCAACAATCATAATGGTATTTAAATGGATAATAAAAATGAATTACTTAAAAGTAAAAGAGGATAGGGAAATCCATCACAGAATTTCGGCATGGTAACAGGTGTACATAGGAGGCATTAATGATTGATAAAGGGGATTCCCATAATTGAAAAATAAAAACTACTCTTTGAGTGAGGTGAAAAATAATTCCCCAACATTTGTAATTGAAAAAAAATGAACATAAAATCATAACGAAAATTGGAAAAAATTGAGAAAGGAAGAAATTGCTTACTTGGAAGTGAGATCCCAAATGAATGAGAGATGCTTCCGAGAGCTTCATGGGATATTGGGGAACCTTGGAAGGATTCTAGATTACGGAGGCCATAGGTTGGTCTAACTCCAAAGGATATTATTAATGAAGATGATAGATCCTGGGTGGGTTTAATAGGAAATGTGAGGGAATTTTTTATTATTTTGTTTTGGGACACCTCACATTAAACTAATCAAAATGAAAAACCAGCCAACGGTTTTTGCCAATAGTTCTTGCCAAAGGGGAGAGGAAAATATTATTTTATAAGTTAAATGGCCTAAAGTATGAAAATAATAGGGTTTCTTATGTGGTGTACAGTCACACTCTCAAGGAAAACAATTTAAAAAGGCAAAATGTTTTATAAGCCTTGAAGGGTCCACTAATGCTTTTTAAAATAAATCAAACAATCCCAAAATCACATTATATTAATGGTAAAATATATATTGTGTGAAAATAATGTTCATAGTATTTATTAAATCACCATTGGGTCATTATGATTCCATAAAACACAATATATATTTAAATTGTATTTAATTTTTACCAAAAAATCGACTATATCAGAAAATTTTAAAAAATTAACCATTGGATAATTTTGACATGCATATTAAAAAAATAATATTCATTTTATCTAAGTAATTTTCTAAATTTAGAAATTTTTACATTTAAAATAAAAACCAAAATTTATTAAAAAAACATGTGTTTTGAAAAAAAATAGCATTCAATCCTTAATAAAAAATTACAATTTCATTCATAAAATAATTAAATAATTTATATTTAATAAAAATTAAATTAATAACAATAATAATATTTTATTAAAAATATATTTTATTCCAAAATCCATTAATTCATCAATATATATTTCTTAGTATAATATTAACTAAATATAATATTTTTGCTTTAAAAACTATTTACAATGTTACAGTAAAAAAATGTATATTCTATGTGCAAGAATAATGTACATAGTAATAGTGATAGGATCTTATTAAATAACCAATAATAACACTTGAAAAAGACCAAAGGGTAAGGTGTGTGATGGTGACAGAATATTGGGGTGGTAGGGATAACATCGATTGGGTGGTAATCTCTATTAACATCTACTTCTCTTGTAGTCAGTTCCACTCAAGCTTAGCATGTTCAAACTCGTCTTGGGATTGGTCAAGAGCAAAGCCCAATAATGCTACCTCATTTACGATCTACAAAAAATGTGATTCATATGGGGAAAGCCTAATAAATGAGGCCATCACATAATTTTTCTGAGTAAATTGGATTCGTTAAAACACTATATTTATACTAATCATGTAATTACAATTCAACGTCTATATTTGAAACTGTGACAATTCACAATGGTATTTTATAATCAAATACATAGAACAAAATAAGTGCATACGTTTTATGTAACCAAAATAAGACATTTAAAGATACCAATATGAATTATTTTTAATGAATTTTTGGGTCGTACATCTTGCCCCTTCTCTTTCAGATTCTTCAATCAGGTAATGAAGTAGTTCATGTTCCTTTGAAGTAGTGTCCAAATCATGCTAAAGATGAAGCACTTGAACAATATTATCTTTATCTTTTTGTGATATTGTGACCAAAAGTTTTCCATTACTACCCTCAGCTTGAGATAATGATGATCCTAATTCAATAATGTTAACATGCATCATGAATTTTATTCATTATTACCAAAGTTTATTTTATTTGTACCATCTCCGAATGGAACCTTTCACTGTATTATGGATTAAATATTAATCAAGACCTCTGAATCCTAACTTAACGAATCGAACTGAGAACCCCAGAATTCATGAAGGAAGCTCAATGAAGGATTTTTTAGGGATAATGATTAATATATATGACAAATCATCGAGACATGCAAGTAGAAGAGCATTTTTTTCAACATTGGATTTGATTCAGAATCACTGTCATAATGAGGGAATCACTCTAGTGTTAATGCACTTAAAGAAGTTCCTTACTATAATCCCTCATGAATAGTGGCTACCTGGACTTCTAATGCTAATTGGGCTAATGAAGAAGTATCTACTTTAGACCTAGCAATAACATTTGATAATCCATCAAAATAAACAAGTTCAAGGTTGACTTCAAAAGAATGTAATAAGAATGCATAATTTCAATGGTTGGAAACCCTCAAGTAGAAACAAGTCATCATCATGATGAGAGTCCTCACCAATATTCCATGACTCATTAGTTGATTTGGATCCTCTTGGTGGGAGATACTTTCTTGAACCTACCGAATTTTTTTTGAGTGAACCAAAGGATGGTTTTCTGTATTAAGGTTCACTTGAGCAAACTCCTCCCCAACAATGGGATTAACAGTAATCTTAATGTATCTCCTAGGCACCATAACTGTAGTATCTTTTATAGATGGAGGTTCACATTCCAATCAATTATGGTTAGAAAATCAGTAATAAATGGATTGATCAGATGGAATATAAAAACTCACATCCATTTAGTTCTTTATAAGGATCTTCAAATTATTTTATAGTAGTAGTCATATTAATACGGTATAGTTCCTATTAAAAAGACATGCCAGGATTCATCTTAGATTCCAATTACATCCCAACCCCCATTTTCGTCTCACCCATGGAAGCACTCTGAACAGTTGGTTCAAAACCCACTTTTGAAAACTGTAGACCCCAATCAACCTCCTTAGTTAATTACTGTGGGTCAGTATTAGTCATCACAAGATTTTATAGTGCATGTGATGAACTTGAAATATTATAGAAAGGCATGTATGTTTTTGATATATATAGCTTCTCATGAAGCACTTTTGACAGAACAGATTCATCCTCTTTCATAGTATTAGGGATAAAAGATTTCCCAACCGAAGATTCCTTTTCCTATCATCTAAATTCCTATATAGTAAAAAGACATTATTCATTGGTAGGAATTTTCACTGGATTAGAGGTATCCTCTTCAGTTCCCAGAGGATCATTTGTAACATCCATAAGGGATGAAACTGAAGATGTTTGTGCAATTCTCTGAATTTTAAAAAATTTCTATGGTTGAATCTGAAATTAATGCTAATAGGATGACTTACTACTAATGATAAATCATTTAGTTATAGTTGTTTTAATCAGAGTCTTTCTTATGTTCCTTCATGAGGGAAGAAGCATCATAATATCTGAAAATAGGTATTTTATACCAAAACCCTCTTTCCATATCATCCTATAAGACATATCAGCTTGTTGATATCTCTCCAAATTCACAGGTTGACTCAGCATCCCCAATAACAGTACAACTAGGACTATACCATGGAAATAGAACATCAATCAATTTTCACTTGAAAATCAAAAATTTAAGATGGTATTTCATATATGTAATAATTCTTTGACTAAATTAAAATGGAAATGAATAAAATAATATGGGAAGAAGGAATCATTAATCATTAGGATCAATAAAATCATTTCATTCTTCAAGAGAGGAAGTGTCAATCCCTTTAGCATTTTCACAATCTATCATTTACTTCACTCAATTTTTGGCTGGTATTGAATTATCATATGTACATAAAAAAATATCTAGCACTAAGATGTGAATTATTACTTTATCATGATTATTCATTAAAAGAATATCATATGGTGCTCGAAAAACTCATATTTCAAGAATATGCAACACCTCACATAAAATCACCATATTGGTTTCAATATAAGAGTAAAAAAATCTTCCATATATAAACCAATTCTGGTTCAATATATTCGCATTATATTTCATCCTACTATTAAGATGATTTTCCAGTCCTGGATTTTATAGGCATCACAATTTCTTCTGTCAGGGATGGGGGACGTAAAAATGGAACACAAGTCTCTTCTGGGTGACGATGACTAGACCACCTAGGAAAACATCAGTTGAAGATGCTAGTGATGCCATATTAATTTACTTAGGAATATTGTATCTTGACCGAGTTATATTTGTTGGTCTAGATTCCTCAACATTCACGCCCCCAACTCTGATGATTTAGCCATTGATGGTAAAGAAGAACCCTCTAAATGGGAAGATTTATTCACACTACCTCTTCTTACCCAGACCTGAGGGGAAAAATATTTTTCTTAACTTAAAAATATTATTCAATCCATGATTGATCATACCATATAGTCAATAATCTCTCTGATCTAACTACATGAAGATTAAAAGCTGTCCATATCTTCTCCATGACTGTGTGAAACTATAACCATCATTCCCCCATTGAATTCTAATCCTTTATTACATGAACTGAAGGAGATAAAATAATTTTTCATTGAAAATATAATTTTCCTGCAATGGTATATGGATAATATGCATGAAATATTATTTCACTATCAACACTCGTGGAAAATACACCATCTATACAAGCTAGTGTATAATCCCTAAACTCTATTATGGTTGTCCCATCACATGTAAATCTTCTCATTAGACGATTACCACTTGGAAAGAAGTGAATTCATTTAAAATAAATAATCAATCTTCAATATCAAGACATTTCATGGATAGGGGAATAGTACCATATAAATCTTGAACAAAGGGTCAAAACGAACTCCCTGCGACCTTGATCCCACTCTACACAACATATTTTTTTATGTGAGTCAGGATCCATCCCCAAATTACATGGAATGGTCCCACTATTCTTAAAATATAGATATCTTTGTGTATATGAAATAAGATTCTCTGAATGTTCTCTAGAATAGCGGTAGGCAACCCCCCATCTTCCACTCAACATTCTTGGATAATAAAACAAATGTTCCCATCCTTAAACCACCATTTTAATCATGGATAGGAAAAAGATATAGATTGAGCCTCATGTACAAGAATCCTGAAAGATGAATCTTGGAAGGAATTTTGGAGTAAACATGATATCCCCATTTATCAAATTCTCCATCCTCTAGTGATGGACTAATAGTTCCGTGTTCACCTCTTTTTATCATTGTATGATAGCTTGTTTGAGGGATGCAGGTGGGGCCATTCACATTATTCTTCATTAGAAGCATTTTCATCCACTCCATTGGATGAATATACCCTCTTTTATGGGCCATTTATGTCTTGATATTATGATATTTTTAAGTAGCTCATGTTCAAAGGATGGGGTCTTTTCTTCATCATTCCATGTTTCATTTGGAGGAATGAATTTATCATTCACATATCTAAGGATCAGATGACCTTTAAACTTATAAACACCCTATATGATGATTACAACTTCTCCATGTGTCAGATGGAAAGAATTTATCTATGGACTCCATCATCTCCACAATTATAGCACAATATCATCATTCCTATATTTGTCTGTTTTTTATATACACACATATCTATAAATTCTAGATCCTATCAAATCAACATCAAACTCTACACGTGTCTTTTGTACCTAGTATGCTAACATCCATGCGGGATTCACACCCCATCCTAGATTAATGTAATAACTTTTGATCTAGCCCTTCAACTAATCTATCTGAGAATTTCAGAATATGAATGAATAACAGTGTGGCTACAGTTCAACAATATGTCTCTTCATATATGGAGTACACAATATATGATTTATAACATAGAAATTTTCTTCACTTTCATCAGTGATATATCTGCCCACACCGGAAATATTGGTAGATGAAAAGTTCGTGTAGTATTGAAAAAAAATTGTTCGGTACATAGTTCATTGGATCTGGTATTTTGGATTCACAGAGATAACTATATTAATACACTGGTAGATAATTATTATTCAGAAATACAGAAGGACTCTTATTTAAATTCATTTTTAGATAAAGAAAAGTAGTGGCAGAAAAGTGATTGTAATCATTACCATTTATCTCCATCATGGATTCAATCATCTTACAATCCAATTCAGTAGAAGTTGTGATTCTTTTGGTATCCAACAGAACCAGCAAAAAAATATCAAATTCATTTCAAAGATGGTTCTTTTTGAAATATTTCTTAAAATAATGAAAACATAACACAACAATAGAGACGTGAATGTGAAACTATGGAGTGCAAGAATATCACTCATGTTTGGGCATTAAAGTATCGTTCATTATGTATTTGTGTGAATATGAAAATATTCAGTAAAATTAAAAGTCAAAATGATAGAATTTCATTTGGAGAGTAGTGTTTTCTAAATCCTTTGTGATTTTCGTTGAATGAATTTCGTATATATAGACGAGGAAACTTATTTTTTTCTATCATCATACACGTACATCAAAAACTTACATAACCCATTCCCATTTTCATCTCATTTTCAATCATTATTAGACACTATTTCCATTCAGATCCAATCTTGAGGTGTGGGGTTGTTGTTGAAAAGATGTTTCGTGACAATAATTAAAAAGTGATAATGGGAAATTCCTTAAAAGGAAGATGAAAAAATATGTGGAAAATAGTATGTTTTTAAAAGGCTCATGATTTTGTTAGCCAACGGTACCTCGAAGCACCAGTGACATGAAAGTACTTGTGTGCCCCTCACTTGCGTGTCACCTCATAAATTTCATAAAAATTCATTATCACTCAAGGTACCGTATATTTCTTAAAATAGGCATGTGGGGTGTTTATTTGTATGGAAAATTTTCCATAAAGCTCGATCGCTGGTCTGATCACTCTATTACTTTTCCCAAGTTCACTACAATCTCCAAGATATATTTTTCACACATAATGTTGGGGAATTAATGAGGGTAATGAGAATTTGGTTATCTAAGTGTTAAAAATAAATACAAATGCATGATACTTTTTCCAACCCCTACCCCCCATTTAATAACACTTGTGTGACTACCCTTCATCTAGTACGAAGTTTCACACCCAACTTACAGAAGACCTGTGAAGACTCATGAAGGATCGGACCAAGTATCACCCAAGACAATTAATCTGGGTCACTATTCTCTTTAGGTGAAATAAATACTCCCAAGTCTTCTTTCATGCCACATACATATGTGCCACTTAATGGATCTCTTTTTCCTCAATCACGTCACCCCTATAGCCTACTTGATCCTTTCATGAATCATCCTTCAATGCCACTCATGGTAGGCACTATCCTTCATTGGATACATTGACTTGAATTTATTATGTGGAAACCTCCACCAGGTTTTCTTGATTTACCAAATAATAATGAAAGGAACATTTGTGTGTCTCTCATTTGGATTCTGATATCTTTGGTCAAGGGTTTCCCATACATTTTCTACCAGAGGTTAAGAGTCCTTACCGTGTCCATAGATTCAGCTATCTTCAGTCACAGAGACCCTTACCCCAAGGACAATGTTGAGGATTTACCGGTCATGGATTCCTAGGATAGAACTATATCACACACTTATCATCTCCAAGACATGGGGCATGTAGTCCTTAGTAAGGAGGGTATGTATCACACTTCCTTTTCCTATTAGATAACATATAAGTCTCCCTCCCCACAAAAGACCCATTTTAGGGTAGCAATCCTGATGTCATCCCCTAACCTTTCATGTAGTAATTTGTAGTCTTGATCATCACTAAAACCTTCACCTTCACCCCTTATTAACATTGGACCCTCATTCAATGAAAACAGAACATCGGGAAGTGTTGTAGTCATAACCGCTTCAGCCATTGGCCCGACCTCTTACATTACTAGAGGAGAAGGTATATGGTTTGTTAAATGTTTCAAATCATCTAGATTCTCCCACCATGCATGCATCACATTGTCATAGAGGTATTTAATGATCTTAATATCCACCTAAAGTAATGAACATCGATTACTCTAATTCCAATCAAAAGTGGGATACATATAAATCCTTCTTAAGACCCGAACTCCACATCTTCTCATACATGAAATGAAAAATAATTCCCCCATAATATGGTCCTCCCCCTAGGTGTATGAGCCAAACTCAATGAACTATGAAAACTCTAATTTCCATCCTAAATGGAATACATATAAATCCTTATTCTAAGGCATAATCTTTATGTACTTCATCTTCAAGAGTCCAACCCTATTTCCCATAAACTGAGCATCCCCCTTATGAGTAAGCCCGGAATTCATTACCGTAATTTTAATTTAGATAATATATCTCTTTAGGACACTGTTTTGAGGGTGTCCTTTTTAGGAGTAATCTCTGACATATTTCTCTAAAAATTCCATACTCCCCTGCAAGACTTAGTAATCTATGTGGGCTTTTATTTCCATTCAATGGGATATATAGGAATCCTTCCGGACGTTAAAACCCAACATTTATCCTCAACCCAATTATGGTTACGTCATATCTACAATAAGGCCTAATTCAATATTGGTGCGGCCATTCCTTCCATGTTCCTTGGGTAGAATAGGCATGAGTCATATACCAATGTTTGAGTGGGAACCTTCCACATAATTTCCTTACCACATGGAATTAAGTTATATGGTTGGGTCCTCATCCCATGAACATAAAATTTATGATGTGTACTATTTATTGGATTAAAACTACATGGGTTCTGATTACTTTCAAAAGGATCTGTGGGTGTCCCATCTATAGGTTTGATCCCATCATCAAAACAACTTCTATCTCGTTGGATGGCGATAAACTCTAAAGTAACATCTGTCTACCTGGATGATAATAAAATCAAGGGTGATGTCACATATCCATAGATGTCAATAAACTATAGAGTGAATTTTATCTACCTGGATGACAATAAAGTCCAGAGTTTCCCACTGTGTGGCTTATAACCCAACATTTTCATAATAACGACCAAAGAATCTATATATAGCATATAAGAGGATACCATTGATGGAGAACCTCAAATACATAATGATATCTCCATTGATTGTGAACCAAGAATATATAAAGATGATTTTGAATTCCACACATGTTAATAATTGATTCCAAATTTCAATGGAAACCAACATTAACCATGGTAAATTAATATATATTAATGATCATATCTTTAATCTATAATAGTGTCTCAGAGTAGGAAATAAATCCACCCAAAAGGGTGTGAAGAAGCTGACCACCCAACCTCTTGACCAATGTGATTTATTATATATCATATTCTAATAAACCTAGATAATTACTACCTTTGAATTGTAGGTCTCATTGGTTATAGATGCATTGGGTGTTTCTGGTTCCATAAACTACTGTATTAGAAATTGCTGGGAAATAGTGATTCCTAACCAGAACACACGTTCCGAAAGAAATAATAGTTTATAATAGTTTTTTGTATGGGAAAACTCAAAAAGGTAAAAATGATATTTATAGGTCCCAAATGGATTATTTTTCCTGGGAACTGATAATAAAACATATATTAATTTTTTTGAAAAATCTAAATATACAATATAAATATTTTTAATGAATGTGTAAAATGCTAGAATCAAGATTATTTATTCATTAGATAAAATATATCTAATAGATATAAGATATATTTAAATATTAAAAAATATAATTTATTCTAATTAAAAATATAAAAGTATGATAATATTTTGTCTGAGTGAGAGGTGTTTTAATCAATAAAATGAAAAATATTTAAATTCATGTGCATAAAAAATATTTCCATTTTTGTTTAATTACAAAAATAAAAATAAAATAAATAATCCCCCCACTTATTTTGAGCAAGTGAAATGAAGTTAAATTTATAAAACAAATAAGGAAAACCCATTATCAATTCATAAGTATTCAAAACATAGATGCATCATTATAAATTTTTATTAGTTTTTTTGACAAAAATAATATAAAATATTTTAAAAAATAAGATTTTAGAAAATGGAATGTTCATGATCTAAATTAAATTCACATATAATATATGAGGGGTTTTAAAATTTCATTATAGGAAACTAATATTTATAGATATAAATATCTATAATTAGAAAAAAAGATTATAAATTTTACAAATTTAATATAAATATTAAAATTTCATAATATAATTATAGTTAAACACCCCATAACCACATGAATACATAAAAATCATTAGAATCAAAAATGATCTACTAAAAATTATGTTTTTCAAAATGATAAAAATATATAGTGTTATTAATGTTATCTATAAATTTATATTCAGTAGAGATAAATTTAAAATTAATATCAACATTATATACATGATCAATAATAAAATGAAATATACAATTAATATTATTTTTTTTAAAATGTCTTAAATGATATTTAGAAATATGAATTAAAAAATTTAATATAATAAATATGAAATTTATCAAGTTATAAATCCAAATCACCTAATGTTTAATTAATCTATAAAAATTGAGCATAAAAATATTAGTAGAGATATACTCAGCTTCTACACTATATAGGGAAACCAATAATTTCTTCATAAAAGAATAAGAAATTAAAAAATTTCAATAAAAATGACACATATGATATGCTATTTGTCATATCAATTTTATAACCTCCAAATTATGAGTTAGAATATGGAATTATATCATGAAAATTATACATATTATCAAAAAAAGTCAACAAAAACTTCAATTTAAATATCTAATTAATCTTTTTACAACACTAATATGAATTTATTTAGCGTCATATTTAAACAATAAACATAGAAAAACACAAAACAAGATATTAAGTCTAAAAGAAGCTTGATGAAGAAAACTACATATTATTCCATTATAAACATTAAGATCAACATAATTTCTAAATGAATCAACATCCAAATTACATCTAGTTTTCTTATGAGTTTCTATTCATATAGAGGAATCGAAACAAAACCATTTATCCTGATCACAAGCATATTTAGATGGATTTTGAAAAATACCACATTTACATTGAAAAGATTTAAGTCCAATAATGAACAATAATTCTCCCATTTTGCTCATGTAATACTTAGATGGTATCTAATTAATAAATCACTACAAATCATTTCACTATAAGAACCAAAAACTATATCATCAAAATAAATTAATAAAATTTATTTTAAATTTTTTTCATTAAGAATGTAGGATAAAAACTAATTATCATGAAACAATTATTAAATAGTAACAGAAAAATTCACTCAAATCAATCATGATTTTATAATATGAGAATGTAGAAATAAATAGATTATTTTTTTAAAAATATTTAAAAATATTTCATTTTCAAAATTATGGGGTTGAAAAACAAAAACATCTTTAGTTATAAAACATTATAAGAAATTAATGTTCTATATCTAGATGATTATATTAAAAACATTTAAAATAATAAAAGGCTAAAATGATTCAAATATCATCTAAACTTGTAGTAGTTGAAAATAAATCTTCAATAGCTACACCTCGTTTTTTAGAGTATCCTTGAGCAATTAGTCTGACATTATTTTTCAGAGTCATTCAAATATAATATAGACAATTTTAAAACATGGATTGAGTTACAATTTATGAATTACATTAGAAATTGAAATAAAGACAATACATTATTGCAAACAAACTGATTAAACTCATGTTGTAGAGAAATAAATCAATTTATGTCATTTAAAAAATCATTACCAATATTTGGAATAAAATCATAAATATAAATATAATTGTCACTAAAATTTAAAACATAATTTATAATTTCAATATTAGAATCAAAATTACCAATATAATTTTCATGGGGATGGTCATTATAAATGTCTATGATCTTAGATTATGTAAAGAAGTAAGATCCCCCTCAATTGACTCATCCTTTTTTGAGGTGGGTTTTCACAATAATTATAAAATGTATACTAATTATCAAAAATATTATATTTAGGATATAATTTAAAAATTGTTTTAAAAAATATAACAGAAACATATTCTTCAATAATTAAATTTATTTTATTATAAGCTCTATAATATTTAATATTATTCTAATAAACATGAAAAATATATTCATAGATTTTTTTCCTTAAAATTATAAAATTTCTCATTGAATTAAAAAAACTTTTAAACAAAAAAATACAGTATGATAAACTTTAAAATATCTATCTACATACAATTAATAATAGGTATTCATTAATAATGGTTTAATAAGAATTATATTTGAAATATAACAATAAGAAAAAAATGGATTCATCCATAAAATATCTAGGCCAATCATATTCACATAACTTGGTTTTTTCCTCTTCAATAAGAGTTCTATTTTTTAACTTCAATACCATTTTTGGGGTGTTTTTAGAGTATTAAGATTTAAAAAAAACAATTATCTGAATAATCTTTTCCAAAATATATATTAAAACATTCACCACCACTATCACTACTAGTAGAAAAAATCTTACAAGCTTTTCAAATATTAACTAAATTGGAATAAAGTCACAATAAACTATAATTTTTGTGGGAATGAAGAAATATCCCTAAAAATATACTATAACAGTAAAAAAATTGACGTATATTTCTGTCCTCCGCGACTAGAAATTCGATTAATACCAAATAATTAATTATGTATTACTTGTATTGGTATATAAGTAATTATATTATATATTGATATGAATGATACTTTATGTTATTATCCTTTCATTAAAGAATCATAAAAATTATGTTTTTTTATTTATAGAAAAAAACTTTATCAAATTCTCATGTTTTGAGAGATGTTATAAAATTATGAAATTATATGACCTAATCATTGAGGAAAATTATTTCTATTATTTTACACAAAATTGAATCACATAATATTTGAAAATATTAGATATACAAAATAAATAATACAAATATGTTCCTTTTGATTAGAATAAAATATTAATGAATTATTTTTCAAAACTAAATACTAATCATTTTAAAATTTAACATTAATTCCCCCACAACATAATTGAGATACACTAATTAAATTATTATTTAAACCATTTAACAATAAAATATTAGAAATCAAATTATAATTAGTCTCATAACCACACTGAATAGTGTCTGAACGTAGACTACCCCATGCCTGTATCCAATATGCCAACGGCTAGTGACTAGTTTCGAGTAGGTATATCACACACTTGGGACACACTAACCTAATTTACCTTGAAACATACACATACACACACAGACACAAATACACACCCAAGATCATTCAATTCTAAAATTTTAAACAAAGGAAAAATATTCATGAATAAATCTGTAATCCCACAATTAGAGTACAATAAAAATGTTTTAAGAGAAAAAAATAGGCCAAATACAGACCCTTTAATTAAAAGTAGATAGTTTAAACTACTTCAAGGGAGAAGACGATGACCAAATTAAAGTTACTAAAATTCCATGATCAATATATCATATTCTAAGCTGCAGTATCTTCTTACCCTCACATGAAATCCCCAAATAGGATGTCATCAACATAATGAACAAAATGTGAAGGCAGAACACATGCTCAGGTTAGTATGACAATGCCCAATAGGACACCACAAAAACAATAAACATTAATCATAATAAATAATAAGCTCATAAAATAGATATAAAAATCAATAAATAATAAATGATAGAAACCATGATATACTCAGAATGTGTACCACACTTCAAGGAGGTCATAAATTACTACCGTCTCTAGTATTATACTCAATGGAATGCTTGTTTGGGGAGAATCCACTCACCAAGATATGTCACTTTTAGATAAAATCTTCCATGAGGTCTAGATCATTAGACCCAACACATGAAATCTCAGTAGTTATATAATAATCTAATACTCATAAAGGAGATCATTTCCAATTCAGTTGAGTGACACTAGGAACCAAATCTGGATCAACTCGCTTTATAGGGGAGAATATGTCATTGATAATGGGAAATATATTGATACATATTTCTAGACTTAGGATCAACACACTAATCATAGAGGTCACACATATTCCAAAAACCCCACCAAGGTTTTAAATATGATAGAGGATCAAAATCAAGTCTTGTGCAGATACACCACATAAAATATATGAGAATCATCTACTTGAGGATAACCCAATACTAAGGTGAGAATTTCATGATGCACTGTAAACTTTTGGGAATGGTCAATGGGAACACATTAAACTAATACTAGTCAATAGAGAATAAACCATGGTATATAGACACCCCTATAGGTATTCCCTGACATATACTAGGAGTACATGGCATCTCTATCCAACCCATGTGTCACTGCCTCACAAGTCATATAAATATACAAATACACAACATGTAAGAATAATAAAAAGTTTGTTTATATTTTTTTGAATCATTGTCTGTTAGATCTAGAGATTACCATATACTGCTGGTTGTGCCTATAAACCAAATTGTGTTCACCTTTCCGTGCACATATACACCAAGCTATGTTCTTCCCCATGTATACTTGGATTGGTATTCATGATGGGTCTTTTACCTAATCTTTCTTTTTCAAATGAAAATTTTTAGTTACACACCAATAAATCCATAATTTTTCAAATTTTTTGTGAAAGGGTCACATGTTTTCTAATATTTTACTCTACATGGAAACCCTAGAGTCACACATTAGAGTCCTAAGAGGTGTGTAATATTGGATTACACACCATGTAATTTAAGAATTTCTAGATCCAAATATATTATCTGCAAAATCCCCCACATCGCTAACAACTATTTTGTCATATATGATTATATATTTGGGTATGTCTAACAATTAACATCATCATTCTTTTGGATTTGGGTTTTGATCTGCTCCTAAAAGGCCAAACTAGTGTTATCCCATCACCACACATAATAATCAAGAAGAATGGAAATCAAAAATCCATTATGATATACATTTGATGAACCTCCACCATTACTGATCATTGATCTCAACAATGATAATGAAACTAACGCCAAAAAACTGATCAGTTTTTCTAAAGAATGGAAGTGCAATGATACTGTACTAGAAATTTTTTGAACTACAACCAAAAATATTATTTGCGATGAATGTGACAAAATGGGGGGATAATTCCATAAACCTTGATATGTGAGGAAAAAAAATCGTCATTTTTGCATTCTTCATCGGTCCATTGTCATATATGTAGATGAACAGATAGGGATAGAATCAAAAAAAAAATACATCATGTTAAACTACCATAGATGCACAAATAAATTCAGGTTCATAGAATTGATCCTTTTTAAAATGAGATAAAATAATGGGATAGAATTTTTTTAAAAAAATATCCTACTTGGAGTTCAGATCAACTGATGAAAAAGGGTACAATTTCATTTACATCATTATAAAGATAAACATCTTCCATTGTGCACCAATAGATGATCCCCAAACCTGTCTTTGTTTTCCCACAAAAAATCCTCCAACGATCTCTAATAACACATCTCTATTTTTCGTGTTATCCATATAAGTCACCAAATTTTCCATATGATTGTGTATATAACCCATAATCAGGTTATGGTGATTTAAATTTAATTAGTTATTTTAATGGATTTTTTTATTCAAAAAACCACTGACATTTGTTCTCATTGGGAATGCTAAATGTGGTTTACTGTTATTTTATTCTTAAGATAAAACCCTCGTTATATATTATTAAATTCCATTGGATATATAATATGTGCTATCATTATAAAATTAATCAATGTTATCATAAATTCTACCTGTGCATTATTTTATCATTTATAATATATTTCAATAAATTTTATTGGAACACTAGGCATCATAATGTCATTTAATCCCATTTCATATCATATATATCAATATGTATAATATTTGAGATATGTAAATGTGAAAATTGGAGACATTTAATTCTCCCCAACATAGGTATTTTCTACCCAAAAATAGAAAAAACTACTCGAAATGATTAGTGTACTTGTCTCACAAAATGGTTTCCCATTCCGATGACTTCTCGTAAAATTCCTATGTTTCAACCATTGATTCGATAGGGGATTAAATATTCCACAAATGAACATATCCTAAAAATCTTAAATCATAATAGGGTACTCAGCAAAGGTATCACCATTATTGAAATCTAGATCTCCCCATTCGATAATATAAAATTGGTTATGAACATACCTTCCTAGATATGACACTTGGAATATATTATGTACCTAGTATAATTGTGGTGGTAGATCTGACTAGTATTCCACCAATCAAACTCTATATAGTAACTAGAAATGTATAATAAATATCTGATAAATTTTGGCACCCCATAAAAATTTCTATGATCCACATTGAGTTGGGTCCCTAAAGAACACATGGTATCCATTCTCAAACTCCAATGGTATCCATATTAGTCCCACATATGACATTTTATGGACCTATAAAGACATAATCATATTATATATGATCTAAAACCTCTCTATAGTATATCTCGTCAACTCTTGGACAATGAGTCTAGACTCAACTGGATTCGTACAATAAATTAGTGACCTTTAGATCTACCTTTATTGGTCCTCAAATTATTCCATAAAAATGGTGGTATGGTAGCTGATGTTTTACAAAATCTCTTCCTATGATTGGTGATACCAGAAACTATGAACAAAATACAACATAAAATCCTCCAACATGTTCTTCTTGAATGGAATGGTCTACATAGCCTGGTCATCAGTCTTGGGGAGAAATTCTATGTTCAAATGCAACTGAGTCCTCAAGGACTCAGTTAATCCTTTCTATAATCTGGTGGTGAAGTGTGAATCATGGTACAAAACTACCAACGAGGGAAATCAATGGTGTCCGAATCTCTCTTACACATATGAAAATATCATGATCTCAACCAAGCTCACATCTCAGTTTTATAGGATGTGGTCTGACGTGGTAAGTTACTCTATGATCTACTAGATGGGATAGTATTCCTAAGAAATACATGGAATCCCCATAAAATTTCCATTTATATATGATCCGAAATCTACACCATCACATTGATGGTTTTTGCTAAACCCACTATAACCAGGTGCTCATCCTTCACTTATAATCATGTGAGGGATCTAGAGACAAACTATGCAACAAAACACTTAATATATTGACAAAAAAACTAACATCAGATGTCATGGTACATCACTTCTATTCCAAGATGTACATACAAGGGGGTTCTATAAAAATACTGTAGATACCCACGCTTGACATACATAGAAATTACATTACTTTTGTGGAATACTTAATACATTGCAAACACAGACACCCAATGACCGTATTAGTTTAGTGTATTTGTAAACACAGAACATAATCATCTAATCATGGTGAAAGATCTTCAAAATCTCCAATAAATATCATCCCTTTTTTCCATACCTAAAACATTTCTTTATATCATGGGAAAAAAATAAAAAGGGTGAGCTCAAATGCTCAGTAATGGTAAGAATGGATAAAATAAAACAAACCATATACATTTGAATATAAAAGCATGAACATTATGATTAAACAATCAAGATCATGAGTTGTGAAATAAATCATGGCCGTACGTAAGGCATAGATCATAAAGTAACATTAATCATGATAAAATAGAATGGGAAAAGCATCTAACTATGGAAACCATTAAGCACATGCAATGATTTCTAGAGTAGAAAAGACATTGTTGCCAAGACCATTATAGTGGATAAATTCCATTACGGAACCGGGTTTACATACCATTACAGAACTGTATTACTGAACTAGATTTTTCTTGCCATTCTAGCCATGTCTATATCATAAGATATAAATTATTACCCAATGAATTAGAGGATGATTTAGGTCACACACATCTCATAATGTAATCATTATTACGTGTGCCCCAAAATAAACATAATTCATTATCATAACCCAACGAATAAAATAGGTTTCATAAACATCATCCCATCATTATGTAATACATATAAATCAAATGGATGTCATTTCATCATAAGAAGAATTAAACCGTTTAAATAATAGAGACATTATACTTGAAACATAATCATACCAAATAATTTCATCTTAGATGGAAAATAGTTTTGACAATACACTTTTAAATAATTCTTTTGGAAAACATTCTTTCTTCATCAAAATCATTTTTTTTCACAAAATTTCATGCAATTTAAAAAAAATGATTTTTGTTGAAAATAATCATGAAATCTTGTAGAGGAAGCTTCATTAAAATAAAGTGTTATGAATCAGTAAAAATAAATTAATTCCATATATGATAAAACATATATTCTCCAAGTACTTTTACTAGAAAAGTAAAAAAGTACCTCGTATGGTGAACAAAAGAATGATTCCATTCATACAATATGGTAAAAGTCATAAAAGGGTAAAAATGAATTTAAACATACATGGAAGAATAGTAAAAATTTAATGAAATTTTTTTAGAAAACATGGACATGGATGATAAACATAACTCGAGTAAATACTTACAAATAAACAATCTCAGATAAGAATGAGATTGAAATAATTATCCCTTACTGTATGTCCAATTTCTTATGTATGTGTTCAAGACTCATGTATAATGGATTTAAACACACTATTAACTTGTAAAATAACTATACTAATATTTATCATATATTATATGATTCACTTATTACCTTCTATTACTCGTTCATTTGTAAATTCTATGTTAAAGTAGCGTTTTGGGTAAAATCGTTTCATTTATCGTACGTGATTCGACTTGTTGATTTTGATATTATTACTTGGAAACAGATTTACATAATTCCAACATGTAAAACATGATTTATATATAATATATATTAATTATATAATTATATATGATAGATAGATACAAGGAATGAAAGACACCATTCATGGAGACGGTAGGCTGTACATATGCTTGAACGCTGTTTTCATTTCCTTATTGAATTGGATGGAAATAAGTAAATGAATCAAATATGTAAATAAATCTTGTATAATTATTATGTAATACCTTTCATGATTATTTATTATATATAATTTATAATCATACATGAATGGTTAATCATGGAAAATGAATCTGATCGCGTTCGTGGAGACGGTAGTCCGTACAAATGCACAAGCGACAATATCATTCTTTTGATATTAAAATAGTAATCAATTAGATTGTATATCAAATATAAAAAATCACTATAATGTTATATTTATTATTTATATCATTTATACTAATTATTATACCCATACAATTGTTGAAATTTTTGAATAAAAAACTGCAATATGACGTGGAGACGGTAAGCCATACGTACGCAGGTGTGGTTTCTTTTTCATTCATAAGATGGATAAAATAACTAATATGGTTGTAAAATATTTATAATAACAACACAGTATACAGAAGATACTGTATTTATTATTTTATAATGGAAGAAACAAAGAAGGAGGATGTGGAAGAAGAAAGGAACTTCAAATAGATGGTGAGATATTAACCTCTTCTTCGGGTTCTTCCTTTTGATTTGATCAAAAGGGATCCATAAGATGGCTTTCTGACTAAAGAAAGATCTCTAGGATGAAGTTAGAATAGTTGAAATTTTATTTGGGTAGGTTTTTTCTGAGCCAAATGGCTTTGGAGTAATGATATAGAGACAAGGGGGAGTTCCCTTTTATAAGAGGGGTGAGGGGCACCTTAGGAAAAACTTCAAATATTATTTTATAATAAATTAATATTAGGTTTATAATGGCTCCAAAGTGAATTATTTAGAGGCTAGGGTGGGAATGGGTAGAAATCCTCCCAACAAATAGGTTTTATAAAAGTTTATTTTACAATTTTAAGTTTATCATTTAGATTTAACTCTAAGTTAAATAATTTAACTTTTACCATCTCTTCTTGTATTCCTACAAAATATGGTTAATAAAAATACAATAAACTATTAATAGAACCCCAATTGGTTCATTAATTTCATATATATTATTATGTAAGTCCTTTCTCTGATCCATAGATTTTTATAACCATTATATCAATTTATAGTATAATATTTGTTATAAAAACTACATTATTTCAATTTTGTCACTATTTGGTTTTTTTTTTCTAAATTAATGACATAATTATTTCTTCAAAGAACATTCATATAACCAACCCTAATATGTATTATTACCCTAGAAAGATACTATAATTCATGAAAATTCTACAATTACATTAATTTGTGTTTTTATAATATCTAGTATGTTAATATTTCATTAATAAGGTAATTACTGCATCTTCATTGTGACATAAATAAATTAAATTATATAATGCCTAAAAAATATAAATAAATTACCATTATTTAGAAACTCCTTTTATATTTCTAATTAATTTTTATAGTCATATTTATCTTTTGGATAATCCTATATTATAAATGCTTTAGTTATTAAAAATTGTTTTTAACTATTTTAACTCTTCTTTTAATAAAATAATAATAAATGTCCTAATCTAATCCATGTGGACCTAAAAGGTAATATATTATTCCTAATATTGTTTTTGGTCGAATTACACTTATCCAATAGAATTAGGACATGTTTTAGGGTAATAATATTATCATTTTACCCCTAATTAAAATATTTAATTTTAACCATGGTAAAAAAAATTTAAAATTTACTATTCACCAAAAATTATTTTCAACTCATTGAACCACATTTTACTTACTGATATCAACCATGTCTCTAGTATATTTGTAATTCATCTCATAGATGTTGTAAAATTATGTTTCATATAAATTTACAAATGCTCCTAGGAGGTGGTTAAAAGATGGAAAACAGTTCAATAAAATTTTTATATATCCTAAATTATTATAAAATGACTCTAATGATTTACATTGATCATATATTGGTATTGTTTATCTATTTTTCCCTATAATAAAATTACATAAAATAATGGATTATTTAAATAAAAAGTTGGTTTTAACAAATAACTCAGTGTTTTCACTATTCGTCAAAAATTGAATGTTTTCAGAAAAATACCCAAAATATACCCTAGGCTAATTTTGTTATTCCAAATCCAAAAATAAAGTAAATTTTGAAAGATAAAATTTATAAAATTTATAAAATTTGGTATTACTGATCATAACGGCTAGTTTATATAATATTTTAATAACATATCATTATTTAGTGAAACTCGGTATTGCATACAATCCAAGATATCGAAGAAGGTTGCTCTTGTGTGTAAAACAAGCCAAGAATAGTGTTGCGTACACTACAAGATAATAAGGTGCTGTGTATAGCTCAGGATAAACTTGGTGTAGCGTACAAGACAAGACATCAACGAAATTAAAAATACTATTTCTCATAAAATCTCGGGGTGTTACATTCTACCCCGCTTAAAATTAATTTCACCCTCAAAATTCATTGGGGTGATAAATGTTGTACTATTTGGATGTTTCATTCATAGAAACCCACATCGTTAAATAAAATACTAAAACTTAATTTAAAAAAAGAAACATAATGGTTACCCAAATTTACTCATCCCTGGGTTTCCACATAGGTGAAAATATGTATATAGAAGTGAAATCAAACCATAAATATCTAATGGATAGTAGTAGAGAACATGGATATGAAGAATCAAACCATTACAAATCCATAATGTTTTGATGATCTAAGGTACCATCTAGTACAAAGATTTTGGTTTTCAAGATCATTTCCCTAATATTGAAGAAAATTGGAATTATAATTAATACATAATTGATTTGGGTACAATCTCACCGTTGGTCATTCCATGAAAAATTTCCACTCATATCATAAATAAATGAAGTAGAATTTGTCATTCGTGAAGTGTTAGCAGATCATGATATAGAATGATAGTACATTCCAACTATCGCGACAAAAAGGTTAGAAAATGTTTTCAAATATAAATAAGTCCTCCTTTGTGAGATTAATTTTATATAGTTCCTAAAATGGACATACACTTCATATATCATTCCACTTAATAAATTAAAACTAATTTATACTAACCAGGCACTTCATGTAGGCCAGTGGTAGGCGATAAAGGCATGTCACACATCGATTTTGGGTTTGATTCCAGTATCCATGTCCGATGCAATGGGTTGCAGCCCATCTGGAATGATGTCTATTTTCTAAAACTATACTATTATAACATTCAAGAAATAATATCAAAAAAATCTCTATGAATAAAAAATACTATACGATGTCCAACATAATCCATTCCAATCATTAGGAATATCCAATATACATATATCCCATCTCATAATATAGAGAAAAATATTATGAGAGAGGTCATCTACCAAGCATGTGATTACCATAATGTATCCCCCATATATCATAATATATATCTTTTTGTTGGTCAGATTAAAAACATTTGAATACCTTAATCATGTATTCTATTGAAAAATGAATACCCATTGAAGATTAGTGAAAACATGAATGATGTTATAAGATAACTCTTTCCACATACCAAAATCCCTAAATGTCTATATACTCAAACCATGATATCACATTGTCCTTATATCAGTCATGAGCTCATGAATACTATCACACATATTATGTTCTCCATATACCATCATTATGTGCATATCATATACATTCTAAAAACATTTCAATCAGTTTTCTTGATTACCAGTAACATATTTTTATGGAAAACGACAATTGACCAATATATCGATATTTCAATATACTAGAAAAAGTACCTCAAAAACAATATTCATGAATTGCAATAAGTAATCCCTTAAATATATCTTTTTAAATGATTAGAATTGAATAGGTCCTTTATTGAGTTAGAGGTAACCTCTTAGGTCAGGGAATTGTGTTGGGAAATGCCCATGTTCTCCACAGATAAGACATTGAACTCCATAACATTCTGTCACTCTATGACCATTCTCCCCACACTGATATCATCTTCCCCTCTATTTGATGTATTCATAACAGTTCTTCTTCCCTTCTTTAGAAATCTTAATCATTCTTTCTCTTTTCTCCTCACCATGCGAACTTTCATAAAATACTATCTTCCTCTTATTTTATGACTCAAGGAAACAACTAAAGTTCACCTTGTTAATCATATATCACGATGACTGATTCACCATAATCATAATATCATTATTTCCAAGCATTACATAATTTTGTTGATCATAGTCACCAATTTTCCCATTAGAATCAATGTTAACCAAATTATTTCTTGTTTCCTCTATTTACTAAAACCATAAAACATAGTTTATGAAATAGTAAAAACAATAAGGAACCACATAATCATAAAATTTCACTTATGAGATGTATAAATTATCACAAATTCTTTAATTCATGACACCTTAGGTTCACCCTAGGTTATTCATGATCGTCAACATAATTCTACTACTATAACTCATAGTTATTCTAAACCTTAGGGACATCCCAAGACATACCTTAGAAATATATGTATGGATCTCACTAAAGTTTTCAGATCCAATTTTCTAATGGTTAACTAAACCATCGCACTAATACCAACTGTAGAGACCCATAATTGGTGTACATAGAAATTACATCACTTTTTCGGAATACTTAATAAATTACAAAAATAGATTCCCAAAGGCTGTATTACTTTTGTATCCTTGGAAACTTGGAACATATTCTTCTAATCATGGTGAAAGATCTTCAACAAATCCCATAATGAACCTCCCTATTTTCATACATGAAAACTTTCATTATATCCTGGGAAAAAAACATAAAAATGGGGACCTCAAATGCTCTGTAATGGAAAACATGGAAAAAATAAAACAAACCATATACAATTGAACAAAAAAAACATGAACATAATGTTTAAAAAATCAATATCATGAGTTGTGAAATAAAACATGGAAACATGTATGGAATATATCGTAAAGGAACATTAATCATGATAAAATTGCATGGGAATAAAACATGTAATTGTGGCATCAAATAAGAATATGTTATTATTTCCATAGTATCTGAGGCATTGCTTCTAATACCATCATAGTGGAAAATGTCCATTACAGAACCGAGTTTACTTGTTGTTTCAGCCCTGTATTACTGAACTAGATTTTTCTTGCAGATCTAGCCATTTTTATCTCATTACATATAAATAATTACCCAATGAATTGGAGGTAATATAGTTACAACCCATATTATAATGAAATAATTCTTACGTGTGCCACAAAATACACATAATTCATTCATCAATACCTAATGAATAAAATTGGTTTCATTAACATCATCCCATGATAACGTAATCCATATAAAACAAATGTATATCATTTAATCATCATAATAATAAAACCATGTAAATAATAGAGATATTTTACTTCAAACATATTCATACTAAATCATGTCATCCTATATGGAAAATAGTTTTGACAAAACAATTGAAAATAATTCTAGAGGAAAACAACCCATTTTCTTAAAAATAATTTTCTTTTCACAAAATTGCATGAAATTTTAAAAGAAAGGGATTTTTTTTAAATAATCATGAAATATTGTAGAGAATGCTTCTTGAAAATAAGTTGTTATGAATCCATAAAAATCCATTCATGTCATATAAGTTAAAAATTACAGTCTCCTTGTACTTTTGCTATAAAAGTCAAAAAGTACCTCGTATAGTAATCAAAATAAAGATTTATTCTATACTTTGTGGTAAAAGTCATAAAAGAGTAAAAAAGACTTTAAACATACATGGAATAATAGAAATATTTTATGAAAACCTTTAAAAAAACATGGACATGGATGATAATCATAACCATAGTAAATACTTACGAATAAACAATCTCAGATAAGAACAAGATTGGAATATTTATCCTTTACCTTATGTACAATTTCTTCTGTATGTGTCCGAAACTCCTGTATAGTGTGTTTAAACATATTAATAACTCGTAACATAACCATAATAATATTTATGATATCATATATGATTCACTTATGAGTTTATATTACCCGTCCGTTTGTAAATTCTATGTTAAAGTAGTGTTTTGGGTAAAATATTTCATTTATCGTACGTGTTTCGACTTGTAATTTTTGATATTATCACTTATATCATGATTGAATTAATTCTATAATGTAAAAAATGATACATAAATATATATAATATTCAAAATATAAAAATATATGATAGATCAATAAATGTAATGAAATAAACCGTTCAGGGAGACGGTAGGTCATAGGTGCGCTTGAACCCTGTTTTCATTTCATTATTTAATTGAATGGAATTATGTAAATTAAACATATATGTACAAAAATCCAGTAACATTATTATTTAATATCATTCCTGATTATTTTTTATACATACATTATAATCATACTTGAATGGTTAATCAAGGAAAATGAATCTCATCACGTTCGTGGAAACGGTAGTCCGTGCATTCACACGAGCGACAATATCATTATTCTGATATTAATATCATAATCAATTGAATGGTATATCATAAATAAAAAATAATCATAATGTTATATTTATTTTTTATATCATTTATACTCATTTTTATAACCATACAAATGATGGAATGTTTGAATAACAAACTACTCCACGACGTAGAGATGGTAGGTCGTACGTACGCAGGCTTAGTGACTTATTCATTCATAGGATGGATAAAATAACTAATATGTTTCTAAAATTTTTATAATAACATCATAGTATATATAATTTAGTATAGTTATTATTTTAGAATGGAAACAACAAATAAGGGGGATGTGGTAGAAGAAAGGAACTTGAAATTGGTGGTGAGATATTTACCTCTTCTTCAAGTTCTTCATTTTGATTTGATCAATAGGTCTCCATAGGATGGCTTTATAACTAAAGTAAATAATCTCAGATGATTTTAGGACAGTTGAGAGGGTATTTGGTAAGGTTTTGGTCGTTCAAAATGGCTTTAGAGGTGGGAATTAGAGAGAAATGGGAGTACCCTTTTATAAGACGGGTGAGGGGAACCTTAGGAAAAACATAAAATATAAGTTTATAATAAATTCATATTCGATTTATAATTTCACAAAAGTAACTTCTATCGAGGATAGGGTGGGGATGGGTGGTAATACCCTCAACCAATATGTTTTAGAAAACTTTAGATAACCATTTTAAGCTTATCATTCATTTTTTAATCTAAGTTAACTAAATTAACTTTTACCATCTATTCTTGTATTCTTACACAATACATTTAATAAACTTACTATAAACTACCAATCGAACCCCAACTGGCTCATTAATGTCATATATATTATTATATAAATCTTTTTTCTGATTTTTAGATTTTTAGGACCATTATATAAATTAATAATATAATATTTATTTTGAATCCTATCTTATGTCAATTTGTACACATTTTGGTATTATGTTTTTTCTAAATTCATAGAATAATTATTACTCCAAAGAAATTTCTACTAACCAACCCTAATATGTAATATTCACCTTTAAAATTACCATAATAAACAAAAGGTCTAAATTTACATTTATTTGGGTACTTATAATATCAAGTATGTTAATATTTCATTAATAAGGTAATTACTACATCATCATTGTGTCATAAATAAATTAAATTATATAATGTCTAAAAAATATAAATAAAATAATTTTATATATAAAATTATTTTATATTTCTAATAATTATTTATAGTAGAATTTATGTTTTGTATAACCCTATTTTAAAAATGATTTATTTATTAAAATTTGATTTTATCTATTTTAACTATTCTTTAATAAAATAATAATTAATGTCCTAATCTAAGCCAAGTGGATCTAAAGGTTAATATTTTATTGTTAAGGATTTTTTTTGGTCTATTAACACTTATCCAATAGAATTTGGACATGTGTTACGGTAACAATAATATAATTTTTACCCTTAATTACCCTATTTACTTGTAACCGTGGTAAATAAAAGTTAAAAGTTACAATTCACCAACAATTATTTTCATCTCATTGAACCACATTTTACAAACTGATATCAACTGTGTGTCTCGGAATTTTGAAATTAAACTCATAGAAGTGGTAAAATTATGTTTTATGTAAATTTGAAAATGATCCTAGGAGGTGCGTAAGAGATGGTAAAAAGTTCAATAAAATTTTTATATATCTAAAATTAATATAAAATGACTCCAATGAATTTCATTGAACATATATAGGTATTATGCATCAATTTTGACCTAAAATAAAATAAAATAAAATAAATTATTATTTAAATAAAAAGTCAGTTTTAACCAATAACTCAGTGTGGTCAATATTCATCAATAATTGAATGTTTTCTGAAAAATACCAAATATTCACCCTTGGTTAATTTTGATATTGTGAATCCAAAAATGAAGTACATTTTGAAATATTGAATTTATAATATTTCAGAAAGTGGGTATTAATATTCAAAAGGGCTCTTTTATATAATATTTTAATAACATATCATTTTTTAGTGAAAATCGGTATTGCGTATGACGCAAGCTATCGAAGAAGGTTTCTCTTGCATGTAACACAAACCAAGAACAGTTTTCTGTATAATACAAGATAATACGGTGTTTCATATATCCTGAGATAATCTTGGTGTATCATAGAACATAATACATCAATGAAATTAAAAATAATATTTCTTATAAAATCTAGGGGTGTTACAAATACCACATCACCTACACCCAAAAACTAAATGGTTCCATCACATAACCTATAAAAAGGATAATGTTCTCCCGAACTTCATAATATCCATCAGAAGAACATCCAGTGGATATCAATGTACATATAGTCTTGTAGTCGATTTCTCCATGATGGGGATCCCTTAAATGCTGTAAAAGTGGTGGGGTAGCAACCATCAAATGATGATATGAAGCACCATACTTTTCTAATAAGGAAACCTGCAATGAGGCTAACTGCATAGATGCCTCAACCAACAACTATGAAAAACAATCCTACTAAGAGTGACTTCAACAACATTCCTCTATCTATGTCTATAAAAAATATCAAATTTAGTGTCCTAGAAGAAATATTTTCATTACCTTTATCTTAAGTTATGATCCATCTAAGAGAATATATACTTATTAATATGGTAGATATAGTAGGTGATGAACTACTCTCCCAATCATGTAGTGCCCCCAAATATTCATTCCGAAGAATAAAACCAATTGCACAAGATAGTGGGTCATGTAGATTTGATCAAGAATTCTCGACATGATAGAAAAATATGGAATCAATACCGACCCCTACATCAAAACACATCCAAGACCAATCCCTGATACAACACAGAACACTACAATCTTGACACCATCCTCTAGAAATATTAAAATGGTAGTGATCCTCATCCCCTATCTCTCCTCTTGAATGCACCGTTACTACATTTGTGGTGATATGATATGATTCCATTTTTGTTCCAAATATTTAAAGAGATTTACCACTCTAGATAAATAGGGTAAAAACCATTGATAGTAAATTTCAAATCTACGGAAATTCTACTCATTGGTAACAATTTTTTATAGATCCCATGGTAGCACAACCTCATGCTTCATTGGGTCCACCGATACTATTGAATATGAGATTATGAGTTCCATTAAGTGGACCTATTGAATCCAAAACTGACACTTTTATAGCATCCAACAATATTTGTTCCCTCAATGTGTTTTCAGGACCATCCGAATTTGTGTCATGTTCTCCCCCTCAAATGTTGAGTACACTAGGTTATCGCAAACAAATTCCATCACCAACTGATCTATGAATGAAAAAATGTTCCGGTTCATGAGTTACATGAACCTTTCTAGTGATTTCATCATATAGATGGAAATCACAATGTACTCATTGTTATCATGGTGATACCAAATTATCATATTCGTTAAATTGTTATACCATATTTACAACTAGCTATTAAATTATTTTAGGTTGATCTACGATAACCATTACAACCCTATCAAATAATAAAATAGGCCTTTAGTCCCCACTAGAGGATACATATTCCTTAAATTCATGTTGGTCATGATATTGTAATACACAAAAATCCTCAATATCCCATACAACTTCTAATAGATCATTATTAGGGCTACTAGGTGGAAACAATGAATCTCACAAGTCCCTTATCCTTCAAATCCTTCAAATAGAACCCAATTTCACAAATATCAATGGGATCTATCTGATTTGTTGGCACATATATCAGGGTCATCCTATGGTTTTTTTCAATACATAATTATAGATCATGGTGGGGAGGTAAGCCTGATATATCCTAAGGAAATATTTCTTCATACTCTTCCACAACCACATTAAATTGGTATCACATAGCATAAACTCCTATATGATTCATTCTTCCCAACTAGTGAGTAATCATATGAACTCTTCTATTCCTATGACTATCCAAATCTATTAGTCATTCCTTTTCATGAAAAAAACAAAATTCCCTCACTATAGATAAACTTCAGCCTCCACCCAAAATTATCAATCTATGAATGATGTTTTGATAAAAATTACATACCTAGGATGACATCAGAATGACTCATCATTGGAACAAAGGGATCATATTCAAAGATATTGAATATAGGATTTAGGTTTCATTGGCCACTGCTTTTCACAATAGCTAAGACACCCTCAATATATGTTTCCAATAGTAATGGTTGGGCCAAAGGATGAACTAGAATCACTATTCCTGTTAATAGGGATATAGAAATAAATGAATGGATTATGATTTTGAATCTCAACAATACAACTAATTTAGAAAAGATCAAGATTTTACATCATATACTTGATAGAGCCTATGGTTCATAGGCCTCTATATCCTCCAGTTGTTTTCATCCATGACACAACTCTCTAAGCCTTATGTGTACCACCTAGGGGTAGTTATGGTAATATATCAAACCTTTTACCATATACTATTTTTTAATGAACCCTCTTCCATTTTTTTTACCCAGTGTACCAACCAACTCTTCCCTCTATCTCTAACTCAGTGGTCCTCTGATCATCTCCTAATTACTTATATGATAGTTCAAACAATCCATTATATACATCCCGATCTATCAAAGGAAGAAACATAACATCTCTGTAGTCAAATTTCAGTCATCTTTAGAGACTTGTTTAACGGATACCATTACCAAGGATCATCTCTTAATTCTACATATGTTCTTTAATTCATTTGACTGTCATCGGCTACATACCACCAAATTCTCAACATTGGGGTTCCCACTACCTACACCCACTATAAAAACCTTCCCTATTAAGAATCTCTCTTAAACTATGATTCACTATAGTAATCCACCATAATTAAGAATTCACCGAGATATCATTGAAGCATTATTCTCCTGGAATAATCCCAAATAGAAGGTTTGTGTTCTGATGAACAAAGCCCATACTACATCAATGGAATATCATAGAGATTAGTAAACCTCGCCAAATAAAATATTAAGGTCAAACTTCCCACTACATATGAAGAATATCTTGAATGCTCATTGATCCAAACATGGATAGATAAAACACTTTCCTAAACATTAATCGAATTATTATTAGGAAAGAGTTGTCTTGTAATGTGACCAATTCACTAAAATCCACAATTAACCTGCAAACCCTAAAGATAACACATTGTGGGGGTATCCATATGATATAAATGAATCATGAAAAGGTGGAAAATAATGTGAATAGATGTATGAAGTCCTCATCCACCTGGAGGTATGGGTCACCCCATACCCTTGTTGGTTACTCAATTTTGAACCCATGTTCTGTGCATAGTCTTTGTGCATACTAATCTAAAACTACTAGAACAAGCTACTACTCAACGAGTGTTGGTATACCTGAAAAACCACATGGATGTGATATCATCATTATAAGAACCTATGATGAACCCTTTTCACAATGGAGATCATCCTCATGATTGCGTAGTGTAATCCTAGTTTTCTATATTCACGGAGGACTCTTGGAATAAACAAGATTTACCACAGTTCAAGAGTATGTCATAGGAGCTAACTCAAGTAGGACAGGGGAACCACAACCCATATATATATGATGGATGTACCAATGTTTTCCCTACCACAAATTTCTAAATGTATAGAGTTGAAAGGATGTTGATAAAAGTTCAGTTGTTTGGATACATTTACGCCCACACCAACACTGGTTTCACAGGCCTGAAATCTGACTATTATATACTAATCATTTATACCTCAAACTAGTCTCACTGACTCTTGACTCCAGATAGAACTGTTTTTTATCATCAAAATATATAATGAATTGGCCAGATATGGCTCAATCCATGACCATATAAAGCATATCTCCAAAATCCTATAGGTTAGTAATTATCATCGAGTAAGCATATCACACATGTGGGATATATTATATAATGTACATGTACACATGGCCACATCTAGAATATCATTAACTGATTAAATGTAAAAACAAATAAAATAAATCATGCATAAATCTATAATCCCAAAATTAGTGTATCATAGAAATGACCTAAACATGAAAATGTGTACAAAAACATACCCATCCAAAAATTGTAGAGAGTCAAACCTACTCTAAGGGTGAAGGATATGATCAAATTCTCAAACCCAAAAAATACATGGTTCTATCTATCTTAATCTATTATCTACTAGCTCTCTATCCCCCCAAGACACTATCTAATAGGCCATAATTTTCATTGGGGATGACACTTGCAGGTTGTTCCCATATATGGGTGAGTATAAAAATACCCATTAAGAGACCCCATAACTATAAACATGATGCATTAAGAATAGTCATCTCTTAAAAATGATATACCAATCAATGCATAATAAATGATAAAAACATTAATATATTTAATGACATCAAACCTGCAAGATATCATTATCAACTACTAGACAATTGATTCTACAAATAACAATGATCATTACAGAATAATCCCCTCCACGGTCCTTTCCATTACTAGAGACAATCATCAAATAGGCCAATATCATTGGTCCCCATCTAAGAAATATCACTGGTCTTAGAAGACCCTTATTCTAAGATAGGGGTTGCACATATAATCATTGGGGGACACTATGAACCCAATCTACCATATCCCACTACATATGGAATCTTATTCCAATGATACCCCTAACACAGTTGATTCAAAATTTTAGACACAAGATCAATAACCTGGCCTTGTGGTAAATAAAATTCCACAAACTCTACCTAGGGTAAAAAAGAATATAGAGTACCAAACTACAATGATATGAAAATACACCAAAAACTATATTTGTGACTCAACCTCTATAGGGGAAAACAATCATGAGATGTAAATGTAATTTCACAATGATCCCTTAGATTAGTTGTCCAAGGGAACAAACTCAAATGATACTTATATTGATTGAATTAAAGAATGTCTATAAACTCTTTCAAAGAATGTACATGGAGTGTATAAGGATTACATGGAAATTTAATCAAACATATGGTCTTAGAAAGTGGTTCTATCCCACATAACATGAAAATATCCAAATACAAAACATATAGGAATATTATGTGTCATATTTAGATCACCAAACATGTTGACCATGTCATATTTCTAAGCCAACATACTGCTATTTGTACCCATCTTCCAACCCGTTTACACCTATCTATTCCCATTTGCACATGGTTGAGTGTGTTCTCACGTACTCCAAGTTCTGTATTCTAAACATTTTATTGTACTTCATCATTTCATTTAATGTTTGACCTCGAAGTTACATGCCAAGACACTAAGGGAATTTCATATGGAATAAGAGAATGTCAAGTGGAATGTGATATTTGAGTCGTCGTGGAAACCCTAGTGGTACACAGGTAGGTGCCACCATATGATTCATTTCATATTATACACCATGTATATGAGTATTTTCTAGAATTTTGGGATTATCTCTGTTCTATTCACCACGTCGCTACCAGTAACATCCTTGATAGTGATGGTTGATCTGGGGTCATCTATCTCTTTCCAAAAACAGTCATTGGGATCTTGGTTCACATCTTCTCATAATATTCTTTTTCTATGACATCCTTCATTTCCAGATGTGAAAAACTAGGAAGAATGCAAATTTCAATTCTTTTTTGTCATTCCTTTGATCACCCTCCATCATGATAAAACCTATATACACCATAAATTATGACATTCACACATGCTATCGATCCATTTTACTAATGAATGGTCACACAATGATTTAATATATGGTATTCATGGAACCATTGTCTGAAAAATGTCCAATTATAAATGTGAGAGGAAAAGGGTGGAGAATCTATACGCCATAAAATGTGTGGAATGAACCACAACTTTTGTTCATTCATCCAAGATTCACTGTCATGTATTTAGACAAATGATGATATATAAAATCAATTTATTGAATAAATTAACAAATTTCATCTACCATTGATGTGGAAAAAATTATTATTCAGGGAAGTGATTCACGTTTTACAATGATAATGGAACAAGAATGAATTTCACAAAAAAAATCATACCTAGAGTTTAGATCGATCGCTGGTGAAGATAGGTATGGATTTTTCTTCATTGGTGAGATTCCAAAATTCTATTTCCCACCAATCAATGATACAGGACCCATTACATATTCTTCTAGGAAAGCTCCTTCAATTCCCTACAACAACTATTCTTTATTTTCATGGTTATACAGCTTACCCTAAAATCATTAAATAAGATAATATTTAAAAGAAAAAAATTCTTTTCATGTAGTTTTTAATTTAAAAAATTCTTGTATCAATTAATTTATTTACACATCCTCCCATGACCATGCTCATCCTGAATGTCCAAAATGATCGATGGTTCCATCGCACTGAGGGTAAAACCAATGATCTGATCTGAATCGTTCACTAGTTTTTTCTAATCTAGTTCTTTTTCATTAGTTAGTCTTTTTTTCAGGGATACTATATGCACATGGTTTTAATATATTCATTTTTAAAAAAATTTAATATTTGGAACCCTAGGTCTAAAAATCACCCACCATCTCAGATCATGGCTCTATAAATAATATATAAAATAACAAATATTAATACATTTTAAAATTAGATCCATTACAATTTGAAATTCAAAGGTTTTTAAAACATTTTCATTGTCTTTAGAATTTCCTCTAAATAAAACAATGCCTCAACCATTTGTGATATATGTGGTAAATATTGATGAATCTATGATAATATGCCAAAAAAATCCACTTTCCATGTCTTATATGTCATTAATAATACATCCAGAGGTCTTTTTATTAAAAAACTGTTACAAGATAATATGTTTACCCAAGCTACTTTTCGTCTAATAAGATTAATAATACATTTTTTAGGTGACCGTATAGAATTTAAACAAGTATTTTATGGATCTAATGATTATAAAGATTTATAAATATTAGTGTTTTTAAATACCAAAGGCTTTTTCAATCAAATAGAACAATAAATTTCAAAGTAAAATTTAAGGGCACATTTGACCTTGCTAATAATGGAAGTACAACTAATTTTAATTTTAACAAAATTATTTCAACGCATTAGTGGTAGTTTTATATCATAAATGGTAAAATATTTATTTTTATTATGTTTATTCAAATAAATTAGTTCTTTTTATATTTTGATGACTTATTAAAAATAATTATTTAATAAGACATTGAAATTAATTTTTCATGTTTTCAATCAAATCGTGAGCATATTTTGACTTATGAAATAGTTTTGAATGATTAAATGAATTAGTATTTCATACCGTTTATTTATAATGAAATAAACATTATTATATTGAAAAATTATATCATTATATTAATTAATATTATTATATAAATATGTATATTTGAAAAAATATTTTTATAAACATTAAATTTCATCGTTTAATTTTGAATCATTTTAATTTTAAGAATCATATTCATAATTAGAAATTCTAGACCAAAATCTAGAATCAGTAACCTTTTCTTGAGATTCCATTAAAGAAATTTATCATAATATTTTATCATGCCCATATTAATTTCTAGAATCATATTATTCGGTTAAAATCCAATAATTTATTAAGGATATTTTTTCCTTTTTTAAATTTGTATTTTTTATTTAATTTTGGAATTTCAAATATTAAATTCTATTTATTTATACACTCATAAATTTATATTTTTACAATTTTAATAATTACTTCATTTCGTATCCCCGTTGAATTTTTCCTTTTGAGGTTCTCTTCGAAATATGTTCTTCAATTTTTTCATTTTCATTAACTTTTTGATTCCATTCACAATATGATCCATATCAATATTTTCAATATCCAAAAGATCAGAATTTGAAGGGTTCATAAAAATAACATTAAAATTTTTTAAAAAAATATTTTATTTTTAATTTATCCTCTATATATATATTCCTCAATTCCATTCTATATATTAGTTGTGATCTAATAAATTAATTGTGTGTGTAATTTTTGATGTTCTTTCTATTATCCATGTAAACCATCTTTTCATGGTATTTATTTATTCTTTTTCATTATAATCATTCAATATGTATTTACTCTTCTAAATCATTTATTTTTGAATTCAATATATTTATAATTCTTTTGAATCAATGGTTCATTAAAAATATTATTTAATCATCAAAAATCTTGATGTATTAGTTCTTCGAATGCAACATTTAATGTTTAGTTTGTATCATTTTTCCAAACTGATGGTAAATAACTTTTAGAATATTCTAAAAAAAATATATTTCATAAATGTATATAATTGACTAAAAAATTATTTTAATAGAATAACAAAAAATATTGACAACCTTATTATTTGAATCATTTTATGTGGAATTTTTTTCTATAAAAGTGGCTTGGCTAGTTTTTGGCCATGTGTATAATTTTTCCTTGATAAAACAATGTAAAATGGTTAATATTTTATTGTATGAATCTACTCTATATTAATTTTAGCCAAAATAATTTCCATAAATGACTAGAGGATTCTATGGAATCCAATCATTGATAACATATACTCATTTAATCTTAAAATCATATCCTTATACTATGAGGTATAGAAAAAGGATGACATAATAAAATATATATCAAATCTATAAAGGGTTGGATATATTCCAAAAAGAACAAGATTATATACTAATAGCTCGGTTTTGGGAAAAATAATAGCAATCCAAAATATCATTAAGAAGTGTATCCTTTGATACAAATTGTATGGTATCAATAAATAATGACAGAGATAAACTAACAAAAAAATTTAACCATTTTATACCAATAACTAGGGAATAAGGCATAATGATAGATTCTATAAAGGATGTGTGGTGGTTTAGTTGGCCGTATTAAAAAATATAATCAAATAAATTGACTATTTATTCCAATTATTAAAGTTCATTAAGATATTCAATTTCTAATTCAATTAAAATAGTGAACAAGAATATAATTATAATTTTTTAGTCTATGTGGACCTTATCGAATCATATCATTCTATACTCAAAGATAGATATAGTTTTCTCTACAAAATTTATAATTGTGAGACAGAAATGATCATATAATTTTTTTTACAATGTGGCTGGGGTAACTATTACTCACTAACCGATGTATGGTGAGTAAAAACACAAATAACACACTAACATTTGGCTTAATGAGTCCCAACCTGAATGCATCAGAGTTTATAATATAGTTTTCAAAACTTGAAGAAGAGAATAATATATTCTTTTTTATGTAAAATCATAAAAATAAAATATAGTGTAATTGGAAGAGCTGATAAATAATGAAATATACACAATATATTACAAAACATTATATCATAAAAAATAGAGAACATGTATTGTTTCTTTAGAAATGTGGATTTTTCATCAAATCAGTAGTAGTTGTATAATACATTTTTCATCATGAATGATAGTTTAGTGGTAAAATGAATGATAAAACAAGAAATTAATGTTCATCATTCATCATTAATTCATAAAATGTTCATGTAATGATAGTCCATATTGGTATTAAATTAAAAATTTTATTTGAAAACTTCTTTATAATGAATAAAATCATGATGCGCTTTTAAAACGAATAAATTTTACATCGCCAACTAGTCTTTAAAAAATTTTATAATTGAAACAGAATAATAATAGATTATCAGAGAGATAAAAATATATTATAATTTCATTATAATTTCTCAACTGAAGACTGATATTTAAAATAGTAATGACTTACAGATACCAATTTTGAATCACTCATTAAATAATTTAAATGGTGTCGATGATAACAAGAAAATGATAAATACAATGTAAATATAATGTTTTGATTTCAAAATATGAAATTAAAAATGTTTTTTAAATATTAGAAAAAAATATTTGTAGAAAGTGAAAAATTAATTACTGTATATTAAAAAACGAAACACTATTTTAAATTTTTATAATATAATGTAATATTAATTTATAGACCCTAAAATCATTGAAAAACCCATAAAATAAAAATATTATTTTTTTGTTTCATGTTGTAAATCTCACGTATGAACAAAAGAACCACTTTGATCTGTAAAAAATATATTAAAATAATGAAAAATATTTCACATTGGTTATTAATAATTAACATGAATTGATAAATTCATTAGAAAAATTTAAATAGAAGAAATAAAAATTCAAAAAATTGATATATAAAAAAATATGTAAAATTTAGAATTTTGTAATTTCTATTTTGAAGAGAAAATAAGAAAAATAAATTACTAATCATGCACTCAATGGGGTCTTTTGTTTTGTATTCTTAACATGTTTGGTGGTCAATTTAAGTGTTCTTATTTTCATCATACTTACGGGGTATATCCAGTTAATTTAATATCTATAAGATCTATACTTTTCACTTATGGTAGCTTCTGAATATATCATGTGGTAGAGTGAAAAAGTGTTTCACAGTAAGTTGAAGATGAATTAGCACTAAGGTATTCAATATTTACAAATCATGTCAAGGTGAAATCATAACTCTTAGTAAGCTGGGTTTTGAAATGAATTATCACTCTACATGAAAAGTATTATTTCTTGTTTTATTTTTATTTGATTATATTTGAAATTAAACATAGGGTTTTTCATTTTGGTTTCCTTATCTATTCAATAGAACAAAAAATGATTTAAAATCACATATGTCATTCACAAAATAGTATTTTCATGTCTCTAATTTCCCCACATAGTCCGTTCAAAAAAGGTAATTCTTGAAAATTGCAGTTATATTATCTTTACATGTTAAAGACCTTAAATATAGAGAGATAATGGAATAATTATCATTAAGTCCTTTTTAAATATATTTAAATATTTCATTATAATTCTAAAAAATTATGAAAAGAATTATTCTAATTATAAATAACATTTTAAGAATAAAAGAAAGAAAAATTGTACTGAAAAAATATCATAAATCTTACTAAATATATATAGTGATTCAGTCCTCATTTCAAACATGATTGAAATTGATTAAGAAGATGATGTATTGTAATTAAATGAATAAAATATTCATTAATCTAAAATGATAGATAATAAGTCATAATGTACTTCCATATCTATCAATATAATATAAATAAAGATGTTTTCGGAAACTATAATATCATCTATCTGGACAAAAAATATGCTATGTGAAATTAGAATAAAATATGGGAATTACAAATTTTTTACATTTTTTTATAGTAGATTTTATTTATTTGAATATTAAAATAATTTTTGAAGTGATATTTAACTGTTATAACTGAATTATTTATCCTTGTAAATCGAAATAAAACTTGTTGAATATGTAATGAAAATTCAAAAAATGAAATTTAATGTTATTTTAAGAAATATATGAAATGATACGATAAATAAAATTTTAACCTTATTTTTAAATACTTAAAATATTTAATATATATTATAATATTGATACACGTAATTGAATAAAATAAAATATTTAAACGTATGATAATATTACACAAGCATGAGTGGAGTAGTAATAAATCAAAAAAGAAATACATACATGTACATGAAAACCCACCATGTATTCTAGTGACATGTGGGAGAGAAATTGATGGAATTTATAATATAGATTATATTGAAGGAATGTTATAATTTTTATAGATAAGTTGTCTTATTGGGTGGTACTTAAATTGTGATAGAGGGGTCTTATATATATATTATATTCAGTAGTTTTTCATTTTTTCACAATACTTCTAATATTGTGGACTATTGTTTACAATATAGAGTAAATAGAAATTTTCTATTCAATATAATTGTTTCTTACTTCATAAATGACTCATAAATTCATGTATTCAGCATATAATTTTAAATATCACATTTTTCTATATTTTAATATTCACAAAAACGTAATATATGTTAGAAAACTACCAAAAAGTTTCCATAACAATTTTTCGATATATATACTCAAAAATTGAAATCAATTTTATGAATATTATTTTATAAACATGATAAATATAATAATAGAATGAATTCATAACTTTTTATTAAAATATTAATTTTTATATTTTTATCCTTTTTATAAAACATGAAAATTTTATGTATGGTTCAATATAATTACATTGTAATTATTATGAAACATAAGATTATATTATAAATTAAATATGAATATTTGAATTATTTAAAAAAATTATATTTTTATGGAAATTAAAATAAAAAATATCTATTTAAAAAAATGAAAACACTTACATTATATTTTTATATACAATTATTTACTCATAGCATGATATTAATAGTTTATATTTAAAATTTATAAGACAACTAAATATTATTTTACTTTTATATTTGGGATGTTACTATTATATTTGTATTTTTATGGTTCAAAATAGTGTTATTACTATTCAAATAGTCTTATTAATATTAAAATGTTCATATTTTTGGAGGTCATATGGTTTCACTAACTTTTATAAATACATCACATTTCATTCATATATCAATAAAATTTATTTCCAAAAAAATTAACATATTTTTTTAATTATAAAACCAATATTACTTTACTATTATTCAATTTCAAATGTACAATGATTTTCATGGGATGATTTATTCTAGCTGATCTAGTAGAGCCAAATCATTAGGATATTGTTTTATTGTTATCTATTTTTATCCCATTATAATATATTTAGTTCATACAACTAAATTTATTCTCTAAATGTAATTTTCAAATTAATATAAATTTTATTTTGTTTTTTCTATCATGTGATGTATGTTCTTGGTATAATATTTCCTTACTAAATATGTCACCATTATATAAAAATAAGAGAAATTCGCAGATAAAAGTATTTTTCATTGTAGCAGAGAAAGTAAAGGTGTGTAAATTCTGGGATTCCCATGGGTTACAAATTTTTTAATTTTAGTTTAAATTCATGTTTTCACCTAATTTGTGTGAATAAGGAGGTTATGGGAGGTTCGGGGGGTGTTCAAGGATTTTTTATAAAATAGAGATATGGTTTTTCTAAAAAGTTAGCTGGGTCACATGGGTATTAGAAACCATATAACCAAGACATATTGTTCAATTAAACCATATAAGGTGGTCCATGACTCTATCTAAGACAACATTATTTGGGGGAAACTATGTAGCATGTGACGTACACTTGTGTGGGGTTGGAATGATGGAGGAATATAGAATCATTGTTTGAGAAAATCATGTATCTTGGGATGAACTATAACATCCCATGTAAATAAAGAATATAAAATTTCATATTTATTAAAATTTATGAATTAAATACTAATTTTACTTTAAAGGGGATTCATTTTTTGATGGTGTTCCCAATACATGTCAACGAGTTTTTCAAAAACTTATGTTTCACACAACGTTGAGTCACATTGAAAAATAATAATATAATATTATTTTAAAAGGTATTTAATTCCTAGCCATTTTATTGGAGATAATGGAAAAAACCTACTAGAATATGAATATACATGTTTGGTAAAGATTTTTACCTTTATCCATTAAGATTTGGAGGCTTAAAATAAGAAATAATCTGATTTTAAGCATTAGTACTCTAATATTCATTAAAAGGTCAATTTGCCACATTTTTATGGTGAACCCTATATAAATATAGATTTTGTCTCTTTTAAATGTTATTTTAGACAAAATAATATTCATAATTAGAATTGGGATATCAGAATTTACTTTGGATGAAATTTTGGTATTTTTCTGATAATGTTCTTTTTATTGAATAATGATAAATACATAATTTTAATTCAAAGCCACATTTTAATATAATTTATTTATCTTGTGAGATTACATTTATATTTTGATTTAAAGTTTAATTAGATTATATTTATACTGTTTAATCTAATTTTGGTAATTTTATGTAATTTCACATTGAAATTGGATATAAAAAAGTGTCAATTTTTTGATAATTATTATTTCTTAAAACTGCACTTTTTCTTTTAACAACATTAATTTATTTTAAATTAATTTATGCCACTTCTATGTTTTGAATTTTTGAAAATGGAATCTTTATTTGGAATCAGGAGTCATAATTGTGTATATAGGTAACTTTTATTTTTATCTATATTAAATGTTGACCTAGGTAAATATTTTATTTACCACGTTTAAAGGTTAAATCAGGTAAATAAGGCTAACAAAATATTAATATAATAACATATAATTAAACTCAAATGTGTATTAATCATATCTGTTAACACATTTTCGACCATGTTCATCCCTGTGTTGACTATGGGACCCCATTGATCCACTTTAGAGTGATAATGACACATTATATTAAAAAATTTAATGTAAAGACTAAAATGACATAAACATATATATTCTAGTAAAATGGTATTTATATATGGTTATATAGGTTATATATTCGACTATAAATATTATTATAAAATATAAAAATATTTCTTATATCATGGTATTATTTTTATATATTTTAGACATTAAATAAATAAAAATATTTATGACACAAAAATGATGTATTGTTTACCTCATTAATGAATGATTTAAATAAATAAGATTATAATGATTAAAACAATATCCAAAACAAGTCCAATTATTATTGGATGATTTTATTTCGAACATGAGTCTTAATAAAATATACTTTAATGGGGTTTGGACCTTTAGAAAAAAAATGCTTATATAATAAAATAATATTTTTAAACATTCCTAAATAGCCCCTCCCCCCCTTATAATAAGACATCACTTCTAACCCATTCCTCAAACATCTCCATCCCCTTGGTTGATCCATCCTCTTCCCAATTAAGTATAATACATCCTAATCTTCCTCCTTGAAGCCTTCCCCTTAGAATTAGTCAATTTAAGTAATCCTTTTCATGAAAACCAAAAATAGATACATGATTTAAAGGTAACATATTCTCTTATGTTCTTTTGGTTTATTTTACTTCTCCAACTCCTTATAATATTTATAGTCTTTTATTTTATAAAATAACCAGTATCCCAAATATACTAGGTTTTTTATGGGATTTATTAAAACTAAACATACACACACCTCAATCTAATGCTTAAAAAACATAATATTTATGTCAACGGTGAACTATTACCTCACTAAAAGATGATTGTTCAATTATCTCCTACTGCCTATCACGGTGGCCATTATGATGGAATTTTGTTTATATACAATATATATTATGTTTATTTTTTTCTATTCTTCCGTTATTTTTATTTACAAACATACCATTATGCTTTCCAATAAGTGTAAATATGATAATAGCATTTGAGGATGTATTGACTACCACCAACAAAATGTGATATTATTCGTTCATGACATATAGGTAACGTATAAAGGATGGTTTTAATGAAATTATGTAACTAAATATCATACTATATTATAGAATAATTATAATATTCCAATTTATCATTATTTTTTCATTCCATTAAATGTGAAATTGAAATGAAAGTAGCGTTCATGAGTAAGTACGACATACAGTCTCCATGAACAGTGCATTTCGTTTCTTATGTCCAAATGATATGTAATATGATAAATACATACATATAAATGATATATATTATATATAATATATCAAAATAATGAATAACATTTTGAATAGAATAGAATTTTTACCGCTTGAACTACATGTAATTATAAGAAGTTCATTTTTGACTCAACGACCAAATATCGACAAAACGACCATAATTAAAATAAATGATTTAATAATGTTTATAACATTGTAATAAATGATATAAAAGTAATAATAAACAAGAAAAATTATCATAATCTTATATAAATAAACTTTATATTATTATTTAGGAGATTAATGAAAGAACATTTCAAGTCGGACACGAGGTAAGTGGTTTCTTATCTCACTTTTAATTCCGTGGGATTTCCATTGTTCACCACTGATTTATTGAATGTGGTGTATTGTGTACATTAATTTGATATATATTATCACTATTCTCAATATATTCATTGTATCATTTGATTCATTTGGTGGTTATTAACTTTTGGCCATACGACTAGATTGATTACAATGTTGAGCATACTTATCTCACTTTATATTCCCGGATATTTCCATTGTTCCCCACTTATTTAATGAATGTTGTGTATTTTGTACTTAAATTTGATTTATATTATCATGATTCTTTTATATTAATTTTATTATGTGATTCATTTGGTTATTATTAACTTTTTTTCATACGAATCAATTGATTACATCGTGGTAATGGGTTTTGATCTAACATTTTACTCCAATAAGATTAATGCAATATTTTCAATTATTTCCTTTTATGTAGTGGATGTGCTGACCATGATTACATTATTTGAGTAATATAAATTAATTTAAGGATATGTAAACCTTTATTTAATTATTCTTCTTTCAGGTGGTGTATGTTTCGTATGTTACCAAATCGGTATCAGAGGCTTTCACCCTCCTTCTTTTAAAAGACGTCTTTTTTCTTATGTCATTTAATTCAAATATTATCATGTTGGAATATGTTATTATATATACTTATTGATGTAATTATTATTTCCATGTGACAATATAACCTTTTATCTCTCATAAAATCATTTTATTAATTTTTAAGTGACGTCGTTAGGCTATTTAATTTCTATAACGAAATTTCATCACCCAATTTCAATTCCTTGGGTTAAATTCTACTTCTGAATTATATCCTGATTTGAATATGTGTGAATAAAAATTGATTGTTTTAAACTTAATATCCACTTCAGTTGGGTGTATTTATTTTTTTAACACACAATTATGCCATTCATTTATCCTTAATCTAAGGATACTATCTTTATAATGTATTTCATCTCAATTTACACTGCATTGAGACTTCATTATTGTTATTCACCAATTAAATTTTATATGGTGTATATAATATCCTTTGTAATGTTATATAATGAATAAAATTATTCTCATGATATTATAATGTTTTTATTAAATGTTATTCCTCAATTATTTGTATTCAAGCTTCACTCATTTGGTTAATAGCTCCTTAACTAAAATATTTTTTAATTATTAATTCATAAAAATCATTCTCATTAATTTCCATGTTTTCATAATGGTTTTAGGGATTTATTAATATGGAAATTAATGTTTTAAAATGTTAATTAATTTAAAAATCATCAATGTGGTATGGGATACTTTGATTAAAATATCCCTTTATTAAATGTTTTAAATGGGTTTTGAAGATGGTTTAATAAAGCATTGATTATGTCAATATCTTGAAATGATATAATGTGATTTCAATGTGAAAATTTCATTTCTCCTTTATTATAGTTTTATGTGTTATGAATATGTTATGGCTATTGGGTCTTCATTATGTATATTGGTGGTTCCGTAATAAACCAAGGGCTGGGGAGATTGAGATAGCTCTCCAATGTATTGGGTAACATGATAGAGGTAAACGTTTGTGTTTCTCCTAAGAGAGTTAGGGAATATATTGTGATGGATGTTCAAATGTTACACCCGATGTAGTTGTGATAAATATAATTTATGAATGATATTTAAGCAATTATTTAGCATTATGATTATTTTATTTCTATGTGTTATTCATAAATCTTATGATTTCAGGAGTTATGTTATGATCGGAAAGTACGGTCTCGTTGATTTGTATTTATTAAGGGGTTAATGTTTCTTTTATTATTTTATAACCCTTAATGATATAGTTTTTCCCATAATAAGTTTTTATAATGTTTTACACAGGACATAAAGATGAATAGGGTCAAGGATGGGATGATGGAAAATTCATGCTGTAAAAAACATAGAAGTAGACATGTTTCTTTTTAAGTGTTTTTATTTTATTAAAAAATGGGTACTGAGTATTAGTGTGTACATGTAATTTTTACACTAATATGTTATAGTTATGGAATAATTCTCTAAAAATATAAACCTTAAAAGATCCTAATTGTGAGATATTCATTAAATTCAAGATTATATAATGTTTTAGGGTTGGGTCTTTATAGTTGATATCTGAGGTCGATTTATAATACTTTAGGGATTATGAGTTTTTTTTAAACACGAGGTTGTGTCCTATGCCTATTATGTAAGTTAAATCCTTGTTTTATAAAATTTTCAGATCATGGAACGTTAGTTATAAATTGAAGGAGTAGGATCTCAAATGACATTCCTATCTCTTCTTGATGACAAGCTTACAATAATTGTTGTAAAGTCATGTTCAAATGATTGTGAAATATTTTCTAGCATACAACTCACGTGCAAGAAGTTGTTTGAGATATTACAAACCTCCATTATACCTCAATATCATCATGGATCACGGGTTGCATTTAATCAAATCTTATTTTCTCAATATTCTTAAATTTTCAAAAAAGGTAAATATTATCAATGCATTTTCTTATATTTTAACTTATCACATGATTTTGAAGAATATTATGATTTTGAAAAAGGTTCTGAGGAAGGAGTCCATTGTGTAACCTATTTATATTTTATTTAATAATATATTCTCTTATAACATACTTATGATATTTTAAATGGACCATGGATTGATTGTTTTAACTCAAATTCGGTCCGACTGTTTTATAAAAATCATGTTTTATCTAATGTTTTGAAATTATATGTCATATATGATTATATTCCAAATCTATTTTTTCTGCGAACACCAATATGACCCTAGTTATAAAAGAGGTATTTTGATGAAGGAAGAAAATTATTTTGAAGGATATCTAAATCATTGTTGCAATGCATGGACCTTTTATATATGTGAACAAGAAGATAATGAATCCATATGGACACCATGATCAAGGTATGATGCTCGTTTTATTTGGAATGGTTTTTTATCATATATAGGTGAAAAAATGAAAATATATAAGATGTTTCAGTCTTAGTTTATTGAGATGAAAATTAAAGTTATAATAAATCCTTTGAGGTTATGACTTGTTAGGTTTCTTTTTGAGTTTTATAAAACGGACAACCCATAAGTTTAGTGACAACCCATCGTGTTCAGAAGGGATACATTAATCAATCCCACAACCAAATGGAGATAAGGGAGAATTTCCTACCATTATCCTATGTGAAGATAGTGGTTAGTATAACTGATTCTTTTAAGATAAATGATTTTATAGATCAAGAAAAAGCATATTTTGGGAACATATGTTTTATCAAATTGATATCCTGAATATAGGAAAATGATTTGGTGATTAAGTGTTAAAGGTTATTTTGTATGATGTTCTCTCTTTTGGTGAACATTATATTCTTAATAGAAATAAAATACAATAGGATCTTATTTTTGGAGTAATTTTTGAAATTTTGTTTTTATGAATTTCTATTTTTATTGGGAATATGGTGATTTGGGTTATTTATTAAAATGATTCACATATAATAGTGAATATGTGATTAGGTTAATTAGACATAAGTGTGAGACATTAAGTGTAGGTGATGTTATTTGGAGATAAATGTTACGATTTATCATGGAAGACTATGTGATCAAATTATTATGAGTTTTGGGATTCAATCTTAGTTTGGATTATTTTGAAAACATTTATATACAATTTTTTATTGAATGGTCTTTGTGTAACCTTGAGTATTGTTTTTTTGAATATTTGATATTAATAGTAGTTTTTATTTTTATTTAAAAGTATCCTTTTGGGATTATCAAATTTTGTAGTAACCATCTTGGTTTTGGTTGATGTTTAAAGACATGGAAATATATAGTTCATCTTATGTGGATCATGTAATATTGTAGAAGATTATTCTATTGATTTTGATGTGACTAAGTCTATTTGAATACTCATTGAATGGATAAAAGATAATTTTGTTATAGAAATATAGTAAATCGTGAATGCATACATGAAAATTAAGAATGTTCCGTTATATTCTTATTCAAGCTCATAAATAATTTCCTTAGATTTATGGAATGTAACTTCAAACAAAAACATTGTGTGTTATATTTTCTTACTTGGGAATCAAAGACCATTTAACCCATCACAATTTTGTGATTTTTTGGTGGATAAATTTATCCTAATAATGATTTCTCCCACTTTCCATCAAACCATGATGGTTTGTTTCTCTTCCATATCCATGTTTTACATCACGGGACCCTAGTATTGGCTATCTTGGGTGACAATAGAATTTCTTTTTCTTTCTTTTAATGTGATATATTTATTGACTATTTTTCCTATTTGGGACATTTAATGATGTTTCTAATCCCAATTCTAAAATTTTGGCTTTGCAATTCCCAAAAGGGGACAAGGATTTAACATCCCTAGTAAATAAAGAAAATAACATTTTCATATTAATTAAAATTTGTGAATTAAATATTAATTTTACTTCAATTGGGATTCTATGATCGATTGTTTACCTGATATGTGACAATGTGTTTTTCAAAAACTTACTTTGCACAAAATATTGAGTCATACTGAAAAATTATAATATAATATTATTTTAAATGGCAGTTAACGCCTTGCTGCTATATTAGTGGGAATCTTCATATCTAACTTAAATATTAATATAAATGTTTTTTAAATGTTTTTACATTTATCGATTAAATTTTGGAGGCTTAAAATAAGAATGAATCTGATTTTATGCAAAAATATCATAATATTAATTAAAATGTCGATTTACCTCCTTTGATGGATAACCCTAATTAAATCTAGTTTTTTACACTTTTATATGATCTATATAACAAAATAATATTCATCTTTATAATTGGGACATCAAAATTTACTTTGGATGAAATTTTGGAATATTTCTAATAATGTTCATTTTTAATGAATAGTTAAAATTACTGGATATTAATTCAAAACCGCATTTTGATCTAATTAATTTATATTGATATATTATATGATTAATTTATTTTAATTTATAATTAGATTATTTTTTATCATTTAATGTAATTTTTTTTCATTTTATGTAATTTCACTTTGGAATTGGACTTAAACAAGTGTCAATCTTTTGAAAGTTATTATTTCATAAAAACATGATTTTTGTTTTGACAAAGGTAATTATTTTTAAAATAATTTCATCCACTTTTCTGTTTTGAATTTTGAAAAATGGATTACATATTTGGAATCTGGAGGTCCCAATTGTGTAAATATATAACCTTTATTTTTATACATTTTAAATATTTACCATAGTAGATATTTTATATACCAAAGTTATAGGGTAAATATTTTAAATAAGGGAATCAAAATATTTTCATAATAATATTAAATAACCCTAACATGTGTCTTAGTTATATTGGTTAATATATTTCCAACCATGTGCATCGTTGGGTCAATTTTGGGACCCCATTAATCTACTTATGAGTCATAATGACACTTTATATTAATAAATTTAAAGTAAAGAAGAAAATAAAAAAAACATATATCTTTTAGTAAATCAATCTTTACATAGGATTATATAAGTTAACTCATTGAATTTAAATATTAATTAGAATGAAAAAATATTTAATACATCTTGGTATTTGTTTTATAATTTTTAGACATAAAAAATATTATTTATGACACAATAATGATGTACTGTTTACCTCATTAATGAATGATTTAAATAAATAAGATTATAAATATTAAAAAATATCAAAAACCTTTCCAACTCATATTGGATGATTTTATTTCTAACATGAGTCATCTTATCTTAATCTTTAATGAGTTTTAGACGTTTTAAAAATGAAAATCATTATATAATAAATAATATTTTTATGCATTCCTATAGAGCCCAACCCCCTTATAAAATGCCCTCACTTCTAAACCATTCTACACACTTCTCATGCCCCATGGATCATCCCACCAATACCCAATTAACATTTCTACATCCCGATCCTCCTCCTAGGAGCATTAACTTAGGCATATGGAAATTCATGTAAACATTTATGTTCGAACCAATTTGAGATACACAATTTAAAGGTAATGTTTTATCTCAAGTTTTTTTGTTTTATTTTATTTCTCCAACCTCATAAACTCTTTTTATTAAATTATTTTATAACACAGAAGTATCCTAAATATAATATTTTTTTTGTTATTAGATGGCTAAGAACAATAATTACACACACATCCATTTAATAATTAAAGAACATATTGTTTTTGTGGACGTCAAACTACTGTCTCACAAAATGATGATTGTTCAATTATCTCCAACTACCTCTCATATTGGCCATTATGATGGAACTCTATTTATTTATGATATATATTATTTTTATTTTTTCTCTATTCTAATGTAATATTTATTTACAAACATATACTTATGCTTTTTAATACGTCAAAATATGATAATTTCATTTGGGGATGTGCGGACTACCACCCCCTCATGTTGATGTGATTTGTACGTGGCATACATGGAATGTACAAAGGATAGAATTAATGAAATTATTTAACATATATATCATATGATATTATACAGAAATTATAATAAAACTATATATCATTATGTTTTCATTCTATTAAATATTTAATAGAAATGAATGTAGCGTCCATGCGTACGTACGGATTACCGTCTCCATGAAGGGTGAATAACATTTCTTATCTAAAAATGTTATGTAATATTTTAAAGACATAAATATAGTGGATATATATGAAATATATGATATCTAAATAATGAATATTATTCTTTGTAAAATGTACTTTTTACCACATGAAAAACTTGTAATTATAAGAAGATCATTTTTGACTCAAGTACCAAATATCAACAAAACAACCATTATTAAATTAAATGACTGAATATTTTTTATAACAAGGAAATAAGAGATATAAAATGAATAATAAACTTTAAAAATGTTCTTAAGAAATTATAAATTAACTTTATCTTATTATGCAGGAGATTAAAGAACGAACGGTTCAGGTCGGACACAAGATAAGGGATTTCTTATCTAACGTTTAATTCCTTGAGATTTCCACAATTCGGCACATTTTTATTGAATATGGTTTATTGTGTATTTTCATTGAAAATATATTATCATGATTCACTTTATAGTAATTGTATCTTATGAATTATTTGGTGTTTATTACCTTTTTTATATGACTTGATTGATTTAAACGTGGTTAGAGGTTTATTATCTCACATTTAATTGCATGAGATTTCCACTAATCGCCACTTATTTATTTCAGGTGCTGTATTGTGTACTTAAATTTGATATATTTTATCCTTATTCTCTTTATATTCATTTTATTTTTTGATTTATTTGGTGGTCATTAACCTTTTGTCATACGTCTGGATTGATTACAACATAGTAAGGCATTTTCATCTCAATTTTCATACTCGTGAGATTCATGCAATATTTTCAACTATTTCCATTTGTGTGGTGGAAATACATCCCATGATTGTATTATTTTTTTAATATACATTATATTATGGATTTTTACATCTTCATTGAATAATAATTCTTTCATGGGGTGTATGTTTCCTATGTTACCAAATCCGTAAGGGAACCATTTGCAATCCTCTTTCTAAAAGACTTATTTTTGGTATGTATTTTAATTTACATCATATTATTTGTGGATATTTTATTATAAATACATTTTTATGTAAATTTTATTTCCATGTGATGAGATACCCTTTTTTCTCACATCATCTCATTTTATAAATTTTAAAGTGATGCTGTTAGGATGTCAAATTTCTGTAAGGGAACATCTTTACCCAATTTATATTGTTTTTCTTAAACTTATTCTTCTTTATTATGTCATGCTACAAATATGTGTGTATAAATCTGATTATTTTACACTAAATATCCACTTATATTTGGTGTTTTTATATTTGTGACACATTATTATGTCATTGATGTATACTTAATCGAAGTATGACATCATTATAAGGGCTTTCTTCTCTATACACATTCTATCAGGACATCACTATTGTTATTTACCTATTCAATTTTATATTTTATATATACTATCCATTAGAATATTATATCATTAATACCTTTAATCTATTGACATTATAATTTTTTGAATAAATTTTATTCCTCAATAATTTGTATTCAAGCATATCTAATTTGGTTAAGAACTACTTAACTAAAATATCGTTTTAGTGACCTATTCTTATAAATCATTCTTGTTAATGTCTATGATTCAAAAATGATTTTATGGATTTATTTATATGGAAATTAATGTCTCCAATGGTTAAATCCATTAAAAATTTCCACAGTGGTGTGTGACACATTGATTCAAATATCTCTCTATTAAATGTTTTAAATGGTTTTTGAAAATTGTTTTATAAGGCATTGAATATGTTAATATCATGAAATATTTTATTGTTATTATATTGTGTACATGTAATATTTCAACTTTTCTTGTTGTATGAGTAATTCATATGTTATGATAATTGGGAATTTTTTACGTATATGGGTGGTTCTATGATAAACCATGGGCGAGTGAGCCTGAGATAGCTCTCCAATTCATTGGGTAATGAGATAGAGGTAAATTTTAATGTATTTACTAAGAGATTTTAAGAATATAATGTTATGAGTATCCCAACGTTACTCCCAATGTAGCACTGAAATCTACAATGTATGTATGATACCGATGCCACAAGTTACCTTTATGATTTATGATATCTATGTGTTATTTATAAATCTTATTATTTCATGAGGTATGTTATGATCTAAAAGTATGGCTTCACTGATTCGTATTTATTTATGGGTTAATGTTTCCTTTTATTATTTTGTAACAATTACTAAGTTTTTTTATTCTCATCCCATGTTTTTGAAATTTTTTCCACATGATATAATGATAAATATGGTCTAGGATAGGATCAAGGAAAATTCATGCTGTCTAAAACATGGAACAAGACATTTTTCCTTTTAAGAGTTATTATTTTATAATAATATGTGATTCTAAGTAGTAGTGTCTACATGTAATTTTCATTTTGATATGTAGTATTTATGGCCTAATTCTCTAAAAATATAAACCTAGAAAGATCCTTAATATGAACTATTAATTTACTTCTAGATTATGTAATGTCTTAATATTGTGTCCTTATATGAACACACATGTAGGAGCACCTGCAATTTTATGTAGAGGGGTGCGTCAATGTTTGACCTTGGTTTTAGGAACCATGTGCTTGAAATGTAGAAAGGGCTCCTTGGATAGAGAAGGTTGAATGGTTGTCACACTGTTTGAAATACTGTGTTACCAAACATCATGACCCAATAATTTGAAGGGAATACTCTAATTTTACCTTACTCCAATTAAATCTCAACCCTCCTTTTATTTTATTTTATCCGACCTGTAGGGATGTTTTTTCCTCCCATTGATATCCTCCTCCATCGAGAGAGGTTCCTTGATAACTCTACCTTAAGGACTCGGATAAAAGAACTGTTAATCGTATTTAATCTACACTGGTATGTTCTATATTCAATGTGTGTCTTTTTTTGTTTTAATTTTTATCGATGAAGTAATTTATTGAAAGAAATATTTATTGTTTCAATGTATTTCTTCGATCATTAAAATATTTGCTGATCTGAACCGAATTAATGCTCGATATTGGATGAGTGTGATTCCATGAACCCAAAATATGTGTTCATTACCATTCCCTCAATAGTCGGTGTTTTTTTATAAATAGTATTTATTTTTCCCCATGTTAGACGTTTTTCTATTTTCAATAAAATTAATAAAATGTCTTAAAAAAAATTTTGGAACCTTATTAGGCATCCAATATATTTTCTAATTATCACTGGAGGTTTTTATACCCAAAATATGACACCCATGGGGTGTGTACATGTATATTAATCATTTTATACCAATATGTTAGGTCTATGTGAGTTCACCAATATTAGTTGGAGGGTTGATGAGAATTTATTGGATTGATTAAGGTTGTGATAACCTAGTTTTTCCTATTCGTTTTTAAATAAAAGAAAATAATATAATTGAATTGTTATAGGATGGTTTTTCCCTCCTTTAGGTGTGATTTAATATGAATAAAAAGTTTTGTTGGTTTGAATGGAAGATGATGAATGGGTTAGAAGAACTCATTCGTTTCGAATTATAATGAAATTTATTACGAATTTACCGATGAACTGATAATTTTAGTGGATTATTTATATGATATCATTGGATATTTATACCAATGAATTCAATGTAAATTTATACTCCAGAAATCCATATTTATTATATTATAGTATTACTTGTATATTTCATCTCCTTGGATTCAAATTTTGTAGGATATCAAGGGAATTTATAAAACTTCTATCTATATTTATTGGATTGAATTAAACATGCTCTCTGTACATGATTATTAGACTCCACCCATGTATTTACTATTACTCTATTAATATGTTTTTAGGAATCAAAAAGGATTCCTTGGGCTTCAATACCTAGGATATGACCCTTTGTGGTGTGGAAGTAGATTAAAAAACAAAGGACTATGTGGATGTTATACCACTGGTTACAATGAATGGTTGTTGAGGTTATTATTTATGTTTTATATGTATATCATGTAAGGTTATATATTGTAGAGTTTGGACAAAGATAGATTTACAGTTTCTTATTTATGCTTTTAGTGACCATTGTTATGGGAGATTTATTATTTTTCATAGGGATCCTTGTTTGGATGGATCAGATTACATGTTAATTTGATCATTACATTTTAGTAACATTATGAATGTGATATACTACAAACTCCATCTATTTATAATTCAAAAACTAGACTTATTATAGTCTCTATTTGTGATGGCCTACTATGTGTTATCTCATATCATCATTAGGCTGCCATTGGGTAACATGACATACATCATGGATGAAGGTATGGACTATTGAAAACACCCACTTTATGATGTTTGATATTTTAACTATTTATGATTATGGGAGAACATGAAAAATCTATTCTCATTAATATATGGGGAGATAGTTCATTTGGTTTTTTATATTTTGATTCATGTATTTCACTATATTCATATATACCAGTTTTTTATTTTTTATCATAACATTAAATGATCATCATATTTTATATGTAATTTTTTTGAATAATTTGATTACAGTATTAGGGATATTTATTTTATATCATTATTTTATATTCTTCTTTGGTTATTGATTTATATTTTCAAAATGATGAGATAATGTTTTTTATTTGGTCAATGTCTCCCAGAAAATGCCCCTTAGGACCTCATTTCTAGTTACTAGGCTCAACTATATAAGGAGGTGTGCTTGAGGCCACATGGTGCACCAGAGTGGGGAACAATTTAGTGGAACATAGTTCATGATTTAAAAAAGTGGTATTAGAGAGGTTTTTAATTTTATGACATTAATATTTTTTGGAAAATAGATAAGCTATTATGAAGCTATAAGAATTTGGTAGTGATATGTTCCTAGGATTAGCTAACCCATGTATAGAATAAATTCAAATTTCCGAGATGGATAATTTTTTTTATATTTTTTATTATTGTAGTTGATTTGATTCCATCATTGGGTGTTTCACATGGGGTTTGATTTGTATTTTTATTATGTATTTTTATATTTGGCCTAATGAGATAAGGGCATTCTATCTCATGCAACATTTTAGAAACATCATTTATTTTACATGTCATGCATTATGTCATCCCATATATAATGCATTACCTGACTCTATGACATTATTACGTGTCCATTGAGTGATATACCTATTATCTGATAAATTATATGTTATGGTAATTGAAAAATATAGTTGGAAATTATAATTTGTTCCTTAACATAAATAGTTATTTTCATATTTAAGATACAATAGAGACAAAAAATGATCAATTGTGGAAAAATAAGTCACTGAACATTGGTCACCTGGATTCGAATGTGTTATGGGTTGGTTTTAGTGGACGCCATACTTCAGTTCATATTTTATATGAGCCCTTATAGATTATATTTTGTGAAATATTTAATTCAACCATTTAAATACTATGGTATGAATATGAATTGAAATTATTTTTAAATTGTGAAAGAGATAACATGACCTTGAACCATATTTATAGTGGGTAGTAAGCAGAGCCTATGGGATTTTTATTATTTTTTAAATTACTCAATTCATGATATTAGATTACCAAGGCGGGTTTGGTTTTTTTATTGGAAAGCTTTTACATGTCCTATACTTATATTTGTGGCTAGGTCACTATCTGACCATTTCCAAGGGATGTATTTCACATTATATAAACATGACACCCTGAAGAACTATATTTTTTTGCCCAAAAGATTGGTTATATCAATGGTATATAGGTTGTGGGATATTAACTACTAGTGTATACTCTAATATTTATAGCTACTAAATTAGAATTAGTACCAAATATGTGTGTTGAGGCACAATCCTGGGATAGTTTCATGTTCCTTAGGTAGAATATTTATTGAACCTTGAATCTATACTCATATATTTAATTTTTTAATTATATGTTCCAATAGTTGAATCCATGCATATTTTTATTGGATGGAGGTCATAGGCTATTGAGATGTGTCTTGAGACAATATTTTCCATCATTGAACATATGGAGAAACCTCTAGATTGTAGGGTGAAGCACACAACATAGATTATTTAGGGAGAGCTAAGTGTTGGTGGGATGTTTTTAACTTGCCTGATATTCTTCAGGATGTGGTTTATATGTATTTCCAAACTAGTTTCTATGATTTATATTTATGAAGAACCTATGATATGAATTTTTTATTTTTTTGTGTTTTTATATGGTTTTGATGAGTTTTATGGATTATTAATAATTCATAATGGATCTTAAAATTTTTGTTTTAATATATCTTCTTAATGAGCCATTGAGTGAGAGAGACTTCAAGGAAAGTCTCATGAATGTTGTTCAATCACATTTCTAATTTTATTAGTTTACTACTATTTTTAATTTAGTAAATTAGGTACTTACCTCGAAATGAATCCATTGGAAATCAGGTGCTATATAGTAGAGTTGTTTAGTGTCTTGACTATGTGGTCTGATACATGGTGGTAAGAAACTCAATTTTTAGGCTTCTCAAGAAGGGAATAAAATTTTGGATGTGAGTACAGTTAGTTCAATTTTATATCATTAGTGTGGAAGATGAGCACATATCAAGAACCAATGTCAGATATACTATCTCGAAAGTGGATCTTTTTGTTGTATGGGTGATGTACAAATTTGTTTATGGAAATTATATCCTGTAATAAGTTAAAGGTTATAAAATTCCTCTCTTGGAATGGGAGTGGGATTTAATATTCTTTTTTATGATAATGTTTTCATGGTTTACATGTTTTCACATGAATAATAGTTTCATTCATTATGTATCTTTTAATGATCTTTTTTATGCTCACACCTTGATTTGAAAATTATTTCATTGGAAATAAAAAAGAATAGATTCTAGGATGGGGTCATGGAAATGGTATGCAATAAAACCCTGAAATGAATTCATGTTTTTTCCAAATAGTTTTTGATTTATAAAAAAATTGTATATTAAGTAGAAGTTTCTACTTGTTGTATTCATGTTTTCATGTATCTATTATGACCTAAATCTATAAATATCAAAGCCTAAAAGATCCTCAATGTGAATTATATTCAAAATTATAGACTTAACTCCACATTAACTACTGATTAAGGATATGGAATTTTAGGTTATAATAATATCCATAAATATATAATAATGGATTTTATAAAATAATTTCTATTAATAGACCAATAAAAATAATTTTTAACAATAAATTTAAATAATATCCCATATCAATTTCTATGAAATACAATAGAAAATAATTTATATCACTGGAATTGTTTTAAAATAATTGATAAGATTCAAAAGTCATGAAAATATACTAAATTAAGGACAATTAATTATGTAATAAAGTACAAAGAAATATTCATTGATAATATAACCTCACATTCATCACTTTAACAAGCCGAAGAGAAAATCCATCTGAAAAGGCATGAATAAGAAATGAACAATAATTTATCCTATAAAACTAGAATAAAACCCCTATAAATGCACTTATCTCAAAAACGTTGGTCAACATAGACTTTCTCCAGATAGAAATAAAGAGAAAAATATTAATACAAGTATAAGAGAGGGTTTAGAAATTCTTATCCCATGAAATGAAACGTATCCCAACGTTAAGTACAATGAAAAATGTATATAATAGAAGAAAAAAAATGGTGGGATTATTTCCATTGTCATGGGGGTTGAGTAAGAAGGGAAGGGTGAAATTGGGGGTGAAATATATAGAGGTTTAAATTGTTAATTTTTAATTATATTGATTTTTATAGGATCTATAGTTTCACCACATAATTTCTAAAATGGTGAGTTATCCATACAAGCCTCACATGATCAGACAAGGAATATTGTGATATTTAGAGATTCGGTTTGTAGGACAATATTCCAACCATGTTAAATAGTCCTAGGAAGACTATATTCCTAGAATCATGATTTCCAAAATGATTTTACTAATACTAAAAAAACCATGAAATGGGAAAAATATTAGGATAATATAAAAATAAATTTTATGAATCTAGAATTCCAGGGGATAATACAAACAACTAAATACCAAAAATTTGTAATGAATTTATTTGTATGGGTGGAATAATTTCCACAGCTACCCAGATTAGATGTGTTCCTTATTGGTTCATGATACAATTGAGTCAATGATGTATTTTTCTTGTATTATTATTAAAACAAATACATGATCAAAATAACTTATGATCTTCACTAAAATGATTTTTTATAAAAAAAGTTATGTCATTGAATTATTGACTTTATTTGGGTTTTTATTGTCCCACATGAAGTTTTTATATCCATACATTTGTACAAAATTAAAATTTTATTAAAATAAAGACTATGAAACATAATAAAATAATTTTTTTGGGAATATTGATGTTGAACCTAAAAATATTGTAATTTTTTTTAGATAATTTTATAATGGAAATTTTTTGTTTTAATTTTATATAGATTGAGAAGAATATATTTTCGTTTTCAAAGTGATATTACGATGGTATTGTATAAATCAAAGATTTTTGGGATTTTAAAATCAGATTTTGAAAGCATTTTGAGGTGTTGTGGTTTCCATTAATGCGATAAATTGGATTATTGAAAATAAATTTATGAATGTATGATTGGACTTTTATTTGGGATGATGTTGATCCAATGATCATGGTGTCCTCTCCACAACCCAGTAATCCTCTTTTTCCCATGGTTAGGAAGTTTAGGGCATTACAGTATTGAATTTGTCTCGATACAATGTTTTAACTAGGTATCCCAGAATGAATTATTGGATATAACTCAATTTAGGTTACTATATGTACAACCTAAATAGTTACTTTAGATTAATGTTTCAATGATTATGATAAAAGTAAAATAAAAGTATTGTATTTGAATAAAATAATTCATGAAATCTTAAACATGAATAAAAATATTAAATACAAATGCAAATTCCCCCTTAGGATACATAACCCATGGAAAATATATGATATAATCCATAAACCAAGTAATTATATAGTTCTTTCTGAAGAAATAAAGAAAGTAAAACATAAAGAAAATTGGAGTGAAAGTGGTCGAGGATCATGTTGCAACACATGTTATCTTCCTCAAATTTAGTCACCAGAATCTCTATTTATCAAAAGAAATGTCTCAAACATCAATTAATGTACTCCTAATGAGATCATGAATCATTCAATGGAATTATAATGGGATAAAAAGAGATCTAACATGGTATTGGGATCATAAAATTAGTATCTTTTCCCATTTGTTTTAAATCATGCTATTTTGGAGTTCTCTAGAAACATTCACGTCATGTAAGTGTTTCACCATGTTTAATTTCTTTAAATCATGTAATTTTAAATTATTTTATCTTATTTTCTTCACATTTATATGTATTTTATGTATTTTTTTTGTTTATATGATGTTAATCTCATGTTTCAAGTTATAGAAGATCTGTTTCATTTCGTTTCATGAAATTTATACCCCAATTGGGTTCTATAGGTATCCTTCATCATCAGAAGCCATCTTATTTTCTAGTTTCAAGCAACATACCAATGTGTCTTGATGGGAAGGGTATTTTGTTTCTAAATTTTATCTATTTTATATTCCTTTTTTATAAATATTTATCAAATCCATCCACAAATCCCAACAAATGTTAAATAGACAAAATATTGGCATGAATATCATTTATATTAAAAAATAAATGAATTAAAATCCCATTAAATATTTCAAATAAACGAACATATATGTTCTTTTGGATTGGTATGTATAAAATTTCATCTTTTTCCCGGGTTTATTTTTTTATTTTGAGTATTCATTTGATTATTTATGTTTAATAATGTGATTTTCCAGATTTTAATGAGAAATATAAGGAATGTGAAATTAGAAATAAATAATGTATTTTTATGTTTATAATTAATGGAATTGAAAACAATTCAGAAATTGAGAATAACTATCTAATTGTATTCCAATTGAACACACACATTTAGAACGTGGTTTTTTGGATGGTGAAAAAAACAATTCACACTGACATTTCCCCCATGATTTGTTAATATTTTGGATTCTGTTGTGGATTAAGATATTCTATTCTATAATATAATTATTATAATATGCATTGAGTTGGTTTTTATGCATTATTAATGTTATTTGGGATTAATTAGATTTGGAATTGTGATAATGTAATGATTGGTTTTTGAAATGTGGTATGATTTTATAAAACTACAGAATTCTTTACAAAATTTTCATATATAAATGTTAATTTATCATATAAAAATGTTTTTATTGAATCATTATCTATTAAAAAATTCTTATGGATTCATGTTATATAAATTAAAAATAATTTTTTGAGTTTCTATAGTAATAATAAATATGTTCTCTGAAGTCTTTTTAAAATGTTAATAAATACAACAACTACTTAATATTATTTAAAACAATAAAACACACTTCTAACACTATTAATAAATGTTTGGAAAATTTCAAAAATTATTTTTTAATTTATTCATAAAATAATTAATATTATTAATTAACTATTTTTTATATATAGTTTATAATTTAAATGTTTTTAGGTGTTAGTGGGTAGTTAATTTATGGTGGATTTAAGGAATAAGTTTTTGGTATTCTAAAAAATAAAATTCTGGACATTTATAATTTTTTCTTCGATAAGTGTATTTTTTTCAATATATCATTGTTTTTATAACACATATTTCACATTCATGATCTTATGTTGATGTTTTTATAATGAAAAAAAATTATTTTATTTTTTTCATAAATAAGGTGATTAGTTTTTCATCCCATGATACATTATTTGGGCTGGACTAGTTTCATTTGAATGATGGAATTTGTCTTGTTTGGGTCTTTATTTATTCTATTTTTATTTAATAATCAATATTGGTCATGATGAGAAGGGAAAAATTCATCCTTTTAGAATAATCAACATGGTGATTCACATGACTACCTATGTGTAGGTAAATTCTCCAATAGTGATTTATATTAGTTTTAGTGACTCATAATTTCAAATCATATAGTAGAGACAAGTTATAAGGTTGTTCTAGTTTTATGATAATATTTAAGATTTAAATAGAGTTATTATCAAATTATTTTCAATCATGTTGGGAATGATTACACTTCACTGAATAGTTTGGTTGTTTTGTACCACCAAAGATTCAATATAGAACCTCCCCAAGACAGTGTCCACAGGACCTCACTCGTGCCTTCCCATACTATTGTGGAAGCTAACTGGATGCAATAGACTAGGGTGTGTCTGTTGTGTGGATATTCCATCATTGATCTGGAATGAGTTCAGTAATATATATATATATATATATATGAATGTATGTATGTATGAATATAAGTATGTACTTATTCATGTATATATATTATAATAAAAATGAAAATAACATAATAATAAAAAATAATTAAATTTTAGAGGTCCAAAATACATAATCATTTATGACATGTAATACAATAAGTATAATCTAAATAATAATAACATATACATATGAAAATGATGGAATGTTATGTGCTGGGAAAATTTTAGAAATGGAAACCTGGGATAAATACACATACCACATGATAAAAAAATATACAATAACTAAAAACACGTCAACATCATACATCTCGAGAATTGGGTCGGCCCTATACCCTAAACTCATTCTTAAAATAGTCAATCAATCATTTGAATATTTTGAATTTCATTTATCTATACCTAAAGACATTGCGTCTTCTTCTGTTGCAAGGGAATCAGAAGGAGGGTTTGTGATAAAATCTAAGTAGGAAACCACCCATAGTGTCTATGAAAATACTTTTCATTAAATAAATAAGTGGGTTGTGTCCAATAATTAATTAATTTAATATAGAAATAAATAATTAGTTATATTGTACTGGGTTCTACATGGAAACCAATATAATTTCCTTCTTTTCCCATACCTGGTGAGTCTAAAAAAAGTGACCCTACAATATTAAAGTGTGATGTATAATATATAACAAGGTGGACTATCCTCGAGATTTTTTTGGTCTTGGAGAACATGTCCCTATGTTTCGAAGACCAAAGGATCATTTCACATTTAAAAAAACTCAACAGCTTTTTAATTAAGTTATTTTTTTTAATGATATAGTGTTTCAACCTGATCCTTTAAATGGATATATTAAAGGAATACCTTTAAACCCTACCAAGAATCCATATGAGTCCAATGAAATATAGTTCATCCAAGGTGACCCAATTATAGAGTCCCAAGTGTCAATCTAGTAATTGTGTGACACAATTCATTATCCAAATTTTGATTTGAGGCATGGTAACACACTTGGAGGCCCAAATCACTCTCTAGTAATTGTAAAACAATCATTCTATTAAGATCATCCAATGCCCACAACTAGGGAATTAGTGTCGCTCATCTGCAGTTAAAAATAAATAACACTCTGTGAACCCATCCAATGAACAGTTGGTATCTCAATTAACATACATAAAAATTATTCAAAATTAAATAAGAATGAATAGGATTTCATCCAAGGGGTCCTCATGGAAAAATATCATACATTACACTCTTCAGTAATGTGAAAGAATTAAACAGTCAATGTAATTTTATAACAAGTCTAGCAAGAGGTTCTATTTCATTAGTTCATGCGTTTATATCCTAGTAGGCATATTGTATAAGGAATTACTGATTAGATTATCCATTAATGGCATGTGGTTCATGGCATCGAGACCATAGACAACTCAATTAATCCCACTATTCCATTATGGAATTGTATATATGGGTATAACCTATAGTTGATCTTCAAATTCAACAAAACAATGGTCTCGTGCACTAATTATGTAAAAATCCATCTCATGGGGTGTTATGACATATTGTATCAATATGGATAATATTATTATAATGTGTAGTTTTCCTATCTATGTGGCACAAGTCGCAAAGATCATTGAAATGAGGTGATTCACTATTATATTGGGTCACAAATGGAATGAAAATTCATTCAATTCAATTTCATTGGAAACTACTTAGTGATTCCAAATATATCATGATTGAATCAAAATGTCACTAATTATAAAGTGAAAAGGAACACATGGAATGTTCATAGACCACCTACCTTAGCCTCATAGATAATCCTCTGTCAAGCATAGAAAAAAGAATTTTTTTTAAATAATTAAAAATTTGAAAATTGGTAAATTCACAAAAAAAATAGGGGTCCATGGATTAACAACATGATTGGCCAAACCACATGCCATCTATGTGCCTCGTACTACTTTAATGGGGAAACTTATACAGTTATGTGAATTGCTTAGCTAACCATTTACAAATCAAAAAGACAAACTCTCTATGAGATTTCTAAATAAAATAATATCGATGAACATGATGTTTTATTGTATAGAAATAACCATGTGCCCCCATGTCTCCACTATTTGCAAATGCACAATTTAGGGAAGTCATGTGTGTTGTGATACATAGTTTCTAATAAACAAGAATCTCAAATTACGACTTTAAATTTTTTATGGCCCTAGCCTAAAAAAAATACATATACTCACCCGATACCCCATTATATCATTGGAAATCATTAAATATATTATGTTCTTAGGGGATCAATTACATTAAACACACAGACACACCACATACAGAGGATTGAATGGAATGTCATAGCCCCCCCCCCCAAGGATAACCCACACATCAAGCCATTATATATTCAATACAAAAGCTAAAGACCCATGGGGCATGAAGCACATTACATGGACCAAAAGGCGACAATTTGGCCCAAGGGCCAAGTGCAGCATCATGTCTAAAGCTTAATTTCGTCATCGTCTGCCAGCTGTAATTCATTCCCAACCAAATTTGATCCCAGGTTTGATGTTGAAACATAGGGAACCTCTTCCACTAAGCACTCTGAACATGCCTCATTATGTATGATTATTAAATAAAAATAATGGAAATTAAATTGAATCAAATGCTTTGTACACTAGATTATATTCGAGATATTACTACCACCCATCCTTCGGACCCCCCCCCTCTGAGTTTTCCTTTTAAGGGTGGTGAAACGTCACCAGAAATGAGTTTCTTCCACTACATGTGTACTTTGGCCTCTCCCTCCTAGGTGTTTTATTGTAGACATATATACTTCCTTATCACTATTACTAGTGGAACATAATTTCATTGAAGTGAATTCTTTATCCTATATACGATATATATCTCATTCTACTCCGGGGACACATCCCCATGCTACTCGATATCCTCGGGGTCAAATAAAGTGGATAGTTTAGGATAATACCATTAAATATGAGATATGTGGATGATATATTGCATGGGATGGTACCACTAAGTTAAAATAAATGTATTAGTCACTGGCCTGACTCTCTCAACTCTCTCGAAAGGATCGACATAAATAGGTGATTACGTTCTATGTCACCTAATTCATCTATGATCGAATCATGGAGATACATATAGAAAGACCAGATTCCCCACCTAAAACTCAATATTTCTACAATGATGATAATAATATGAATTCTTCTTAGATTGAGATATATCGATAAACTTATGAATTATATGTACTTTCTCTGAATTATCCTAAACAAGAAAGGGAACCAGTAGAGCTGCCTCACCTACCTCTAACCAACATAGAGGTGAATTAAATGGACTACAATAATGGTCCTTGTACTGTTCCATATCAATATTTCCCTTTAATATGATATTTTAGGAAATATCAACAACAGATATATTCTTTTCCCCTGAAACTCCAATGTATAGGATACAGTCTTGAAGAATATCCTCCACCACATGTTCCATTTTCTCATACATCCCATTGGTTTTTGGTTGATATGATGTACTGAAGAGCACCTATTAACCTAGATCCTCTTGCAACCATTTCTAGAACCATGAATTAAACCCTGAATATCAATTATATAGGATAGAATGTGGAACACAATAAGCATTCATTATGACATATATATATATAGAATCCCAATATTATCAACTGATATGATCACCTAAATTTGTTAGAAGTGTGAAACCATAGTCAACATTTTGTCAATCACTTATAATTTATGTCTACTTAATTAGATCATAAAAATACCATAACATTGTCCATGGTGACAATTTTCTTTTTCCACCAAGGAATAGAGAGTTGTTTTGGATGTAAAGTATGCCACCGGTGCTCTATATTCACATGCTGAAATGCAGATCACCAAGATATAAAACTTGATATATGTCTCGTCATAGCAGGATACCTATAATGAAGGAGGATTTCAAAGTACACCTTGTGAGACCCTGAAGAACTTCACAAATAATTTAATATTATTGCATCATAAAATTTCTAGAATATCATAAGAGACTAATACATGGCTATGATAGTGTCAGAATTTACATTCATCCACAACTATTATGCACTACCACAAAATGAGGCACTCTGATTCAGATAACTGCCTTATATGAACCCTGCCTATATTTGTGGATTTCACTACCACAACTAATATGATAGGTTTCCCATACAATTATTGAAACTCAGTATTCATATTAGAGAATAGATACATCTAATACCGCTCGTTGGTGGATTCCATGAATAACTGGGACAGAGTCTTCTAGATTAAGGAATTATCCATGATGTTTACCTTTCCAAGTGCATATGAAATATTAAATTTTAATGATTGATGTTATTACTCCCACATGTTCTACCAAATATTCAAGTAATGTAGTGTGGAAATATAATTGATACATTTATGTTCTATGTATATGATGAATTTATCATAAAACTGATTGTGACTCCAACATCATAGAACATGAACCATGGCTGGTAGATGGAATTCATTTGTATCATAGTTCTACTAATGTTGTCATAAATGGAAGGATCCAGATTCCATGACCTGGTCACCATGAAAAATAATGGAACCAATCACAATTCATGATGAATTATAATAAATAATATATATTTTTCGGGATCAGGAACAATCACGATTGGTTTATAATTCAGTGTTCTCCTTAATTCATAAAATAATGTCTCACAAGCTTTAGTCTAGTCGAATTTTAACAACTTACTTGGTCAACACCATAAGAAACAATGCCATGTGTGAGAAGTCCATTATGAATCACCTATAATATATATAAAGGTCTAAGAACATATGTATGGAAAATATGTTATTGGGATGATCCTAGGAAATCTTGGAACTAACATTCTCTAGGCCAATAGATACATATTCCATAGTTTGGATATGACCCAATAAGTGAAAATTTCTAATCAAAAATTGGGGCTTACTGAACTCCACATATATTTGGTTCTCTGTCACTATACTAAAAATTATCTCTAGATGGATGGCATGGACATGTATGGTTCTAGGTTAAACTAAGAAGATTTTTATAAAGAACACCACAAAGGAATCAAGATACGAGAGAAAAAATAGTTTCATAAAATCCATGAATAACACCAGTGTGCCTGTTAGAAAAAATATCATATCCAAATACTCGTACAAGACTTACATTCTTCATAACACAATACATCATATATATTATTGTCTCACATGCATTTGATGGAAGGGTAACATTAGATCGATCATAGAGAAAATAAAGGCTCCTCATATCTAGTCGAAGAGGTCATCAATTCAATGGAGGGATACCTATTCCTCAACATAAACTGATTCATTTGGATGTAATCCAAACTACATATTAGGGTACCATCTTCAATATCATAGAAAAGGAAGTGTTAAACCCATGGGGATGTGATGGGTTAGATAAAATCATTATTCTCACTGGATTCATGTTTTGTCTTGAGTACTTGGGGCTATATAGATGTCATCCTACAGTAACAAATTTACATTGTGTTCTCACATAGAATGACCTATATGGTAAACTCAACTTCTATTTAATTTGGTAATATGAATAAATAAATAGAAAATATTTCCCTAAAATGATCTATGATAGGAGGAAATACCACAAGATATATCCCATGATCACTTATAAAGAGACTGGCCATCTAGCTTAATACTCCACCTAGCACATATGTTTGGGTACAACTTGACTAGACTATTGAATAATTTCTCACTTATGGTTATATTCAATTACATTAGGTGATGATAAATAAACCCAAAAATGATAGAATCTAAACTGTGCAAAACAAGGAAATGTAAAGTCCATACCAATAATGGTTTCAAATCCATTAATCTGAAGGATAAAGAATCACCATTGAAAATGGTACCCATCTATCTCAAGGAACACACTTATCACTATAGAATTCCCTATACACGATATCTAAATGTACATTCAAGGGCCATAAAACTAATGGTGTACCCTACCCCATAGACCATAATACACATCATTAGAGTTGATAAAAAATAGTGTATTGAATAGATTTAAAAAATGACTAAAACTAGACTAGAGTATACAAGGATAGTACATCTAAGTAAAGATGGCCCTGAACAATGATACTTTGGAATTGGACACACTACAAAAATATGGATTGAACTATGGATCTAATATGATACATTAGTTTCCTGATCATTCCCACTCAACTAAATAAAGAAACTATGTGGCCTAGCTGTCTCAGCCACAACCACCTGCCCAGCCTGAACGGACTATAGAAGACCAATTCACTACTACATTAAAAACTACTATTATTCATAGAATCAGAGTTTCCATTATTTATCTCACATGATTCCCTCATGTTTCTCTCGTTGATGAGAACTTGGTACACTATCTCTAATTCAATGGTCATCCAAAATACTTTCACCTATGATTGTTTGGAATATGCCAGCCAATCAATGAATCGACTCATAGTATTCATCTCATCACTGGTCATGTTTGGAATGATGTTATGCAATTTACTAAAGCGAGCATAGTACTCCATCAGGACTTGTCACATTGCTGAATGTTCATAAACTAATTTAAACAATCTCTTCTCATGGCTTGAGGATTAAATTAGTTGGTTAATGATATCTAGAAGTCCACCCATACCATATTTTGATTTAAAAAAGCAAGAATAAAAATTTCCAACAAAATCTTTGTGGAAGCATATAACATAAAGTTCACGAGAATGACCCTACACTCTTGAGGAATCTTGATATTATTGGAGATTGATTAAAGGGCCTCGATCTGTGACTCAACATCCTAAGGATCTCCCTCTTTTAAGATAGTGGAAAGATGCTACTGTTGGAACACTCGATTTAGCTCTCCCATATAAGGGTAATGATATAGATCACCATACAAAAAATGCTTTAATCGGAAGTAGCTACTAAGGAACTACAAATCTATATTCAAGGGATAGTCTATTTGAGATGCATATGGTAGAAATATCCAAGGTATCTGTCACGACCCGTCCTCGGGGCCCGTGCCGTGACTACCCCAAGCCCGCCTTCCATAGGCCAGGGGCTGGCGACTAGCACCAAGGCGTAAAATCTCAATAAACAGGGAAGGCATTGCCTTTATAAGTAACAACCACCACAGAGTCAGCAAGCGGAAAGTAACTACAAAGTTTAGAAAAGTAAAGGGGGGCCGGAAATACAAGCCCAACTGTAAAGTACAACTGAAAAAGTAAAGAACAGCAACTGAAGAAAAGACGGCGGCCTCGTGTCGTCCACTGGCAATCCCACCTGAAGGGTGGGTACAGATAGTCTCCAGGATCCTCGGGTCCCACGTCCGCTCCGAGCACGTCCCGTCCAGTGGTCCACCTCCAGGTACCGTCCTGCTCCACGCCCCAACCGCGATCAGCGCTGTCCGTCGTCTGCATCCAACACAACAAGGTGCGGGCATAGCCCGTGCAGGGGTGAGTATAAGCTACTCAGTAAGGACCCCGAGACCCCCGAAGGTCTCCCGAAATCTACAAAGGATATAGCACAAAAGAAAGATGCAATCACGAAGTAACATCTGACTCGACTTAGGTATATGCCCATACATATACCTAAGTCCCCAATTCTAGCTCGGCTCACGAGCTCAAGAACAACTCAATCCACATAGGAAAGCAAGACTCAAATCCACAAAGGAGAGTAAACAGTAAATCCACATAGGATAGTTCAACACAATCCACAAAGGAGAGTAACATAAGATTCAGCTCAATCAGGTATACTTTTTTCAGATGACGTCAAAGATGATCACTGATCCATCTAAGTCGTCGGAACCACGAAGGATCGATAGGTACTAACCCCTGCAAAAGACCCACGTAGGATCGGGCTCACACAGAACCTGTAGGCAGTGGCTCACACAGAACCGGTAGTAAGGACCCACATAGGATCGGGCTCACACAGAACCTGTAGCACTGATCCACGTAGGATCGCTGAGTGCAGTAGTCGACGCAGTCCACTGAGGATCTCTGCACAGTCGTCGCCGCAGTCCACGAAGGATCTCTGCTCTGCCGTCGTCGCAGTCCACTGGGGATCTCTGCTCTGCCGTCGTCGCAGTCCACGGAGGATCTCTGCTCTGTCGTCGAAGTCACAGCTAGCGCTAGGGTTCCCTCACATAGCGAGCTCGTTAGGAGGGTCCGCTCCACGAGCCGAGAGGCTGATACATCAACTGACACGTAGTCCGAAGTTGATGTATCCAAAAGTTCCGTATCGACAACAGCATCTCAACGCAACAGACGGCGCGTCAATCGGACGCCCGGTCTGAGAGTTATTGGCATTTTCGTCCCAGGGGCCCGGTTGGTTTTTAGGGCAAAACCAACCCGACCGTACTCCGCTTGCATCCGATCCTCGGGCGGAGTATGCCAAAAGTTCCGTCTCACTTAGAGGAAACTACCACAGCTGACGGTACGTCGATCGAACGTCCGTAGCTCAAGTTATGAGCGTTTCCGCTCCGAGGGCCCGGTTGGTTTCGTGTACGAACCAACCCGGCCGAACCCAAAGTCTTTCGAAACCTTGAGTATAATATACCGAAACGATCGTATCGATCCAAGGATCGCGTAGCCGCTGACGGTTCGTCAATCGGAGGTCTCAGGCCCAAGATATGGGCAAAAGAAGGAGGAGGCCCGAAAACGGGGTTCTGGGCCCGGGGCGACCCGGCCCGAACCCCCCCTGGGTCGGCCGAACCGGGTCGGCCCGACCCGGCCCGACCCGGCTAGGCAGGGTCCGGTCCGGCCTGGGCGCGGCCCGGCCGACCGGACCGGCCGGCTCGGCTTCGGCCGAGCGGACGAAGCCGAGCCGCCGCCGCGGGTTTAACCCGCGGCTTGAAGGAAACGCGGCCCCGCGGGGGGCCGCCTGTCACGCGGACGCGGCCGCGAAGCCGCGTCCCTCCCCGGTTCCGCGCGGCCGCATAACCGGCCGCCGCCGCCGCGGCTGAAGCCGCGGCGGATCTTCTCCACGGCGGCGCGCCGGGCGCCGCCTTGCCGGCGACCCGCGCCGCCGCCGCCTTCCGCGGGCCGCCGGAGTTGCTCCGGTGGCCCGTTTTGCCTCCCGTCTGCGCTGTTGCTCCTCCCGGGGGCCGACCTTCACTGCGGGATCAACAGATCGCCCCTGCCGCGCGGTTCTTCGTCGTCCGCCATATCCGCACAACAAAAGAGATCGGCGGAGGGTTGTCGTGTCTTGTTCGTTAGACCCGCACCCTCCGCGTTAGTCATAAACCACGGGAGGAATGATCAACAACAATTTAAATAAATTAAAATTGTCGGAGATCATGTTCTTTACTTTAAAAGAATAAACACGGGGAAATAAGATAAAATATTCCAACATCCCTTACCTTGTCGTCGTCGTCGGACGAGAGGTCGTCGCGGAATCGCTCGTCGCGGATGAAGGAGATCGTCGCGTCATCGCGGTATCCGGCGACGCGTCGCCAATCTCCGGATCAAGATCAAACGGATTAATTTAAATCCGTTGATATTGAATTATAAAAAGGGGAGAAATAAACGATTCGTTTCTCACCTTAATTGCCGAACGAGGATCGGCTGCGGAAGAAGAGGCGTCGCCGAAGAACGTCGCGTGTAGAGCTCGTCGACGTCGCAGATCTCGGTGTGCGTCGTCGAATTCCGGTCGCCGGCGTTCTTCACGTTCTTCGCGTTCTTCGCGTTCTTCGCATTCTTCGTGGGGAGATGAAGAAACAAAGATCCTCTCAAATCCTTTCAAAGGATTTTTAGGTTGGTCTTATTTTATTAATATGCCAACACGCGAAACCGGTTAAGAAACGATCCATCAATTCGAAAGAAACGACCCATTTAATTTACGAAAGAAACAGCCCATTTAATTCACGAAATAAACCACCCAATTAAATGGTCTGTTAAGAATTAAAGAAAACGCGTATGTTGACTTTTCAGTTACTTTGACGGGTTTTCGCGGGTGCGTTACTTAGCGAAAGAAACGGCGGGGCTCGTGCGGGCCCTGCCTCACAAATATCCTACCAAGGGGGTAGGATATTTCTGGATAGCATCCTATCCAGTTCAACTCAGTTCAAGCCGCCTTTAAGTGGCTTCAAGTGGCTTCCAAGCAGCTTAAGTGAAATAAAATAAAGTTGTCGCACAAACTTTATTTTATTTCTGACTTAAAGCCGCAAAATTTAAAAAACCACATCTGAGCAAACGCAACTCCGGAAGAGGCGTTTCTAATCAAATACCGGCGCTGCGATTTCATCGGTGCCCTCAGAATTTGATTCCGGGCACCGGTTCAAAAGTTAGAAAAACCCGCTCGTCCGTTCACTGAACGTACCCGAGCCAAACTTCGGAAATTGATTCCGGGCACACCGGGCCTCGGAATCAGGTGCCGTCTGAATTTGCGCTCTTGTAAAATTCCAAAGAAAATTAAGAAAAAAATTTCCTTGAAATTTGCAGGTCTTTACATTACTCCCACCTCAGGGATTTACGTCCCCGTAAAGATACATCAAAAACTAGGGGAACAAATGGGGGTACTGAGCACGCATCTGAGCCTCCCGCTCGCAAGTGCTCTCCTGGAGGTTCCCGTGCTGCCATCTGACGCGCACAAGAGGAATCGACCACCCACGTAGGACCCGCTCCTGTCGATCCTCGATCTCCACTGGGACCTCCGCAAAAGTCGCCCCATCGTCCATGTCCAGCTCCCCAAAGTCGATGATGTGCGTCGGGTCGTGCACGTATCTCCTCAGCTGAGACACATGGAAGACGTCGTGCACCCGGTGCAACTGAGGTGGTAGAGCCAGGCGATAAGCCACCTCTCCTATCCTGCTGAGGACCAGGAAAGGCCCGATGAAGCGTGGAGACAACTTGCCGCCTTGGCCAAATCTCCGTAAACCACGTCGAGGTGAGACACGCAAAAAGACGTGGTCGCCATCCTCGAACTCTAGTGGCCTCCGCCTCCTGTCAGCATATGACTTCTGCCGGCTCTGAGCTGTCCTCATCCTCTCCTGGATGATCTGGACCTTCTCTGTCGTGTCTCGGACCATCTCTGGTCCCACGAGTGCTGACTCCCCAGGGTCTGTCCAGCACAACGGTGATCTGCAGGGTCTACCGTACAACGCCTCGTATGGTGCCATCCCGATGGTGGAGTGGTAGCTGTTGTTGTACGCGAACTCCACCAAGGGTAGGTGGTCCTCCCAGCTGCGACCAAAGTCGAGAACACATGCACGGAGCATGTCCTCGAGTGTCTGTATGGTCCTCTCCGTCTAACCATCCGTCTGAGGGTGGAAGGCTGTGCTCAGATGGAGCCGCGTCCCGAACGCCTCCTGCAACCCCTTCCAAAGCCGGGAAGTGAAACGAGCATCTCGATCGGAGACGATAGACGATGGCACACCGTGAAGCCGTACGATCTCTTGGACGTAAAGACGTCCCAAGCTCTCCACTGAGCCCTGCTCTCTGATGGGTAAGAAGTGGGCCGACTTGGTGAGTCGGTCGACAATCACCCAAATGGAGTCGTGACCTCTGGAAGTGCGTGGAAGTCCAGTCACGAAGTCCATAGATATGCCGTCCCACTTCCACTCCGGGACCTCCAAGGGCTGTACCAAGCCTGCTGGTACCTGATGCTCTGCCTTCACCTGCTGGCAGGTGAGGCATCGTGAAACGAACTCTGCCACAACTTTCTTCATTCCCGGCCACCAGTGCTGTCGTCTGAGATCCTGGTACATCTTCGCCACTCCGGGATGCACCGCCAAGGTAGAAGTGTGAAACTTTCTCAGGACCTCCTCTCGTAAAGCGACTGGTACGAAGGTACGTCCTCTGAAAAGGATGTCGTGCTCTGCTCCAAGGGAGAAACCATCAGGCGCCTGACCTGAGGATATCAGTGCACGCCGAGTCTCACAGTCAGCGTCCTCACGCTGAGCCTCTCTGACCCGCTGTAGAAGTGGAGGAGAGACTGTGAGAGACTGAAGAAAGGCTGCTCCGTCTCTATCCACAAAGGATATCTGTAAGGAGGCTAGCTGCTTCGTCGCCTCCTCAAGTAGCTGAATGCCCGTCCTCCTGCTGAGGGCATCGGCTACCACGTTCCCCTTCCCAGGAGTATAGACTATCTCAAAGTCATAGTCCTGGAGGAACTCAAGCCATCTCCGCTGTCTCAGGTTCAGGTCCTTCTGAGAGAAGATATACCTGAGACTCTGGTGGTCAGAAAAGACTGTGAAGCGCTCGCCCATCAGATAGTTCCGCCATGTCTTCAGAGCGAAGACCACTGCTGCTAACTCCAGGTCATGAGTGGCGTAGTTCTGCTCATGCGGCCTCAACTGACGTGATCCGTAGGCGATCACGGCCCGCTCCTGCATCAGGACGCACCCAAGTCCATTCCCTGACGCATCGCAGTAAACTACGTATCCAACTCCCTCCTCAGGCAACCTCAAGATAGGTGCGCTGGTCAATCTCTGTCACGCTCTTGGGTGGCTCCCAAGCTAGCACTGCCTCGATCTTCGCGGGATCCACTGCAACTCCCGCCTCAGAGATGACGTGCCCCAAGAAGTGGACCTCACGTAACCAGAACTGGCACTTTGAGAGATTGCCATAAAGCTGGTTCTCTCGGAGTGTGTCTAGCACAACTCGCAGGTGGTAGGCATGCTCCTCCTCAGTCGTCGAGTATACCAAAATGGCGTCAATGAATACCACGACAAATCGGTCGAGGTATGGCTGGAAGATCCTGTTCATGAGGCTCATGAACACTGCTGGAGCATTGGTTACGCCGAATGACATAACCAAGAACTCATAATGGCCATACCGACACCTGAAGGCCATCTTCTGCACGTCCTCGTCTCGAACTCTGAGCTGATGATAGCCTGACCGGAGGTCTATCTTCGAGAACCACCGCGCTCCCTTGAGCTGATCGAAGAGGTCATCAATCCGTGGCAGCGGATACTTGTTCCTCACTGTCACCTGGTTCAGGCGACGATAGTCGACACACAGTCGCAAGCTCCCGTCCGCCTTCTTGGCGAACAAAATCGGGGAAGCCCAGGGTGAAACACTGGGTCGGATAAACCCCTTTCTCTGCAAGTCCTCCAACTGTACCCGCAGCTCCCGAAGCTCAGTGGGGGCCATCCGATATGCTGGAGTAGATATCGGGGCTGTCCCGGGGTACAAGTCGATGTAAAATTCTACCTCTCTACGAAGAGGTAGCCCTGGAACGTCGTCGGGAAAGACGTCCACGTACTGGTCCACCACTGCAGGAAAAACTGGACTCTGCACGTCCACTGCTCCTAGGATAAGGCTAGCCAACTGATGAGAGATGGGCTGCACTCTCCTCCGCGGAAGTCTATCCTGTGCTGCAAAGGCTCCCTTCTCGCCGGTGAAGGTAAACCTGCTCCCGTCGGTGCGAACACATCGCACCTTGCTCCTAAAACAGTCGATCTGGGCATGAACCGTGGATAGCCAATCCATGCCCAAGATGACGTCGTAAGGCCTCGACGCCGCTATAAGGAGATCCCAGCCGAAGCTCTCATCTCCTAGAGTAAGCTCACACTGCCGGCACCAGTGCGTAATCGTCGAGTCTGCTCCCGTAGGAGTCTCTAGCCGTAAGGATCGAGCCAACGGCTCAGTCGGAATCTCCGAGCTCCGAACAAGGGCAGAGGCTATGAAAGAGTGACTCGCTCCTGTGTCAATAAGTACTGCAGCAAGGGTGGAATAGACATAGATTGTACCTCGAATCATCTCTGGCATGTCGGGGTCGTAGGCCTCCACTGCCTGGAGCTGGGCCTGTCTCTGCCCGCCAGCTCCCTGTGGTCGAGGTGGCCCTCCTGGTGGTGGTGGGGGTAGAGCCTGGAAGCGTCGCCCACCACCCGCTGCTCGGCCAGCTCCTCTGCCTCGTCTGCCTCCTCCCTGCGGACCGCCACGGTCGACCCTCTGCCTCTTCCTGGGTGGCCCCTCCACCGTCTGCTGCTCCTCTGATCGGCGAGTCGGGCAGTCATGAGCCATGTGACCCTGCCCGCCGCAGAAGTAGCACAGCCTGCCTCCCGGAAGGCTGGCACTCCGCTTTGTGCCCCGCACTGCTGAGCCGGTGTCCTGAGGCCGTCTGCGTGGGGGTCTGGTCTGCCTGGACCCGAGAGTCATCCGTCGGCTACCTGCTGCCGAAGACTCAGCTACCTGCCGCCCTGCGCTAGGTCTCGCCGCTGAAGAAGGCTCTGCAAGGAAGCTCTCGATCAGGAGGGCTCGCTCCAGCACTCCCGCCTGGGTCGGAATGCTGAGGGAGATCAGCGACGCTCGAATCTCCTGTCGCAAGCCCTGCTCGAAGGTCCGGGCCCAGAAGAAGGGGTCCCGTACCATGTCGGTCGAGTAGCGAGATAGGTCAGTGAACCTCGCCGCGTACTGAGCGACCGTCATGCTGCCCTGGCGCAGCTGGAGAAGCTCCTGGATGCGCACCGCTGGGAGGGTGGCCGGGACGAACTCAGAGCGGAAGAGGCTCTCGAAGTCCGTCCAGAGCAAGGATGCCTCATCGTGAACCTGGAGCATCAAGCTCCACCATCGTCCTGCCGCCGCCTGCAGGAGGCTCGCCGCGAGAATCACCATGAGATCCGCTGGGGTCCTCACTAGCCTAAAGATCCGTACCACCACCTCTAGCCAGTCCTCGGCGGCCTGGGGGTCCGCCTCACCGCGAAACCTGGGCGGTCGCTGGCTCTGAAACTCATGCAGTGCCCTGAGGCGACGTGCATCGTCAGCGTCTGGTACTGGTAGCATCGGTGGCTCGGCGGGTAAGGCTACCGCCGGTGCCACTACTGGCAAAGGGCCCTGCACCGAGGCCTCGTCGCTCGGTGGGCTGCCGTCGCGCCCTACACTCGGAACCCTAGCTGGCTGTCGTCGCGGGGCCATCCTGAAAAGGAGAACAAGAGCACCACAGTCAGAACAGTATACCTGGTGAGCTGGCACAAGTAATCACAAGGAAAACTTGAGACTTTCATGAAGCAGATCAGTATACCCGGTGAGCTGACACAAGTAATCACAAAGAAGACTTGAAACACACACGCAATCAATGTTTTCATGCATTAAGTCGGAAAGCAGGAGTCAGGGTCCTGGTGTACGGATACGTCGGCCGCCACACCAACACTGGGCTCCCTGAACTGATAACCACACTCAATACACTAAACACTATTGCTTCATATAGAAAGAAAAGACGATCAAAGTTTGCGGTAGAACCGACCACCTCTGATACCAATTTGTCATGACCCGTCCTCGGGGCCCGTGCCGTGACTACCCCAAGCCCGCCTTCCATAGGCCAGGGGATGGCGACTAGCACCAAGGCGTAAAATCCCAATAAACAGGGAAGGCATTGCCTTTATAAGTAACAACCACCACAGAGTCAGCAAGCGGAAAGTAACTACAAAGTGCAGAAAAGTAAAGGGGGGCCGGAAATACAAGCCCAACTGTAAAGTACAACTGAAAAAGTAAAGAACAACAACTGAAGAAAAGACGGCGGCCTCGTGTCGTCCACTGGCAATCCCACCTGAAGGGTGGGTACAGATAGTCTCCAGGCTCCTCGGGTCCCACGTCCGCTCCGAGCACGTCCCGTCCAGTGGTCCACCTCTAGGTACCGTCGTGCTCCACGCCCCAACCGCGATCAGCGCTGTCCGTCGTCTGCATCCAACACAACAAGGTGCGGGCATAGCCCGTGCAGGGGTGAGTATAAGCTACTCAGTAAGGACCCCGAGACCCCCGAAGGTCTCCCGAAACCCACAAAGGATATATCACAAAAGAAAGATTCAATCACGAAGTAACATCTGACTCGACTTAGGTATATGCCCATACATATACCTAAGTCCCCAATTCTAGCTCGGCTCACGAGCTCAAGAACAACTCAATCCACATAGGAAAGCAAGACTCAAATCCACAAAGGAGAGTAAATAGTAAATCCACATAGGATAGTTCAACACAATCCACAAAGGAGAGTAACATAAGATTCAGCTCAACCAGGTATACTTTTTTCAGATGACGTCAAAGATGATCACTGATCCATCTAAGTCGTCGGACCCACGAAGGATCGATAGGTACTAACCCCTGCAAAAGACCCACGTAGGATCGGGCTCACACAGAACCTGTAGGCAGTGGCGCACACAGAACCGGTAGTAAGGACCCACATAGGATCGGGCTCACACAGAACCTGTAGCACTGATCCACGTAGGATCGCTGAGTGCAGTAGTCGACGCAGTCCACTGAGGATCTGTGCACAGTCGTCGCCGCAGTCCACGAAGGATCTCTGCTCTGCTGTCGTCGCAGTCCACTGAGGATCTCTGCTCTGCCGTCGTCGCAGTCCACGGAGGATCTCTGCTCTGTCGTCGAAGTCACAGCCAGCGCTAGGGTTCCCGCACATAGCGAGCTCGTTAGGAGGGTCCGCTCCACGAGCCGAGAGGCTGATACATCAACTGACACGTAGTCCTAAGTTGATGTATCCAAAATTTCCGTATCGAAAACAGGATCTCAACGCAACAGACGGCGCGTCAATCGGACGCCCGGTCTGAGAGTTATTGGCATTTTCGTCCCAGGGGCCCGGTTGGTTTTTAGGGCAAAACCAACCCGACCGTACTCCGCTTGCGTCTGATCCTCGGGAGGAGTATGCCAAAAGTTCTGTCTCACTTAGAGGAAACTACCACAGCTGACGGTACGTCGATCAGACGTCCGTAGCTCAAGTTATGAGCGTTTCCGCTCCGAGGGCCCGGTTGATTTCGTGTACGAACCAATCCGGACGAACCCAAAGTCTTCCGAAACCTTGAGTATAATATTCCGAAACGATCGTATCGATTCAAGGATCGCGTAGCCGCTGACGGTTCATCAATCTGAGGTCTCAGGCCAAAGAAATGGGCAAAAGACCGAGGAGGCCCGAAAACGGGGTTCTGGGCCCGGGGCGACCCGACCCGAACCCCCCCTGGGTCGGCCGAACAGGGTCGGCCCGAACCGGGTCGGCCCGACCCGGCCCGACCCGGCAAGGCAGGGTCCGGCCCGGCCTGGGCGCGGCCCGGCCAACCGGACCGGCCGGCTCGGCTTCAGCCGAGCGGCCGAAGTCGAGCCGCCGCCGCGGGTTTAACCCGCGGCTTGAAGGAAACGCGGCCCCGCGGGGGGCCGCCTGTCACGCGGACGCGGCCGGGCCGCCGCGTCCCTCCCCGGTTCCGCGCGGCCGCGGAACCGGCCACCGCCGCCGCGGCTTCAGCCGCGGTGGATCTTCTCCACGGCGGCGCGCCGGGCGCCGCCGCCTCCGGTCGCCGGCGCCGCCTTGCCGGCGACCCGCGCCGCCGCCGCCTTCCGCGGGCCGCCGGAGTTGCTCCGGTGGCCCGTTTTGCCTCCCGTCTGCGCCGTTGCTCCTCCCGGGGCCCGACCCTCACTGCGGGATCAACAGATCGCCCCTGCCGCGCGGTTCGTCGTCGTCCGCCATATCCGCACAACAACAGAGATCGGCGGAGGGTTGCCGGGTCTTGTCCGTTAGACCCGCACCCTCCGCGTTAGTCATAAACCACGAGAGGAATGATCAACAACAATTTAAATGAATTAAAATTGTCGGAGATCATGTTCTTCACTTTAAAAGAATAAACACGGGGAAATAAGATAAAATATTCCAACATCCCTTACCTTGTCGTCGTTGTCGGACGAGAGGTCGTCGCGGAATCGCTCGTCGCGGATGAAGGAGATCGTCGCGTCGTCGTGGTATCCGGCGTCGCGTCGCCAATCTCCGGATCAAGATCAAACGGATTAATTTAAATCCGTTGATATTGAATTATAAAAAGGGGAGAAATAAACGATTCGTTTCTAACCTTAATTGCCGAACGAGGATCGGCTGCGGAAGAAGAGGCGTCGCCGAAGAACGTCGCGTGTAGAGCTCGTCGACGTCACAGATCTTGGTGTGCGTCGTCGAATCCCGGTCGCCGGCGTTCTTCGCGTTCTTCGCGTTCTTCGCGTTCTTCGCGGGGAGATGAAGAAACAAAGATCCTCTCAAATCCTTTCAAAGGATTTTTAGGTTGGTCTTATTTTATTAATATGCCAACACACGAAACCGGTTAAGAAACGATACATCAATTCGAAAGAAACGACCCATTTAATTCACGAAAGAAACCGCCCATTTAATTCACGAAATAAACCTCCCAATTAAATGGTCTGTTAAGAATTAAAGAAAACGCGTCGGTTGACTTTTCAGTTACTTTGACGGGTTTTCGCGGGTGCGTTACTTAGCGAAAGAAACGGCGGGGCTCGTGCGGGCCCTGCCTCACAAATATCCTACCAAGGGGGTAGGATATTTCTGTATAGCATCCTATCCAGTTCAACTCAGTTCAAGCCGCCTTTAAGTGGCTTCAAGTGGCTTCGAAGCAGCTTAAGTGAAATAAAATAAAGTTGTCGCACAAACTTTATTTTATTTCTGACTTAAAGCCACAAAATTTAAAAAACCACGTCTGAGCAAACGCAACTCCGGAAGAGGCGTTTCTAAGCAAATACCGGCGCTGCGATTTCATCGGTGCCCTCAGAATTTGATTCCGGGCACCGGTTCAAAAGATAGAAAAACCCGCTCGTCCGTTCACTGAACGTACCCCAGCCAAACTTCAGAAATTGATTCCGGGCACACCGGGCCTCGGAATCAGGTGCCGTCTGAAGCTGCGCTCTTGTAAAATTCCAAAGAAAATTAAGAAAAACATTTCCTTGAAATTTGCAGGTCTTTACAGTATCATTGGTGGATAAGGGCCCACCACCTCTAGAGTATTCTCATAACCACTTTTATAGTGTAAATTAAGAGGCTATCACAATTTCATAACAATAAAAATACCCAAAAAATACCTCATATAGGATTCATAATAGATATGAATAATATAAAAAATTGATGAGTATAAGACAACCTATAAACATGATACAACCCTTAGACTACTCTAGGAGCCATGTCTGTTTGTTCAGAATGGGTTGCAAATGAATCATAGTAGACAAATACTACATTACACTACTGATTTTGGGTTGGGAAAATGACTCATTTTACATATATAAGGTAACCTATTTGTTATAAATATCATGTTTGTTCTATTTAATTTTTGAATTTAAATTTCCTTAAAGTGGTTGAATTAGATGAATATCCATCTATAATTTACAAGGACCATACACCATAAAAATTAGTTGGTGGTTTTCATTTACTCTCAACCAAAACATATTCAATCCCATGCAAATGATAATTCATGGATTAATGTTTCATAATTGGCTTATTAAAGAATCAATTTTATCTTATACAGGAATATAATATTATATAATCGCAGATACTTTAAGTTCCAATTGTGTTTTTATTAGTATTTCAAGAAATTTGGGCATGTTTATATATATATATATATATCAATTCATAGAAAGACCTACCAAAGAAGGTATAAGAAAGAATCTCACTCATTATAGCAAATGCATGCATAAAATAAATATAAAATTTCCCAATGAGAGACAATTTCAATCATAGTGTTCCTTGTATGTAGCAAGATAATAATATCCTCTCATATCATTGGTCCAAGGAAAAAAACCCATGTAAATAACATCAAAACTAATAACAATAAAAAACATGTGAATCACGCATCACTGAAAGCCATGAAATTTTAACAACACAAGTCATACCAATATTTACCCATCATATGTAATTTGGGTTTCCAATATATGATAGTTAGTTAATCACATGCATTGGTTCACTTAAAAGTTTTTATATCCTATTCTATAATTTATACACAAATAGTAAGACAAAAAAGAAGCTCTGATACATCATTGAAGCATCCTACCTTGGATTTCACGTAGCAATGTCCTGAGATGGTGGCTATTAAACCTAAAGCATATCTGTACATAAATTGGATGATTCTAACTATAATTAAGGGTTTGTAGTGTCTCCATGGGGAAATTATTTACTCATCAATCAACAAGGATCACAATACAATATATATATATATATATGTGTGTTAAAATAAAATAGAAAACAATGGAATGATTACAAACCATAAGTTAACAACAAAAAATATATATACTCATTTAATACTTGTAATACAATAAGTGGAATCATGATAATATTAATATATAAAAATTCTCATGATGGAATGTCATGTTAAATACAAAATTATGAAAGGGTGAACATGGGATGCAAGCATATTACACATACTAAAACAAATATTCAAAAATTAAATAAATTACTACAAATCGCATATAAAGCATATTCTATATCCCTTTTCCTGAGCTCCCTCTTAGAATAGTCAATTAAGTACCATAATTTTTTTACATTCCATTATCATTAGCTACAATAATAAAGACTTCCTGGGTACTAAGGGTAGACAGATTAGGGTGTGAGAAAAAATATAAATAGGTCCCCACCAATGATGTTATGTCCAATCTATTTCATGCACTAAAAAAAATTTTATTGTTCAATAATAATTAAATTTAGTAAAAAAAATAAATTGCTAAGTATATAAAACTATGTTCATCATAGACACCCATCCAATTTACACACTTCGGCCTAAGATGATGTGTCTGAATGAAGGGATCTAGTAATTTCTAAGTGATAGGTATAATATATAAGAAGGTGAACTATCCCAAAGAAAGTTAGCGGGTATGGACGAAATGTAACTATATTTTCAAAAACAATGGAGAATTTTTTATTTAAATACATCCACCATCTTATCATCTCAATAAAACAATTTTTTTAAAATATGGTGAGTCACCCGAAGCCTGTCCAAGGATATCTTAAAAAAATCCCATGGTCCACTCTAGGGGATTATTTTTAGTATAATGAAAAATATTCCTTCCCAGGTGACATGAAAATTTATTCCCATGTGTCACTCTAGGGATAGTGTGATTATAGTGACGATCTAACCATAGTTTTCATACCTATTATCACACATAGGGTATATAGTCTCTCTCGAGGCATGGTTCAACCATCGTACCACTGGACCCATCCAAGGAGTCTCTACTAGAGAAACAATGTCACTCATCTAGATGGAAAATGATATAATTTTGAACAATACCACCATAGGAATAAAAAGTATCACAACCGATGTACTTGAAAATAATTTACAATTAATAATGACAGTACAAGAGTTATTCCAATTGGTTCTTATGTTATAACCTTTTATTCACCCTCGATAATAGGGTAAAAGCATTAAACAATCAAGAATTATTTATGACAAGTTTACGGAGATGGTCCATTTGGTATGTTCATGCCTGTATCACTTAGTAGGTGTATTAGATAAGTAATTCATCATTTAATGGTACATTTTTGGAATAAAGGTATATTCATTGAGCACTTAGATAATTCATTAAATTCTACCATGTCATTATTGAATGGTTTGGGGGTCTAACTCCTGGTTCATCCCGGAATTCAAATAAACAATAACATCAAGTCATTAATTTTTTACAAAACACATCAAGATGTGTTTAGAAATTCCATAAAAAGGGTAAAATAGGACATTAAGGTGTATCTCACCCATTGGGTGCGAGAGTCGAGGATGTAAACCCAAGTGGTTGATTCAATGCTAGAATGGGTCAATAATTGCATGAAAATGATTTCAATTTAATTTAATTAGTATATATAGGGACACATAATAAAGGTATGGCTCATAGAAAAAAGGTTCATTTTTTATAGTTCAACAAAACAAGGTAAATGATCCCATAACACATACCTTATCATTGTAGATATTCCCTTGTCCTACATCGACCATCAATTCAATCTACTTTAGTAGAAAACAAATAAATAGTCAAATGAATTGAAAATGGGGAATGTGATATTTCACAGAAATAGGACAATAGATGGGATAATGAAGTTAAAATAGAATTGATAGGATACAATATAATACCTCTTTCATTCCAATGTATCCTATGGTGAGAAAAAGGGATGATGAATATATGAGCTACCTTGATCATTCACTAGAGGGGGGTGACAGCTCAAACATGAGGGCAGAGAAGTAATTCACTTGATACAGAACATGGTGATGAAATAAAGGGTTTAAATCATTTAATACGGAAAAATTATTAAATTCACCTAGAAAACAACGGATCACTATTTAGAAACATGGTCGGAAAAACATTTTTTCGACCATGCACAAGTTAATACATCAAAGGGAAACCTCACACGGTTAGGCCCATAATATAAAAAACAATACAAAAACTATGAAAAAATTATTTTTCAATATTTTTATAGCACCACATGGTCGTGCATATGGGGATGTGTGATTGAAAACTAAAAATAATACCCTCTCATCCCCATTTTCTATAGCCATACAATTTAGGGAATCCAATTAGGTTAGGTGACACAATTTCTACAAAATATATCACCAAATTTATCGGTTATAATTACAATTATCTAAGCTATGAATAAGTCTGGGAAAGACACACGACCCATTTAATTCCATATGAATCATTATTAACAACAACAAAATGAATTAAAGTTAAAAAAATTGTCAATAACATCTAGACTTCCCAAGACATTTCATTTTTCATTTGGTCCTTTTATGATTCTAGAATCATAATGTGTCTTTTATTTTTATATATTATAAATTAGAAGTCTTAGTCAAGTCATTGCGTTGACAGGATAATTATTTACCCCGGTATTGGATAAAACGAGCTGGTATCATGATTTTAAAAAATGTTTACTTTGTATAAGTTTCCAATAGTGATTCCATATGTTTCATTTACCTTATTCAAAGGGATAATATTACATGTTCTTGTTCAAAAATAATTTTTGTGGTATATAAAAAGAATCAATTTTTAATCGACATATCATCATTTTATTTACAATATTTGGTACATATCCTGTAACCTTTTTAGTTGTAAAATCATTCTCTATTAAAGTTTGAATCTTATTATGGTATTTAAGAAATTGAGTTCAATCCCATATAAACCATTCTACATTGCTAAAAATATTTCATTCTAGATTATCATAGTATTAATATATTTCCAAATTATATTGGTATTTTAGAGATCTAGTGTACAATTGATATTCTCAATATTGTAGAGAGACCACTATAGGATAACCTTCACATATATATTTTCATTATTTACTTTCCACGCGCATCTCTTTCTTTAGGGGAAGCTGTGTTAATTTGTTGTGTATGTTTTTTTTGATTCTTATAAAGAACCCACACCAAAATAAGGACTGTTACTTATTAATAATTGGTTATGCACAAAATGTTTTGTTTTGGAACCATGATCAAATTTTTAGAGTCTTTCTTATTTTTACCTCTTGAGTTGGGGTGTTGATTTATTTATAAGATTATGAATGGGATACCAATTTAGGGTATACATAAATTAGTTTTGATTTTCTTTTGTATTCATATACTTTTTTTTAATTTTTTATGGTATGTGGAATTGGGTATTTCTATTTAGCTAAATTTCCACAATTTTTATTGGATGTCTAATTATTAAATGAACTAAAATTTGATCTCTATGTAATTTTTTATAAATGATCCTATATTTATTTATGAAGGTTAACCTTTTTCAATCTATAATCCACTATCCACATAGAACATTCTTGGGGAATAATGAGTTATTCTAGTGTTAATTAAAAAAACACAATCATTAATTTCTTTATTATTTTATATACATTTTTATTTATAATATTTTTCATTTATTACTATGTTGTTATCCTTTAAATTTTATTTTTTGTGAATCATTATTAGAAACCATATAGAAACTATAATTTTGGGAATACCACATAATAAATATATATCTTATAATTGGTGCATAATTTTCAAAACTATGCAGCCATACCATGTGTTGAGACTTTGTTAATGTTATATGGATCGAACGGTAAACACACTGTTTGGTAATCTATATGAAAAAATAATGCAGCCAATCCCAGTCATTAAAAATTAAATATTACCTCTCTACTAAACTATGAATTTAACGTCTAAATTTTTCCTTTTTTCCTCAATCATCCCTATAGAATTGGTGTTCCTATCACCATTTTACCCCATAATATCTATGTATGTTTTTCATAGGATAAAAAAATCGATTGAGGATAATTTCTTCATATATGATTAGGTAATCCTCATCGTCTCTTGGTCTACTTAATTTTTTACTTTTTATTCATTCAATAACATGGTTAGAGAGACATATTGTTTTGGGTATAAAAATCAAATTTTTCTATAGTTTAGGGATTATCTTTTTTCCTTTAGCTAATTCACAAATTATTGAGATGGATTTCTATATGAATTGTAAGACTGTTATTTTTGGGATATGTTTTATATTCGTGATTCATTAAATTTAATTTATTATTTATTTAAATTTATAAGATATTTTTTAAAACATTTCAAAAAATTTATTGAGTAGATTAAATAGTTATGACTAACATATAGTAGTTTAAATTGAATTTATCTGATTGTGAAAGGGTTTATTTTTTTTAATGTAAGGTTAAAATATTATAAAATTTTTAGTTATAAAAAACATAGATAAAATTCACCATTAAAACATTAATGTAAATTATTATAAAATGAAAAGATTATCAGTTTTTTGACTAATGTGTAGGTAATCACATTGATTCTGGGAATTCATGGAAACAATTTTAATGTTTTATCAATGATAAAAAAAATTGGGAATAATTTAGGATGAATATTTATTATCAATTTCATTGATATATTATAATTTTGTTTTGGTAAATGATATTAATATTATATTTTTGGAAACATTTTTTTTTTGTAAACATGAAGAACATTAAAACAAATTTCATATTATTTTATGAAATGTTGTGAATATTTTAAATGATATAATGAGGTGTGATTGTTACTACCCATTGGGGAATTATATATAGTATTATCAAAGTGGAAAAAAGGGTTCTATAGGTGAATGTTTTTAGAGGTCAGGGAATTGTTATTCAAAGATTGATATGATTTTGTTATTATATCGTCATTCATTTCATTACCACTATTTATATTCCATGAGAAGACTCACGTATATGGTAAATAGACCTAGTAATGATTGATGCACTACTGTATAATATATTGTATTCCTACCATTTTGAAGGTGATTGTTTTATTTACATAAATACATTCCCCTCTGTTAGTTTTGGTTGTGAAAGACAAATTATATGATCAGATTATTGATATTCGCACATTTATTTTGTTATAGTGATAATTATTGATGTTTTCTCGATAATCAAAATCAATGCTAATTTCAACTTATGCTTCAAATTGGTAATATTTATGTGATTGTGTTAATATTTTTCTTCTTTATAAATAATTTTAATAAAATTCTAAAGTATTACTTTCAAAAAATATATAATCCCTCTTATTTATCTGTTAATCCATTCTTTTTCATTATATATTGTTGTTACAAATATTATCCTTCCATTGGAAATTGAATGAATGTGGGTGTAATTAAATGGTTTTAAAACCAATGTTATTATTTTTTACTTATAATAAAATTGCATGATTATAATTTAAATTTATTTAATAAAAGAAATAAATGAGGGATCGATTAAATATTATGATCGGGGTTTGAGTGTGAAACCAATTTGTAAACACGTTCTCACACATATCATACTTTATATTATTCAGAACTGTTTGGATGTCATGGGATGTCATCATATTCATAGATAGGGTTTTATTGTGGGGATAATTATTGTTTTTATTCATATAGATGGAGATAAGTGGATTTGGTTTTCTTTTCTTTTATTAAATTTTCGTCTATTCATTATATTGACCTATTAAAAATCCTATGTTTTATGGGACCATATTTGTTTTTTGTTTTTCTTGTGTTGGGTTCATCATTTCTATTGTGATAGATGATTATTTTATTTTTTCCTTAGCTGATACGATTTTTTATTTTCAGAAATATGATTATTATTGTTCAGTAGTACGACATACAAAATAAACCTATTTTTTCAATAGTATGTCCTCTTCTTTTTACTCGATATTAAATTAATATTATTATCAATGGATGTTTTTTGATGCTTTGTTTCTAGTCACAATTTAGGGGTGATCAATAGGGTTTTATTGGTCATGAAATGGGATAGACTTTATACCCTGATAAAGGCTATCCTAGTGTAGTTAATGAAACAAATCATGATGTATTAATTCATTAAATTACATGAGGAACATATTGTTGGGGAGCTTGGTACTTATTTGTCTACGAATTGGAATTAGTCTACAAGGATAATAAATAGGTGGCTGGTGTACTTGAAATAGGTGGGTGATGAGTTCTGGTTGGGTAATGAGGGAGATCCATGTTTATTTTTATGTACATTATTAGTTGTGCCTTTTATGTAAAGGGTAGCTGGTTTTTTTCAATATGATCTTCCAATTATTTTTCATTTAATTAATTTTTTCTATATTATTTGACCCTGTAGTTCTTTGAGTTTTTATGGACTAGTATCTTTTGAATATTAGTTATTTAATTTGTAGTAGGAGTCACATTTCTCAGCCATGGTTTTTATATTAATATTATATATAATATTATATTTTAGTGACTTATATAATATTATGTCTTGAATATGTTTTATATTTAATTAATTAAAGAGAATAAAATTGTCTATATTTTTTGTGTAGTAAATTTAACATAAACATTGATAAATTCCGTGATTTATAGTTTACCAAGATTAAGGAATTGAATGTTTTTTAGATTTAGTAAAACAAATTTATGTGGATTAATGAGTAATAATGTTGTGGTTTATTAATGATAAACATGTACAAGAAATTATGGTAATGGAAAATTGGTATATCTATTGATACATTTCAAATCTCAATACTTCTTTGGATGAGAATATTAATTTAGTTAATCATTACTGATATTTTAGAAATTATAATGTTAATCTAAATGGCAATGCATCAACTATTCTTGTTAACATTCTCAGTTAAAATAATATATTTAATGGGATTAATGTGTCAATTTTTACTGTAGAAACAATATAATTTGTATAAGGTTACTGTACTTCTTTATTTATTTTTTCTCGGTATGTGTAAAACATTAATATGTAATTTAAATGGGGAAAAGTGGATATTAATTCCAAAATTTTCATTAAGGCCATTGTGATACCACTAATGATTACGGTGACCCAAATTTGGGTTCTTATTTAGTTTTTTCAATTGATATTTGTGTTTTAATAGGAAAAATGAATGGGTTGATCCTTTTTGTAAATTTTTTTTAAGGGGATAAAATTTTATACATGAAAAATTTGAGTCCTTATTGTTGTTATTGCTGATGATGGGGGGATTTATATAATATTTATCAGTAATTGAAATATGTTATTAATTGTCATTAATATCATTAATTATAGGTTTCTGATATTGTGACATAATAAGACCATCCATGACACAGATCAGTTGGCATTAAAATGATAAATATGTGATATTTAATGATTGGGTGGGGTTATTCTTGAGGGATTATATAAACATGATTATATAGGATGAAATAAACATAAGGGTCCAAAATATTTTTTTGATGTGAATTGTTGGAATTCAGAGAGTATATGATTACTTAATACACTATAGTTATAGTTACTTTATCAATAAAAATAGTTGTAGGCTAATGATTGATCAATTTATATGTTTACAATTATTTGAAAATTATTTTTATTTGATGATGTCAATGAAAATTTAAATATAATATTTAATTTAAACTATTTATATATTTTCACAATCTAAGTACTCTAGATGATAGGGGACCCATTATTATATATTGATGATTATATCCATACATAGTATACGTGCACACCTCTTGTGCAAAAAAATTTCATGCATGGAATTTTAGGGAAATGAAAGAGGAATCTGCACCAATGTGTTATAATATTGGGATAAATTGGTGATTATTATGGTATTTTGACGTTTTATGTACTAGGATATAATTTTTTTTATAATTTAATTTAGTTTTACTATCTACATTATTTATTGTATATCATTAGTTAATTTTTTTATTTTAATTTACGATGATATGTATTATTGTTTTATTATTATAAATTACAGGTCTTTTAGATTCTATGTTTAATTTAATTATTGAAATGATCCGTTATGGTGTACATCAACCCCTATGATTAATAATTTGACAATTAGTTCTTGTCACCGGCCTCTGGTGATGAGGGATAAGACTTGAAAAAATATTACATATTTCTAATGTGGGGTAGTAATATTGATGATAAATATTAGAAATAATCTCTGATGTTATAGAAAAAACATATAAAATCATCTATTATGTCATATGATAGAGTCAAATTCCTCAATTATCATATTCCATATGCCTATAAATACTGATAAGATAATAATGATTCTAATGGACTGACAAAAAAGATAACATTAAGTTTTCATCTCATCATTGAGAACATGTTTTTATGTTATTGTAAAATTATTTTATTCTTTTTTATGTATTATATACCATTTTTTATATTAAATATTTTTAGAACAAGTTTTAATTTATTTTAAAATCTATTAACACTGATCAGTATTCTGATTCCATTATTTTAAGTTATAATATATTTTTGGGAAGTGTGAAAATATTTACCAGAGTGATAGACCGTTCCAAATTTGATATAATATCGCCCTACCATATTAGTATAAATGTAAATATGTTATAATAAAAAAGATTTTATGTTTAGTTTTGACTAGTATGGTTAGATACAATCCCACTTTATCATTTGATTTAGCCTTCTAAATGACTTTTCATATTTCATGTTATTTGATATTAGATGATTAATATTACTTTTTATATTCAATGAATTAAACATTAACTCATAGCCTTTATATAGGGGTTTTTTATTTTTATTTATATAATTTATGTTTATGTGGTTTAAATTTATACTTCTTCACATCCTTCAAGAATTTGAATCATCCATTTTAAACTAAGGGTTATTTCTGTTATGTTTTTAAATTAGACATTTTTTAATATATTATAAACATCTTTAAAATGATTTATTATTTAAAATAAAATTTTATATAATAGTTAGCCTCAATTTTTTTAATAGTATAATTTTTTGGCAGTTTATAAGACATATCACATACTAGATAATATTATAGATATATTAAAAAAAATAATCATCATTTATATGATAAATGAAATTATAACTAATTGAAGGGTGTTATTGTGACATTCGTAAAAATATAATTGAAAATATTATTTCATCATTATCCAAATATATTATAGAATTTATAAGAACCATTTTTAGGAATATCTACAAATCAATCATTGAATTTCTTATTGAATCAAAAAGTTAGAAACCATACACCATATTTTACATCGATAAAAATATATATTAATTAGTTTTCATTTTTGTATAAAAATAAAATAAAAAATAATTCAGTGGAAAATAATCTAAATATATAAAAACACATTGAATAAGAAAACTATTATCATAGAAGAATATCAAAATGTAAATTTTATACTTGGGGAGACTGTTTTAATGATTCATCAATTGTTTTTATTATTTATAATTGATTTAATACTTCGGGTGAAAAGGACCTGACAAAAAAGTGAATGATTGATAATAATATTGATATTTTACTTTTATAATCAAAATAAAGGATCATATACCATGGATATTGTAGCGATATAATACATCTGATTGTTTATAATCTTATTTTAACATTGATATATTATTTTATTAATATCAAAATATATAATAAAAAATAACAAAAAGGGCATAATGTATTAATATTAAAGTCAAATGGTAATGAAAATTATTATATCTAATGTTGTATTTAAATTGGTGACGGTGATTTTTTTTAATATTCAGAATCGAGGAGACGAATGATAAGAAAACTTTGGTAGTAAAATTTAAGGAATAAAGGGAAAGCCTGGTTTAAAAGGATTTGTAATAATAATGAATTAAAAAATTTAAATTAAATTTTCTATTATAAACTAACATTTTGAGGCTTATCAAATTATACATCCATGATAATAATATAATTATATGAACTTAAGATAACAGAAGAATATTGAAGGGGTAAATTTTCTCAAAGGCTCATAAACCTGATATCGAATTGATTATTAATTCTATTATAGAGAGATGGAAATATATGATATCAAGATGAAATATAAAAATTTCCAAACAATAAATATTTCAAAATAATAATTTATTATTGAAATATTTAGTGACTCTCAAACTAATAAATCACTAAATTAAAATATTCATAATAAATCATTCTAGGATTCTCTATATTTATACAACACTAAATATTATATTAATAATATATATTATACCTAATTGATTATTAAAAATAAATTATCAATAAGGAAAGACAGTTATTAATAAATCTATTGAATCTATCTCTACACCTTTTATTAATATAACAACTAGACCAAATATATCCATACCTTGAACGTATTATACTATGGTGATCAGACATAAGTAATAAATATAGTGTATATAACATCCAATTTAATATTTTTTGGAATAAATATTGAATAATTATATGATGGTAATAATATAATTACTATGTATATCCATAACCATTCTTTCATACTATACATCTAACATATATATAATCCATTTTTTTATAAAATTATATAGAGTTATTCTTTTCTAAAAAAAATTTTCTCATATCTAAATATGGAGTGTATTGGGACACTGAATGTTTCCTCATAAAATTTAATTCCCTTAAAAAATATATTATTTTTATTTAACCGATAATCTCTTCAAAATAAAAGGGTTAATATTGTCATAGAGTATGGTTTCTTAAATCGTAATATTTCATCCTCATTGAAAATATGGGTACTAAGAAACATTAGTAACAAAAATTCTTTTGTAATTTTTGAAATACCATATGTAATATTATATTATATGTGGATATAATGGTTCTTATATAAATAATGGTTAAATGAATAACTATTTGGAACATGACAGATGTAATAGTAGATATGTATTATTTTTAGACAATTTATATGGTTGGATAGTAGGACCATAAGATATATCTATCATATATAATCCATTAGTACAAGGTATTATTTCTGTTTCAGTATTGGAAAAGAATATTACTATCATAATTGAAAAATTTTATGAAGGACAAACAATATACATCTTGAATAAAAATTTATTATTATCAATTTATATATAGATTCAATTTTGTTACAAATTCATATTAACAATCTTTATACAGTAGTCAGAGAGGAAAATAATTTACAGTTTATTCCCAACCATAGAGTGGTATATGATAATCATAGCTTTTATGTTCAATGATAGGTTACAACAACCAATATACGATGACTAATATATCCTAAAAATGAACAAGAAATAGAACTTCTAATAAAAAAGACTGTTTTTACAAATATCTCAGAGGCATGACCATAATGGAAGAATTAAAATTTTAACTATTGACTAGTGATTGAATATTGAAAATATAAACCAATATAGTTAATTTATTTAGATCATTTCAATAATAATTATATAGTAGTTATAATTAGTAAACACTATATTTATATCATTATTAATGAAATTCCTCATTGAACATGAAATATAGGTATATTAAAAAATTAATATGCACTATACTTTTTTGAAAAGGATTTCATATTTAGTATGAAATATATAATTCCTATTTAGAATAACTAATTTTTCTATTCATTCATGTGTGATGAAAAATAATTAATTGATTTTTTTTATACTAAAATATTAATTGAACACAAATTTTCATCCTCAAGAATTCCATAAATGATTGTGTTATTTCTATCATTGGAATTGAATAATTCATGAGATAGACTAAATTATTTTTTTCACAAAAATTTAAAATATATTGTTTATTCCATGGTATGGATACCAAATTTTATAACATATATCATGTTACACATTTTTTGATTTAATTAAAAAGCCTAAAAACTATATAATTGAAAGAATATAATTTTTAGTTCTTTATAGGTTATCAATTTGAGAGTATAAATTTCTAATACAATGATTAAAATTGAAAATTTTAATCTAAAATCTAATGATCAAATATTTGGTGGACACCCCACAACATGTAATACATGTTGGGTATTTAATTAAAGTAACATTATTTTGAAGAGAAATTACTTGTGGAATTTTATAATACTATACCATTTATAAAATAAATTAAAAAAAATAAATAAATAGTGATGATCTGCTATAAATTTTATATTGTCTTTATGATTTATGAATTCATAAATAAAAACCAATGAAATATAAATTAAAACCCCAAATAGGTTCTTTGATCGAATATTTACAATCTGGTTTTTCCTATTGAAAAAAATATTATTATTATATAACCCACTATATAATATTACTAGTGATGTTGATAATCAGTAAATATTTGGGATTCCCTATAACATAAATGTGGACATCATTATTTAATACTCTGATTTCATTATGTAATTTTACATAATTTTTCTGTGATGAATTATTGATGATTATCATGTATTAAGAAACTGATTTGTTTAAATGAAATAAAATTTATTATATATACAAATATCCTACTAGAATTCTGATTATAAGGGTAATGTGTGTGTATCAAAATAATTTGAATTATTTTATTATAATTATTAGAAATAATATATGATTAATTTATACTGTTCTTAATCCATATTTAGTTATTAAATACAAGAAACCATTATCATTAGTCAATATATTTATATCTAAAATGATATTATTTTAATTTTAGTTTTATATAATGTTTATTTTATTAAAAAATTTATTGATATATATTCATCAAAATTATTTTATTTGGTAAAAGGTTTTTATTAACCCCCATTTTTGTTTTTGGAAATCCATACCTACCTGATATTTTTTTAACCAACTAAGGCGTTATATGTACTTATAAAACATCTATTTTCTTGTGATAATAAATTTTTAAACATTATTTCTAAAACTAAATTTATAAATGTATGGTCGTATGTAAATTATCTGCATCAACATAATAATTTTTAATATTAATAGTTATAAAATCATTCAAACTACGAGAATTCAACTAAAAAAATTTAAAATTTATAACATTGAATTCAAAATGAGTATGATGGATGATCACAACTTTATCCTTCATTTTAAAATTTATAAAAAATATTTAGATATAAGTTTAACATAATTTTGTTTTCAAGTAACCGTTAATGTTTTTTGGATAATATATTTTATATAATGATACTATAATTTTATGTACATGTTTAAAAAAATATAAGAGTGGTTTAAATAAAAATGTAGATTATATTCATTACATTAAAATAATTTAAATTTTCATATATCTAATTTTAAAAAAAAATTACATTTATTGAAATTTTTCATTTCATAAATAATGATTAATAATAAAATCACACAACTAAAAGCGGAAGGACTAATAAATACAATGTTAAAGAAAATAAATTGAGTATAAAATCCTCAATAAAAAATCCAAAAGATCTAAATGACATATTAAAATCAAGGCCTTAATCAAGTTTCTAATGATTTTATTTCTTATAAATATGAATCATTATTAAGTCATAGTTATCATTCATTATCATTTTATTCCATATATACTCATAATACATATGCATAGAATAATCTAATTTACCTCATTCATCAATATCAAAAAGATATATATATAAATATTCATTGTAAAACACTAATAAGATTCTTCAATTTCAAGAAAAATTCTATATAAGTATTCATAGCTCAACTTAATGGTGATAAGGTTACTCCTATCATGATTCCATATATGCATCAACAATGGAAGTATCATCATTTTTTGTATTCAGTAAATTACAAAACTCACCTAAAGAATAATGTTTTGATAACCATCCCTTATTTCTTCACATGGATTACATTTTCATGGATCCATTTTACATATAATCATAATTATAAACAATATATATAGGATAAATTATCAATTCATTTTGAATATGATGATTTCCATTTGAAACAAAAATCATATTATCATTTTGGATGTTCTACAAGGAGTTAGAATTATTTCAATTAGGGACAGTTATCCTTGGTCTAATTAGTTGATCACCATTACATGGGTATTTAAAACTACATAATTATATATATTATATGTTGGTTTCTACTAATTTGAATCAATGTATCAATCAGTAAAGTCAGCCTTCTTAAGTTATCATTTATATAGGGTTTAGAATATATTAATTTCTCATATTAATTATTTAATTTTTGATTCCATACTTATTTATAATAAAAAATTTAGAATAGTTGTTAGAAATAAGATTATTATATTTTTATAATGCAACTGACTGATTTTTTCAAGATTGGACTTATACAATGGGATGCTTCCAAAAAACTACGACTTCTTACCATTATTTATTGAGGTGAAACACTACTCTATCAATAACTCAATGAAGATAGAAATTATTTATAAGAATTCCCTTTATTTTTAGAACAAACATTATTTTTTTGTGGATTAAAAATATAATCTTTAACTTATATACATAGTGAAATTTGATGTACGAAATTATTTGTTTAGTGTCACCAATTATGATACCTACAAAAAGAGTTTTTGGATAATATATAAATAAAATTTTATAAAAGGGGTCTGAATGAAATGTAATTCCCCCCAAATCATTTCAATATATTAGTATCATATCATATATATGTCAAATAACCATCATAATAGGAAAATATGGGAAAGTTGAAAAAACATGGGGATATAAACTAATATTTCCCATAATATTAATTATACATAAAATTAATAAAGTTATGCTAGTTATTCAGAATCACAAGAACAATTTGATTCCTTAATTCCTATATTTCATCAGAATACTTCTCAACTCATTGAATGATAGGCCTATTATGATTGAACCACACAACTTGAAGAAAATCAATGGTGCAAGGTTCTAATAAAAACCCAATAAGGGAAAATGAAAATATTTGATAATCATTGACCAAGCATTATAGCACATTTGAATACATAAACAAGGTAAAAATAAATATTGATGTTTGGAAGGTATAAATCCATGATCTAGGCCATAACAACTTGAATTTTTTACAATGGCATTCTAGTCCCACTTTGGAAAGTGGTTGAGTGATTAACTATAATTAAAAGGAAACAATGATCCATGTTTTTGAGGGAGAAGAATAGTTTTCCTTTATATATATATATATAAGGAAGAAGGAATACATGATCAATATTGAAATATAGTTATTTTTTAATTTGAAACTTCTTTAATTACAGAATTTACCAAAAAGACCTGATCTTTAAATGGACCCAAAATTCTTACTAACCAAAATTAAATGCTGTGAAATTTTAAAAAGTAAGAATATTATAACTTCTAATGATTTGGATAACATAATGTTATTTATCGTAACTATAAAATAATTTCGTCATAAAATTTATAAAAAAATTATGTGTAAAGTAAAGGTTAAACATCCATGTACTTTTATAATGGATATTAATAAAAAATTTAATTTTAAACCTATTTAAAAAAATAATTGTAGATATGATCCATGACATCATTTTTTAATTAAAATATATATGGAACCTATCCTAGGATATCTATCTTTAATTCCCTAAATACAAAATTTTTGAACATGTTAGAACATATATTCGTCATCAACTCCTAAAAGGACTCATCACTTAACCTAAAAGATGTTATCATTGTGGAAACCCTAAAAATTATGCCTTTCACCATATAATCCCAATATTTAAACAATTAATACTATCTCTATCTATATTAACAAAATACATCAGGCACTTATTCTAATAACAACCTCTTTAATTTATATATAATCCCTCGATAGCATATGATTTGAAAACCTTTGTTTTTTTCTTTAGAATTTGTCTAAAATTTATTCAAAAAAAATTAAAACAAATTATTATAATGAAATCATTATAATGTTATTATATAATATAAATCAATCATAATGGAAATACAAAAAATGAACACAAACTGAAAAAAAAATGTTGTATACATTAAAATTTATAGAAGATATTTTATAGGAATATCACACATAATCCATACATTATAACTTCTAATAATTGAGTTTACATTACTACTATAGAAGATGTTATAACTAATTCCACTATTTTTATTAATAATCTTCCACACTAGTTGTAATAGAATTAAAAAAATAAATTTTATTATAATGACCATGGATTTTTAACTCTTTAAAACAATATAATCTTCTATAGCATGTGTCATAGATGTCACCAAACTACACAAAAACGAACTAAAATGAAAAGATATATATTAAAATTTATAGAATAATATTACTATTTTTGTTTAAAAATTAAATAATCAAATAAAATAATTGAATATTTTTTTTTCTATAATGAATATTTTCAAAGAATGATTTTTATTAACCATAAAAAAGGTTTATTATTTTTAATTATTTTTTAAATCACATATAAAATTTATACTAATAATTATATTTAATTGATTAATTTATTATTAAAAAAATAAATAATTTGTAGTATTATATGAACCCAAATTAAATAAATTTGATGTTTTAGAGGTCCTTTTTAAAAAAAATATTTTTTATGTTTGTTTAAGTTTTAAAAAAATAAATATATAAAATTTATAATTTCATTTGAAAAGAAATAAATTTTTAAATTATAATATCAATATTTTAAAATTGTTATTTTATGATATTTTTCTAAAATAATTGAATTATAGTTGAATAGTTATTATTATTGTTTTTTTCTAACTATTACTCTATCCGTGCGATGCACGGCACTATAAAATAATTAACTATATATTACTATTTATAAAACATAATAGTTTATATTAATATTGAATATATTTGAAAATAAAATGACATACATAATGAGGAGTAAAAGTTGTAGAAATTGAGGAACAAAAATTAGATATTGAGCAGCCTTCTGTATAAAATTAGCAATGAAGGATCCAATGGTGAAACAGAATGAAAATTAATAAGTAATAAATTGAAATGTTAAATTTACAAAATAGATATTGATAATATTGTAATACTTGCACAAGTTTAAAAACGTCATCATATGATTTTTAATAACAAAAATATGGAAAGGAATTCAAATTTATTTTTACCATTAAGAAATCATATATATAAAGTGATATAGTATTCAAGTAAGAATCAGTATTAATAAACATTGAAATAGGAAAACATTAATTGTGAATGTCAAAATAATAGGGATAATTTGTAAACAATTAAAATATAACAGATCATTTACATAGAAGAATTATGTTTTGAACAGAAGGGGATAATAAGTAATTGCTTCTATGACTTTTTAAATTCATCTGTTTTTCCCAGTCGTACAGGCAGTGTACTGGACAGCCGTATAGGTAAATTCATGCATTCCCAATTAGTAGACATTGTCATGGAATAGAAGAACTGCCAAATGTTTGGTTGACACAAACGATCATCCCTACAGTAAATAATACATGTGAGAAAATTGAAAATTGGAATTCAGTTTAGTGTAAATGATATAGGCATCAGAAAGGAAAATGGTTACACTTGAACGTGTTCTTTCATTTTATTAGTTGAGTAAATGTATAATTTCAGTTACAACTGGAAAAAAAATTAAAACATTAATTTGAAATAATATAAGCATATATGTAGTCAAATAATACCTGGAAATTGAATCACAAAATATCAGTCAATCTTGTTAGCCTTTTGGTTGACGATATCCTTAATACAAAGATGCAGTTCATCAGTAGTCCCTCCCTGCATTGCAGCCCTCACCTCTCCATCGCTCCTCACCCCCCTGGCTAAGCCCCTCCCCCTCCCTCCTGCCCGGTCCCTCCCCTCCCCCCACTGCCCTGCGTGTCACCTCCTCCTTTCCCAACACCTCATCCTACCCCCCATGCCCTGCTCTACCCCTCCCCTCCCCACTCCTCCTCTTGTCCTCCCTCCCCGGCCCAGCTCTTCCTCCCCGCCCTGCCCAGCTTGTAACCCCCCCCCCCCCAATTTCCAAACAACTCCACCCACCCCCTACCCAGCTCTACCCCTCCCCTTCCCACCTCCTCTGCTTGTCTCCCACCCCATCCCAGCACCTCCCCCTCCCACCTCAGCATTCCCCCCTGCCCAGCCACTTCCCCCAGCACTCCCCCCCACCCTACCCAACTTGTTCCCCCACCAGCCCCCCCCCCCCCCCACCCCGCAAGCCCCCCTCCCCCTCCCCTCCCTTCCCCTCCACTCCAACATGCCCAGCCCCACCCATCCCCCGCTTCCCAACCTGTTCCTCCACTAGTCCCCTCCCCCTCCCCTCCCCTCCAACCCGCCCAGCCCCTCCCCTCCCCTCCAACCTGCCCAGCCCCACCCATCCCCCGCTGCCCAACCTATTCCTCCAACAGTCCCCCTCCCCCTCCCCCTCCCCTCCCCTCCCCTCCCCTGCAACCCGCCCAGCCCATCCCCTCCCCCCTTGCCCAATGTTCCCCACCAGCCCCCTCCCCACTGCCTTCATATTCCACTCCCATCCCCTCCCCTCCCCCACCAGCCCCCTCCCTCTCCGCCTCCCCTACCCCCCTCCCCCCCTCCCCTCCCCTCCCCTCCAACCCGCCCAGCCCCTCCCCTCCCCCTTGCCAAACATGTTCCCCCACCAACCCCCTCCCCACTTCCCTCATTTTCTCCTCCCCTCCCCTCCCCTCCCTTCCCAGCCCCTACCCTCCCCTCCAACCTGCCCAGCCCCCACCCCTCCCCCTGCCCTCCAACCTGCCCAGTGATGAGCAACATCCCTGAAATTTAAATAATATCAACAGTGGATATTAGATAAATAACTCAAATTAGATAATAGAAAATATAAATTGACAAAAAGAATGGATTTATAAAATACCTGATCTGGTGTTCTAAAAAACATCAACTTGTCATATTAAAATGCTCCAGTGTACATTTTCCAGTTTTCAAATACATGTATCTCATATATTATACACTAAACTTAGAAGAAACTATTAACTAAGAGAAAATACAATTATCCACTAATCATGAAATCCCTATATGTTTCCCTCTTCCATAATGTAGGGTGTATCTCCAAAGTATAGTTATAATAAAGAGTATCACACAGAATGCCTGAAAGAAATCATTCATTAATATTGATAAAGACATGGATTTTTTTTTGAAATATGAGAAATGATAACAATAATAAATGGATTAGATTTTAATAATCATAAAGTCAATATATAAAAAGATAATATGGAAAACAGATTGAAAAATTGTTTGTCAAATTATAAAACATAAATATTCATCTTTGTATCTGTATAACTGTATCACTCATCAATAGATAATTAAAGTAGGGATTCTAACCAAATTATCATGTCACATTGTACAAATCTTCATCTGCAAAAACATCTAACTTTTCTGCATAGGAAAAATTATTTTAAAATAAAAATACGTATTAGTTCCTACTGAAAATGAAAATTCCAGAATATGAATGTAAAAATAAACATAGTGTGATCCGAAAAAAGAGATTTGGTAATCTTATATTAATAGGTAATGTAGGTTACAATAGTATGTGTATTTTTTCACTAATTTATAAAATCAATTCATATATGCAAGCAGTGAATATCTATAAACATGATGTAAAAAGTTAATAATTCAAATGAACATACAGATTGCTAAAGTTGTTATGTTGAATGTATAGATACAGTGTTGTAAATAACTGGTTAAAACAGTATATGTGCTGTGGATATGTCATAGATATGAGAAAATAAAATTATATTGGAATAGTAATATGTCTAAATGATAAACAGAAATATGTTCATCTAATATGTGAAATAACCAAATGAAATGGATGTTTTAAACATTATATGGATCATATAAAACACAGAAACATGAAAAATATGTTATGCATCATCCATGGTAGAGGCTAATTTAGAAAATAGGGTAATCATATTACATTCACCCTAATATAAATAGCCGTCCAATACTGTTTTTGAATGTTTAAAAATAATTCAGAAATCAAAAATGAAAAAATATGAAATGGTCAATCTGTAGTATTACCTTGCAATTATAGCTAAAAAATTCAGTCAGTTGTTTCAATATTCATTACTATGTTCACCATCCCTAAGAGTTGAATTTGAACATAATGCCTAAAAAACCAATTACAGAACATGAAGAAACATAGTTTTATCTACATTGAAAAGGTGATACTATAGATTGATAGTTTTATGCTCCCCCTGCCCTCATCCTCCCCTCCCCTCACCTCCCCTCCCCTCCAACCTGCCCTACCCCTCCCCTCCATTCCCCTTCCTAGACGCTTCCCCCACCACCCCTTCCCAAAGTCTTCCCCCAGCAGCCCCCTCCCCCTGTCCTCATCATCCCCTCCCCTGCCCTTACCTCCCCACAAACATGCCTAGCCCTTCCCCTCCATTCCCCTGCCCACTAAGAAGATTCATCCCCACGCCATTCCTCTCTCCTCCTCCTCCCCTCTACCCAGCCCTCCCTAGCCCAGCCCCTCCTCTCCCCCCCCGCCACCCTGTCTAGCTTTTCACCCCCCAAATTCCCAGCACCTCCTACTACCCCCACCCAGCTCCACCCCTCCCCTCCCCCTCCTCTGGTTGTCTCCCACCCAATCCCAGCACCCCCCCCCCCTCCTACATACGCGTCCCCCCTTCCCAACCCCTTAATCCCCCAACACCCCCCTCTGCCCAACCTCTACCCCAACCATGCCCCTTCCCCCTACACTCATCCTCACCTCCCCTCCGCTCCAACCTTCCCAACCCCTCCCCTCCAATCCCCTGCCCACTAAGAAGAATATCCCCTGAGACATTCCTCCCTCCTCTTCTTCCCCTTTCTTCATCACTCCCCTACCCTACCCCTCCTCTCCCCCCCCCCACCTGCCACCCTGCCCACCTTATCCCCCCCCAAATTCCTAGCACCTCCTCCTACCCCCTTCCCAGCTCTACCACTCCCCTCCATCTCCTCAAGTTGTCTCCTACCCATTACCATCACTTCCACCACCTACATATGCCTCCCCCTGCCCAACCCCTTCCCCCACCACTCCCCCCATGCCCACCCTATTCCCCACCAGGCCCCTCCCCCCTGCGCTCATATTCCCCTCCCCTCCCCTCCCCTCTCTAAATTCTCAGTGCCTCCCCCTTCTACTGACTTTGAAACAAAACACATATAGTGAATTGAGAATTTGTATATTATGAAAACTGAAGGACTTAATTTATAATAAGTAACATGCATATACCATGTATGTAGTATGCATGTAGTGAATTGATCATATGTATATTATGAAAACTGAATGACTTAATTTATAATAAGTAACATGCATATACTATGTATGCATTATGCATATAATGAATATGTAATCTGCATATAGTAAATATGTAAGTCATTAAATATATTACTTAATGTAGTTTAACAATGTTTAGTTTTCAATTTTAATTTATATAATATGTAATATACATATTTATCATATTAGAAATTCAATATTACAATATTAATACGTAGTATATGGTCTTTCAAGTTGAAATTTCTAGATTGTCACCACATCAACATATAGGTAGTACCGGAAAAGAAAAATGCAGTTAGATGAAAAATAATATACCTTGTTTGAAATTTAATATTAGTATGCATATAAGTTGAGGCAGATTTCATATTCAGCAAATGCAACACCTCTTGGTGATTTCTGAAATCAACATCCCTAATCATCATTGCACAAACAAAGCACTTGATCTAGGTATTCATGTTGAGAAGCTGCATGGATGAAATCCTGTTTATGAAAATCCATGATTTGTGTGGCATTCTAAATTATATTTAGAACTGTAAAACTATATTCAAATAGATAGTGATGATTCTGGATACTGTTTTATTAACTCTCTAAGAAAAATAAATGTGTTTAGGGTTTAAATAGAGGAAGCTTCTACCAGAATCCCAAACTCATCATTTTTCCTAAATACACACCTATGTAGACATCATTTTTATCTATTCAGTATGAACATACTGAATATGTAATCTGCATATAGATATAATATAAAATTCATTAAATATACTACTAAATGTATAATAACCATGTTCTATTTTCAGTTCTCTTTTCCATAATATGTAATATACAAATTTCTCATATTAAAAAATCAATATTAAAATATCAATATGGTCTTTCTAGTTGAAAATACTATATTGACACAACATTAAATTATAGGCACTACATGAGAATCCACTTGCACATAAATGAAGAATAATATACCTTGTTTACAATTTGATATTATTATTTATATGATGAATATTAGATTTTCAATATTAGAAATACAATATTAGTAGGCATGTGCTAAATATGAAATCCACGTATACTGAATAAATAAAATGAATTCAATATACTATTTAAAAATCTAATATGAGAAATATCTATATAATATATTATGAAAAATATTATTAGAAACACATTATATAATTGAACTCAAGATTGCCTACCGTATCTCTGAAATCAGAGGGTGATTGAGGCGGACCAGGCGGAGGGGGAGGCAGAGGCACTAGAGGCGGAGCAGGCATAGGGAGACTAAGGAGTAGCAGGTGGAGGCGGAGATATTTGAAAGAGGGAACACGTGAAGAGCACACCAAACCTGAAAATTAAAAATAAAAAGAGGAAAGAGGGAATCTATGAAAGAAAATATGAAAATGAATTACAAAAGGAAAAAGAGGGAAGAGTAAAATTGAACCTAAAATGTTGAGAAAATGTGAAATAAATCTTGTAAGCCTGTGGGAGATTTCCAGTACAGAGATGCTGCAATGAAGCTTGGATTTTTCTACCCCTCCCCTCCCCTCACCCATGCCCAACATTTTCCCCCAACAGCCCACTCCCCGCGGCCCCCTCCTCTCCCCTCCCCTCCATCCTGCCCAGCCCTTTCCCCTCCCCCACTACCCATCATTGTTTCCCAGCATCCCCTCCCCCCTGCTATCACCCTCCCCACCCATCCCCTCCAACCTGCCCCTCCCCTCACCTCCCCCCTGCCCAACATTTTTTCCAAGAAACCCCCTCCCCCTACCCCTCCTCTCCCCTTCCCTCCCCTCCATCATGCCCATCCCCTGCCCCTCCCCTCCCCTCCCCCCTCCCAAATATTTTCTCCCAGCATCCCCCCCTCCATCCTTCCCAACATTTTCCCCTAGCAGCCCCCTCCCCCTGCACCTCCTCTCTCCCCTCCCCTCCCCTCCCCTCCATCCTGCCCAGACCCTCCCCTCCCCTCCCCTCCAACATGCCTATCCCCAGCCCCTCCCCTACCCCCTGCCCAATAATTTCTCCCAGCAGCCCCCACCCCCTGCAATAACCCTCCCCTCCCCTCCCCTCCCCCTGCCCAACATTTTCCCCTAGCATCCCCCTCCCCCCTGCCCCTCCCCACCCCTCCCCTCCATCCTGCCCAGCCCCTCCCCTCTCCTCCCCTACAACATGCCTAGCCCCAACCACTCCCCTCCCCCCTGCCCAACAATTTCCCCCTGCAGCCCCCTCCCCCCTTCCATCACCCTCCCCTCCCCTCCCCTCCCCTCCAGCCTGCCTAGCCCCTGCCCCTCCTCTCCCCTTCCCATGCCCAACCTTTTCCTCTAGCATCCCCCTCTTCCATGCCATCATCCTCCTCTACCCTCCCCTACCCTCCCCTCCCATCCCCTCTTACCTGCGCAGCCTCTGCCTATGTGCTAGAATGTTTACATTACCAATAAAATTGGTGAAAACTGTAAAAGAAACTAATTTTTTTATGAGAAGATGGTGTGCCATTTTGAGCAAGACCCCTTTAATCATTTAAGGTTTGTAATCACCTGAGATGTTAAAAATAATATACACTAAAATGTGAAACACATTATAGATAGGATAGATAGCAGGTTGGTTAAAATATAAAGGTTTAAACATCCAAAATGAATTGAAGTAGATGTCCAATGCTCATGTATTCTTCCAAAGAATATCAACTAAACCTGCAATATGAAAGTCACTGCATAAATATGATTATCTTTCAATGGGAAATTTATGAATCTGAATATAACAGTACACAATTAAGAGAATACTTCAGTGAAATGTCATTCTACATAAAGATGAACTCTCTCACATACCATTTAAGAGATACTTCTTCACGTACAATCAACTAAAAAAATTCCATGTGTTGGGTCCCATTGGTATGGGGACATCCCCGGGTAATCTAATTATGAAGATCGAGAGAATCAAAGTTGATATGAGACATGTTCAAGATACCAAATGAATAATCACCTCCCACACCAAAGCAATAACAAACTCTCTCTTAAAATGATTAGTTCACAAGAAACATGCTTGATTACAGTAAAAAAATTATAATTTCATCCATATTCAGGATATTAAAAAAGCTTAAACATTTATTTTCATATTAGAGAACACTGTATAAAAAAATTGTTAAACATGGATAGAAGATTATAAAATAAGAATTTATCAATAAATAAAACCAGAGCCAATTGAACCCAAAATATAAAACTATTCGAAATGGTTTATTGTGTCCTCCATCCATTTTCCATAATTGGAAGTTAAAATAAAGACAGGTCCTTACTCACAGTTTTATGTGAAGAAAGATTCAATTAATTCATAATTGAAATAAAAAATTAAGCATTCAGATATGAATGATCATATTTCAAGAGGATAGTAATCCTTTCTAAGCTCTTTTTAATACTGAATGCATCCTTATCCAGTCTTATTCTTTCTTCAGCTTCTTCTTATCAGAGAACATCCTTATGTCACCATCCTGGAAACCTCTACCTGCATGAAGAACGGTAGGTCCTTGAGTCAACTAATGTTTGCGTACCACGGTTTTACAATACGTTGAGTTGTTAATGAAAGCCTAAAAAATTAGTGATGTTGCAAGGTGAAGGTTGTGTTTGGCAGAGTTGGTTGACCATTCACGGGTAGTAGAAGGACCGGTGACGTTGGTTGACCAAGGTATCAAAGTAAGGGAATTTTTTATTTCAGAAATACCTAACTTGTTTCCTCAATCTGTATGAAAATTTGTATGTGGTAAATTTCTGGGAGACTCTGAGAGTATGCAACAAAGGTTTACCGCGGGGAACAGTTGGATACCAACACGAAACCTAAAAAAGAAAATACATGAACTTGCAATGCATTCCCTAAAAATGCCCATAATGTACGGATGTTTTTTAAAACATTACTTGGCTAATTGGACACCGTAATTTGAACATGAATTTATAGATAAGTGAAATGATATCACTATTGTTGTTGCAATGCATTAGGTTTATTAACAGGTAATTAATGTTAGACCTGTCCTTTGAAGATCTCCTGGAAGACAAATACCCACTGGAAAAATTAAAGAACTTAGACTATAATTTTAACCTGAACTTATAGTTTAGTGAAATGATATCACTAATGTAGATTCATGGAATTAGGCTTATGAACATGTAATTAATGACATACCTAACCTTTGAAGATGACGCGGAAGTGAATAACTGACTAGAAACTAGAATTTGAAATCCAAGATGTAAATTGCTAGGAATTTAGCTATAGAAAACATAGAATATGTAATTAATTTCATACCAATAAATTATAAAAAAATTAAAAATTGTTTCAAACATAACATGATAGAACATACTATGTAATATGAACCTTGAGTAATATAGAAATAAAATAATTTTACCACTTTAGATTCATGAATATAGGTTTCTGAAAAGGTAAATTGCATCATGTCTGAGTTTCAAAGAAGATACCGGAGGGCAGAACCTACTGGAAACCGAATTTTGAAACAAAAAAAACTCAGGAACAGTCCACTATAATCGAAGGTTGTAGGGGGATGGAAGATTGAAAAGAAATAATTTTTTAAATTATAAAATCAATATTTTAAAATTGATATTTTATGATATTTTTCCAAAATAATTGAATTATAGTTCAATAGTTATTATTATTGTTTTTTACTAATATCATGGTATTTAATACTATTTCACAAAGAAAGTATAACATCATACCAAATAATACATGTTTTAGGATTAAATTATTATTTAATGATAAACACAATATATTTCAATATTTAATTATGAATATATATATCCTATGTTTATCAAAATATATATATTTTTTTTATAAGAAACATTTATTGTCTTTTGTTTTAATTAAATATTGAATTAATAAAATTCAGTTTTGGAAAACATTGAATGCAACATAAAATTTATTTTTTAATAATATAAATATTTATTCCATGAAATTCAAATACATAAATAATTTTATAATATACAAAAAAATTAGGTCTTAAAATATACTTTTTAAAAACTAATTTTTATGTGTTATATGCGCTATTGTTAAAATTAAATATTTTTACATATCTCAATTTGATCTTATAAAATGATTATTATATTTTTAATATGTAGTTATATATCATTTAACAATATCTATTTTAATTTATTCCATTAAAATTAAAATATTTAGGTTATACTAGTTACTATAGTATAATTAATTATAGTAAAATTAAAAATTTATAAGTAAATTTCTAAACATGATTTAAACATGTTTGGAAATGTTTGGTTGATTTTTTTATCAACCATATCACTTCAACCATAAATTATGTGCAATTTTTAAATTATTTTTCATTGAGTGTTACTTCCCATTATTAAAATGTAATGGATTTATAAAATATCATTCCATTTTCACTTATACTCTGAAATCCTGAATGCCATGGATTATTTATTTATTTATTCATATGGTACATATATTAATTGATGTGTTTGAACCCTTATATGACCTATAGTCCAAAATCACTAGTCCAAAACATGACACGGTGTCCTAGAGGTAGATGTCCCATTATATGACCTTTGATGTCCCAAGACATGAGTATACTTTGTAACTTGTCCTTCCCAAAATATACATCTTGGAAGGTGAATATCTCTCCCCCTATAAATGATGATTTGAGAAAATTTCCCAATGAATATCTACATAGATCCTTATATTTATGGATAATACCATAACCTCTCATTCTTAAAATTAGGATGGATTTTCTCCAATCGATGCTACTTTCTTTGAATCATCTTCTAGGTACTACTCATGTATTGTCATCCAATTATGTGTCATGATCCATTATGGAATGAAGGATCAATGTCCTAATGGACTATGGTTGCTAGAAGTCCCTCTGGTCAAAATTTCCTTTTTTGCATTGAAGCCCCTATAGCATAACGACCTCACTAGCATGAAGTCACTAAGACCTCTAAGCCCAAAATGGTGGCATGAAGGCCCAAATCAGATGAATAGTTCTTTCTTCTATATTATTTCATAGTACGTACTACATTAATTGTACAATAATAGATAATTTCACCCTCATTCAGATTATATCATGGGTGTTTTGGATTCTATAAAGGATCCATACCAATTTGGGTAAAACCTTGTTTCCCAATTCTCACTTATAAAGGGGTGTCTTATCTTCTCACATCCCCTCACACCACAACACCATTTGTTTATCCCAAGAGAATAAAAATCCTAACATAAGAATCCAATAAAAAATTTATAGGATTTTTTATTCTCAAAATATCATCCTTTGAAGGTCTACCAACCTTTGTATTTGTGTTAATCATGGATATAAGTATAAATTTATAACATCCCTTTTATCATGTTATTTACTTATATGAACTTAGTCATTCTAAAATTCTATTAAAAAATAATAAAAAGATAAAATATATATCAATTATTTAGATACAATTAATTAGGACTATTTTATAATAATTAACTACATTTTCGATTTTTATTAGGAAACATATAGGAAACATGCTTATAGGCATAATACCAGATGTACGATGTAACATGTTCAATTTAAAACAACCCGTATCATTGTTAGATAAAACAGAAATAATGTATAATTATTCAAACTTTCACTTATTTTGGATTCTAAAATTATTCATCATATTATTAATATGAATCATTCTATGAAAATAAAAGAAACATCCATTTGTATGTGTGGACCTCCAACCCCAAGGATAAATGTATTCCATTTTTTATTATCATCATTCATAGATGGTTCTGATGATGGATATAAATGATAAATATGATTTTTATTATATTTATATTTTTAATTTAATTTAAATTTACTATCACATTAAAGATATGAATGATAACATCTACTTATAAAAATAATATTCATTGAAAAAGAAAAATTAGAAAGAAGAACAATTTTCTCATTATATATAATTATATATTATCCATATGTAATTATCCTAATTATTAATAATAATGATATATAAAACTGATTAGAAGAAAATATTATATAATTATTATACTATTATAATTACATCACAATTAAATCACTTCATAGTCAACCATTAATCATAGTACATTCATGTTTCGTCAATTTTACCATGTAGTTAATTAACAATACAAGATTATATCATTGGAGACTATAAACACATAATTAATATTATTATATAATAATTATTTTTAATTTATATTTTTTTGGAAATGATATATCAATATGTATCATTATAATTAAGAAAACAACTTTTATTATATTAGAAAATCCCTGAAGTGTTCTCATTATTGATTTTATCATCAATGATAAAGTGTAATACAATATTCATGTGAAATTAAAACATCATAAATTATTTGAAATAGTAAACCATATTAAATTTATTGATTATAAAATGATTAAAATTTGAATAATAAGTAATTCTCACATTTCTCCTATAAAATTAGAATAAACAGTAAAAAAATAAATGCCTGGTGTTGGAAAATAAGTAAAAACTATATATACTATGATTATAAATGATAATTATAATCTATTGTATATTATTATAAGGTATTATATATAATTTATTTTTATATATTTTTCACACATGTGGTTAGATAATAGTTTCTAAAGAAAATATCAATATAATGGTACTTTTTAAAAAATTCGAATTCTATCTTCTTGATTTTGATATTTAATATGATTTATTTTTCATAGTGAAAATATTTTCCTTTATTATTTTTTATCCTTATTTCATTGTTTTTAATAATGTTTTATTCTCTATTTCATTATCATTCTCAAATGGGGTTTTCACGTAAAAATTAGAAACTATGTCAGGGTATATTTATATCATTTTTAACACAATGATGGATATGTGATATTGTATACCAAAATTGATTTTCTGTAGTTTTTTTACTTCTATATTTCTATCATGAATAATTAATATCTTCAATTTCATGATATTTGAATTTATATTTAATGAAAAATCTCTTATGTTCTATTTGATTCTTTATTAGAAATACCCTAATGGTTTTTCTTTACTCATCTCTATCTATTATAATAAAATCATCCTTTTGAAATTAATTAACATAAAATTGGATTACTATATACAAATGTTTTATTAATTATTATATTTTCTCCCACATCGGTGGTAATTGACCTTTTACTTAATATATTTTACATTTAAAAAATTTCTTTCTCAAAATTATATCATTATTTAGAATTTTTCCAATCAATTCTAATGATGGTTCCTAATCATTGATCATATTTTACATTCCCATCAATGTTATCCAATTTAATTTGAAAAATAGTTATGTTTTTTAATCATGTGACTTCAATATTTCTATTTTTTACATTTAGGTTTTTTATAAATATACACACGATGTTGATATACAAAATGGGAAATTATAAATATATAAACAAATTTTTCATACATTCAAAATATATTTTTTTTCTTCCAAAAAATATTTATTTTAAGGATAATTACATCATTTTTGGAACTATTATATATTATTATTATTTTAAATAAAATAATTTTCAAAGTATTCGCTATTAATATGCCAATTAAATTATTATTTTGAGATATTTTTTAAAAAAATTATATAAAATATTTTTTTATTTTTATTTTTATTTTATATTAACAAACAACTATTATAGCATATATAATTTATAGTTTAAAATGTAGATTATTTATCTCTCTCTTTAAAAAAATATTTCAACAAATCTTCTTTCAAAATATTATGGCCATTACTTTTTTCCAAAGTGTATATTTACAAAAACTTCTAGAAATAATTATTTTCATTATATGTCACTTTCCTTTAACAAATATTTAGACTAAACTATGAGATTATTAATATTAATCCATCCTTTTCATCCACGGTTGGATTTTGTAATTTACTTTTATTTGGCAGAAATAATCTATCACAACCACTATATTTATAAATCATCATTGTTATATAATAATAAATTTTCTTCTAATGCATTTCTTCTATGATTATTTAGTTATTAGTTCCTTTAATTAATGTGTGTTCACATAGGTAGACATATATATATTGATTATAAGAATTATTATTTTATCCATATATAATAATCTATTCAGTGTAATTACTATATGCTTTATTAAAGTGATTAAAATATATTTATCTACAAATTAACTTGATACTATTTTAGGTCTATTTATTATCCATAGGTTTATCAGGTACTGATTATTTATGAAAATCTAATTGTAAATGTGAATAAACCCATTTTCATTCTAAATGATCATTACGATGTATTGATTGGATTGAAATTGCATTCATTGGGATTTAAATATATTAAAATGGAATGATTTTAAGTTAAATGATTTATATAATTCATTCTCATTCATTGGTTTTGTTGATGTGATAATTCTAAATTTTCTAATAGAATACATGCTTATGGTTATTCTTTATCTTCAGGGGCCCTATATGTCACTACCGTGTATTGGTAAAATATTTACATCACATGTGTTATACTAGAATGTGTAGTGATTCTCATTCTGAAATGGGATATAGGGTGTTATGTATGATACTCATTGGGGAATAGGTGGGTGATTTCTCATCCCCTAAGTGAAACTTGTGAGTGAAGCCTAGTACACTAGGGAAATTGGTTGTAGTACCCAATCAATTATGTCATAATTTTATTTCTAATAAATATTATAAAATTATCAAGTATTTTTTCTATGATACGATACATTTTCCGGATGTATCATTATTATATGTGTAACACCCTAATATTTTGTGAAATATATTATTTCAATTAAATTTAATCTTTTTGATATTTTTCACTAGACGTAACATTGAATATAACTTATGTTATATGAAAGGGACAATTTTTTTATTGGTTTTTAGGAAAAACATGTACATATTACACTTCATGAAACACATGTATTGTCTTATATTACAATGAACAATATGTTTAGTCTATGTTATACATAGTGCTATGTTTCATAGATAACATGTGTAACACAAAAGACCCAATTTTACTCGACTGAAATGATTTATTAATATTATTATAAATATATTACTATAATTTTCATATAATCATTGGAATAGAGGTTATGAATATGGTTTTTAAAAGTTATTAATGTTTGGTGTTTACATATCTATAAGAAAAATTATTTTTTGACCAATTAACTCAAAATAAAACAACCCTTTTAAAAATATAGAAATTTATTGCAGGAAAACTATATTTCTGAAAACAAATGATTTTTACACCAATTTATTAGTTAAGAATATACTGATAAATTAACTTACTGAAATATATATATATATATATATTATTCATTCAACTATTTAAATTTTATATTGTGTATTTTCTATATGAGGTATAAGAATAAGTGCAATTTTACACAAAATGATATATATTTCTTCGCAAATATAAATTTTCCACGTTTTAATTGTGAAACTATTTATAATATATTGTTTAAGCTATCAAAAATTATTTTTTTAAATAAAAAATTCATTTTACAAATCATAATATGAATATTTAATTTGTTTAAATGTTTGGTATTTTTCCCAAATGTTTTATTTTTTGATAAATAGTGTAAAAACATCGAATTAGAAATTATAAAAACATTTTCATCTAAATTATTTATATATATAATTTATATTTTGAATTGGGTTTAAAATATATTTAGATCATTTATATTTGTATAAATTCTATTTATTTTATGTTAATAAATTCTACATTGACATTGTATATAAAAACAATTCAAACATTTTGATATTGTAACTTTAAAAACTCTTGTATGGTTCCATGTGAAAGATTAAATTTTAATTATTTATTCCAATAATGTTTTTATAATTTGGAAAAATGGATTAAATATTTTTTATAATAATTATTTATATTATCTATGGAGTTCACCATAGTTTTTTAACACAAAAAAGAGTGAATGTAATTAAAATTAATCAAAATGATTATGGAAAAATAATTTTTTGCAATGGATAAACATTAATAAAAGGGTTTTAAAACCTAAAAACGTGAATAAAAATATTTTATTGAAATTTTAGACAATATAATCCATTGTTTAGAAAATATACATTTATTTGGGGACAAGATGTTAGGGATACTATCCAATAGTGTTTAGTCTTTATATTTACATGAATGCAACTCCTCCAATATAAAGGGGAACTCATACACTTATTCAAACTTATCAAGAACATTGGATAAGAAAACCCCTAAAAATTATTATCTTGGCTTCCCCTTACTTCATCCTTGAGGCCTCAATTTTTATGAAATCCACCCAAGAAATTTATTTGGTGAAATGTAAAAGGAGTTACACAAAGAAGAGGTAACATCCTTCTACTAACTCTTTTAACTGATTTATTTATCCACCCCAAAAATTCTTATTATTATATTAATTTATAGTGAACTCTATATCCAAAATATAATGATACTTTTTTATGATGAGGTTTTATCCTACAAAAATACACACTTAAATAAATGGGATATGAAATCCTCACTCATGTGTATGATGGACTACATCCTTAAGAACTAATGATATCTCCTCTTTCACTAACTCCTTTAAATGATGAGAATAAGGATTAAACTAATGATATTATATGATATTTATTATATTTAATATATATATGTTATTATAGAATTATTATATAACATACTCCTTCATGTTTTCATTTAGATGGAATATAATAACATCATTTCTGGACATGTGTACTATGTTTCCTCAAAATGATTTGAATGATTCAAGATTTAAAAGAATTTAAATAAGGATTTACTAAAAATATGTAATATTTTAGACATAATAATTATATTGTATTGAATATATATATATATATATACACACAAAAACATATATATAATTTAAGTTTTTTAAAAACATGACCAGAAAATAGAAATAGTGCTCATACGTACATACAACCTACCGTCTCTGGGAATGGGGTATTTCATTTTATATTTAAATATTTTTTTATATTAGGATAATTAAATATATAGTAGAAATAAAAAATATTTATAAAAAATTGTAAACCAATAAAATAAATAATCATGATCTGATTTAGAGGATCAAGAATATCATGTCAAAACATATATGAAAAACAATGTAACTATTACCTAAAATGTAACAATAACATGAAATTTTAAATAAAAGGGTAATGTAAAATCATAACCAAATCATATATTGTCTAATATATAATAAATTATTTCCAATTTTATAAACATATATTTATTATAAATAAATATATTAATATATAAAAATCAATTCAACAATGAAGGTAATGTTTTTCTTATCAGATGATAGAGGAGTAAGGGGAGAATATAGAATGAAATAAATCTCGTGTAAATATAGGTTTTTAGAATTTAATATCAACTATGATCCAAAACAATACATTGCTATACAATCATGTTGGTCATCAGTAGTAGTTTCATTATTCCTGCAGGAATATAAATAAAGAGGATCGGGCACCAGACAAGGTAGATGGCGTGAATAATAACATTGATGAGGTGGTCAAATAAACTACTAAACTATCATTCAATGATTTTGATCTTTCTCCTCTAAAGAGTTTCTTATTCAACGCCAGGATGAATCATGTCTCAACAGATGATTATTCTATTATGGAAAGGGTCAACATGTATAAGTACTCGATAATTGTGAGGTTTTAGGTTTAGAAGGGTGAAAGAACCAAGAAATTTTATGACCTCATATGTAGGATTACTAAAATATGGAAATTTGGTGAATGAAAGAGGAAATATATGGTAAGGTTGTATTATCATGATGTATTCCATTATGATCACCTTAGATAAAGATACTGGTGTCTTAGGTCACTGTCTTTATTGCCTGATTTCAAAATTATCCATGATTCGGATAGGAATTTTGATTCTGAGATGCGAAAAATACACACTTGTGCATGTTTGGAGCCGTATTTGAAAATTTAATTGGATGTATTTGAACCAACAAATTTTATGAGTTATTTACATATCCATGGGGGATCTAATTTGGATATATAGATATACTGATGTCCCATGGTTTGGAAACTATGTGAGAATCCTTTTTGAAGTAGACATGCATATCAAAATTGTGGATGGTGTGATTTTAACTATGTGGGATGATAATATCAAATTTCTGGTCAAATTAGAAAGGAAACCAATGTTCTACATGAATTTCATGTTCTTCGGCCATATTTAAAAGGAATTTAATAGGAACAAGGAGTGTTCCTTCTACAATATGAAGAGACAAGATGAGTCTAACTAAAAAAGTTCGAAGGGAAAGGTTAGAATTTTTTTCATAATCCAGAATAGTAGGAACATTGATGAAAATTATAATGTAGATAAGATAGATGATATCTATGTGGATAACAAGTAGGAAACTAGGTAACCCACCACATCTCTTTATGAAATCCAGATCATAGAATTATAGGATGTGGAGAAAACACAATTTATTGGTAAGGTAGGAACCCCAAATGTAGATGACTTTTTTGGTCATTCTTGTGTAAAGCCTCCAAGTGATGACATCTAGAAATTGTAAAAGTAGAGACATGATGCAAAACTTCATAAGACTATTAGCCAGGTGGGAACCGTCTATGTTGATTATAGTTACCCTAGTGACACTCACATTCCTTGTAACTCAACTGAAGAGGTTTTCAACATTACATAACATGAAGGGTATTGGAAAGGCATGGTCAATGGTCAAGTGGATAAAAAATTGAATCAACTGACCCCACCAATGTAGATATCCTAATGGATAATACTCTGTTTTATGTGTCCCATAGGTAGGCTTCTGTGGAGGTCTAACAAACCTATACCCCTATATAAGTTGGACGAAAGAAAATCAAATGATCGATGTTGTCTCCAAATTAGCAATTAAAATTGATAAAAGGTTATGATTCCTTCGAAGTTCATCACATAAAGGGATGTAGATATATGTTTTAGTAGCCTATCACTCAGATGAAAACAATAAGATAGAGACCTTCTCACAAGTACCTAAGGAAAAAATTTATAGATGATAGACACTTGTAGGGGAAAGATATGAACCTAAAAATATAATAATATGTTCACCCCATTGAGTGGTACATATTAGAATAATGAGATTGATGATTTACATCCCCATGTGTGGGTATGATAGGGAAACCTAGGGATATATGGTATAATAATGTACTCAAAAATATAACTGACCCACAATATAGGAGGAAAAGAGACCAGAACAAAAAAATTGAGAGGCCATAATAAGATGGAACCACAAGAATGAAATTAACTAGGGGTAGAGACCCCATATACAGAAGAGATTTTATTGAAACATCAGAGTACGAGAGAACCCCCAAATAGAAATATCCCTCAAGAATGCTATTATTAAGAACAATTCAATGATTATTGTTATTGTTGAACTAGAAATGAATTTGAAAAAAAAAATTTCAAGTGTAACTATTTAGGTTTCCACATTGTCCTTGAAAACCTCCATAATAGTGAAATTTATCATATACAGATAGCCATAAATAAGAGAATTCATTTGGTCATATGCAGTGAGTAAAAACGGAGCATCTATATAAAAAATCCCATCTCAGGTCACACGGTGATGATCACCTTTGTGTAATGCTAAACAGAATACATTAATATAATGGAAATATGGGGATAATTATAGGAAATATCTTGTATTGGAGCCCAAAAGTTGGTGGTGATGGGTGACTTCAACAACTTTCTCTCACTTTATTAGATGAATTGGTCTAACATCAATATTTCAACACCCAATTATAGGAGAATATTTTACCTAGTGTTGATTCCTTTGGATTGGAAGACAATAAAAAACATGATATATACATTGTTCAAATGGGTGACATAAATATTATCAATGGATTCGTTCGATACAGACTCCCCAAGAACCACTATAATCACAACATAATTTATATGCAACTTAACACCATGTCATGGTCAACCCCACTCCCATTTAATTTCAATAATGTTTGGGTTTCCATCACTAGATGCAGTGAATTTCTCTTAGAGTCTTGGAATCTTATAAAAACTAGAATCCCAATAAAAATTCTCATGTAGATGATAATAAAAAGATACTCTTAAGGACGTTTATAAAGGATTCATTTTCTCAGATTGATCAGGATATTAATATTTCTTAATGTCAACGTTAAAATGTTGAAAATATGAATCTGAATTATAAAATACCATAAAAAATCAATAAAATCCACATAAGGAATGATGATCTCTTCATCATCAAATAATTGTAGGAAATGATCCATCTCAATGAAAAATAGATGTAGAATGTTGATAGGAATCCTAAATTTTTTAACATAATTCACATGGATAAACGAGATATATCATGGAACCATACTATACCAAAAATTGGACAATTGAATACTTATAAAACTGATATTTTGATGGAAATGGTAGAATACTTTAGTATCCACTACAATGATAATGGACTACACAATATAGAAAAGGTGATTATACAAACTGAACATTTTATTGATGACATACAAAATTAACATCTCATTATTGCACCATATAAGGATGAAATCAAGAAAAAAATTCTCTTAACATGGAGAGTGATACTGGACCCGATGGATTTACAAATTAATTGGTTATGTTTTATTGGTACATCACCAGGGTGGAATTCATTAATGAAGTCTGAGTGTTACTTTATAATTCTTTTTTTTACATTATGGAGTTAATCAATATTATTAGATCGATTTACAATGAAGAAAAAAGTTGTTGATATTAAGGATTTCAGACTTCTTTCTTTTCAAAATATAATTCAAAAAATCAATAGTATGGTCCTCATGTTGAGGATGGGAGAAATTGTCAAGGTTCATATCACTCCAAGAAAATATGGGTTTATTCCTATAAGATACTTTCAAAATTTTCATTTTACACCCTCAGAGACTATTAATATCTTGAAAAAGAAGAAAAAATAGATGAAAATTTCCCAAAATGTTTATATCTGTAATGAATTTTCACCCTCAAATTGTTGGTTTTTTTAATTTGTAATAGTGATATGTAATTTCAATATCTTTTTTGAGACTAATGAGATTAATTCTAATATCAAAAGGGTTTTCATTCCTATCAATAGGACCCCAAATAGATATTATCAATTTACTTGGGAGTGAGATAGTGTGAGCCCTTCTTAGGGATACTCCTTTATATTGCTGAAGCAGGTATTTTGGAATAGATGATTGTTGAGAGGAATTTTTTTCTCCCTCAATCAAACATTACATTTGCAACATTCCTCAATTTAGTAAATAATAAAAAAGAAATTATTCTAATTTCAATGCTCTCTTTAATCGTTATGAGGATGTTTTTGGATAGGCCAATAGTTAGGGTAAGTCATTTATTATCTTTTTTGATGGTCCCTCCATGTAAAAATAGAGTGGAATGGATTATTGGAGTGCATAAGGGGTCACATCCTATCAATAGTATTCATGTTCAAATTTTCGGGGGGAAATTGAATAGTAAATTTGTCATTGAGATCATCACATTTATAATTAACCAAAAATATAATTAAACAGGAATTTCCATGAATTAGGAATGTAGTTTTTTTCTTGTGAACTCAGTCATAATAACATGGTTTGTGAATCATTTCTCCATATATAGTTGGCTTATAGAACCCTTAATAGAGTTACAAGGCTAGATTATGAATTTTATATGGACCAGATCTATGCATGAGAGGAAACTGATCATTACTGCCCTGAAATATTACATCAAGCCTATTGAAATTGGGGGAATGGAATTAAATGCATCAAAAAAATTCAATGATAGATTATTTTCTATGTTCGCATGGAATAAGTCTATCACAAATGACCCTTCCTGGGATTTTTTACTAATTAGGATTACAAGGAAATTCATGGATATATATCCACAATATCTCATATCTTTCTTCTTCCCCTAATAAAACTCTATTTTAAGGATATTATATAGAATATCAAATGCCTTGTGAGCAAGAACTCTGACCAGAACTATTGGAATACTAGTTCATTGATCAACCCCTCAAGAACATACTGATTGTTCCACTGAATTCCATTAGATGCACATTTATAATTTCATTCTAAACTACAAAACACATGTGTATTTACCTTTTAATGTTGTATAGGAGGTCCAAATCATTGCCTTTATTGATGTTGACACCCTAATTTTGCGGCATTGTAAAAATGGTATATTTAGTCACAATGTTTACATGTAGATAAAGACTGGGAAACAAAATAAAATTCCAAAACATCTCCTAAATTTAAATTCATTTTCATACAACCATCAATGTTTATTCACATATGGAAACATTATAAAAAAATACACACATGTGATCAAATGAGGATTGTTATGAAATTCATTTCCTAGAAATTCCCTCTTTATCTTCAAGCTAGTAAAGATACCCCAATGTTTTTTCCTGATTGAAGGTTGAAAAGTCTCTTTAAAAACATGCATGGAATATATTTGGACTCAATCACCATTCTAGAAGATTTGTGGAAGAGATACTATAAATCTAACTTATAACTTGGTCTAGAAAATAGGTTTGTCACCTAAAATTGGTGGATGCAACAATCTATTCATTCTTTAATATGGATTGACTGAAATGTGAGGCTATTTGATAAAAATTTGACCCCCTTGACATAGTATTTATGTTTATGCACAAGAATGTTCATACTGATGAAAAAATATATATTGGAGAAATGATCAATGACATATATGATCTGAATATTCTGAGGTATCTAGGAGGTTCAGGTAATCCAAAACACCATCTTGTTCTGAAATCTGTGTGATGGGTAACCCTAATTTATTGAGGATCAATTAAAATGCTGATGGTGTGGCCTTGATCATACTAGGTCCATCAGTTGTGGATGATTTTTCCAAACACACCATGGATTAGTTAATGGTTATTCAAAAATATATAGGATTTGGAACATCATATGATATTAAGTTGTGGGAAATGATGTACACCCTTAAATATGATTTATAATATATGTGGAATTCCCTATGGATTAAATATTACTCTCAAATTACGTTCCCAGAACTAAATTCAAGAATATGGAGTATCCCATGGAAGATCTTACCCTGGTGGATTGATTGTATGAATAAGGCCACTCAACCTAACCAGATTGTCTCACATTAATATAGAGATTCCAAAAAGGTGGTGAATTATTTTTCATAGACGGTGGCCCATGTATCCACCACAATGTGGGTATTCAGAGCACATGATTATTGTAAAACTTAGGTTGATGATGAAATGTATGGGGTGGTCCACACATCGGTGGAAAAAATCACTTGTACTACCTGATCTTATGTTCTTGTAATCTTTTCCATTAATAAATATTTTATGGACTAGGATCATATGGATCTTATACTTTTCTGGTTAAGGGATTTCTATTATGACTTTTATTTCAATGATATATATTCTATATTCAACATTTATTATTATTTTTTAGTGCACATAATTCCCTATAAAAATTTATATCATGAATTTTTATTATTTATTGATATCAAAATTTGTAATTGATTTTTTTTAATTTTTGGATCTCTTGATTCAACAGTTTCTCAAGTGTTAAGGGTAATTAAAGTATCACTCTTATTAACGCATGAATTATTTCATATTCACCACTCATTTCATTTCTATATTGTATTAACTACAAATTAATATATTATATGATTCTTATCCTTATATTCATTGGTATTTTAATATACTTTTTATAATATCCCTTTCATGGGGTTAATGGTTAAAATTTTAACAAATCAGGAGAGTAATAGTGCCTAAATTTTCCTACATTGAGACATAGGTTATTTTATGTATGTATGTTCTATTAGAATGTTCATATAATAAACATTTACAGTTTTTTATGAAGAATATATTTATTTTCCTTATTCTGTAATATTATTTTAATATCATTATATCAAGAGATTATGATTTAATATTACCTATGTGGTAAGAGTTTACTATATTAGTCTCACTGATATATGGATTTTTTTTTATTATTCTTTTATTAATTAAATGTTATGATCCATATCTTAATAACATTCATGAATTATATTTTCCATTGAATATTCATGATATATTCATGTATTGGAACCAATTTCTACAATTTTTACCATGATAAATAATAATATGTCTTTTTGAAAACATAACATTAGTTCTCTCTCTAGTCATGAAAATTTTAAACCATATTTTATAAAAATGTTTTTAAAATTGATTTTAAAATTATATTTAAAGTTCATTTTCAATTATTTTAAAAGTATTATATTATTTCCCATTTTTCAAATTATTTTCATGATTCAGTTATATGTTTTCATGGAATAACATTTTCAAAATGATTTCTTGTACCATTTATATGTATTTCATGAACAATATTTTCGATATGATTTAAAGATTCCATTATAATAATTCAATGATATTTTAAAATAAGATGTTTTTCTAAAGGTTTTATGTTTCAATAAGAAATTTCCAAATATGAAAGGATATTTTCCTCATGATTTTTTAAAAAAATTATATTTTAAAATAATTTTCCATCTATGAAGACATCGTTTGGTGTTACTCCAGCCTTTCTAGGGAAATGATCCATGGTATCCATTCACATTAATTCTCTAAATGGTTTCGGTTTTGATGATAATATGGTTATTAAACTCATTTCTCATCCATTGATTCTATAATTTTGAATACTAATTATCATTTACTGATTATATTTCAATGAAACACATTTCTCTTTCACAAGTTATATGTTTATGGCATTTATTTCTATTCCATGAGTCATATGATTTATGGAACTAATTTCCCTTAATGGGTTATATGTTTATGTAAACAAATTTTAATTCTTGGATTATATTCTTATGGATCTTGTTTCAATTTTTTGTTTTATCATATTATTGCATTTTAATTTTAAATGAGTTTTCTTTGGTGAACTAATGATTAACCATGTCTACATTCCACACGTCAAAATATGATTACCAAATTATGATACCCATTTCATTTCAAGGGTTATCATATTATTCTTTATAATATTTTCAGAAACATATGTATGATTTAATTATGAGATTTTTGGGACATATATCTCCCACTAAAGCATTTGGTAATTATTTTTATCTCGTGACACAGACATTGTTAGATTTGGGAGTGAAATCATTTTAGTAATGAACTTTTCCACTAGTATGGTCTTCTGAGGGAATCATGACTACTATATGACAATGGGAAAGATCTAGGACTACCATGATGGTTGGGGAGTGATAGTATTACACTAATATGGATTTTATATTTATCCATGACTACTATGGACATCATTTTATGTAATGCCCCGGCCTTAAAAGCCCAAAGTTTGTGCATTATATTTATACATTGACATGATTTCAAGGAATCAAGTCCTGAAAGACCGATTAGTTTAGCAATCTTGGAAAATAGATTACAAACATGAATAATACATTACACATTAGAAAATAAAACACAACATCAATGATTATTTTATAATACCATTAATACCCTATCATAAACCTTCTTATGAATCATAATAAACTTCTTGGAATCCTAGGAAAATTAAAACATAGAAAGGGGTGAGCTCAAATACTCAATAAGGATAACAATATAGCGAAAACATTCGTAAATAAGTATAAACATTTATGGAAATGTATAAGCCTAAAACAAATGCCTTTTAATCTTATACATTATCATAATATGGAAAAGTTACAACAAAATAATACCATTCAATTATTCACAAGGATGTTCTACTAGTTTAATAATCACATGCAATATCAATAGCCACTTTCATAATGATGGAATGCATAATGCCAGACCTCATAACCACATAGTAAAGGGCTTGTGCCATGAATAAAAATAAAATTTTTTCAAGGCCATGTTCCAAGAAAGTAGTTTGTCTCATAAGACCTACCGATGCATCGAGGATCTATTGTGGGCTCCACATGTCACTTACTAGGTCCATTGAATTCCTCATATGAAAAGGTTTAAACATAACAAAAACCATTATATTAAAACTAGCACTAAAATGACAACACTTTATCCATAAACCTTGAATGGTATAAAAATTACACATCCATTGTCAAACATATGAAAAAAACATCGATACAATATTGAGGATTTGTATCATAATAAATCCCCTTCAATGATGTTTAAAATCCATCAATGGTTTGGACATTGATTAAAATGATTTATAAAACTCTTTGAGAGAAATATATATTTTTCATGAAAAAATTTAAAGGTCACACAATTTAAAAAGGAATATATTTAAAGAAATATTTGAATCAAAGTGTCAAATATCACTTTAAAAAATTTGAAAGGAATCGTCATTTTAATAACATTCATGTCTATATAAATAAATCCTTAAAACCCATTTTAGAAAACATGGACATTAATGAGAATTATTTAGAAAGAATAAATATTTAGATCTTTTAAAAAGATGTTTTAGTATAAAATTCAATTAAAAAATCCATTTGGAAACTATTTTTTGAAAAATCGACATGGATAGTAAATATGCCCCAGTAGATACTTAAATAAAAAACCTTAGATAATAATGAGATTGTGAAATTAACCTTTACCTTGTACTTTCATTTTATCGAGGGTACATTTAAACTCATGTATAAATAAAATATTATGTTATTAAATTATACCAAAACCATATTAATATTTATGATATCATACATGATTCATTTATGACTTTACACATCCAATTTAATAATAATTTCCATGTTAAATTAACATTTTGGTTAATAATAACATTCTTTATCATATTTGCATTAATTTGTTACTCTTGATTATATGACATAGATAATGATTTAAATACATCCATAATATAAAAAATGATATATATATCATATATATTTATAATATAAATATATATAAAAGACATATATATGAAATGGAAATCACCCTTTATGGAGGCGTTAGGCTTTACGTACACAGAAACACAGTTTCTGTTTCATATCGTATTGAACGGAACAATGTGAATAAGATATATGTAAGTAAATATATATACATATAACTCCAATAGCATTATTATGTCATATATTACAAACTTATTAATGATATAAATTTTTATAATCACTATTGAAAGATGAAGGTGGAAATGAATCCCATCACATCATGGAGACGATAATCTGTACGTACACACGAGCGACAATATCATTATATTGATCATGAAATAATATGTAACTGGAAGTTATATAATAGATAAAGAATAATTAACATGTTATATTTTGTATTTACATACTTTATACTCATTATTACACCCATTAAAATAATTTTGTGAATGAATAACAATCTACACAACGACGTGGAGACAGTAATCTGTAAGTACACAAATATGGTGACTTTGTCATTTATTGGATGGATAGGGTATTGAAAATGGTCATACCATTTTTATAATAAAATCAAAATATATATTAGATAGTGGAGTTATTATTTTAGAATTTAATCTACAATGAAAAGGGAAGTGGATGAAGAAAATATCTTGAATGAGGTGATGAGATATTTACCTCTTCAATGTGTTCTTCCTTTTGATTTTATCAGATGGGCTCATTAGAATGGCTTTATAACTAGAGGAATGCCTCTATGATGAAGGTTTGAATATTGGGAGAATATTTGGTTAGGGTTTTGGTGAGACAAATTTCATTGGAGGTGTGAAATTAAGAGAACGGGAAGCACCCATTTATAAGAGTGGTGAGGGTCAGTTTAGAAAAATCTTTAAATATTTTTTTATAATAAAATTATTTACGGCTACTAATGGCTCCAAAATTAATTATTTAAAGTATAATGTGGGGATAGATATAATACTCTCAAACAATAGGTTTAATATAGGTTTATTTCATCATATTAAACTTATTGTTTAGATTTAACTCTTAGTTATATAGTTTGACATTGACCATGTCTCATTGTATTTTTATATTATATGGTTAAAAAACATACTATAAAATGACAATAGAACCCCAAGAGGTTAATTAATGGAATATATATTATTATATTAGTCTTTTGGAAGATCCTCATATTTTTAGGACTATTATATCAATTAATAATAAAATATTTTTCTAAAAACTCCATCATGTCAATTTTGATAGTATTTAGTATTTGATGTTTTTTAAAGTAAAAAGAACTTTATCACTTTGAATAAAATTTATTTGACCAATGTTAACATGTCATATTAACCTAGAAATTAGTTTCATTCAACATAGGTCTCAATTTACTTTTATTTGGATTTTTATAATATCAATTATTTTAATATTTTATTAATAAGGTAATTACAGAATCATCATTGTGTAATTAATAAATTATAAAATTCAGTGTCTAAAAATGATAAATGAAATAACATTATTGAGGGAATCATTTTATATTTCTAATGAATATTTAAAGTTGAATTTATATTTTGTGTAACCCTATATTAAAAATGGTTTAGTTATTAAACATTGAATTTATCTCTTTTAGCACTTATTTATATAAAATTAAAATAATTGGCCTGATATAATCCTAGTGTGGAAAAGAAAATAATATTTTATTCCTAAGGATGTTTTTGGTCGAATTATACTTATCCAATATAATTAATACATGTGTTATGATAATTATCTTTTCATTTTTACCCTTAATTACCGTATTTACTTTTAACAGTGGTAAATAAAAGTCAAAAGTTATTATTCCCCAAAAATTATTTTCATCATAGGAAAACACATTTTACTTACTGATATTAACTATGTCTCTTAGATTTATCATATTAAACTCACAAAAGCAGTAAAATTATGTTTTATGCAAATTTGCTATTTCTCATAGGAGGTTAGTAAAAAAGGGTAAAAAGGGCCCTACAATTTTCTATATCTAAACTTATTATAAAATAACTCCAAAGAATTATGTTGAAAATATATAGGTATTATGTATCTATTATGTCCAAATATAAATTTAAATAAAATAACTAATTATTTAAATAAAAAATCGGTTTTATCTAATAACGTAGTGTTTTTTCACTATTTTTCAAAAATTGAATGTTTTTAGAAAAAATAAAAAAGAATTACCCTAAACTAATATTGATTTCCTGAATTAAAAATGAATTATATTTCACCAAATTCATAACATAGATGTTTCATTTATAAATTTTAAATTAATTCCCATTTCAAATACATAATAACAGGTTTTTTTAAAAGTTAAAACCATTAAAACATTGGGATGTGTTTATGTCAAATTAAATTGTGAAATTAATTATAATGACCTAAATTGTATTAAATGATAATAATATAATCTATTTATACTTATAAATCATTAAAATTCATAATTTATTTGTATAACAAATTTTTATTAAAAAACATTTTTAATTAAAACATTGTATTTTTCACTATTCATCCAAATATGAAACTTATCAAAAAGTACCAAAACTTTATCCCATCTAAATTTCTATGTCATTTATATAAAAGGGAATTTAATTTCATTATATTTATGATTTAAAAGGGTCAAATATGTTTTTTAAAAAGGGTTCCCCATTAAAAGGAGGTAAAATTGGTTTTTTTTTATAAAATAACTTATTTTATCTGAAAAAATGTAATTATTTCTTATATTATGTCTAAGAAACACATTATGTGGATTTAAAATTTATATAGAGCATATTTTATTCATAATTCTGTTAATACTATTTATAACCACTTTTTAAACGATTAGTTTAGTAAGTAGTGGTGCACCTGAACTCGGTGTTGCGTGTAGCGCAAACTATTGAATTACATTAATGATATAACATACTATGGAATCTTGGGGTGTTAAATTCTCCCCACCTAGAATAAATTGCATCCTCAAAATTTGAAATTTTTTTTCATAAATAAATTTTTAAAAATAGAAAAATACCTTTGTGGAAAACCCACATCCGAAATTGGGTTAACAAAATTTAGTTTCAATAAGAGTGATAGGGAAATGAAAAAGTCACCAACAAATTATGATATCAATTAGCAGAACATTGGTTTAAATTGGAGACACATAATTGGAGTAAAAAAGTAATTATTTATATGGAGTGATTGAGGTCATCAATCACAAAAAATTGTCAAATTAAGGTCCTCAAATGCAATACTCTAAGAGGTTATAAAATATCATCAGTTCAAAAAACATATTGTATTAGGATAACTCAATTTTTGTCTTAATATCCCTTCCATAATGTTTTATAATTAATTTATTCATAGAATAAATGGACTATATATATATATACACTAGACAAGTAGTGTTTCATCCTTCAACTAATTCATACCACAAACACATCTCTCAATCTAAAAGATAATAGAATTCAAAAATATTCTATTTATTTTAATCATTATATGTTAAAAAGTTAATTTAAATTAATTTTTCAAACAATTAAAAATAATAAATTATTCAAAACAGGACTTCAAATTGACCAGTGGTAGGTGATGCACCTTTTTCACCCTTCAGTTGTGGGTTCAAGTCTCACAACCTTTCTGGACGCGATGGGTTGTCGCCCAACCTCCAGGTTGTCCTTTTATGACAATTAAAATATAATATCAAGAAATTTTATAACCATTATAATATTATCCAATGCCTAAAATAATTTATTCCAACCTTTAGATGTATCAAAAAAACTTATTTCCAAATTCACACTCCAAAATTTATATGGAAGGTAAACACAATGATGATTCTTTTTATCACATAATAACATGTGAATACCTTCATCATGTATTCTTTTAAAACAATGTAACACCCTGAATTACTCTAAATCCTTATTTATTACTTTCAGGGTTCATTATTCTTTAATGAATACATCATATATTTCTTCTATCCATAAATGTTGTAATCTACAACAATGATGGAATAAACAAACCATTAACCAGTTCCAAGGATGTCAATAATATCCTTTATAATTTATCCAATTTTATCATCTTTTATTTTGAAATCAATACCTCATTATCAGTACCATATTAATGTTGTGTCCTTCCTTCAACAATATATTTCTAAAAATTTTAACTTTCCATTTTGTCACATTTATTGGTTTCTAACAATCTCAAGTCCTTAATGAAATAGTACAGCAGTATAATCCTTATATACTCTATAATTCTTATAACATGTACATCATTAATACAATACTCAAATAAAAAAATACTTTAATAACAACATAATAAATCTTAATCATTCCTCTTCATCTTATGTAGTATCATAAAGTGATTACTATCCAATAGCAGCATTTGGGGTATACTCTGATTATTTTAAAATTTATTCGTGTAGTGTCCCAACTCCATGTAGATGAAGAATTGTACATTTGAAACCTTTTTCTTTCCATTGGAATCAAGTACATGGTGTCCTTATCCACACTTATAACAAAATCTGATTTCCTTCAGGCATTTATGAAGGTGATTCTTTCCAAAATTATCATATATGGTAAAATCCTTCATTCCCGCATTCCCTTAATCCATATTTCTTTCTATCGTCCATTTCTTCACTAGATTAACTTCAAAGCCATAGGACTGAGATAATTATTTACTTGTATTATTAACACATGATACTATTTCTTCATATGATGATAATACATGGGAGAGTATTTCCATTCTAAATGTTGTCTTAATATGATGAATTATGAGATCCTTATAACTATTTAGAGCATTTGTATAGCTAGAATTCTTATTCTATCTATTGGGTGCCATTTCTAAATAATAGCATACACTATCATTGTTTATGAATCACAATGTATAATTCCAAACTTGTAAAATACCTAATGTAAATTGAAAAGAATATGCATATAATATATAATCATAAAATGTACTTCTTGAAAATGTATTTACTCTTAAATCCTCCAAAAATGGCATGTAATGAATATGTGAATTATCCTAAGAATATCCCCCAGGAGTGTCATAATGAAGAGTGCAGCAAGGCTCATTGTCGTGGACCAGTTCTCATTCGAGTCTACCTGAAAGTAGTGTTTTTGGGTTTTACCGCTAGGTACATTTGTTCTAGAGATGCCTCTACCTCTTCATTTCTAGACAAAGATATACTTCTTAGAAAACTCTGAAAATAATTATAGTACCAAAATTCTAGAATGTTCTTCTATACTAATCCTCAAATCCTATCTTAGGGTAATATTCTTTAAATATATTTTATCAAAATCTATTTCCAAGGATGTTTCTAAACATCCTCTGATACCAACTGTACAGCCCCAACCATAGAAACCTTGTGTTGTTGCATTATTTTAATACATTGGAATAATTTTAAAGAATCATGTCCCGAAAGACTTATCAATTTAGCATTCTTGGAAAATATATTACATACATTAACATTACATTACACATTAGAAAATAAAACACAATATAAATGATCATTTGGGAATGCCATTAATCACATAGCTTAACCTAGGTTATCAATCATAATACGCTTCTTGTAATCATGGTAAAATTAAAACATAGAAAGGTGTGTTCCAATATGCTCTGTAAAGATAACAATACAGATAAAACTTTCATAAATATGAAAAAATATTTAAAGAAATGTATAAGATTAAAACAAAAGCCTTTTAAACATAAATTTCACAATAATATGGCAAAGACACAATAAAATAATTCTACTAACTTACTCACATGGATACTCTACTTTTCAAATAATCATAGGAAATATCAATGGGCACTTTCATAATTATGGATTACATAATTCTAGACACCATAACCACATAGACAAGGCATTGTTCCAAGACTACAAATAATATTTTTTCAAGGACATGGGCCAAGACACATGTTTTTCTTAGGAAACCTACTGATGCATCGAGCAGCTATAACGGGCCTCACCCATTACTTAATAAGTCCAATGAATTATTCATATGAAAACGTTTAAACATAACATAAACATTATTATAAAAACTAGCATATGAAATGTCAACACTATATCTATAAACCTTAAATGGTTTAAAAATAACAAATCCACAGTCAAACATATCTCCAAACCTTCAATACAATATAGAAGATTTGTATCTTAATAAATCAACTTCAAACATTTTTAAAAACTATCAAAGTATGTTGACATGGATGAAAATAATTTGTTAAACTCTGTAAGAACCCGGTTATTATTCTTAAGGTAAGAGTTTCTTATTTCCCTTTTACCTTAAGTGTTTTTGAGAAGATAATTAATATGTGGGGAAACCCCAAATTTTGGGTTTACATGATGTGTCCTTTTCCACACACCGTGTACATTGTCCATGTGGTATAAGTACACAGGTAGTGTAGCCCTACTGGAAATGAAAGGTGTAAAAACTGACTACAAACCTTGTAGTTGTTATTTACATGTCGTGTATTCAGTTAGAAAATGAATAGTAATGTGGTGGAGGTAGCCGCTAGTAGAGAGACAGTACTCACCATGTAATCACAATGACACACTATGTACTCATGTTGACTGAAGAACAATTCCACACTAGCAAGAAGCCGCCAGAGGAACATTTTAAAAAATAGAAATTACACACTGTGTACTTCAGAGTACACACCATGTATTTTTTTCACATAAAACAGCCAGGAGCCTCTTCTGTTCATAGAGGAAACTTCGAACGCCAGAGGGGAGCTCTGGTGGATGACCAGAGCTATAGAGATCACCCAATCGTGCCCTGTGAATCCGACTCCTTCACTATTGATCTCGTTGGGAACGCACGAGTAATCCCTCTCTTCTCCAAGAGTTGTTCTTGCCAATTGTTTCACAAGGGAGAGTTATTTACATTGGAACATAAACTCTCTTATCCCAGATCTACATCATTCTTGGACAATCCAGGAGGCATCAGTCGCGTATACCGATTAGGGGAGATAATGGTAGGTGGTCTGGTGTTTATTTCAATCTGTTGTGGTGAATTTGTGTACCATTTTGATATGCGCCCTTTAATGGGGTGTTGTATGGCTGAGGCCTTGAAGAATTATATATCTTCAATTGTATAGGTATTTGAATGTAATTATAACCTGATGATTGGGATTGTTTCTTGGATCTAGGATAAACTCGGGGGTGTGTTCCACTATTTATCCATTTTTCAAGGTTACCTGAGGGTATTCCATAAAATTTTAGCATGAATTAAATTGCTTTGAGAGGAATTGTATATAATTTCTTTCATATATGATGGGCTTGGCCCGGTTAATTGTGCCTGAGGGTAATGTTCTATTTAGCATGAGGGTAGTGTTCTATTTAGCCTAAGGGCAGTGTTCTATTTAGCCTGAGGGAAAATCCTTCCGTTCTTGTGGTTAGTAGATTCTATGCCTGAGGGTGACACTTGATACACCTAAGGGAAATATTTGTTATTCATGTGGTCAATTACCTACGAGTTGTGGCTCTGATTACCTGAGGGTAAGTTGTATGTATGAGGACAGTGGTAGCATTAATATTCACCAAGGTGATTTTCATATGATATACCTGCCATGTTAAAGCACATTCTATGCAAGATTAAATGAATATTAAAATGGAAATATGACTAGTATAGTAAGTTACTTTTGAGTAATTCTTAGTTCATTGAATTTTACTAATGCTCATTGTCGTTTCCCATTTTTCACTGACAGTTGTTCACGGACCTTTGGTGGGTGCCTACGAGGATTTATTTCTCACACCCTGTATGGGTCATGTATTCCGCCCAAACAGCTTATGTTGTTACAGGTTTTTATAGGGGCAAGGGTCCCTATACAAGTACTTGATTATGTTGAGGAGTAGGAGAGCATGGGACCGAACTTGGGCTTGCGATGCTACTGAATATTCGATTTTGTATCGCTATACTTGTACTTTTTTTATTGTATTGTTTTGCATTGTATCCTATTTTGGATGATTTCATAGAATAGTGACATGCTGCATCTTGATATATATATATATATATGACTGCTGGTTCTCTTTACTTCAATTGTCCATTTCAGTTATATACTGTTTACTGCTTCCTCTTCTTTATATTATTTATCCTTTCTGTTGCACCACACTTTGAGATATGAGGGCATAGTTTCCCCACTATTTTACATGGGCCCTCACAGCTAGTTGGCAGCATCTGGAATTTGGAGAAATGCGCTTTTGGTCATGTGACCAACCACGCTCAGGGCACCCGTGGAGTGGCACCCAGATCCAGGACGTTATAAAGTTGTATCAGAGGGTTTTCATTTATTTCAAATACTATTTAGAGCCTTAGTTCGGGATTGGATAGACATGGTAGTTGGTAATAAGTTGTTCCTGGGAATAGTTAACCCATGTACAAGGAAAATCCAGTCTACCTCATTTATTGCAATTGTTCTGATTATAAATTTTTACAGTTGATTTGATTTTTACCGTTGTGTGACGCACTTGTAATGAGATATTTATATGTTATACATGGGTTCTTTTTAGTTTCAACCCAATAAGATGAGGGCATGCATCACATTCCTCATTTATGTACATTCTAGAAATAACATTTCATACATTCATTCCATACCATGTAGGTGGATTAGAAATTGAATACATTTGTGATAGTTGTTGTGCTAGAAAACATGTTGTTGTGATAGCTACTTTGATAAATTCCTGCTATTTGATAGGGTATTGTTGAGTAAGGATACTGATTGAATTAGTTACAAACTTTGGTTTTTGGGGAGAATGGGACCTTAATAATCGGAATTTAGTGATTCAATAATGAGTTTACATTATTATAACATGTATAAGATGCCATGATTGGATTCGAGCAGAGTATGGGACTTCACGGATCAGAATTTGGCACAAAGTGTTAGGTTTAACTTTTTTCCGGGCTCTAGAGTAGTTTCTAAGTCATACTGTTTGGAAAACCCAGTATACATGCTGTGTAATTCTACGGACAAACACCATGTGCTTTTCTATTTGGGAAGAAATGAAAACATTTTATGTACACACCGTTTACCCTCAGTACATGCCATGTAGTATCTTCCCGTGTCATAGATCGTGTGGGTGGGGACATGGGGAAGGGAATGGCTTGGGGGGAAACATGTCGTGTACCGGTTTTACGCACCGTGTAGTGTTGACCCAGAGACCGCCCATGTATCTAACAACACAAGAATATGAAATCATTTTGTTAACACGCCGTGTCAATGTTGTACACGCTGTATAGTCTGACCCTTGTACCCGACTGTGTCACGAACAACACGGGTCAATGTTACCCTTCCTATTACATGGAATATACCCATGGGACACGCCATGTAGGCTTGACGGGTGAGAGACCATGTGGACATAGCCATGTGTCTTGGGAAAAACGGGGTGGTTTAAATGTCGTGTGTGGGTGTAACACATAGTGTAGTGTCGACCGAGTAGTCATCCATATCACTAACGACACAGGTAGTGGTAAATTTAACCATACACGTCATGTAGTTCTGATACACGCAGTGTACTCTTGATCAAAAGAGATTCATGTGACTAAGCCATGTAGAAGGACCAGAACTGGGGAAGAAAAGCCAAGTACACACCACGTAGATAATATACATGCCGTGTAGTCATGTTCTGTAAATCTAGAATGCTTTCTTCCTGTATTTCCCCTTTTGGTCACCTAGTTTTTTTTCATTAATAAACTTAAATCTGAGGCATGTTTTGACCTTGTAGGGTCTTGCCACCTAGACGACCTTGTGTTGTTCTCCAGGAGAGTAGCAACCCGTATACTACAAAAATAGTAGGCCATGGGCTACCGATGGATCCTCCAGCAATACCTATGGACGCCGACCATTATACCGGGCACAGGCGCTGATGCGCAGTTTTTTGAAGGCTTTATGCGGTCCATGCAGACCTTCAAGGGAGCACCAGCGGCTTGAACATCTATGGTAGAGATGACTCGTATCTTCCAACACTAGCATCCACCTACGTTTTCAGCGGATGGTGGACAACAGGCTACAGAGTCCTGTCTGGGTTCTATGTAGACTATTTTTGATCCTATTGAGATGCCTCCAGGGTGGAGGGTCATGCTCCCTACATATATGATGTGTGACTCTGCCAAGATGTGTTGGGATGTTACAACCTAGACTGATAATCACTGAGACATGGAATGAGAAGATTTTCAGGAAGACTTCTATGAATTTTTCTTCACAGAGACACTGAGGGCAGATTGAGCTCAAGAGTTCATGAACCTACAGCAGGGCGCCATGTCAGTGATGGATTATTCAGCCCGCTTCACTAACATATAGTGCATTAAACCTGTTCTAGTGGGTGATGAGACATTGAGGGCTAGACTCTTTGAGGATGGACTTTGATATAAAATCCGAGCACTGGTGAATGTTTGTAGGTTGCCTATCGTGCAAGCTATTGTGAGCCAGGCACAAATTACTAAGCAGAACCTGCGGGAAGCTAGTGGTGTGGGACAGGGTGGTTCAATGCCAGCTTCGGGTATGATCTATACCAGTGAGAGGAAGAGGTAGATAGATTTACCTCATGCTGGCTGTACTATCCGGAGGAATTCTTCAGGTGGACAGGTCTTATGTACCAGTGTGGTAAAGAGGGGCAGAAGAGACCGCAGTGTCTATGTGACCCAGTAGAGTGCTGAGATTGTAGAAAGATGGGTCATCAATAGCTCTTTTGAAGGGTATTTCTACTAGTGGCTAGTGAGAAGGGTTCTGTGCAGACTCCATGTGTGGGAGAAGGACTAAAATCTTCTTAGTAGTAGGGAAATTGGAATACATCATGGCGTGAATGTAGAGATAGTGGTTGTGGCCGTGGTAGCCAGTCATAAGGATCACAGAGGCAGTAGGGTGGGACAGCTCAGGGTAGTCAGGCCGTTTTGTAGGGTCGTGGCATTGGGCTGGCATATATTGTGCATCAGACCCAACAGATTTAGGATCCCAGTCCTTCTACGGTCAAGGGTACTATTCTACTAGCTTCTATTTTATCTTTCTCACTTTTAGATACATGTGTTACACATTTCATTATATTTGTGCTCAATTTGGAGAGCCTTGGGCTATGTTTTTCATCTTATTCTTATGTTGTGACGCTAGACACTCTGTTGGGAACTAGAACGACTGGTGTGCGTTACTGCAAGGAGTGCCCCTTGAGGTTTGTGGGTGTCAAATTATATGGGACCTCTATGTCTTGGAGATGACGAGCTATGATGTCATTCTCAGGATGGACGAGTTGGTACCCTTTTGAGACTTTTTGAATTTCTATCGTTGTAGGGTGAGTTTCATGTCACCAAAGGGTGGAGAGTTTCTATACATGGGAAAATGGGATTTTCATGAGATTCTAGCTGGACCCGAGCATCATGGGTGAGTTGGAGTGACATCCTATATTACGGGTTTATATTTTGATTATTAGGGGACGTGTCGTATGGATTAAACTCATTTATTAGATTGTTTCAGGGATGTCTTGCTAGATGAATTTTCAGGTCTAACTTTGGAACGAGAGGTGGATTTCTCTATTGATCATGTGCCAGGAGTGGCATTGGTATCCATTTCTCCTTATAGGATGGCTGCACCGGAGTTGAAGGGTATAAAGAGACAATTAGATGAGTTGGAGTCAAATGGTTTCATCTGACCCAGTACATCTCCTTGGGGTTTTTTGGTCCTTTTGAAAAGAAGGCAGACAGTACCCTTAGACTCTGTGTGGAATATCAGAAGCAGAACCAGTTAACGGCCATGAACTGATATCCCCTTCTGAGGGTTTATGATCTTTTCTATAAACATCGAGGAGCAAGAGTATTCTAGAAAATTTACATAAGGTCTGGATATCATTAGTTGCACGTTAGACAATCTAATATACCTCGCACAGCCTTCAGGAGTAGGTACGGTCTATATGAGTACATGATGATGTCTTTCAGACTCACAAAAGTGCTAGCGGTTTTCATGGCTCTAATGAATTTTGTGTTCCACTCCTATCAGGATTCTTTTGTGTGGTTTTGGTGGATGATATATTGGTGTACACTCACACATGACAAGGCCATGCTACCCATCTTGAGATCATATTGAGTATACTGAGAGCGCATAATCTATATGATATTCTCTCAAAGTTCAACTTTTGAATGGACTAGATACACTTCCTAGGTCATATTATCTCAGAGGACGGAGTATTAGTAGACCTAGAGAAGGTGAGATTAGAAGTTTAGTTGGAGTAGCCTAAGAAAGTGTTTGAAATATAGATATTCTTGGGTTGGCTGGTTACTACAGGGGTTTTATACAGGACTTCTCCTGCTTACCAGCATCGTTGACGGTTTTGACCAACAAGGGTGTGATGTTTGTTTGGTCAGAAGCTTGCGAGATAGCCTTTCAGGAGAGGAAGGGAAGGTCAACCTCAGCACCAATCTTGATACTTCTAGAGAAAGGGAAGAGCTATACAGTCTACTCTAATGCATTATGTATTGGTCTGGGAGCAATGTTGATGTAAGGTGATCAATTAGTCGCATACAGGTCTTGAAAGTTGAGGCCACATGAAAATAATTATCTGATGTATGACCTCATGTTTCATGATGTTGTACATGTGTTGTGCTGTTGGAGACATTATCTCTTGGGAGAGCATTTTCTGGTTTTCACCGACCAAAAAATTCTCATGTACATCATTTCTCAGCATGACCAGAATCTGACCCAGCGAAGGTGGGTTGAAAACCATCAACCCTTCGACTTTTTTTCTTGCCTATACACCTGGTAAAGGAAATGAAGTTGCTGATGAACTGAGTAGGAAGACTCAGACACATGCAGTACATGAGACCAGTGGTGAGTTGCAGCTTCTGGCTTTGCTCTCTGTGTTGCCTTTAGAGGTGCACGATAGTCTGGGGAAAACCTATATTTCTTCCATTTTTGTGACATCTACCCTCCTGGATAGATAGTGGATAAAACAACTATCGGATTTAGAAGGCCTACTTCTATGGGATCGGTGGAAAATGAGGACCCTTCTCCTGGTTGGTCAATAGGTGATGATGAGGTATTGCGTTTCCAAGGATGAGTGTGGGTTCTAGGGGACATCTGCAAGGATTTGATGTGGGATATTCGCCCTTCATTTTGGGAAAAGAATCCAAGGGTTAAAAAGATGTACCGTGACTTGAGACATCAGTACTGGTGGCCAAATATGAAAAAGGAAGTACCTAGTTTTGTTACGAGATATTCCACCTGTCAGCAGGTGAAGGCGGAGCATCAAAGGCTAGCCAGACTGTTACAACAGTTACCTATTCCAGGGTGGAAATGGGATGATGTCACGATGGATTTTGTAATTGGGTTGCTGAGGTCACCTCGAGGCAATGTTTCCATGTGGGAGGTTGTGGATAGACTTTCTTAGGTAGCACACTTTTTGCCGATCAATGTTACCGTCGTTGTGGACAATCTTGGAAAGCTGTATATCCAAGATGTTTTACGTATTTATGGAGTCCCTGTTTCTATTGTTTCAGATATGGATTCCCATTTCATGTCTCATTTCTAGCAGAGTTTTTAGAGGGAACTGTGTACACAGGTGATTCTGAGCACAGCTTACCACCCTCAAACTGATGGCAAGACAAAGCGTACGATATAGGTGATTGAGGACATGTTTCTTGAATGCATCAAAGAGTATGGGGGATCTTGGGAGAATCATATAGCACTATGCGATTTTGCCTATAATATTAGTTTTTAGGAAACTATTGAAATGTCACCTTCTGAGGCTTTATATGGTAGGCCATTCTGATCACCCTTGTGCTAGATGGAGGTAGCTGAGACAGCTTTACAGGGACCACGTCTCGTACAAGAGACTTCCGAGAAGGTCCAGTTGATTCAGAAGTGGATGGCTACTGCACAGTATCATCGGAAATCTTATGCTGATCGCCCGCATAAAACCCTTAGAGTTTGTTGTCGGGGATTAGGTTTTCTGGCATGTTTCACCGAGGATGGGATATAGTCAAATCAGGAGAAAGAGTAAACATTCACTGAGGTATGTGGGGCCATTTGAGATTCTAGAGAGAGTTAGTACGGTTGCCTATCTGTTGCTGTTATGTCAGAGGAATCAGGTCATGGACGACGTCTTCCATGTATCATAGTTGTGCCATTATCACTCAGACTCATCTCACATTTTTCAGCCCGAGTAGGTTGAGCATCAGGTCGATGCACTCTCTGAGGAGCATTTGATTTGTATTGTTTATAGGAGAATGAAGGTTCTATGAGGCCGGTCAGTTCCTCTCGTACGGGTGCTATGGCAGTATGGCCGAGTGCAGAACAAAACATAGGAGTGGGGGACCGACGTACGTGCTCAGTGGCCAGAGTTGTTCACAGCTTTATCTTTTCCACCCATGGAAGGGAAATTCGGGTACAAATTGCTCTAAGGGGGAAGTTTGTAAGAACCCAGTTCATATTCTTGAGGTAAGGGTTTCTTCATTTCATTTTCCCTTATGTGTTTTTGCGAAAATAAGGAAAATGGGGAAAAATCAAAATTTTTGTGGTTACACGGCATGTACATTTTCACACATTGTGTACTTTGTCCGTGTGGGATAAGTACATAGGTTGTGTAGCCCAGATGGGGATGAATGGTGTAAAAACATACTACACACCATGTAGTTGGTATTTAAACACAATGTGGTCAGCCAGTAGGTGAATAGTAATGTGATGGATGCAGCCTCCAATGGAATGACAGTACACGCCATGTAATCACAAAGACATGTTGTGTACTCATGTCGACGGCTGAACAATGCCAGGCTGGTGAGAAGCTGCCCGAGGAAGAGTTAAAAAAAGGAATGTACACGCTGGGTACTTGAGAGTATATGCTATGTAT